>RZGK01000003.1:2400000-3000000 GCA_004011705.1 Ascochyta lentis
AGGTCAAGGCGACAGGTCAAGGCGACAGGTCAAGGCGACAGGTCAAGGCGACAGGTCAAGGCGACAGGTCAAGGCGACAGGTCAAGGCGACAGGTCAAGGCGACAGGTCAAGGCGACAGGTCGCAGGCAACGTCGAGCAGCAGGCGGGCAGGTGAGCGAGGGCAGGCGGGCAGGTGAGCGAGGGCAGGCGGGCAGGTGAGCGAGGGCAAGCCGGCATGCGCCTGGGAACTGGCGGCGGCGGCGAGGGCGAGGGCGGCGTCAAGTGTGCAGGGCTGGTGGCTGCAGAGGGCAATGATGGCAGCAGTGGGTGGTGAGCGCTGGGGATGTTGGATAGACACTTGGCGAGCGCTCCTCTGATGTGGCTGATGGACTGCAATCCAAGGAAGACGGCACCCACGGTCGTCTGACACCCAAACACTGCGCGAGGCGGACGCTCTAGAACCTGGCGCAGACCTGATGGACGGTCGATCAGCAGCAGCGAGATGAGTGCAACAAGGCAGTTATGGACCTGGTGCTGTCGTTGCTCGCTGCCCATGGCTCGGTCCAATAATAGAGCTTGCCCTTGGCGCTGAACGGGCTCACGGGCACAGATACAGGTACAAGCGCGTCGCCGGAAATGAGATGAGGTTGGCCCGCCGTGCAACGATCCATGGCCTGCGGCAGTCGGGTGGGAGCAGCGTTCTAGATCGAGAGCCCGCAAATAGTAATGGACAAATGCACTGATGCACGAGTCCTCGGCCTGCAGCTCCTTGTGGGCTGGTCTTGGGTCCTGCTCCCAGGGCAGCCGTCGTGCAGTCCGAGCTCCCTCGAAAAATAGTTCGGCTTCAGCTGCACCGCACGTCATACCGTCAACAGCACCACCACTGCACCATCATCCCTCTCCCCATCTCCCTATCCCCATACCCAGCTACAGCCTAACTGCATCTCCCGCCCGCCTACCCCACATCATGGATCAGTATGTGTCCGCGATCGCTGCGCCCGGGCCATGGGAAGCTGACCGCCTGCAGACTTACACAGAACGAGCAGCGTGAGCTCCAGAACCGCATGGAGAAGAAGCAGATGAAGGAGTTCATGAACGTGCGTACACGCTTGCTGCATCTGCATAGGCATTGGTGCAGTCGTCTTGGATGGAATGCATGCTCACCGTCACTACAGATGTACTCCAACCTCGTCCAGCAATGCTTCGACTCTTGCGTCAACGGCTTCGAGAGCAAGTCGCTCACTTCGCGCGAAGAGGGCTGTGTCATGCGATGCGTCGACAAGCACATGAAGGGCTCGCAGCGCCTTGGTGACAGGTTCCAAGAGCAGAACGCTGCCATGGCACAGGGTGGTCTGCCCGGCCGATAAGCTGCTACGACGAACATGACAGCCAATGTACACTAGGGGGAAAAGAAACGCGCAAGGAACGTGTCGATGAAGACATCTCCTCGAACAACGCCCAGGGAATGGATGCGCTGAGACGCTCAACTGCATGAAATCTGTACAATATAGGGACAGGATCTGGATTGGATCTGGGGCGCATACAATTCCTCTTACCAACAAGCATGCTCGCATAACGAATATGAACATCCTTCAGCAGCCAGCATTCAAGTCGTGTGTGGAACACCATTCGTATTTTCCAGGCTCATCAAATGCACTCGCGCAAATCACTAGCATGAGCCATCGTTACTCAGAGGTCGTCAACGCATGCTCAGTGCCAAGCTCTCCGCTCAACTGGCGGTGTCTTTACGAAGCTTGTGGTTGACAGTGGAATCTTGGCTGTGACGATGTCTTGATCCTGGCAATACCACCGATGCAGAGAACGAGGAAACAAAGCCACAACGAATTCCTCGCTACACTTCACAGCCCAAGAATGTCGCCATCGTGCCTCGATCTCTCCTGGTTCGGGCCTTTCTTCGTGCACACTTTGAGACTATCCCGTAGTGCTGTGGCGCAAGATGCTGCCTCAACGTCAGAATACCACATTGGGATGCATCTCAGTGCCTGATTTGGCAAAGTTGCAGCTCTAGATCCCACTTGAGCTGCAGTCGTTTCGCAAACTGTGGCTGAGGCGCACGGCTTACTTCGAGAAAGAGGTCATTGGCCAAGGCTTTCCCGAATTGGCCTACGTCACTCAACTCTCGACAACAACCAGCTTGTTTACCCTGCTTCGCTCTCAGCCTCCCCTTACGACTCCCTATTTAACACATCTCCACCGCTCCTCATTCTCACCACAAGCAAACACTTTCTCAGGACTGCGCTTTGAATCTCACAAACTTTTATTAATCAACACCAATCACACTCAACAACTATGGGTCTTCTCTGGACTAAACAATGGGGCGGAAGACACGGCGGTTAGTTCACTCTTGATTGCTCGCCTGGATAAATCGGCAGCTAACAGACACTCCAGGCGGTGGTGTTGTCGCTGACAGGCATGGCGTCCGCCGCGCTCCCTTCAGGATCTCCTGCGGTCGCTTCTCTTGCTTCCGCTAGACGATGCGCACCCTTGACGATGTTACGACCTGTATGTTGCTGCTCTTGCCTTTGCCATGGCGCGTTACTTATAATGCCAGTTTCCTGAATCCTCCACCACAATGCGATAATGCCACTAGCGAATGCATTAGCATGGGACAACGCCTGATGTTGCTCAGACAAAGCAGCCACCGCACACGCGTGTGTACACATGGTGCCTGTGTTGGAATTCGACATGGGCTACGCTGATGTTTATTCCATCGAGTAACTGTCAACATCAAGCGTTATATACCCTCTGTAGTCTAATTGAATCATCAACTTCGAACTCTCAATCACCCGTGCCAGTTATTATTTACTTGAAAAATGCAACAAAACCATACCCACACCGCAAGACCAACTGAGCCTTGCACCTTAGCTTGGCCAAGCTCGTCTGGAACAATGCATGTTGGAACTTGCCCTTGTTCGAGCGTGAAGCTGAATGACGTCATAGGCGTCGCGTAACACAGACCCTTGTCGCAGCCCACTTCGCGATCTCCACTATTTTGAGCATCACGCGCAGATTACAATATCACTTTCGCGGGGTAGCGAGATGCTCAACAGTAAAGCTCTCAGTAAACCCCATGGGTGAATACCGTCACGGTCGCAACCCTAGATACGGCAAGATGCGCTCTATTCTCGTCATCAACCCAAACTCCACAGTGTCCATGACCGATGGCCTCAAGCCTCTGGTCGATGCTCTGCAGTTCACAGATGTTAATCGGCACCACTCACCACTTCATCCTAGCAACTAACCGCAGCTAGACAACACACGAATACTTCACCGCCCCCGATGGCGTGAAGAGCATCAACAACGAAGAAGACGCGTACGAGTCAGTCAAACACTGCCTACCCACCCTGCGACCGCTCCTCGACCGCTACGATGCATTCCTTGTTGCATGCTACTCGCAACACCCGCTCGTACCGTTGCTGAAAGAAGAGCCAGCTGTCAAGAATGGGCGCAAGCCTGTAACTGGCATCTTCGAGGCAAGCGTAGGCACCAGTCTGCAATCGATACATCCCGAGGAGAAGTTTGGTATCGTGAGCACAGGCAAGGTCTGGGAGAACATCCTCACAGAAGCCACGATACAGTTCCTCGGCACAAGCTCTGACGCAGGCAAGCGGTTTGCTGGTGTTGAGACAACTGGGTTGAACGCGACGGATCTGCACGATGCGCCAGCTGAGGAGGTCAGACAGAAGATGAAGGACGCCGTCAAGCGGCTGCTGAGGAAGGGCAAGGTGGGTGCGATCTGTCTGGGCTGCGCTGGCATGGCCGGCATGGATCAGATGGTCAGAGATGCGTGTATTGAGGAGCTTGGACAGGAGGAGGGGCAGAGAGTGAGGATTGTGGACGGTGTTATGGCTGGCGTTGCGTGGTTAGAGGGTGCGGTGAGAGCAGGATTCTAGAAATACCACTATTGTACACGATAGAATGCAATGCGAGATGTACAGCATGTATTGCTTCTCCTGTGCTTGAGCATTGGTGTTGAATGCCAGCCGAGGATGACGTACGATTGGATCAAGCTTCCTGAGTTCCACATTAACGCCGCTACTCCGACAACCGTCCCATCGAAGCTTCAAGGTATCCTTACATATTAGAATCTGCCAGCCTACACCACCTTATATCTTATGACGATCTGAACCGCAAAGGACAGCAATAATGAGCGAAATCCCTTCCCAAGGCCTGCTCGCGCTCCCGAATGAGCTGCTGATCCAAATCGCATCACATCTCGACATCCAGGCGCCGTCGATTACGAAATTTGCCCATGAGCCGTCTGCAGAGTTGACAAAGTCTGAGTCTGCCCCCCTCAAAGATCTGTCTCAAGTGTCGTGGCGGTGGAGAAGGATCGTTGTACCCATACTATTCGAATACGTTCGAGTTGCGCTCGACCCAGATCCGCAGTGGGTACCACTGGACGCGCGCCTGATTGAAAGCATGCAAGGTCAGCTATCGACGCTGAGTAACCATGAATTCATGATATACACCAAGATGCGTAGCAAGTTCAAGAGCAGCTCCACGTTCGCCTTCGACCAGTCATTCGACGACATACTTATCAACCTATGTAGAATACAGGACGGGGATGAGTTCTTTAAGTCTTCACCAACGATACTGTGGCTTCCACATCTCAGCAAGAGCTTTACAGACTTCGTCAGGCTCACCTCGCAGTACAACCTCAAGCAGCATATCAAAAGCGTTGTGGTGCACACCGACATAGAATACGGATTGCGCCATGTTTCTACGGCCGATGCACCATTATCTCGGGCAGTCACAGAGATTTGGGGACAGGTATTCTCCTATTTCGAGCCCACTCGCATCGTTGTAGCGGCTCCACCAGCCACTCTCGCGGGTCTTCTGGACACGCAAATGCTAAGCTCAGACACGTGGGCGTTTGATATGAAGACGCACTACGTCGAGCTTGTCCAGAATTCCCCACCACGCCTTGACCACATGTCCTCCAACTGTCGGCCATGGAATACGGCTCTCATTCATCGGCGCCCCTGGTCGGCCCTGCGCTACAATGAAGGATCGTCAATCACTGCCTACAGCACTTACGAGTACCACCTCAAGCAGTCACCAAAGATGCTATACCTCATACTCATGCGGCTTGCCAAGGAAGTTGAAGTCTGCTGTAACATCACATCCTTCAGCTTCATTGGCATCTTCCCTTTCGCTACCAACGTCACCAGCATCATCCGCGCGCTTCACCGCATTCCCACGCTTCGCCACATCACTTTCCAACTCGCGCCAGGACGGGAGAATAATCTTCTGAGCCAGCCGGAGCGTATGGGGCGAGCGCAGTCCGGTGACTTCTGGCTTGAATGGACCGAAAGCTACAAAGTGATTGCCAGCTATCTTGGTGTATTCGACTTCGAAGATGGCGCCGAGTTCACGAGCAAGGATTGCACGAGCGAGACCTTGACAAGAGATGTCGAAGATATTGTGGAGTTGCTGAAACACAGAGGAGCTGGATGGAGAAACAAGGAAGAGGAGGCTGGTATATGGGTGAGAGATCATGCGCTTGACGATGACTTTACAGCTCCCAGTGTTGATCAATTGACCGCCTTGACTGGAGACACTACAATTACGGTGTGAAAGGGAGTTCTGACGTTGACAGCACGAACGTTACTGAGGGCGCGAAGAACAGTTGTGAGCGGCGTCACTGCTGCCCACACAGTGTAGTCACACGGAGGACTCCCACTCTCACCAGTCACCTATTTCTCCTCGAACATAAATCAAAGAGCCCCAGCTATGCTGCTTGCTTCGCCCATCATTGGATTTTAGCCAGCATGCGTTTTCTAACTCTCAATGATTGTTTGGATGGAGAGTTGCAATGTATATACCACAACCCGGAGAAAACTGTGACTCTTCTACACCTCCGCTCGTCCTTTCCACTACCAGTCCATGCGCCAGAAGATGACTACCACATGGCCATCGGCACATACCAGTCACGCAAGCCAGACGATACTGACTCTTGGTGGCTCCAGCTACTAGGCATTGTTGGAAGCCAACTACTAGGCATCTCTGACAGTGTAGTCAGAAAAGCCAGCGAAGCCACAGATCCAATTCCCCCAGGACCAATGCCAGCAATCTCCCAAGCAGCCCGCAAGCTCATTAAACACCACCTAACCGCGCTCCGATCCACCATTCCCAACATCGAAGCCCTGGACGAAGAAGAGCACATCCAAGCCGTCCATCCACCGCCCTCTCCCTGGTCTTTCCCGACAAACTCCTACTACCGCGAAGCAAGACCCGGACGTCTGAACCTCCTTAGCGAACCGCTAATCACCGACCTTGTGAACATCGGCCTTCTAATTGCCAACGACACGGGGATTCGATGGCGACACATGGACCAACACATCCTCCTCGTTGCAGAAGACACCAACTCCCGCCACGGCAGACGGGTTAGGTTAGCAAGATCCGACCCCGCAGCTTTCAGACGCGCTCGAGTAAGTCGATCGGATTTGGACGGTGAACATAACACAGTTGGATTGGAAGACATCACCGGGACGCCGATTGTTAGGGTTGAAACTCCACCGCTTGAGGGCGGGGAGAAGCGGGTTAGGCTGTGGACTAAGCGCACTTGTGCTCTGATTGATGGGGCGGAGGTGGTGGTGAGGCATGAGGAGGTGGTGGATAACGAAGGGAAGTCTGCCAAGATACGAGCGCGGAAGGCTGAAGATGCGAGAAAAGAGAGGGCGAGATCTCGGATGTGTTGGGATTCTGAGAGGTGGTCATAATGCGCAGAAGGAGGTCGGTAAGTTGTTATGCCGTGCGGATATCTGTACAGCGCTAGGTATCATCGTTGCCTAGCTATTTCCTTGAAAAGATATATTCCCTTGAAGTCGTGCGTATCAAGTTAGGGTTGAAATGCCGTTCACCCGCCCACATGACACGCTCGATCCTTACTCGCTCTGCAACCTCTCCCTCTTCTCCCTTCTCTCCGCACGCGCAACCTTCTGCTGTTCCGCATCCAACCCCCGCATCCTGCGACGAGGCAGCTGCGCCATCCGTTCATTTTCTCCAGCCGTGACCTTCGTCTCCAACACGCGCATCCGCCGCGACGCCTGTCTTTCCTGTCTAGCCACAACCCTCGTCTCCAAGAACCGCAGCAGCGTCTCCTTCAGCGAGTCTAGCTCCGTAAGACGCACTTGAACCCAGCGTTTAGCTGCCCTATCGAGTACTGCCATCATCAGCTTTTGCGTGTACAGACACTCTTTCGTGCGATGCGTAGCTTACTGGTAATGTTGTCTTGTAGTATAGTGACTTCGTGCTCGAGTGAATCCATGTACTCCATGCAAGCCTTTCGTCGCACTCGAAGACAGGACATGGCTAGCATGTTGTTGGTCCAGGTTGCGATCGCTGGTTCTGTGCAGATGGCAAAGGGCAATTTGGACTCGTGTAGTTGGCTTTTCTTACGTTTTCGCCCTTTTATGGGAGGGTTCTCGGGTTTTCCATGGTGGAGTGTTGTTGATGTCGGTTCGTGTTTTTGTTGTGGATGGTTCACTTGTCGGTTGCGTTGCGCGGTTTGCTTTGTGCGGCTCATGATGCTGATGTCGTGTGTAATATAAGAGACCGTGATTAAGAAGTTTCGAAATTTTGAGAAGGGATGTTCTACTTGAGAAGCTTGGGTTTGGTGAGTGGGGACAATGAAAGCGGCTGGCAGGTTAGAAGCGAGCGTTTTGAAGTGACGGTGAATAAGACAGGTGAAGGCAAACGGTCATTCTTCAGAAGTCATATGAGATAGGTGTCTCAATAGAAACATCGCGAGATAATCAAAGAGTTTCATATAAATGAGAGAAGTATTAACAAGAAGCTTTCCGCGTCATCAAACTCACCACCCATCTGTCCTTTGACACCAACAGCCTACCACTGCGGTAATCAAGAGTACGCCAACTCATTGTTGAGTTTTTCAAGCCAGGCTTTAGTTCGCCGCAGTCCAGAGCGCTGGGCCAGGGAACGGGTAGCTAGTAGGGCTGGTGTAGAGACTGAACTGGATACCAGCATCGTTCCTCTTGTACAGGCTGGTGCCTGCAACGCCACCAGAAGGAGAGACTGAGCCGCTTCCCGTTACCTTCAAGTTCAAGCACTATCGATTGAGTTAGTTTGTTTGTGAGTAGGTAGGAATACACGGTGAAGCTTACCTGGGGGTAGAGCTGAGCGCCATTGTCACTCTGACCGCCGTGCAGGGCTATGATCTCGTGGCGAATGACGTAGTTGCCGGCCTTCAAGTTCTTGGGGATAGTGGCTGTGGAGGTGAAGTTGGTCTTGATGAGGTTGTCGGTAGCCCAAGTACCGGTGCCACCTGGGGTGATCAGACCAGCTTGAGAAATCTTGCTCCAGCGAAGAGAGCCAGGGGTAAGCGTAGTGCAATCGCCTGTCCACTCGTTAGAACTATACATCAATCTCGGCGTGACAGCTATTACCGTTGCAGGGAGCGATGTAGTTGATGATGGGTCCCTTGTGGCTGTCTGGCCAGGTGCTCCAGTAGAAGGTGAGCGCAGAGCCAGCAGCGACATTGGCATAGAGTCTACCGGCGGTCGCGCTCTTGTGGCAGTTGATGTTGTCAGTGCCAAGTGCAGCGGGCTCAACGAATCCAAGATCCTGGTTCAAGGAATCCCAACCGGCAGTCTGAGGCCTCGAGTTTGCGGGAGAGTAGTACCACACTGGGTCAGAACCTTTGGTCCATGCTCCATTGGTGCTGACACCGCTGACGAAGCCGTGGGCAGACACTGTGTCGAGAAGAGTGGCAACTGCGCCGAGGAGGAGTGCTGCGGAAAGCATCTTGTAGCGAAATTCAGATGAAGGTAGTGATCGAGAAATGAATGCTGGTGATAATGTTCATGGGTGATGATAGTTCCACCTTTATACATGCCATGCTACTTCCCAATGTTGTTCCTCCACCGCAACGGTAGACGGAGTTCCTTTTCCGCGTCATCTATATCCAAGCCCTCGAAAGAACTCAGCATGCATTGCTCGGCGGCAGGATACCAATGTGGCTGGTTGACTGAGCAAAGCATGGCTTGTAGTCCTTGGGTGGTGGATTGTAGGATGCGCCCAGGCACGAATGGTGTAACGCCATCATCCTTGCGAGTGACACAAACGAAAACAAATGAAACAATTGTTAAGCCCATTTTGGTAGCAAGTTCGCGGGGAGCGTCAAGATGTTCGATCGGCTACGTGCCGGAGGCTGATGTCGTGGTCGTGACCTGGTATTGAATATAGGGTTAATATAAATCATCCGGAACTTCGATATCAAGTGCCGTTAGCGAGCAGTCCTTAATGTATCAACGACTAAGACAGCGCATAGTCCCAGCGCGCCTGTGGTCAGCTGCGCAATTTCCAAGTCTTTTGAAAGTGTGTGGCCACATGCCAGTGGTGTCGAATATTGCAATGGCCCGACATTTGAGTACTTGACCTTGGTCGACGATGTTGACTTGTTTGTACAAATTAGCAAATCTTTCACCCTGCACCGTGTGAGAAGCCATTGCGACACCTCTTGGAACTTATAAGAATGTCCTTTTTCGAGGCGAAAACAACTCATTGCATGACTGTTGTCCAGGCTCGTCGCTGAGTCGTATAGCTATGTTTGTGAGCTTTGCTGCTTTCAGAAAGGGACCGGCATTGGTGTTCAACCAGTTGCTCCAGGTTCCAAAGTCTTCAGATTGCTTGGATTGCATGGCGCGAGTAGATCGATGCTTGCCGGTGGTCGACTCCACGGTGCCTGTGATAGGTTTGGCGAAGGATCTGCCATGACGAGATAAGGACTCCGCGACTTCGATGAAGCAGACCTTCTTTATGGCGCAGGCTCTTCTTATATCGCTACGGCAGCGCTATAAGAGGCAATATGTGGCTAAATGTGCTCATGAGCTTGCAAACACGGTCGGGTGAGTGCGAGGAAGTGAGTGCAGCTCCAATAATATGCTCAATATGTGCTCAAACACAAAGCGAAGATTGCGTATATACACAGCAGCCGTCAATACATATGAGGTTAGAGTAAGGGAAGAGTGGAAGGAAGACGAAAAAACGCGGGTCGGAGATGTTCATGATACGTGACTGATCAAATCCGCGAGATCGCCGAAGCGTGCCTCTTCTGGTGTGCATTTACTCTCTGCCACGCGACCTTTCATCACGATATATCACCGTCAATGCTTACGCAACAATACTGGACGTCGCGTTTTTCGTAACTTCAGTCAATACATATGTAACCAGACAAGATGCAGCGATGCGACACGCAATGCACTGGCTTGTCAGGGCTGCTCGTATAGCAAATACGAATACGACACCCGAGTCACCGGCCCATCTCGATTCGCGCGGTTCCAACGACCGTTAACGACGCGTCTCAACGCGGTACACTCTCTGCGAATTGGAATTGTTTCCAGATCTCAGGTCTTGAGACAGCGACAGGTGGCGATTCTAATGCCCCCGATAGTTTCTGGTCGCCTGGGTGTCGAAACTCCACAATTTCTGCCACACGTATGGGACATCGTATTTCCCTACGAGCGCCTCAGCTGCTGGTACGGGCAAGCTGGTGATGACATGAAGGATTCTGTAGGTCTGCGACACAGTTGCTGATTTCTAACCTATTATATCGTCTTACATGTTTTTCCAGCTCTTGTTTCTGGAAGTTCATCAAATAGCTACGCAGAAACTGATCACATACCACACCAGACAGTTGTTAACCATATGTCAACATGTCGACTACTAACGGCACAAGCACTCAAACACACCTTTGCGGTGGAAACAGCATCCTGAGTTCCCAAATAGCCGAGTATGATCGGTCGGGACGCTTACAAGCACAATATATCGAGTCAGCGCGTGGAAGTAGGCGATCGAGGGTCGACATTCTGGTAAGATCATCACAATTTACGCCTGCAATGCAACGAGTATGATCTGTGCTGACTTGAGATTAGAAACCCAAAGACAAAACGCAACTCTGGCGATCGATTCTTGACGTCTTTTTACCCGACGGCTACCCAAGCAGCGTGAGCGATGATTACACAGCCTACCAGATATTCGACTCCTTTCAGGCCTTCGCTGGAACAATCGCTGGAATGATAGGCTCTCGAGCCGTTTGGCAAGGCCTCGGTGTTGGCGACTCGGCAGCTTCGCCAACAGGTGCTATGTTGATTCAAATCATTCGCGAATGCATGGGCAAGCTGGCAACAATTTTCTTTGCCCATCGAATGGGTACCTCCATTGAGGCGGAGTGCAAAGCATATCGACTCGGCTCTGATCTCCTGACAGAGACAGCCATGATTATTGATTGTATGAGTCCGTGGTTCCCAACGCAGATTCGCTTCTTGGTCCTTTGCATCAGCAGCATCCTATTCTCGGCAGCCGGGGTCGCAGGCGGCGCGAGTAAAAGTTCCCTGAGCGGACACTTCGCAAAGTGGAACAACCTGGGCGAATTGAATGCGAAGGACGGAAGTCAAGAAACGATCATATCGCTCGCAGGCATGATGACAGGCACTCTGGTTGTCTCATGGCTCACGACTCCCCTCCGAACCTGGGTTGCTTTGCTTTCGCTATTAGGTGTACATTTCGTCCTCAACTGGATCGGCGTTCGAGCTGTTCAGATGCGATCACTCAGCCGGCAACGCGCCAACATCGCATTCTCATCTCTTCTCTCGACCGATAAAGTATTAACGCCAATTGAGGTATCGAAGCGAGAGAGGGTGTTCGAGAAACATGGTGGCGCAGTCATCCGCTGGAATTGTGGTCCCATTCTTGCACGTTCAAGATTTGGTGTCTCAGTCAAAGTGATCCTGTCAGCCTTAGCAGAGGGCCAAGCTCATACTAAGACTGGTGCTTTGAACCTGGAAGGGGTCGCACTCTCAGCTTTGATCGAACTTTTCCGAGGCGAACAGTACATCTTGTGGTACCAGACACAAGCGAAAACAAAATCCCTAGACCCATTGGTGATGGTAGTCCTGAAGGAAGACGCTGCTGCTCAGTCGCAGCTGAGAGCATGGTGCCACTGCCTCATCTTATCAAAATACATATATGACCTCAATGAGGACACTAGGAGTCATGAGAGGATGTTTGAGCTGGTCAGCAGAACATTGGCGCAGACATCAAAGACATTTGATGCATGTGCGAAAAGGCTTACAGAAGCTGGCTGGGATTTGAGCATTCCAGTTCTTGAGACTTCGTCCGGTTCTAGAATCAGACTAGGTGAGAAGTCAGTGGACATCTGTTATAGGGATTGGTAGAAGTTTTACGCGGACGAATAGGTGAATGACGAGTAGTCGTAAGCACACTAGATCTCCCAGCAAGGACTGACGCCAAATTTCTTGATACGGCTGGGCGAAGCTTTCTCATAGATACAGCCTCGACATGATCAACTTGCCAGTCATACATATCTTTGATGCAACGAGCATTAGGCCAATCTCAAAATGAATCTCACACTAGTCCATGGAGCTCTGGGCCAACAACATCCCTAGACCCTGAGTGCGACCAATGCTGGAATACCCTCATACGCCACAACTCCTCCATCACTTCCTCGACATTGTTCCCTGATGTAGTGGGGCGAACGCCCCTTTCTGAGACTTGCGCGGAACCGGGGCGGATACGACAGTGATCCGAAGTTACCTCTCGCGTTAGTGCTGAAACGCACTAGCCGCTTCAGGTCGAGCAAGCACCACCCTGAGTGTGAGTACGGTCGGTACGGTGGAAATGGTCGCCAAGAGCACTGAATACGCGCGGAGTTGCGAGTTAGAATGCGAGAGCGATATGTCATACTGATTCGGAAAGGGGATTAGAGAGGAGATGGCGAAAAGAGCGACGCGTTACCGCGACCACAGCAGTACCAAGTTGGAACGGATATTAAAAGTCCGTTCGTCCTTTCGTGTGTTTATCTTGACTATATATCTTCTTCTAGTGATACTTGAAAACCAGCAAGTTTCTGTTCTGAGTTCTCAGCTTTGCTCACATTCATAATGAGTTTCCAAAATCTTCCTCCTTCGCCACCAAAGAGCCCAGATCTCGAAACAGTCCAAAAACAATCATTGCATTTAAATCCAGTCCTGTTTGAGGCTTTTGAGTGGCATTCGCTCGCAGATCACAAACACTGGCGACGGTTGCAGAAGGCACTACCAGGCCTTGCAGCGATTGGGATTACCGGACTGTGGCTACCTCCCGGGTCGAAAGCGAAGGACGCTGAGAGCAACGGCTATGACATATACGATGCTTATGATCTCGGAGAATTTGACCAGAAAGGTACTGTGCCGACCAAATGGGGCACCAAGAAAGATTTGGTTGATCTAGCGATGGATTGTAAAAGTCACAATGTTGGACTGATCTGGGATGCAATACTCAACCACCGGGCATTCGCTGATGCTACTGAAACGGTCGAAGTAGTCGAAGTGAATCCGCGAGGTAAGTCAGCTCGCGCTTGTCTTATCGGCTAACGTTGATCTTGATCAGACAGGACAGAGGACATTACCGAGCCTTTCAATATCGTTGCTTGGACAAAATTTGACTTTGCTGCGCGAGGCGGAAAATACAGCTCCTTTACATATAACAAAAAACACTTCAACGGTACCGACTGGGACCAGCAGACAGAAAAGCGTGCCGTCTATCGGTTTGTGGAGAGCGGAAAGGACTGGGCGCAGGACGTCGGGAAATTGCAAGGTAATGCCGACTACCTAATGCTGGAAAACATTGACTATACCAATGCCGAGGTTGTCAAAGAAACAATGAACTGGGGGACGTGGATCGTACAAGAGCTCGGACTGAAGGGGTTCAGACTGGATGCTGTCCAGCATTACTCCTGGAATTTTGCGAACAACTGGACCGAATATCTGAAGAAGCACAATGGCGGCGACTTGTTGTGCGTTGGAGAATTCTGGAATGGCGACGTCAACGTGCTTCTCGAATGGATGGACAATATGTCACCCGACTTCAAGCTGTACGACGTTCCGTTGATGTACCGTATTGCTCGTTTAAGCCAAGGCGAGGACACAGATTTGCGAGAAGTCTTTCACGATACTTTGGTGGAGAGGCGGCCTAACAACGCTATTGTGAGTCCGATTTGCCTTCGTTGAATATCAGCAGCTAACAGTACCTCAAGACCTTCATCCGGATACATGACACGCAGAGGGGCCAGGACATGGACACTCCAATTCGCCATTCTTTTACACCACACGCATATGCCCTGCTTCTACTTCGGCAAGGCGGTTATCCGTGCGTCTTCTTTGGCGATCTTTATGGAATCACCGGTCCTTACCCTGAGCCGCCAACATGTTGGGGCAAGCTTCCGGGTCTAGTTCTTGCCCGTAAGCTGTACGCTTACGGGCCTCAGTCTGACTACTTTGAGCGTAGCGATTGCATTGGATGGACCCGTCGCGGTGATTCTGAGAACCCAGCTGGTTGCGCTGTAATCATGTCCTGGACTCGGGGGACAGAACTCGAGCAGTGCGCTCCGCATCTTACAATGAATGTTGGGAGTCAACATGCCGGTGAGGTCTGGACGGACGTCCTTGGTTTCGAGTGGGGCACAGTAACCATTGGCGAGAATGGTAATGGAAGGTTCTCGTGTCAAAGGAACAGCATAGCATGCTTCGTGAGCGAGGTTGCGAGTGGAAGAGGAAAGTTCCCCGTGCGGTTCAACGCTGACTTCCAGGACTTGGTCGCTTAATCTATACTCTGATTGGGGTTCTGGCGCAAAGGTGTAGCATGTAGTAGCGGCGGACAATACCGTGACAAGTCTCAATCGAAGAGATATCTCTTATCGAGGAAATAGTTGACATCTGCTGATGATGTAAGGACGCGAATGGGTAAGTGGGGAGTCCGCTAGCACGTACCTAGCGCGCTTCCTTATCTTGTGCGAAGACATGCTCTTTTGCCCTGCATTGAACAATATAGAAGCAAGACAGAAGACAGGTTTTTCGAAGTGAAGATTCGAATCCAGCTTAAGGTGGGTGCTGGTACAACGTTATAAAGAGAACCTTCTTATCGCCCTGTAAGCAGTCGCGAGACCTTTCTCGAAGTCCGCTTTGCGCTGCTCGACCTCCAAAATCTCTCTCTTACAGATTTCCAAGCCAGCTCTCTCCCTACGTGCGATGCCTTCCAAGGTCCGTACAGATGGAGGACTCAAAACCGCGCTTTCGCCTTGAAGTCTGACAATGGATTCATGCAGCTCCATGAACGCCCACGACATGCCAATAAGCGCGTCTCGATAGGCCAGCCATTGCATAGATAAGCTCACCATCCAACGCGAAAAAGCGACTGACTCCGAATCACCCAAATCCACGACGTCTTTCAAGCTCGCTGGCACACATATATCTGCCCGGCCGCATATCTCCAGTCCAAGCTCAACGATGCCAGATGCCTGGCCATTACCAGTGCGGTGAACCTCGTCCATACCTGCTACACCGAGACCTTCGACGTCGAAACCAGCTTGGGCACGCAATACTCGAACGATCGCAGAGCCAAAATCATCTGCTGCACGTACGGGTACGGATGGAAGACTCTCGAGAAGAGTGGGCGACGTGAACCACAAAGGAAGGAGGTTTCTGAGATTTTGCTTGTCTATGACAAGTTCGAGGGTCCTGGAGTCGGAATCCTCTTGTTCGAGATCTAACGGCGAGGGTGTAGGGGCCGAGAAGACGGGATAATCGACAAATATGTCTGGACTCGCCGAAGCTACAGTTTTTGGAGGCTCAGATGGCTGTTCCGTGAAGTCGAAGTACACCTTGGGATTGGATCGAGGCATCTCCACCGGCGAACCGAAGTCGTCTATCCACGCTTTTACAACCGCAACCTCTGTCTGGGTGAAGCTACCGAACATCTTGCCCTCCCAGGACAGCTCTTTCACAAGCTTACTCTTCTCGCTATTTCCCTTGATAACCCAAGGTCTACAATTGCCCAAGTCATGGAGGAACTCCTTCTGCCACCTCTTATCGGCAAATGCTTTCGGTTCGAGCCAATCTACCAAGGAACGACGGCCAATCTTCAGTCGGCTATTGCAGTGAATCTTGTGTGCAAAGAAGGCTTTCGCAGCAAATATATCTATTAGCAATGCTTCCGTTTCCGTACGAGGGAAAGCTTCCTCAGTTTTCATCTTCAGCGATGGACTCTCGGGGGTTGTCGGCAAGCCTTCGGCAAGAACGTATCCAGCCTGTACTCGTTTCCAAGCGATATGCGCCGCTGCAGATCCTTCGTCCTTTTTGACTCGGTCAATATAGTCTGCAACTGCAGCCATGGCCATTGCAGCATGGCCTGTATCTGCATTATCGATTGAGATATGAAGCTCGAAATAGTATGGATTGAGTCGAACTTCGCGGAGTTCCTTGACTGTTTTCAACAGGTGAAGCGGCAGGCTCTCGTATGCCATATTGAAACCCAAAGATTCCGGCAGATAGTCATGCGGAAAAAGTGAGATCAGCAACTGAGCCATGGCAGCCTTCCAGCAACGGGTTTGATCGAGGTTGTGACGAGAGTCAATGAAATCCTCCGTGTCCGCGGCAGGGAGTCCGGCATTGATGTCATTCATAAGCTGCTGATAGACGTAGACGTGGTTCTTTGCAAGATCACCGTCTCCAAGCTCTTCTGACATTACCTGCCATGCGTTCTTGGTAATGTTACGGTACTTGAATGGTGTATTGATCTTGTTAATGTGACCAAGCCAGGCGCCATCGACGTACTTCACCGGGGAAGCCTGCTTTAGCCACCACTTGGCTTCTTCCCTGTCGCCAAAAATCTCACGGGATCCTCCAGCTTTACGTCGGGCCAGATACTCCTCCCAACGGGTGGTCACTTCGAGGTCTTTTTCTTTGAGGAAGCGATTCAGGTCCTTGCGAGAAAACTCTTTCACGGAGAGAATTCCACTGTCCGGATCTTGGAGCGCATCGCTGAGTGTGGACGACAAAAGGGACAAGAGAAGTCCGCGGCATTCAGGCAATATTTCGGAATGATGTTCAAGATTATGAAGTTTGTAGTACAGCTGTTTGTAGGTCTTCAGCTCGTTCAATTCTGCCACGGAAGATGGTTCGACGGTTGGCTTGTCAACGATTGGTTTCTCCTGGGTGGCGACACCGCTCACGCTCTTCTCTGCGGGTTTGAATCTCCAGCCTTTGAAAGATAACCTCCCAGGGCTGTCTGAGATTTCGGGATCCTTGTTTCTTGAACGTCCTTTCGCTAAACGGTTCCGAACCTCACTCCATGCAAGGAGGGCCAGAAACGCGATCAGTATCGCGGGTGTGGTTTGTATGATGTACATGGTGGGTGGGTGTTTGACCAGACAGGGTGGGTGAGGGGCTGCTGACAGTTATATGAGAAATCACACATTACGCACATGCCTCGGAGGAAGAGGAGGCGAAACAGGACAAGTTGTCGCACAGGTCCAGATCCCAAACACACTGACGATGACATTCTCAAATCTGGGGTAAGGTACCTGAGATGTCAATGTCATGGCCCCCTGTACACCACGCCGGACCAATAAAACCCCATTGGCAACGTAAAGAACCCACGTGGTGCGTGCGTGATTTGCAAATAGGCAGCACCACATGTACCCGCATCCAAGATCAAGCGCGGGATCTCCCCTCTACGACGCCACTCGACCTCAACGTTCTTGGATGATCATTGGTGTAGCTACTCTGTCCGAGAGCCGTCTATGTGAGAAAAGATACATGTTCTCGCAATCACCTGAGAGCTAGCAGGATGTTGTTTAGGAAGGTGTTCTTGGCTACGCGTGAAGGATTCCAATGTGGTGTTGCTCGTTCTGCCGAGATCCACGGGTAGCACCACCGAGACGTCACTTTTACCCGTTCATGTCACGACCTGTCTTGCACATGCACGCTGGCCACGGAACATAAAGCACGCCATCCTACGTCACATCACTTCAATGCCTAGGTAACGCCGTTTGTGTTGACGTTTACTTTGCCTTCCCCACAGCGATACTCAAGTCCTTTCAAAGAGATAGCGTAACATCGAAATTGAGCGTACAGAAGGATTGTTAGAATATTAGAAATGGCGGAAATTGCATCCGCATATGAACGGCTGATCAAGCACCTGGCTGGAGCTGAGTATGCCTTTGTCTGCCCGTCTCCAGAGACTGCTGGTAGGGTAGTACAGAAAAGAAATTCTGATCCATTGAGAAAGAATGCTAGAAATCCGCAAGATTTCTTTGGTTGGAGTCTACCATGCTCAAGGTATGCGCCATCATCTCTTAGCCCAGTTTCCCAGTCAACTTCAAGGATTCCTCGAGATCAACGACTGTCCTGGTTGTGTCTGATGCAATTCCATCGGTGCAGATGCCATGTAAGCCTATTGCTAATATACTCACAGAGAAATCCTCAAATCGATAATACCAGACGACATCTTCGAAAGCTTACACAAAGCATCCATCATCACCGGTGGCGGTAGCAAAGACGAGTACCGCTCAACAATCCGCGTCTCGAACTTTTACCTACCCAACATCCCGAAGCTCCATAGCAGCACGACTCCACTCTACTACATCCACTCCTCCTTTCCGGCGTCATCAGATGCGGTATTCTTTGGGCCTGACACGTATCTGTTCACTCAGTTTCTGAAAACCGTGCAGCACCGCCTACCAAAGGAACCGAGAAGCGCGATAGACGTATGTTGCGGATCGGGCGCAGGCGCTATACACGCGGCAAGAACATACCCACAAGCAAAGGTTCTTGGTTTGGACCTCAATCCACAAGCGCTGCGGCTCGGGGGCGTGAATGCACAGTTATCCGATGCTAAGATTGACTTCTACGAATCGAACCTTTATGCAGCTGTTTCAGAGGAGGACAAGAAGTCCGGAATTGATTTGATTGTCAGCAACCCACCCTACATTGCCTCGAGTGCCAATGGCAAGGATCTACCAATGTATGCAGACGGCGGCGCCGAATTTGGCCTCGACATATCGTTGAAGATTGTTGAAGAAGGCATGAAGATCCTATCAGAGAAGGGTGTTATCGTTGTGTACACGGGCGTTGCAATTCCAACGGCAGAGCCGGGCCATGACGCGTTTCTCGAAAAGCTCCAGGCTGTAAAGGGCGCCAAGCTTGCTGAGTACACAATACTGCACCCAGATATGTGGCCAGAGGAGATTGGGCATGGCGCGTATGCAGACGTGGGCAGGATACAGGTTGTTGGTGCCGTGTTGAGGAAGTCCTAAGAAAGCGGGGTGGGCGGGGCAATTAGCGCGTTTTCGTGACGTGAACGTGATTACCTACTTGGTGTAAACCCGCACGCCTCTATCCCTGTCACGTTGACTTACATACCACTTCCTTTGGCTACATTAAAATCTCAGTTCTGCCCGTGAGACATGTCTAGCAAACAGCAGCGAGCCGATCTTGGGTAAGTCTCGGCTGTCTTTCGAAGTAGCAGTGTCAAACCCGCCCTAGAGCACCATCTACGAAGACAGACTGGTAAGAACGCTGGTTCGTTTGTTAATTCATTTGTCACGGGGCTATTAAGAATGAACATGAAAGCAAGGCTGACACACGACAGATCGTCCCCAGGAGCTGCCTAACACGTCCTACGTTCGTCGCACTGCGGCGTCACGTTGCTCTGACATGTCCACCTAGTCTCTAATCTCTTGTCGCCATGATAGTCGATTCTCCATCCGGCAGAAAACTCCAATGTCTCCACACTGACCCAAACTCGATATCACGGCAGTTGCCGGTCAACTTAGGCCTGAAGGTCAGCACAAGATCACCGCCTCATGGCTGTGGAGCAACCCTCCTTGCATACAGACCACCAAAAGCATTTACCTTGTGCTACCTGGTAAGAAATATTGAGCGTTGATCCGAGGGTCTGGCCACTGCTACGGCCTGGCACCGTGACGAGTACATGTATCAACATGATTCTGATGGAAACCCTGCAAAATCTGTACTGTAAAATCCAAATGCACACGAAAGTTCACATTCATTGGCCGAATACTCTGGGGGATATCAATATTTGTTTCTCTGCACTCCGGGCAACTGCTAAGAATGCCGAAGAACAAAAGCACCGGCTCATGTTTGTCCCTCTACTTGGCCGTGTTCTTCTGTGGAGTATTGCTATAGTTTTGTACTTGATGATTGGAGCGGAGCGGTGCCACGCGCAATTTTCCAACCAAAACTGAGAACGAGTTTTTGCATGGCTGCGGCGAATTCCACATGTGTGTGTTGATGAGCATTCCTGCATGTGGAGCCGGTGATCTACCCATTAAGTACCTATAGGAAACGCTTCCCCTTGGGGCGAACATGGTCTTTGGCATGGTAATGTGAAAATCGAAAGGTAAAATCTGAGCGTATCGACATCATACATTCCTGGGAGACTTCCATCAACACCGGATCGATTGATGCTCAAAGAGGCACATAAAAGCCTAATGATCCTGCTTAACGCTTATCTACATCGTGTGTACTTCTGCATATACAAGCAAGATGATTCTAATCTCCAGCGTCACCCGTTCCTTATTCACGCTCATCTCATTTTTTTCTTTCGCCTCCGCAGACCTGATCTGCGGAACTCTTGGTTACCACAATGAAACAAACCTCTCATATTTTATGGGGAATTTTTTCTACAATGGTCTAACGTCATTCACTCTGTGTGCCGCCTACTGCCAGCAGGACGAACGATGTGAGGCTTTTCGGTACTCGTACTGGAGTGATGCCGATGCTCAATATTGCGAGTTCTTTGACACGAGCCTGTAGGTGCTTCAGTGCTAGAAGTTTTCGAAAGCTGACATTGGGCTTAAGGGACGGGAATTTTACCGCTGACCCAACTTCTCTTTACTACTACTACGACATCGGCTGCTCGTTCCCCGCTTTCGGGACGCCAGAGACTGTCACATCGTCCAGGCTTGTCACAGTGACTTCGCTTGTTGCAGTTACATCCACGTTGCCGGCCGTCACACGGACATTAACTGTCGCTGGAGCAGCAGCTACCATTACTCGAACAGCAACAGCAACTTCGATTACAACACAGACGCTGGCGGCACAAACCCGAACGGCCACAGTCAGCTTTACAGCAACAGCATCGGCTACTCTTTCGGCCACCAGCACTCTTTTGGTGACGACAACAATCCTATACCCAGTGACGTCTACAACTACAGCGATAGCGTTTTACACAGTCTCAGCTACCATCACAGCTACAGCGCGGCCCCCGACCCCTCCAGCTGTAACGGTGACCCGTTCTGTGATCAGAACAACGACGACGACAGACGTGAGATATCTGAGAACGGTGACTCAGACCAGAACTGTGACGACAACGCGACGATTTTGAGTCGAGGGGGAGGACGGAAGCTGATCCTCATGTTCACTTCATGCCATTGTTGGTTTGTGATGAATTGTTTATTGTGTGTAACAGGATTTGAGGGCATATATACATACCGCGGAGCAGCAGTAATACATCGAAGACGTGAATGATCAACCCAACCAAGTCAACCGTTCACCTTTAAACAGACCAATTGATGATGCTGCTCATTCTGACTTTCGCTTTTGTGTTGTTGCGCCTCGGCTAGTGCAGTACCGGACCATCTTCCGGGGGATGGCGCAGTCGAGACCGCTTGTCCTATGACGTCGCGGCTTTGTACGCCTGACCTTGCAACCCATCAAAGCGGTTACTGGGAACAGCAAGTCTAAGATGGCATTTGAGTATCTGAATAACAGACAAAAGACTGTGTAGGAGTCGCGGAAACGCCTGCCGATCTGCCTTGTATCTGCCTTCGTACCTGCAAGGCGCAGCAGCCCTGTGAAAACTAGCCCACCAGCCCTACACAAGCGAGTGTGGAAGCCAGCTATTTCTTCCCTTAGAACATGTGAACCAGAATTTTCTCTCTCTCTCTTGGTAGACAACAGCTACACAATATACCCCAAAGATCGTTCTATTTTTTGTCTTGTCTGGACATCAACATTGTCCGTCAAGCCCAACATCGACACAGGAAGCATGAGCCATGTGATTGATCAACGAGAATCAACGCAAAGGCAGGCTCCTGCGTACACCGAATCGTAGTTGTACCATCTTAGACATCCACAACGCTCGTAACTAACCCCAAACTACCAGGGATCCACCACCGCCCTACACTGCTGATGCCGCAGCCCAAGATCTCCTAGCGATGCGTCAAGGCGATCCAGACGAGAAAATTGACGTCCCCTTCGTGTACAGCCAGGACCAGAAATCGGCCCTGGACTACCTGCGCATCCGCAACGTTGGCAAAGTGACACGCAGAGTTATCGCTCGGCCGATGACGCGCCGCCTCTACAATGAGCGCTACGCTCATGATCAGAACGGCAACTTCGTTGGAACCGGTGTCAAGGCGCCGGATGCTGGACTGGTTTTCATTCCTGGAAAGGGGACAGAGCAGGATCTGTTGGATCAGGTATCGAAGTTTGCGCATGCGAGGCAACACGATCCTCATGCCTTTGCCGATAGTCATGGAATGATGTCCATTGGAGGTGGATATGTTGGTAGTTAAGACGGTCTGTGCCTTTTCTTGCAGCGGTGGAGTCGGCGCTTTGTCCTTTCGAGCGTTTCGGCTTTCCTTTTTCTTTTTTCCAAAATTGATGATGACTTTGGTCCATTGACTTCCAGGTCCTTTCTATCCACAATACCAACGCGAAGTACCAGTTACACTCTCGAATACTAGCTTCACAGCTGTGTTGTTTCTAGGATCCAATTCCGTGCTGTGCGTTGGGCCTTTTAGCGATTGAAACGATGCTCTGTAGGCCTTCGGTGCCTAATGATAGAACCGGAGGAATTCTCTCTGACCCACGAAGAGATAGAAGTGTTCTGCTTTGCCCCATGCAGTTCTGCAGCGACTTTAGGAGCTGCCTCGTTGGAATTGTTGTGTCATGTCTTGTCGGATCCAGCACGCAATATTCACAAGACCACTCAAGGCCTGATCCAAGCAATTCTTTTTGCAGGCCAATCCAACCATGCTCGATGCTCTCGCGGCAATGATTCCCATATCCCATCCATAACGTGGTGTGTCCATCCTTGCATGTACCAGAATTGCTCCAACGCACTTATCAATACCACGAAATGTGCGTACACGATCATCGCAGTTGGGTCTCGTTGCTGCAAACGCTCGAAGAAGCTGTCCGTCATCCGATAAAGCCAACCAAAGGCGACGTGGTATTCTGTATCAATGCCTTGGTATCGGTTGTTGTACATCTCGCGCAGGATATCGACCGCTTCAGTATCTTCTTCATGGTGCGGGGTATCCTTCGAAACGAAGTCTACGTGTTCGCGCAGCTCATCAAGTTGCTTCTCGTATCCTGCTGGTGCTTCTTGAGCTGGCAGTGGGCGGCTTTTATTGTTGGTTGCGGGAGCATGGGTCTTAGCAAACTCCTTCCTGCTGATACTGCTAAGTGTCGTTCTGATACCGCGAAACATCATCAGCCAGTCGGACCTCTTGTCTCTTCCAAAAGCAAGGTACTCTCCAGGCTGAGGGCCTCGACCCCAGCTGATGAAACAAATCATCTGGACAGCCGCCAGAACTGCATCACAATTGCTCGGACCTAGATTTGCAATTTCCGGTGTGACCAGAATGAGTGCCTGCTCGTAGTGGTGGTCTGCCGTGGCAACATATTGCTCTCGTCGAGTGGGACGGCAGTGTGCCAGATGCAGCGCTGTAAACGCGAACATCAAGTGCAAAACGTAAGGATTCTCAAAGCCTATCTCGGCCATCTGGTGTTGCCAGTTGATGCCGCTAGTAGCCCACGGCGAAACAGTGAAGCAGGTTGAAGTAGTGTAGTGATACGTGAGCTCGATGTCAGATATGGATAATTCGCCAGATTTGGAGCTGTCCTTGGCTCCTGGGTGCAAGGATGGGGCCACCGCTGGTTTGGCAAAATCGCAATGTACTTGCCGTCGTTTGCAATTCCCACATTCTGGCTTTGTCTCGTCACACTGATAACATTAGCACAGAGTTACATATAAATTTGGGAGTTATCTTGGACGCTGAGAGAGCACTGCGCTCCTCTGTTTGGTGCTGAGTCTCGGCTATGTGCTTGTGTTGCAGAAGTAGCTGTACTCAGCTGCGCCAAACCAGATTTGTTCAGCCACTAAGGAGTAGAGGGCTATAATTTGATCTGCACACTGCAGACAGCCACTTGGAATTGACCGAAGATAGTTACATCGAGAAATTGATGATTGACGTACCTTGATGCGGCGGGTCTTGCAGTTTTTGCAGCCAGCACGCGACTTGCGATGCGATCGTCTCGTTATCTTTGTCGTAGAGCCATCATCATGGCCTTCTTGCTGGTTGGCGGATGGCGACGCTGTGTTCGAATGTTTCAACGATAATGGCGACTCTTGCTGCATGTTTGGAGACTGGGCATGCGTTGGTTGAAGTGAACAGCGGAGCGGAGCGTATTTGAAAGCGAGGAAAGAGCGGAACACGAGCACGCGCGGCTGCTCTTCTTTAGCGCCAGCTGCACTTTGGCTCCCCGATGCACCAACCCTCGATGGCAGTTCGCAAGCACTACCGAATTGCATGTAAGGGGTAACGGCCAATCCAGGCGAGAGAGCATGATTCTTCATACATTGTGTCAATTATAATGCTCTGAAGCAGTATATACAGTCGACTACATGTGCATGCTTTCAAGCCGCAGAATTGGTGGACAATAAACAATATACTAGTACTGCGAGCAATTTATCAAAATCACAATGTTGACCCGTGAAACTTTCTGGACTTCCGACAATCAATGCTGTTGTTGTGTTCTGTTGTGAAAGCGCAGCGTGGCATTTCTCAAAATCCATTTGCCAAGTAACATGGAAGACGTGTTATCTCAACTCGGAGAACATAAACACAAGACTGCACAGAGCCAAAATCCTGATAATACCTTCAAAAACTATGTGCCTGGAGTTTTCCTACAACAGCAAGTCCTCCAAGATGCTACATACTTGTCTAGGTGCAGGAGTTTCGGCAATGCGACCGGCGCTTATCTGGACCATAGTCCGTGCACAAGCATGACTCGCGAGCGTATTCGATGCGTATTCTCTTTCTGAGCGAGCACTAAAGAGCAGAGTCTTTTAGAAAATGAGGTAAGGTTACATACGTTGAGACGGCTAGTTTCTATTTCGGTCTTATATGACCGGCTCGCACTTTGCGTCAGTGGCCCCTGTTGCAGATATAACCCCCTGGACTTCTCCCTCCAGCTCTGCCGTCGTTCCAAACACATCGCAGACGGAATCAAGCCATTTCCAACAGACATTCCTTGTACCGAGCAACAATGGGCGTACCTACACAAGCCGATGCAAACGAAAATCCTCCTAGCGAGATGTCTTCTTCACTGTCATCTTCTTCTGTGCCTGCCGAAGCGCCGCCGCCTATGCCTCCGCCACCCTACTTCAAGACACACTTCATCAATCCTAGCTCTTTCAAGTCTGCCGTCAACAGCAAAGTCGATAAGCCTATGGTCTCTTTGTTCCGACTCAGCGTACGGATACTCCAACTCATTTTCGCCCTAGCCTCAGGCATTTCTTATGCCATCGAGCTGGCACACGGCAACGGACGTGGCGGTGCATCAGCGAGCTTTGTTTTCTCGCAAGTAGCATTCGGCGCTACACTCATAACCCTTATCATCAACGGCGCAACCGTGCGATACTATCGTCTCTCTTGGGTCGTCGACTGGGTTCTGACGGTGTTCTGGTTTGCGCTGTTCGCGGTCTTCTATGAGATATACTTAGGAGGGAAGATGGAAACAGCTTTCAATGGGGTAGATGTTGGACGGATGGAACGGGCAGTTTGGTGCGATCTCATCAATGCGCTGCTTTGGTCAGCGAGCGCGGTATTCTCGTCCGCAATGTGCTGTTCAGGATTCAAGGCTTCTATAAAAGGGAAGCTCAAAGACAGACGACAGCGGAAAGAAAAGAAGGCAATAATGGAGACAATGGGCGAGATGGAGATGGGAACGATCCGCGAGTGATGGCCAACCTGCCGAGTACACTTTATCTGCTGCGATTTAGCGATATTCTTCGGTCTCAGCCGTAGATCGTAATGACCATAATTGAAGACATAATCGATTTTTATGACTGTTTTGTCGGTTCTTTGCAATCTGGTATTGAGACTCCGCAGGCGTAACGTGTCGTGCGTACTCAGGTTGCAGCTCGGCCGACCAACGGAATCACGGAGGCGACTATGCCAAGCACTGACTTAGCAACCCGACTATCTAGGATCTTACCTAACTAATAAATAAGATTAAGAGAATATGTTAAGAACATGTTCCTGTAATATATTAAGAACATATTCCTAAAATCCTAACTTCTTATTATAATTATATAGAAATCTTCTTACTTCTTAAGAACTTGTTAAGAATAAGTTCTTAAAAAGTAAAACATGTTCTTAACAAGTTCTTAATATACTTAGAAAGGTTCCTTTAAAAAAACTTAATACTTCTCTTCTATATTATTAAAATAAGAGGTTAGGATTTTAGGAACATATTCTTAATATATTAGAGGAACATGTTCTTAACATATTAGGACAAAAGAGAGCATCTAACCAAGTAATAAATAACCTAACTATTAGAAAGTTATTTTTACTTAGTCGGGTGGGATGTGGGGCGTTGGCTTGGTCGCCTCCGTGATTCTGTTGGTCGGCCGAGCTGTGTCCTCGTGCGTACTGACGTGGAATAGAATCGTTATTAGAGGGCTGTGCGGCCAAGCGACAGGGGGGCAGTCGATCCTTCCACCTCGGCGGCAGTGGAGACTCATCCTTCTGCAGCCCTGGAACTCTTCTTTTCCACTTCCTGCCCTTGTCGGCACAAAAGCGAGTCGGGAGAACCAATTCAGGGCTAGCTGCTTCAACGCATGCTGTCGTGATTTCAACGCCTCAATGCAGGGCAAGGCTGGGCTTACAGACCATGGTGTACCGAGGTGAGTGGCCAGGCGTCAGCCCTACCGGTACCCACGAAAGTAGCTGACACCCCACTGCAGGCAAGCCATCACCAGGTACGCACGCTCCACGGTAGTTGTTGGTGCGACAATGACTGATCCATCTATAAGCGTGTGGAGAATGTCGAAAACGCAGAAGTAGGGTATGTGAGGGTCAATTCGCCACTGTACCTGGAATTTGGCCCGCTCGCTGCATCACAAAGCCAAGGCTAACGCTTGACCACAGTGCGATCAGGCCACTCCTTGTGGTCAATGTGTAAAAGCTGGTCGCATATGTCCCGGCTATCGCAACGTTGTTGATCTTTTGTTCCACGACGAGAGCGATAAGGTCGTTAGAAAGAGCAAGGGACAATCCTCTAAATCAGCCATCCCGGCTACAGCTATTGGAGCAATCGCAGTAAAGGTTCCAGCTCCAGGTTCTATCGATCTCACCAACATCGTTGTATATCAGCCATGGGATGATTTGGGCGTCAACTTCTTCATGTCGAACTACGTTGGCACAGATCCTGCTGTGTCACAACTTCATTACCTTCCCGACTTTTACTCGAAATCGGGACATGCTACTTCCGCACTGAAGCGGACTATAATTGCCAGTGGGCTGGCTGGCTACGCGAGAACCGCTCGCCGGGCTGACTTGATCGAACAGTCCACCAAGTCTTATATCTCCGCCATAAAAGATATAAATCTTGCACTGTCAAGCCCACAGACTGCCATCCAAGACACAACCCTTATGTCGATAATGATGGCTGCGATGTTCGAGACCATGTTGGTTTCGCAGGAGTCAGGCATGCAGAACGTCAGCAAGCACTTGGAAGGCGCTATGTCGGTCGCATACCTGAGCTTGCAGCAGCAGAAGCCAAGCAAGATCTTCAAAGCGCTACTCAGCACCTTGATCCAAAGTGTGATCATGAACAGCTGGATTCAGCACGTACCTTTGCCGTCTAGGTACAAGCAGATCAGGCCATATGTCCCTGAGAAGATCAATCCACACTCTGTCCATGCCAGACTCGTTGCTGTTCTTTCGCGAGTGATCGAGTTCAGAGACGAGTTGAAGAGTGGGGTATGTTGGGATTCAGAAGCCATACTTCAAAGGGCGTTGGAGCTTGACGGTTCTCTGAAGACATTCATTGAGGAAATGCCGAACCACACGTCATATGAGAAGTGCTGGATACCCCCAATGCAAGCAACGGATGTGCAACAACTGGTATACAATTGGGTATTTCATGGTAAGCTTTTTGCAACATGAAGCGAACCATTATTGGCTGACCATCACAAGCATATCCTCAGCAGTTCGCCGGCCATCTATGGAATAACGTTCGATCGTGTCGAATCCATCTCCACCAACTGATCCATCAGCAGTGCTCCATCCTTATTTCCTTGAAAGGCGAAAATGAGTACACGAATCTTCGTCTACAGAGATCAGCTTCTGAATCGCTGACAATACTGATTGCTGGGGAAATATGTGCGACCATCCCACAACTGCTCTCGTACTCAGACTACCTGAAACAATTTGTAGCATCGACAGAGTATGCTTTGCCAGTACGTATGAAATCGCCGAATCGTGGCGAGGGGTCGACGACATTTGGCTCATCGGAGCACGCAATGATACCAACCGAGGATTCTGGATCCAACGTATCAACGCCAGAAACGTGCAGTGCATCGAGCCCAAACTCCACATCAACACAATCTTCGTACGCATCCAACAAAGGCGCATCAAGGGACTACACATCCAAAATCCCGCTCTTCACGCCAGGCGCCCTCGACCCGGCAAGCGCCTTCCACCTCCTCCTCAAACTACACAACCTAACCTTGATCCCCTGGCTTCCCTTCGCGATGAAGTCTTGGATCCTCGGTCGCATCTCCTGGATCGAAACCAACTCGGACCCCTACAGCGCCGCGCGTCTGAAAGACATGATTAGAAAACGACCTGCTGATGGCTTCCCGATATGTGACGCACCAGGCCAGGTACCCTATGGCGGCATCTGCGATACAATAGCTACAACGCCTGCAGACCAGCGTCTGTGGTTCTTGGCGCACAGCTGGCTCTTCGTCGGCATCGACTGGAATGCGGATTACTACTCGGAAACTAGTAGTGCCTCGTCTAAAGGCCACCAAAGCGAGGTCTGGCTTGAACAGCAACAGCGTGGCGAAGCGCGCCAGTCGAGCAGAGAGCCTGATGACATGCCGATGGATGAGCTTATCGTCTGCTCTGCAACGCCTAACACGGCTCCTGTGAAATTGGTCTGGAGAAAGCCGCATTGGACTGTTTGAATTCAACCAGTGTAGCCGCGTGGTGGATTATGGGTGTGGCATTGTGCTGAAATAGGCGTTTGGGAAACTTGAAGGCCAATCAGGAGACACGTGGCTAGTAACTCTATAGGGTAACGGTAGTTGAGCCAACCGAAACAATGGGAGATGTTATGTAAATACGAAGCAAATAAGCAGAAATATTGTTATTGTCGATTTGTTCTCCTTACAAAGGATACATTGATTTGATCTGAGTGGTGCTATGCCACAACAGCCTGCCGCGAAGCACTTTCGCAACCAGGACCCCCAAATAAAACGCCCGCTATCATCATGCATGCGTTCAAAACATGAGAATGACATCTCCTCGCTCGTTGTTAGTCCTGGGTAAGATCCAATTGCTTCTTTTCCCAGACCTCCAGCGCCCTCTCCAACCTACCCTTTCCCTTCTTAGGCAGTTGATCTTCCTTTGCCTTCCTCAGCAAGCCCCAGAGATACGTCTTAGGTACCTCATCGAGTCTCTTACCTCTAAATCCTCCTTTCTCGAACGTGTAGCTCTCGGCTTCGGACTCGTAGAGACCCTTGGGGTACAGATCTTTGAAGGCTTGCTGTAGCTTCTGGTCGTTGCAAGATTCCTCGCCGTCGCATATGGAGCGGAGGTATTCGATGGGGACGCTATCCACGCGGCGACCTTTGTATTTACCGAAGGTGAAACAGTAGTTGTTTGGACGTCGTACAGATATAGCTGTTGATCGAGTTGTGAAGGCACTGTCGAAGCCGAGACCGCGTCTAGGTGGTGATGCAGCGGATGCCTCTTGAGTGCCAGGGATGAACGAGTGTTCGGATAGTGGCGCTGTCAACGAGAAGGGTAGTGGCGGTATGGTATCAATGCCATAGCGCCCGATGCACCCTAGGTGGTATGTGCTCTTTACTGGGTAGGAAAGATACTCTCCTGTCTGGAGCGGTTCGTAGGGTTGGCGCGAACGAGGATCGACCTCCACAGGAATCGACAGGGTGCCTCCTTGATATAAGGATAGAACTTCGATAGCTTCAGGGACCGTGAACATGACTACCTTAGAGGGTACACCCACTGAGGACGCAATTTCTTTTTTCGCTTTGTCCTTTTCTTTCCTATTCGCTTGAGAAGCATGTTCCTTGTCTGGTCTGCCTGAAATGCTGTTGTTGACCGTGGTAAAAGGCGGGTGACTACGCTTGATGACCTGGGCTAATGTCCGTTTGCTCGCATTGGCAACAGCAGCCTCGGCCTTGTCGACTTCTTCTAAACCATCCTCTTCGAATATAAGTTCTGCCGTCCGCCGTGCACTGGGCGCTACAGGTTTCTTTAGCCTGTCCTTTCGCTTCGAGCCCAATGCGTATCGCGAGTCGGCCTCGTCATCGTCTGCGTTTTGAGAAACCGCAAGCTGAAGTCGATCCGTCGTCTCGTCGTTGCTTGAGTCATCCTCATTCGTCAAATCTACGCGCGCATGTTGCCTCGAGCCATTGAACTCTGTGCGACCTGTCTTGGAATGAGTGTCTTTCGCCCCGTGGCTCTTTTCTTGCTGTCGCGGACGACGCTCTGAAAGTCTTTCCTTCTCCGATAACCTCTCTTTCGTTGCCGCTGGCCCGGTCGGCGTGGCCGCTACCAACGCGATTGGTGTGTCTCCGCCTGTAGACTCTTTCAGATTTCTTCGACGCTTTGACAAATGCTTCTTCGGTAGCTGCGCAGCGCTTGAGGCAGATGCGGCGTCGTTCTTGCGCTTGCGTATCGGTGCGGTGACGGGCGGTAACGCAGGAGGTTCGATCGTTTTGGGTCGTCGGCGCGTTGTCATCATCGCAGCTCTAGCACAGTTTTTTTTTTTTGCCGTTGCTAGGTGGGAATGAGCGACTATGGTGTGGTAGACTTGTGAGGAAGATGTCATCGGTGTTTATAAAAAGCGCGCACGGACGAAAAGTTGGAGGCAGTCGCGACCCACGTGCACCCCGCCCTCGCTTTCCACTTCAAGGGTAGATCTTTCCTTGACGGCCAGTCTTTTCGTTGAAGTCTTCCAATGCTTCCTTGAGACCAGGCCAAGAGTGAACGACAGTTGACATTCCCTCAATCGTTCGGATATAATTCTCATCCACCTGGTCGAGGCGCATGCCCTTGAACGCGCCCTTTGGAAATTTGTACTTCTCAGAAGGTGAGGTAACGTTCGAAGGACCACCTCGTGTACGGCGAGGAGCTTGAACTGGTACTTGCGCCGGTGGCTGTGGGTTTGTTGCTGTTTGCCGTAGTTCTGGGCAGTGGTGATCAAACGCCTCCTTTAGGCCTGGGTGCCTGCCATCAAAGACAAATGCCTGCCCGCCGATGGTGCGCAGATAGCTGTCTGGCACGTCAGAGATGTGACTGTTCTTATACCTCCCCCAATCAAACACGTAGTCGCGCACAAAGTCGTGTTCTGGTAGTCGTGGCGTAGCGTTCGTGGTCTTGTTTGTGGGCGGTCGTTGCCCTCTTGGAAAGTCTGAGACGTAGGTCGACGATCTCGTCGAGTGGTCGCCGGCGTTCGAGGAGGAAGCTTGTGCATTTGGCTCATCCGTAAACTTGATATGCGAATTCTGCATAACATGGTGGTTTTTGGTGTAGATGGCCTCGATCTCGACCTCCACGACCTCCCCGCTAGCATCGAACCTCCCCATTTTCCTCGCTGCCAAAGGAAATCCGGCCTGATGCATAGTATGGTAGATAGACACTGCTTCCAGCGCAGTGAACATAACCTCTGCTCTCCTTGGTCTGCCCTTCTGTGGCCGAACCTCTCCAAGGTTGATCATCATGTCGTCTGTACTATCGTCCGTGTCCAGGTCGCTCATGGAATCATCCATATCAGACCCATCGTCGGTGAGCTCGCCCTCTTCAAGCTCTGAGTCGTTCGAGTCGTCCAGTGTGATGGGATCAAACGAACTGCCACCTCCTGCTCGGGCATTGTTGTGCAGCGCACCAAACTGATTCCCGCTTCTCTGCGCTTCAACAAACGATCGAAACTCTTCGGCGCCATCGTAGCTGCTTTGCCCTCGTGTTGGGCGGCCGCCAAAGTTGCCTCCTCGACCACGACCGCGACCGCGGCCACGCTGTGGCTTCTGGTTACTCCTCTGCTGTACTTTCGATTTCGGTAATGGAGGTGGAGGCGCTGGTTTTGCGTTTGCACCTCGCTGTGCAGCAACGCGGGCGCGCCGCTTTTGGCAGGGACGCGGCATAACGCGACCTTTCACGACCTGCATGGGTGAATGTCGAAGATGCGGAACGCAAGCTTGAGGCTTGCTGGCTGTGCGGAATTCGGAAGTGTGGGCACGGGCCACAAAACTGACCCTCCATTGCGTCCATTCGAGCATTCCCAACACTACAAACTATATCGACAACAACAAAAAAAGTCTCCAGCTATATATGACGACCTAAGTCATGAGTTCATTTTTCAAACTTTCGCCCACTCAGCCAGTGTATCACTTTTTGAGTGTACAACACTAGAGTTGAGCATCATGCTAGGATCACTGTGACGGTAAATGGGAAGTCTCATAATCACAGTTGAAGCTGCCGATAAATTTGCAAAACAAACACTTGGAACGTAGGTTTGACTGTACAATCAGGATAATCGTCTAGAGAAACGTGATGTTGTGTCATTTATGGAAGATTCTCGTACATATCAAGCACCAAACGCCTGTTCCTTCTTGACCGTTCTGGGAGGACTGAACTTCCAATCACAAGTTTTCTGTAAAAAATTGTTCCCGAGGCAATGGGTAGGTAAACCCAATCCTCCCAGTATTAGCGGGACATCTGCGTGCCTCCAGAAGCTCTTCGGATAGCGCCGCTTCAACAAGTACACTACGATCGGGAGTAACAGGCCGAGGACGAAGGAATACAGGACACTGTGGTAGACCAAGTCTCAAGAGAAGAAGCGGCGTGGCCCAAAGGCGCCCCACATAGTGCTGGTGTTGAAGTGAGTCCGCGAGAAGGGGCATGTGAAGCCGTAGACGGCGTTTTGGTGCATACGCCGCTGGTGTTCTTTTGGCGAAAGCCTCAGACGTCACACTTCGCTGGGACTGACTGAATGGCTTGTCCTCTGTCTTGTGTAGCCTAGGAAACCTGACAATAGACTTGCTGTCATGGACATTTCGAGGCACTCTGTGCGCTTGTAGTAAGGGAGAAATATCCCAGGAAACCAGGGAGTGTGCCAAACTATGCGGAATCAATTCCATAAACTTGGTGGTAAGATTCGAAGGGATAGGCCAGATCTCGTCGCTGGTTGAATAAAGACGAGCCTGTCACCGGAAATCCTCAGGATCAAGTTGATAAGACACTGGACGCCACTTGCTCTAACGCTTTCCCGTCAACCCGAAACTGCACAGTCTGCACACTGCGGAACGAGGACCCCATTGGACCAACATAGCTGGTATATGTAGCGCATTCGTCTTCCCATGCTTCCTGGAACATTAATAGAACCATGATTCTGAGTGAGGATGTAAGTTCTAGCCGTCTTGGTTCTCCCTTCCCAGCAAAAGGGTATTGGTGGATACTGCGAAAGGAATTCCACAAGGAGCGATGCTTTCCAAACAAGGATCTCAGTCCAGCATTCGATAAGGATCTCGATGACCCGAGATCAAAGACTTGATCAAAGCGATCTGCGGTGGCTGCGTCGAAACAAAGAGATCTGATTCTGCTCAAGCCTTTCGAGTCTGGTTGCAGGCAGACGTCGCGAATATACAGGAAGATCTCGGCTAGAGGGTGCAACGATGCGGAGGTCCATGTGCGACCTTGAAGTATGGCTCTACATGTGCGTGCAACATGTACGATGTACGGATCATTCACCTTGTTGAAGAAGCGCAGCGAGACGTGCACCGTGCCGATCGATCCGGATGCTCGTAACGGACAACACGTCCAGGTGGGCCATACCTCGTTGTCAACGATCATGACATCCAGCGAATATGATGGATCGAGTCTTTTCAAGCAATTCTCTGTTTCTGCTTTGAGTTGAAGATTTGTTCCAAGCAGCCCGAGTGCGTTGTATGTCCTTGGGGACAAAGTCGGCGGCCTCAGTGCGCCCTGGCCAGTGGCAGCTTTTCGCGTTTGTGCATCATGCGCAGGATCTCGCGGTGGCTCCTCGCGAAAGCAAATTACATGCTCGATAATCTGATCTCGGATCTCACGGGGTGAAGTCAGGAGAGAAGGCATAGAGTTGGAACGAATGTGCGCGTTCAGGTTCGCCGCCGAGCACAGAATGACGCTAAAGATCTGGCTGACAAAAACCTGCCGCGACGTCATCAAGCCATTCCCTGGTTGCTGTTGCAATTGTCGGACTTCGCGTGCTGACTCCTTCATCAAAAAAATCACGCGTCTCTGCCAAAATGAGCATGTCTACGTTGTAGGTCGATCAGCCATGCACAGAAAAGGCTTCGAATGAGGCACTCCGCTGCTCTCAGACTGCCTCAATCGTTGACCACGGGCAATGAATCTTAAGTTGTTTATTTGTTACAAGATGCCCACGGTCCAGTGCCTGAACGTCCAACCCGAAAACGAAGCGTAGGCGGTCTCCGTTGTTCGTGGAGGGCATGACACGAAAAGCTGCAAGGAAACGCCACCCTCTAGGACAGTCTCAAAGTCCACATTGTAACATTGTATGATCATTAGAGACAAGAATTTGCTAATGTCCAGTCGAGGAGCTCAAGCAATGGCGTTATGAGACATTGAATGCGCTTTATTTCTAAGATGTCTTGTGCTTGGATCGTCGGCAAAAGCTCTCTTTGATGCAGGCTTCAGACAATGTCCTCACATTGCACCCTCGAGCAGCATCTAACAATGTTCCTACGATGTATCAGATAACGGCCTTTGTTCTGTCGATCACACTTTTCTTCGCATTCCGCATCCACAGTATCCGTTATTTAAGGCATGTAAGTCACCACCTTCATCTTGACCATTATATCCGGCTTCCTTTGTTGCCTCCTCTCTTGGTTATACGCATGAACGTATGATACGAAAAGTACAGTCTTACCTGCAACGAAAAAAAACGAGTATGGCTAGACGCAGATCAGACAATTCTGTTGAAGAGTTGCCTCAGAAGAAGCCGCGTCTATCATCGCAGCGCTCGCAATCACTAAGTCCACCACGCATGTCGTCATCGCGCCACTCTTTAAACCTGCGGCGGTCGCAACGGCTTTCAAGGCCACCTCTACTGTCCAGCCCTGTAAGCAGAAGTGCACCATCTAGACTGCAAGAAACGCAGCTACATCTCTCCAGCACAAGCTCAGGACGATCAGAGCCAAGTACCTTTCGCTTAGATGATAATATCGACGAAGAGACAGATCCGCTCTTATATCGTATATTTTCTGGGCTTGAGTATGTACATAGCCAAAATTCAAGAGCACAGCCAATAATGCAAACTACACGCTTCTCTCTGAGAAAGCGAGACCACCTCCATCCGGGTTCAGCTCTTGATGTTCTGCAACAGGCCCACAGAGCTGGCTATGCAACTCGCATTTCTGTCTCTCATTCTGGTGAGGATCCTAGTGAAGTTTGGGAGATTGGTGTACCGCGGCCCAATTGGGTCGCGGAGGGCACTTTCCCGATACTGCACGATCCGCAGTGGTGGTATGGTAAGAGTGACGCAGAGATCAAGGCGGGTCCTCATGCTGAAGAAGAGGATGTTAAGAGAGCAATCGCGAATCTTAAGAAAGTGAATACACGAAGGAAAAACCGGGTTAAGAAGACCAAGAGAGAGATGGAGATCGACAGAAAGCTGACTGAAGGATTAAGGAGACAGCGACTGAAGTTGAATATGGATGGCGACGCTATCGAGAGAAGAGACGAAACTGATTCAGAGACAAATTCTTTGGGCAGCGACAACGGTGAACCTGAAACAGCACTGTCCTCAAACTCATCATCATCATCATCATCATCATCATCATCATCATCATCATCCAACAGTGATAGTACGAGCGACAGTGATGATGACGAGCCTCTAATGGAACGGTTGCGAAGAATGCGTAGAGAGTCGATTTCGCGAGTACAGCATACGCGAACACGATCACGAGTCCGATCGCAGATTTCCTCTAACGAAAGCAATTCTACATCCTCATCAGAGTCGAGCATATACATCCCCACATCGTCTTCCGCTAGCTCGCTCCATAGTAGTGATGAAGGTAGTGAGGAGCTACTCGATACCAAAAGACATAAGCTTAACCATGTCGTTACGCGAAAGCCTGCAGACCGAGCCAATAGGCACTTTCAACCGAACACCGAACAGAGTAGTGAAGAAGACGATATGCCTATCAAACGCGGGATCCGACAGCCGCGAACGAGAACCATAGGCAAAAGGCGCCGCGCATCTGGTGAAGAAGAGACGTCGACAGACGACGAAGAGGATAACATGCCTATAAAACGAGGTGTCAGCAGAAGGAAACATGGCCTACGGGTAGTTGCGCACGAAACAGATTCCAGCGAGAGCAGATAAAACACTCAGTCAATTATACATAGTCAACGTAGGTATAACCAAAATACTTCTCCTATCGACGTTTCTAAAAGCACAACAGAATCAAAGAAGAGCTGCGTGTTGTGTCAATCTCATCTGACATCTGACATCATAGACGATCAACTTACCTCACAATAATAAGTTCCAAAGCAGCTTTAGCGATCCATAGACCCAGAGTGCGAAACCATGGATGTTCGTGATAGTTGGAACAAAAATAGCTGGTATTAACAACTATAGATTTATTGGTGCACGGCGATATGTACGCACCCCTCCAAATTTGGTACGGTGATTTATCAACACAAACTATGAACGTAGGCAGATAAATAATTGGCTAGTTTTTTGTGGTTGTTACGTTTTGCCCTGCACACTGTCACCCAATCTGTCACTTTCACTGTCAACCAGATATAGCTAGCCAGTCAGGGCCCCTTGTTTGTCTATGATGTATTTATGATTGTACTCGTCCAAATACGTGGAGGGTGCATACATATCGCCGTGCATTATAGTGCAAGGCGGCATTGCAACTGCGAAACTTTTGCACAGATGAGGACTTGTCGGAATTCCGCTCTCCCTTGAAGTGAAAAGCCCTCCACCTTGGATAGAGCATACCATAAGATAAACCACCTATTGCTAGCAGTACAATCGTTGCCGTTGCAGCCATCGCAATGACATCCGGGTCTAAGCAAAAATGTGAGCCAACAATGGCAAAGGACAGAAGCCGAACATCCACAGACACCAAATCTTGTACAGCTTCCGGTCGAGCTTGCTGTTGCCATTACGGTAAGCTTTTATAGCCGTCGCGAGAAGAAAACCACCGAAGAGGACTGGTAATACAGCAGTTTTCCAGCCGCCACCGAAGAAGCCCAGGGGAGTGTAGAGAGACCAGAAGGCAACAGTGATGAAGACCGTCCAAAGAGCAACTTTTCGACCAAGCTCGGTGACTAGAGTACGACGGCCGCGAGCCTTGTCCCCAGCTTCGTCGCGGAACTCTTGCGTTTGGATCGTAGTTGAGAGAATGCCGAAGGCAATAATGGCCGTCCACTTCCAAGCTGCGGAGCTCAAAGAAACATCTGACCCGACAGCGATGCTCAGTGCACCGCTAAAGTAACACGAGAAGCCAGCTCCACAGAAAAGATTCCGGATGATACCTGATTTGTTACCGCCGCCGTAGTCGTTGTAGGCCGTGATGAGACAAATATAGACCAGGAAGATAGGTAGGACGTTGAGCTTGTAGCTGAGAGCGCAGGCAGCGACGTGGGTAGCTTTCAGCAATACCTCTGCCTTCTCGGAGGTCATGCGCCCGGAGGGAATAGGGCGCCACGGCTTGTTGACAGAGTCCTCCTGCACTGAGTCCTCACTACGCTGGTTCTGCACACAGAATTGCAGAATGACAAGCCACAGCCAGAAAGAAACCTGCGGGATGCGCTGAGCAATCGAGGTGAAGCTTTGAGCAGGTAAATCCAGAGTCGGTCCAGAGAGTGCTGCAAGCAAGCCGAAAGCTGTGCCTGGAATAACCGTGTCTAAGATTTGGTCGCCGGTGAACAAAAGCAGAGTCCGAGCGTAGAAGCAAACATCGGAACCCAGGTTTTTCGAAGCTGCTTGACAGCGCAAAAGAGGGTCCCGAGCTTTGAGTAGGAGGTTGACATAGTGTTCCATCCTGGACTGAGTCTGATATCGATGCATGGTGTGGATTTCCTGAGTTAACTTCAATCAGGGAGCTTGGATGTGCGCTGAAAGATTTTGACACAAGTTCGTACAGGATTTCCTTTCACCAAGGTGCTCAGGAGTAAGTGGGTGATGGGGGAGCTCTTTCCGTGATGAACAATGCCTGCTGTATTAATAGTTGTACCGGCGTGATATCTCTGTTAATGGAAAAGATTGACTCAGCGACTTATAAAGACAAGAAGTATTCTTACGGCTCTGCATAGTTAGTTCACTGGGCTTCAATAAGCGCAATCTCACGGCAGCCCCCACGCACGCATGGATGGTGAAAGGCTGAGCACGCAGTGAGTGTTCTCTGAAGGATGCCAATCCTGTGATCCATGTGGCCTTACAACGCTATTTTTGTGCCATCTAGTTCTCGGCTTAACGCAATCCTTAGTGAGCTAAAGGCTAGAGCAAGTGAGTTCCCATCAATACTCTCACGCCGCTGACGGTGTCAAGAACGACGGGCTCATGCGTGGCGGCTGTGTGACTATCTACAAAAAGCTCGGAGCACTAGTTAACACGGATCAACAGTACGAGTATGTTCGAGTTTACAGCATCCAAACCATTACATTAAACCACATATGTTGGTGTATGGTGGCGAGTCAGCCAGAGACATTTCCATGCATTATCGCCCTACTGCGTAAGGTTATGTTGGTGTGACTCGGTCTGGCCCCACAGAAGGAATGATCTTACATGAGCTCAGGCCAACACACGTGTAGGATTCAACCTGCCCGCTTAAACAGAACTCGTTAGCAGTCAAGTCTTTTAAGAACTTACGCCCACCGAATTGGTTCGCTTACTGCTTGAGATGTTTTTCGCACCTACGATCTCACATAAGCAACCAGGCTACAGTTCTCACCGAATCGCCATCTCACCGCTTCTTCGTCTATCTAGGCTCGGTCTCTGGATGCCTACTGCGCTTGACATGTGTTCGAAAGCTGACGACCAGTTTATCTCAAAAGCGACATCACACTGCACAAGTGTCAGCCGGAGAAGTCAGCGAACATCGCGACGCGACGCAGGCTACTCTTAAATTATACCCCATTTTGACAGAGCAAAATTCTTGACTGGATCAGACAGTAGGGTCTTTGTTGTAAGAGGCAAAGCTAGTATGTTGTGATAAGGAACGACTGGGGCAGGCAAATCTGCGCCCGAAAGTCGCACTTGTAATGTAACGGAGTACAGTAAGAGCTTGAATCTTTCTTTCTATCAAATATCACAAGATGAGAATGACAGGAAATTCTTCCTTATCGTATTTCATTCTATCTCGCGTCGAATGATGCCATGTTATAACCATCGTTTGGGCCATCTCGAGTCTATCGGCGTGCCTTCGTAATTGTAAAGCTCGCCACATCGGATATTATTCAGCATAAAGCTGAAGCTACATTGAGTCTGACACAGCAAACGAAGGTTGCAGTACCATATACCCTCCGGGAACAAGGTCATTTTCACCCTTTACATGGCTGGAGCGTCCTCGACTTCCCAAATGAGGGAAGGCTCGCGCAAGTTTGAGGCTCCAGTATCAGCCAGGAATGCTTCGATCTTTCTCACGCGACGATTGCCGAGTTCTGGTTTGTGTTGCACACTATGGAACGTCAGTAGTTGTTGATGATTGGTATCGATAGCAACCTACAGTAGGTAGCCAATTCCGACACCGTTTGGGGATCCTGACAGGTCGTCAGCATCGCTAGAGTCACATATTTCTCGGCTTGGCTTACCAAGAATTAGCGGACCCGGGTCCTGGTCTGCCGTCCAGCCAACCCAAGGATAAGGCTTCAGCGCCTTGTCTGCATCTCTAAGCGGTTCATCAGATGCAGCTTCAAGAGCAGCAGCGATGAGACGCTGCGTCGCGCCGTTTGTGACAGACCAGGTGACTATGTGGTTAAGCTTCACACCTTTGTCGTGGTAAGGCTTCCAGGCGAGCCAGGAGATGTCTGAAGATGATCGTAAATCGGGAAGTTCCGAAGGATCTACAGGAGGGCGACGGTATTGGCTCTGATGCGCAGCGCTGTATTGTTTCGCAATAACCATAACTGCAAAGTCATCAGTTTCGTTCGAGGCGTTGGCATCTCAGTCTCTTACCACCATCCTTCGCGTTGATCGCAAACTGGAATAAAGCGCCAGTTACCTATAAAGATTAGTCTTGAGAGCCAAACAGACGCGAGGACAAGGTAACGTACTCTCACGGTTTGGTCAGTTCGTGGATTGGTGTATGTTTGGTCGTCGATGTTAATGGTCTTGTGCTCAGGATCGCCGTGAGTGATGCGGACGCACTTCCAGTCCTTCTTCTCGGCCGATATACCCTTAGCTTCTAGAACAGCCTGCAGACCATACATATCTTTGCCGTTACCCATGTCGCACTTTGGATCCTTTCTTGGCGGCTTGGTCACGTAGCCCCATTTGGTGAGATCTGTTCATGGGTCAGAAAGCGTTTCAAGCGTCGCTCGTCAATGTTCGTACCGTCTAGTTGCAGATAGTCACTGTGAGCCAGAGCTCGTGGAGGACTAAACATCTGCCCAGCTTTGGCGTCATCGAGATGCATCATAGGCCACAACGCGCACGCCTTGCCATTAGCGCCCTGAAATTCTCGGCCCATAGCTGGAGAGCCATCCCAACGTTTTGACAGGACAGAGGTGTTGGTGACGTCCGCCTTGCTCAGGTGATCTGTAGCATCGATACTAACAGTTTGGTCAGAAGAGTGCATGTACCTGGTGGCAGGTGAGCCGGACGTGATTGACAGTGCCACAAGGGAAACGAGGAAGGTGCGCATATCCATGCCAAAAGTCATGGTGTCTCGATGTCGGTGTTTGATTGAAGGTGAGCTGCGACGAAAAGAGGGGTACGGGAGATTGGGGTACTTGTACAGAACGGGGTTGGTGAAAGTGAATATGAAGATTGTCATCGAGTGCTCTTTCCTTCTCATGCGAAGACAGCTGCTAACAACGAAACTGCTCAATTGGCAACGACAGAGACCGCTGCTGGTTCCATCCTCCTCAATTGCCGCACTTTGGTTTCACCTGCTGGTTGGAAAAGAGCTCTCTGTTCGTTTCTAGCATGATTGACTGATTGTGGGAAGCTCACACCTGAGTCAATGGCAAGCTGCAGGGGCACAAGATCAACAAGCAGTGAAAGCCCCAAGAGAAGAAGCACACCAACAACATTAGGATAGACTAACCAGCGTTTCAATACTAACTTGTAATTGTAGATTCCAGACGAGCAATCTACACAATCTGCATCCAGCCGCACAACGGGCATCCTCGAGGGTTGCAGGTGTCTTTTTGCAGTTGTAATTCGGTACTCAGCAAGAGACATCAACCACAACATATCACTGCGTCTGATCTTTCGACTCATCTTTTGGCTTCTGCTCTTCAGCACGGATCTTGAATCGATCGACCTTCTCGTCGGCCCAGTGAGGACGGGCATCGAAACTGAACTGGAGAATCTCTGGGCGTTGGTAATGTCCTGCAGCATCGATCCAGACTTTAACCGCACCGAGTTGCGCAAAGTCAATTTCTCCCTGTACAAGCTTTTCTTCACCACCTGTATGCGGGCCTGCAATGAAATTGCAAAAAGGAGCTATGATCGATGACCAGCCCCCACCCGCCTTGACAGGGTCCTGCTGCCCGAGGTTCTCTTGCATCCAGTTGAGACAGGTATCGTCAACATAGTTGGAAGCAGTGATAGCAAAGACTTGTGCAGTCAATGCATGTGCTTTCATCAAAGCCTCGATCTGTATATCCGCGACAGCCTCAAATCCAGCCATCGTCGAAAGAGCTGGCCATGCGCCTGCATGTATGTGCTGGTTTTGCATGAGCAACGCCTGACGGGCACCGTTCATAGTGTGTTCCCAACATGCGAGACCGCCAAGGTTGTACCCAAGCGACAAGGGCCAGTTACGTAGGGTACTACCATTGCCCTGGGCCCAGATGTAGCGCTCGACATAGGTTGGCTGGAGCTTGCGATGGACGCCTAGAATTGTCCCGTCATTGTCGATGGTGATCTGTGAATTGAACAAGGTGTGTCCGTTTGCGACCCGCTCAGACACGCCCAGATTGATGGCGACACCAGTACGCCGGCACGCATCCTGAATGGCACTGACATCCTCTCCATTGGGTTCAACTACGACACTCTCCTCGGCATATTTGGCCAGGGCCCCTACTTGTTTCAGTGGAGCATAGCATTCGGCCCAGTACTGTGGTTCTGATCAGCGCATGACATCTCGGAGAAGTTCAGCCGCCACTGGGGCGACGACGTTGGATAACCCACAGGATAGCCGGGGATAAACGTTTCCGGAAACACAAGCAGCTTGACGTCGTCTTGTGCAGCTTGTTCGATCAAAGCAATCGTCTTCTTTATGGTCGCGGCCTTGTTCATGAACACCGGTGCAGCGTGGGCGGCCGCCACCTTGAACTTTGTTTTTTTAGCCGCCATTGTGTCGAGATGTGAATCAATGACGCGTAGGACAATGGTGCAACAAAAACGAGGGAGGTGTCACGGTAAAGAGCAAAAAGCAGTCAGGGTACAAGCGAGTGAGGGGCCAGCGTTGCACACCTCCAGCATAAGGTCCCACTTATCTCCGCTGCACTACGAGCCGATCCCTCCACGAGCCGCCCTGGCCGAGTCCAACGTTCACTAGTCTATACCGCATTCGTCCACTGCCGGAAGCTGGCCAAACAAGCGAGCCCCATCGTGTCACCTCATTGTTCCGTATATGTACGTTTGTTTTGTTCAAATCCGGCTACCACATGCAAGCTTTGTCTTGAGAGGTTACGCGGAGGCGGGCTGTTGAACCCGGCACCCATACTTGTGATGATGCCGTCCGACATCCAGCTCCGGCGGCATCTCCCTTGCATGACCACGGACAAATCGAAGCTGCAATACTCCCTGCACTCCTACATTCCACTTGCTCGAGGCCTCTGATGTCTCGTGCGTTCCTGTCATGGCCGTCGATTATTTTGCAAACCCACCCCCGGGATTAGATCTGACCGAGTCGCGAACGGCAACCAATAATGCCGTCGGCATTGTCCTCTTTGTGTTGTCTGCAATCTTTGTTGGCCTACGATTGCTTACACGGTTGAAGTTGAAGCGCGAGAGACTTGGTCTCGATGATTACCTTATGTTCTTAGGGCTGGCTTTGAACGCCGGAAATCTGGCATGCTGCATAGCGGGTGAGCAACGTCATCTCTATTCTCGAAAGTCAGGCAGACGTAGCTGACAGATATCTAGGCGGGGTTTTCGGCCTGGGGAAACACATCTGGTCTCTCGACGCATACCAGATGCGACAGATCACCATCGTACGAGCTTTGCCTGGCATCCGTGCTTCTTTTTTGACCTCGCCGTAGATCACGTTTGCGTATGTTTTCATCTACGCTTGGAGCGTGTGCATAATTAAATTCTCGATTCTCGCCCTTTATCAGCGTATCTTTGGATTGTCGTGGCTAGGTTGGTTCTGCGTTGCGCTGACCACCGGCTACCTCATCACGAACCATGTCGTTCTGCCATTGTACACCCGGCCTTTGGACTACTACTGGAACCAGTGGTATGGTGCAGAAGGTGTTGTTCAGGTAGATGAAGCAAAGGTAGATGATATCTGAAGTGCCACGATTGCGTACGCTAAATCAGACACAGTTCTACCTTGGTGTTGGCATTATCAATCTCTTCGGCGACATCTGCATATTGACGGTCCCCATCTCAAACGTCGTACGCTTACGGCTCGAGAGAACGCAGAAAATTGCAATCGTGCTCATCTTCATGCTGGGAAGTTTGTACGTCGACTCCGCATCCACAACGAAAGAGGCGCAATCCCATAGCTAACAACACCAGTGTCTGTTTCGCCTCCATGTACCGCATCATCACCATCACCCGTCTCGTGCAATCCAGCGACATCAGCTGGGCCAAAAGCGACGTCTTCATCTGGTCATCCGTCGAGCCCTCAATCGGCATAATATCCGGCTGCCTCCCGACTCTACGCCCACTACTCCTGCACCTCCTCTCCTCGTGGTTCAACTTCATCCCATCGGAGCGCTCCTCAAGCGGCAAAGGCCCGCACTCGATAAGCCTCCACCCCATCGAGACCATTGGCAAAAAGCGCACGCGCAAGATCTCAAAACAAGACACGCTCAACGGCTCGCAGTTCACCGAGCTCAACGACGACGCCGATACGAATGAGCAGGGACGCACACAGCACTCGCGTACCTGGCGGCCAGATGAGGAGGAAATGTGTCTGACGACCACGACGGTACATGCCCGCAGCAACAGTAGAGCAGGGACGGAGCAAAGCGTACCTGAGACGAGAGATGGTGGGGGGATAGTCATGACGAAAGAGTTTGATTGGGATGAAGCGACGCGGGAGTGAAAATAAATACACCCCTTCAGCAACATCGCCTAGCTCAACGACGATTCGAAGCTGTGTAAGTAGTTGGTATGGCATTGCTTACGTAGCGTTGTTATATCGTTCCAATCATCCCGTGCTTTGCTTTGCTGTGCACGCCTTCGATCAAACACGCCACTTCCACATCGCCCTCTTTTACGGGATTGGCGGAATACGGGATGTAGCTTGTACAGGTCACCAGGCGAGAACCTAGAGGGATGAGTATGTGTATGGGGGTGTAGAAGAGAGGAGAATACGATGAACCAAACAAATAGAAGATTTCTTTTCCTATGGATGCCGAAAGACGCCGGGAATGCAGCGAAGCTATCGACTGACTTGTCTCACAACTTGAAGAACCAAGATTGTATCGTATCGACACGCGTGGGATGACGATTCAATGGCTCGTCACTCGCCACTCGCATACTCGTCTACTCATCACCCCCTTTCCCCTTCTCACTACGCCACTGCTCCTCCAACGCCCTGACACGCTCAACTCCCTTCGCGTTCCCATTCCCGCTCTCCCAATCAGCCCACTTCTTATATACGCTCGCAACGCGCTTGCTCTTGCCGCCAGCCTTAGCGGCGCGCTCGAACAGCGCGCGCACCGCGTCGTCGGTGCCGTGGCTGCGCTCCAGATCAATGTAAATGTCCCACACGTCGCCCTTCTTGGGGAACGTGCTGACTAGGCCCTCGAAGATGGTGCGGCCGCGCTCGGCGTCGCCGTTGGGGCTCTTGAATTCAAGCGCGGCGAACTTTTGGGTCAGGTAGCGGTGTTGTGTGGATGGAACGGATTGGGTGGCGCGCTGTAGGAGGGCGCGGGCTCGGGTTGGGGAGGGTGGAGTGAGGACGTCCATTAGGAAAGTTGCGAAGCCGAGCCAGAAGGCTGGGTCTGGTGTGAAAGACTTGTTCTTGGTCATGGATTGGTATAGAGAGTCCGCTTTCTGTCGAGTTGTTAGCATGTTTGTTTGTTTAGGAGCAGGAAGGAAAGGCTCACGTCGAGCTTGCCGGACGCGATGTAGATCTTAATCATGCGCTCGTGCATTTCGCGGGAATCTTGCTGTTGGCAGGCCTCCTTGAATGTGGACTCTACGACCTCGTCGCTAGCAGCGTCGTTCTCAAGATGCAGCAGTGCAGTCCAGACGTCAAGTTTTTCCTTGTCTTCGCGTGCGTTGATGGTGGCGAGTGCTCGGCGAGCGATCTGGCGGGCTTTCTCGATCTCGTTGAGCTCGCGCTGGAAGACCATGTAGCGGACCCAGAGCTCGGCGCTGTTGGGCTGCCCGAGAAGAAGACGCTCATAGTCTGCGACCGACTGGGGACCGTAGGCGTCAAGATCTCCAGTCCGGTCCTCCTTGATGGTAGCCTTCTTGCTCTTCTTCTTCTTCTTGCTGGGCTCGTCGTCGGATTCAGAGTCAGATGCGGCCTTCTTCTCGTCAAACTCGAGGTTGGCGCCTGTCCAGTCAAAGCCTGATGTGCTCAGTCCGGGTCCTGAAATCTTGGATGGCTCTGCGCTGGACTCGTCATCAGATTCATCCTGGGCAATGTCATCCTCGTCGTCGCTGTCTGCGCTCTTGACACTCCTCATGTCGACATCATCATCAAGCTCAATGCCTCCGTCCTCCATTTCAGAATCATCGTCAACTTCGACATCAGAGGCATCCTCCATATCGTCATCGTCATCGTTCACACCCTTAATCTCAGAGTACGTCAGGGTGAAACCAATCTTCCTCTTCTTAGGGTCGACATTCAGCACCTTGGCCTTGACGACGTCATCCTTCTTGTACATCTCCTTCACCTTTTCCTTGTCGACCTGGGTATCGGCGAGCTGCGAGATGTGGCAGAGACCGCTGACGTTGTTCGACTTATCAATGAGCAGGAAGACACCATAATCTTCAACATGGCGAACCTTAGCCGTTACAATTTGGCCAACCTCAAGATCATTAAAGCCGATAGGCTCACTATATTCGCCCTGGATGACTGAGGTCTTCAAGCTCATCTGAGGGTTGCGCATGTTGTCTTTGTTGGAGATGACCTTTCCAGTAACGAGCTGGTCAACATGGAAGGCAGCCTTCCAGTCCTTGATATACGCATCGGACAGTTCGCTGATACGCACGTAGGCTTCAACCTTGGGGCCGAGGCGTACGTAGATTCCGTTGTCGGTAACCTGCTTGATAAAGCCACGGACAACCTGGTTGATCTTCAAATCAGACCTGTCCTTGATCTCGGGGTCCTTGATAGGTAGGGAAGAGCTGAGAACCTTGGACGGCCTGGCTGACAGTCCGAGCTTCTTGTTGGGGACATCGACGTCGACTACACATACGCGGAGAACATCACCAGTCTTGAACTCTGAGGGCTTGGCCTTGTCGTAGTCGTCGGCGAGTTGCTCGAGGTAGATGGGCGCGGCGATGCTCTCGTTGATCTGTACAACGATTGAAGTGTCGTGTGTCTTGGTAACACGAGCCGGCAGAACATAGCCCACCTTCAGGTCCTTAAGGGTGAGCTTGTTGCCGGTGACCGAGGACGCCGCTGTCAGATCCAAGCGGCCAGCAGCCACATCGACCGACTTGACACGAACCTTGAGGGCAGAGCCAACCGGGAAGTTCGTCTCGATGGCAGACAGCTTCTCGAGGTCGTCAGTGAGATCCAAGAAGTCGATGCGTCCGCGAACATTGGCCGAGATGTTAACCCAGACAAAACGGTCTGCAATGTTGTTGACGAAGGCCACCAATGTAGCATCGGGCGTGATCTTGTCCAGGCTCAAAACGTCAGCCTCTGTGGTGAGGGTGTCCTTCTTGGCGGTGAGTTCGTATGTTGGTGTCTTGTTGCTAGATCGGTGCGTGATGGGAAGGAAGCGGTGGTTGCGAGCGTCGTGTCTGCCGAGAATCTTTGCCTTAATTGTGTCGTTCATCTTGAACTGCGCCAACGGGTTCTTCTTATCCTTGATATCGTCCCACGACTCGAAGATCTCCGCAACAGAGATGCGTCCTTGTACATTCTCGCCAAGAGAAACATTGAGCTGTGTGTTCTTGATAGATCGTACACGAACATTCGCGATAACACCGAACTTGATGTCAGTGGTAGATGTAATCTTGGGGTCCACAGGGTCAACCAAGGCCTCGCCAACTGGCTCGGTAACCTTGGAGGCACCGTCCATGTCAACGTCTGCATCAGTCTTCATTGACAGCCAGAAGAGCTCCTTGGCCTCATCCACGTGCGTGACCTTGGCGGTAATGGACTGGTCTTTGCGCAGACCAAAGTTGGGAGAGCGAAGCATCTCGTCTGTGAGCTGCGACTTGAAGACAGCACCACTGATGTTGTTGCCAAGCTCAACGAAAACCTTGTCAGGGAGGATGCCACGCACGAAGCCGTAGACGGTTGCGCCAGCCTTGATGTCGGCGAAGCTGGTGATGAGCTTGCCAGCCTGTGCAGCCTTGCGGAGACTGGGCTTGTTCGAGACAGTCACGTTCTTGGACTTGTAGTGCTTGTTTAGAATCACAAGGTCTTCCAAAACACCACCAACGCGGATCTTCTTCATAGTGGAGATGTCCTTCTTCTCGGAACCGTCAGTCAGATGGCCGATACGCAGAGCACCCTTCACGCCGTTACCAAGGTCAAGTGTCGCCAACTCATCAGTCTTGTCAACCACGGTACCCTTGGTGATGTCTCCAGGGTTGAGTGCGTTGAAAGCGGCTTCCTTGTTGGTGTCGACAGCGGCGGGGTCCTTGCAAGAGACGAGCAGCTGGCGCTCTTCAGGGTCGACCGAGAGCACGCGCACGTTGACGACTTGGCCCTTGGCGAAGTGCCGGCCGGCATCCTCGATGTATGCTTCGCTCATCTCTGCCACGGGAAGCCAGGCCTTGACATCGCCATAGAAACGAACAGTCGCACCGTGGCGACGGACATCGACAAGAATACCGGGTCCTGTAGCGCCCTCCTTGACCTTGGAGTAGTCTGTCCAGGGCTCAACGTCGGAGTTGACGAGAGACTTCTTGAGGGTAAGCTGGATCTGATGTCTTGCTGGGTCGGTGTATAGAACACGGGCGGTGACCGGCACGCCTTCTCTGAACTTTCGCTCGGGATGCTGTAGCTTAACGTCTGCGAGATGAAGCTCTGCTACAAGACCCGTGATGCCCTCAGAGAGGTGGACCAGGACGGCTGCGGCGCCCTTCTTGTCAGCGATAAGCTTGTGGACCTTGCCTTTGACGACTTGTCCAGCCTCGATGTCCTCGATGCGGAGGAAAGCCTGATCGAGAACTTTCTTCTCAAGCGACAGCTGGAACAGCGCATCCATGGCGTTGTATCCAATGATACGCGCGCGGTGCTTTGTGTCGAGCTTGAACGCGCCTGCATCCTCGGAGAGCACATCGACGCGGTCGTCTGAGAGACGGGAGACGTGGGCAAAACCAATGACGTCGCGGACACCGAGCTCGAAGAAGGCACCCAGCCCTGGTTGCACCTTGACAACCTTGGCCTCGTCGACAATGGTGGAGACGGGCAGGTACTCGAGTGGTGTCTTGCGCTCCTTGGGCTTTCCAGACATGCGTGAGGATAGCGAGACAACGTGGTCCAGCAGCGAGACGCCGACCTTCCTCGGCTCAGCATCAGGGCAAGTGAACAAGATTCTCGCCTTGACCTTTGTGCCAATCTTGTACTTTTGCGATACGTCGGCACCCTTCTCTGTGGCACCGGAGTGGTAGGCGTCGGCGGTAGCATCGATCAGTCCGAGGATCTTGCCGGTGAGCGTGCTCGGTGTGTTGTCGGCGATGAGGACGTCAACAGCGGTACCGGGGAGGAAGACGTCGATAGTGGGTGCGTCGGTCAGCGTGTTGCCCTTGGTCAGGTTGCCTGACTTTGTCTGATCGGCGGAGAGCTTGACAATCTTGCCGTCCGAGTTGAGGCCCGTGACGAGGCACATGAAGACGGCACCCTCCTGGACCTTTGCGTGCTGCACTTTTGCGCCGAGCTCGCCCTTGGGCAAGAAGCCCTTGATCTTGGTGTCGTCGAGGCCGAGGTCCATGACCAGGCCGTGGTCTTCGTTGCTCAGGACCGAGGCCTGCAGCATCAGGTTGACGGGGATCTTGCGCTTAGGCACGCCCTTGTTGACAAGCTTGGGGTCGATGGAGAGCTCCAGCCTCTTGCGTGCGCGGGCTGTGTCGTCTGTGGTGGATGTGACGCATGCCCTCAGGTACTGCCCGACGAAGAACATGTCCCTCAGCTCGACATCCTCGAAGTCTTCCTCGTCTTCCTCCTTGCCCTCCTCGTCGTCCTTCAGCAGCTTCTCGAGCCGCTCGTTGAGCTTGTCTGACACGGCCGTTAGGGGCACGTAGCCGACGAGGTTGTTGGGGAGTGCGAGCACGATGTCCTGGTTGGTGATGTCGGTGACCTGGCCGAGGATGATGGTGCCGGCTGACAGCTTCTTGTAGTTGAGGCCCTCTGGGCGCACGACGTCCTCCTGCTCCTCGCTGCCCTTTGACTTGTTGCCCTTTTTGGAGGGCCACTTCTTTGCGGCTTTGGCGGCCTTGCCGTCGTCTTCGGAGCCCATGTCGCCAAACTCATCGTCGCCGCCGCCGCCACTGCGCTTTGCGCCCGTCTGCTCGAACAGGACATCCTGGTTGGCCCTGATCTGAATTTGCTTGTGTTCGAGCGGGGTCAGAACACTGGCACCGCCACGAGGGAACGAATTCTCCTCGTCCTTGAAGACGCTCGCCTTGGGCGGTGCGCTGTCCGTCTTTGCAGGCTTCGACTGTGCAGGCGCGTCTGCGGCGCCGTCTGACTTGCGCGGGCGCTTTGCGGATCGGTCGCTCGATGCTCCCTTTTCTTTTTCTCTCTTTGCAGGCGCACTCGCAGCGTCTGCCTTTCGTTTTGTGGCGCCCATTGCTGTGGTGTGGGAGGGCTTCGAAGCGTGCAGCAGCAGTCTTGCTCTTCACTCTTCGCTTTGGTGCGCCTGCCAAAAGTTCGAAATAATTGTGGGGCCGTCGGGGTAGCTGCTTGCGGCGTAGGCTGAGATTATGTCATGCAAGCCAGAAGTGGGCCGCCACTTAACGCGAGAAGAGCGCTGGCGCGCCTGAGACGTGACGCGCTGGGGCTAGCCGAGCCAGCCTCTCCGCCCTCTCTCTCTCTCGAGCTGCTGCTGCTGCTGCTATATCTGCGTCGTCCTTTCGTCCCATGTCTCCGTCTCGAGTCCGGTCCTCTGCATTGCGTGTCTGCTTGGAGCAGCCCAGTTGAATTTTAACCTTCATCACCCAACGACAGCTGATCCTGCCCGTCATGTCTTCGCCCGTCATGTCTTCGCCCTGCGCCCCTCGAGTCGCGTTCCAGGAGCCCACACCTGAGCTCTTCACTTCCTCGCCGCCCGCCCCCACAGCCACACGCAAACAGAAGAGGCCGCCGCCCATCACCCCGAAGCGCTTCACACGCTTCTTCACCCCCCGCAATTCAAGCCATGGCTCGTCACGCGCCTCGCTCTCCAGCTCGGGCCGGCAGTTGCAGGACATCACCCGCACCGCCCTCAACCGCAGCCATGCCCTGACACGCACCACGCCCCGTAAAACCGTCAATTTCGTCGACATCGACATCACACAGACACGCACCCCGTCATCGAGCGCCCGCAAGAGGAAGAATCCATACCTCTCGCCCGAGAGCTCTCCCGCCCAGCTCCACTCTTCACCCTCCAAGCGCTCGCGATACGTCACCCCAGAGCCCGTCCAAGTGTTCGAGGACGAGCTTGAGATTGAGGAGCCACCTGTTTTTGCGGCCCCCATTCGCCGGTTGGGCACATTAGGAGGGACATCGCGGAGGCTGCAACGATCCTTCGGTGGTATACTCAGTGTGGGGCGGGGCTTCAGACGAGACCACTGCTCCTCATGGCAGCACCAGACGGCCGATTTCTACAGCAGCGCCGACGACGTGCACTCCCTGTCACAGAATGCACCGCCCTTTTGCACAGCGAGCTGCAACACAAACTCGCTCATGGCCGTTGGAGACGAGGACGGCTACATCCATCTGGTAGACTCCGAGGGCGACTTCTCCAAAGCCCACATCTCATGGCAAGCACACTCGAATGCCGTCATGGACGTGCAGTTTTCCTCAGATGACTCGTACCTGGCTGCAGGCTCTGGCGACCAGACAGCGCAGATTGTCGACGTACGCACACAACAGACGTTGAGTGTGCTCGCAAAACATAAGTCCTCGGTGAAGCAAGTACGCTTCCAGCCCGGCGACGACAAAATCGTCGCCACATCGAGTCGAGACGGCGCCGTCCAGATCTGGGATCTGCGGTGCAAAGGGGGAGACATCATGGTGCACTCTGCCTGGGGGTCTGATGCGCCCTACGCCAGCGTTGTTCGAACACTGGCAGCAGCTCATGCTGATATTGGTCTGCCATCCAACGCAGCTACACGGGTGGCTCCGAATGGCAAGACAGAACCCATCAGCAGACGCAATGACGTCTCTGTCACAGCCCTCTCCTTCCTACCTGAAGGCCGCCAGCACCTCCTCCTGACTGCCTCAGACGCCTCCACATGTGTGAAGCTCTGGGACATCCGGGGCCGCTACTCACTACGAGGCCCTGCCATACCCATTGCTACCACACGGCACCCTGAATCGCACAACAAACACCGACACTTTGCCATCAATTCACTTACTCTGAGTGGCGATGCGTCACGTTTATACGCCTTGAGCAAAGACAACACCGTCTACGCGTACTCGACAAACCACCTCATCCTGGGCACCGCTCCAGAGCTTTCCGCAGCATCGTCGTCGAAGCAGAAATACTGCCAGGTCGGCCAAGAAGGTTTAGGCCCCATCTACGGCTTCCGCCACAACAGATTCCACGCCGGCTCCTTCTACGTCAAGGCGTCATTGCGAAAAGCATTCGACGACAAGCCCGAGATGCTCGCTGTGGGCAGCACAGACGGCTGTCCCATCCTATTTCCCACCGACGAAAACTTCCTCAAGCGCGAGACTTGCCATCGAGAAGACGAAGCGAATGACCTACCAGACATCACGCCCCGCTCTATCCTCAAACCATCCTTATCCCGATCGGCGAGCAGTCGCTTACCAGACACGATTCCCATCTACGAGCACGGCACGCCGCTCATCCGCGGCCACGACGCCGAAGTCACGAGCGTTTCATGGGCCAAGAACGGCAGCCTGATCAGCGTCAGCGACGACCACCGCATCAGGCGGTGGATGGAGGGCAGCCAGGCGCGGGAGCTGCGGACGGGTGGTGAGGGCGAGGGCAGGCGGTGGCAGTGTGGGTGGGCGGAAATGAGTGTTAGTCACGATGACGATGAGTTGGAGTAAAGTGTTGTTATACCCCATTTATTGTTTGATCACGATAGCGTTATGAAGTGAGGATATTCCAGCCCACGCTTTATTTCTTGTCTTCATATTGCTGCATTGATACCACAATAGTCTTTTTATCTTTACAACGTTTGTTTCGCATCTCCGTCTGTTCAAATCAGCGTTATCCACCATTACTATCCACCACAACCCACAACACCCCTGAACCACGCCAGTCACCACCTGTACAAAAAAAAATCCACATCAGTCCCCAACACTTGCGCGATCTCGAAAGTAAGAGCACCGCTGTGGTCTATGCGTTGGAAGGCGAGGAAGGAGCGGGTAAAGGGATGAGAATATGAATGAGGAGATGTGGATTTAAAGGTGTATTAGCCTGGAGAGTGAGAGGTGCACAGGGATATTCGAGAGTAGTGCATGATCCAAGCTGTTGGAGTGCTTAGGGGGCTGTAAAATAAAACCAATTCCACGAAACAAATGGTTTCTGTATAGAAAAGCATATAGTACCGCCTGCCAATCTTCCTGCACCGAATTAACCACCTTCTCAGCAAGCTCCAGCAGCGTATCGCAGAAACATCGTTCTTCCCAAACACCCCCTCCAACGCCTCTTTCTCCAGCACCGTACAATACGCAGTCTTGAACCCCGCTGCACTTACATCCCAGCTATGCGCAGCCGCAAACCACAACGGCACATCATCTCTGCTTATACCTATCTTCTGCCTAACGCGCTCACACGCCCTGATCTCCAGTTTCCCCGCCCCAACATCATCACAGGTACCACACATCCACAGCAACAGCAACCCCCCTCTATCGAAACACCCACGCATGCGCGCCCGTTTGCACTCGTAAACGCCCACACCTTCACCCACTCCAGCAGAGCCAATCACCGCACCCTCGCCCCCAATCTACCAGTGCACTTCCGTACGCCTGCATCAGGACCTCGACGTCCGCTTCGCTCGCGACGCTGCGCGGCTCTGGCCCGGCGAAGTGCGGGACGCGGGGGAAAAGCGCGCGGAGTGCGGGTGCGAAGGGTGTGTGGGTGCTGGATGCGGATAGGTACGTGGACTCCCGCTCTGCGCTTTCTGGTCGTGCGAATCCTAGTAGTTGCGCGGAGAGGTTGGAGGCGGTTAGGGTTGGGCCTGGGCGCTGTGAGTGCTGGTGTAGAAGTGTTCGTGTGAGACTAGGGTGTCGACGATGTCGAAGACGATGTGTTTTGGGGGCGTTTTAGTTGGGTTGTGTTTGTTGTTTTATGCAGAGGTGGTGGTGTGGGTGCAAGTGAGGTGCAAGCACGCCATTGTGGTGCTCGCTGATGGGTCATGTCTTGATGCTCATGATGGATGACGTCACGCGGTGCCAGAGAGAGAGGTGAGAATAACGTCTTTTTTATTGTCTTCTGCATAGTTTGCTGTTATGCTGCTGTATAGTGTGGTGAAGTTGGTAAGTATCAACTCGATATTAGCAAAGTGTGATGTCCGAGGGCACTGCCGCTAGCCTACAGATAATGGATGTGATTTCCTAATCCGGCTGTCTAACATTGCACCGCACCACCCTGTACCCCGCTTTGCATATCGAGCAGTATGTGAATGTAAGAGACTCCAGACAGTGTCAATGAGGGCAACTGGGTAGTGAAGAAAGCGAGAATGCAAGCGGAAATCCGTCGTCAAAAATATGTCATTCCAAATCATAACTAAATCGCTTCAAGGCCAAAGTTGCCAAACGAGGTCGAAGCCCCATGCAAACACCCAAACTCCATCATGTGTCTCATCAAGTCATCTTCGCTCTACCAAGCCAGTTCACTCTTATCATTATCATTCCCACATGCCAGGCCCTCACAAAAATCAACATCCTCATTACTAACCGCGCTGTTCCCGTCCTTCTCCAGCGCCTGCCTAGCCGGCCAGATTTGCTTTCCAGCAGCCTTCTCACGCCTCGCATGCTCCATGACGATCTCACGGCATCGTTTCTGGAAGAAGAGAGGGCCTTTCTCCATGTGTGGGTGCAGTTCGCCGTTGATGAAGACGCCGGCGTTAATGTTTTCTTGTGCGCGCTCGCACAGCACTTTGTCTTCGGCCATGACGCGCTTGTAGACGATGTTGAGGCGGTCGAACTCTTCGCGTGTGCTGTTGCGGTTCTTCCAGACTTCGTAGTACATGACGCATTTGTTGGGGCCGGAGGGCATGAATTTCTGCATGAACATGAAGTGCGGGCTGCATGGTGTGTTAGTTGGTGCTGGGTAGGTGGTGAGATGCGAGGCTTACCTGACGGTGTAGGAAGAATACGGAAACAAGTATGTGGAGCAGATGTTGAGACCCTGCTTGACTTGGTCCGGGTTACTCTTGGGGTCGTGATCAATGTGGTCTGCTGAGCACTGAACATCGTATGTTTCGAGGTTGGCGATGGCAGGCAGGTCTGGATGTGTTGTCTTGCAGTGGTAGCACTCATTGAAGTTGTCCGCAAGAATCTTCCAGTTGAAGTTGCCTTCCATGGTGTATGAGTGATCGAACTCGTAGTCATCGAAGTCAAATTGCTTGAATCGCTCTTGTTGATCGGTACCTTCGAACTGCTCATCCCATGATACATCGGGCACCTTCTTGGAGTCCATGTTGATGTAAATGAAGCCATTGGGATCGGTGTGAACGTGGATTGGGAAGAGACTGTTCTTGGCCTTGTCGAAGCCATTAAGCTCCTGGTAGCCAGGGGCCTTTGCCAGCTTGCCATTCAGACCATACGACCATCCATGGTACTTGCACGAAAGAATCTTCGAGTTGCCCTTCTCTTGCTCGACAACAGGATACGCCCGGTGCCTGCACACATTGTGGAAAGCGTGGATCTCACTATTTCGGTCCCTGGAGACAACAAAGTCGTAGTTGGCACAGTTGTAGCGCAGCCAATCACCAGGCTTCGAAAGCCTGGACTTGTGTGTGAGGATGAGCCACCGGCGAGAGAAGATAGCACGCCTCTCTAGCTGGTACATCTCCTCCGATGTGTACCAGTTGCCTGGCAGAGCGCGGACGGCACTGTTCTCTGGTGGTGATTGTGGAGATGCTGGGGCAGCGCCACCGAGCCCAATGTAGCTCAGTAATGATCCGACCATGGTGAAGTAGATGTAGGCGATGCTGAGTTTGATGGTATGGAGAACTGATGTTAAGATGAAGAATGCCTTGTTGTCTAGGGATGACATTTCCAGTGATTAGTACTTTGCTCTAGGGCAGCTGAAGCATTAATATACGATGCACATCACGATGACTACTCCTCACCCTTATCGAGTAAATAAGTTCCCTACCCCATATGGGGAAGTGGAATCCATTCACCATGTGGACGGCTGGCCAGTGGATAGCGCGAACGTAATCGGACTGCAAGCGGCCGTCATACGCCACGTCTTCTTACTGCGTCCGAGGACCATCTGCGACCGCCAAATCTGCCATCGTGATCAGAGTGGTCGAATCAGAAGCGATCTGGACAGTAGACTAGGGTTCGGCCATGGCGCTCAGTGGGCGATGGCCCAACTCAATCAAAGAGTCCATAGATGCCTAATGCAACGGTCATTGTGATAGAAAGCGAGACTGTTCTGGTTGCTTGCCCCTCCTGTTGGCACGGACCTGGTATCATTGCTCAATGGATCTGATGTCCAAATTCGGAAAGTCAGTACCAACAAACCGTTGGCCAGCTTATCAGCCACATCAACCGCCACGGGATTATTGCGGCGGATTTTTGCATCTTCTTTCGAGTCTTATCGCATTGTTTCGATACTGCGGATCGGTCAAATCTCTGTCTTGACAGTCAGCCTCACAAACACAGTATCTGCTGTGATATGGAGTCGCTGCGGTTCCTTGTAAGGCGGTGAAGTATGGATTTTGATAGCGTAACCCACCGTCCTATGCCTGGAAGAGTGACGCTCTGCATGGTCAGACAAGAAGTGTCCAGTCAAACATGTTGCGTAATAGCCGCCCACATGTTGCTGCAGCGATATCGCTTCGTCAGTTCGATGTATAACAACTTTACCGATAACCATGCACCTCACTACAAGCTCTTACCCCTCACCGCACTCTGCTACGGCCACTGTTGAAGAGGCTTCGTACTCAGCCGTCACAACGTGTCGTGATGTGGTAGGCGGCAAAGCAGTGTAATTTCGAGAGCCGGACTGCAGAGAACTTGCGCACGTTGGCTAAGGAACTCGTACAAATTGCCCAGATACCTTGCTAGAAGTCGATCAAGCAGTTCTATAATTTCGAGATCATCTCTGGAGGGTAGCCGGAGAAGCCCTCTTGAGGCATTGACTCGCAGAGTGCCTTGGGCGACGAACGACAGGAGGGCTTCGTCGGTCTGTGCAGCGACACGAGCATCAGCCAGATTGAAGAATATCATTGGACGGTGCCGCTGCTTCCAGCAGGTATGATTTTAGTGACGCCGTCCTGGGAGGTGTTGTTCAGGTCTTGTCGTAGGAGTTTGTCGCAGGGGTTGGTTGCAAGGGGAAAGTGCAGACGGGTTCCGCATGACCATCATCTTCAACAAAGATGATGAAAGTGCCAGTGTCAGACAGTCAATGTCGCTTACATTGTTGCTCGGTGGATGTCTCGATGCAGAGCCACACAGAAGAGCGCTATGAAGCGGCTGTGTCGTGCAGCCTCTACTGACCTTTGTTTTGACCGATGATCTGCTGGATGCTTTGGGCATGAAACAGAAGCTGCAAAAGGTGTGGATGGAGATACGTCCGCACACGCGAGGCGGGGTTGTCGCGTATTATGTAGCGTTTCAAGAACTAATTCGCGAACGAGTCTGTCTAGACTCGATTTGGCAATCAGGACCCTACATCCACGCTTGGAAGACTTCCCCACCAATGTCGTAAGAGCCGCATGCGGGGTGGTGGGTTCATCGTCCTAGCCCTGCTGTTACATGCCACCACAGGAAAGCTTTCGCAGCTCTGAAGGTCCTGTCTACGCTTAGCTCCGGCCGTTCGAGCTGCGAGGTGCGGCGTGATGGGTCGTTATCTTGAGCTGCAAGCCTCTTAAGAAGCTGCTTGCCCGAAAGCCGGTGTAATCAATTGTATCTCACTTCTCCACTCTCACAATGGCAACTTCGCAGCGTGTTGTCATCATCGGCGCTGGTATCGTCGGCACAAATCTTGCCGACGAGCTGGTTTCAAGAGGTTGGAACAATATCACTGTCATTGAGCAAGGCCCGTTGAGCATGCCAGGAGGCTCAACATCACACGCACCGGGACTTGTGTTTCAGACGAACCCTTCGAAGACAATGACCCTGTTCGCCAAATACACAGTCGAAAAACTACAATCAGTCGAGAAGGACGGCCAGAATTGCTTCAACCAACTGGGCGGTCTCGAGATCGCGACAACACAAGAACGCCTGGAAGAGCTCAAGCGCAAGCATGGATATGCCCAGTCCTGGGGTATTGAGGCGCACTTGGTGAGCCCAGAGCAATGTCACGAGAAGTACCCGGGCCTAAATAAGAGCATAATCCTGGGCGGACTACACATTCCCAGTGACGGTCTGGCATTAGCAGCCCGTGCCACACAGCTGCTGATCGAAAGCACAAGTAAAGCTGGCGTTAAATACCTCGAACACACCGTAGTCACCGGGATTGAACAAGCGGACGGCCATGTGACAGGCGTCACTACGAACAAGGGCAATGTGCCAGGAGACATCGTTGTATCTTGCGCTGGGTTTTGGGGCGTGGAAATTGGCGCTATGATTGGGTTGAAAGTTCCCCTTCTGCCACTCGGTCACCAGTACGTCAAGACGACAGCCGTCCCGGGTCTTGTTGGCCGCGAAGTCAACAAGAACATCAACGCGATGAACGCCGTGCTACCAATTCTTCGCTATCAAGATCAAGACCTGTACTACCGTGAGCACGGAGAGCAATACGGCATTGGCTATTACGGCCATCGACCTATGCCTGTCAATGCCGCGTCGCTCGGTGTCACACCTGAAAAAGTGGATGAGAAGAACATGCCGTCGCGGCTGGACTTTACTCCCGAAGATTTCGAACCCGCTTGGAAGGCAACAAAGGAGCTGCTGCCGGCGCTTCGGGAGACTGAGATCGCTGACGGCTTTAACGGGGTTTTCTCTTTCACACCAGACGGGGGATCTGTCGTGGGGCAAGCACCCAATCTCGACGGATTTTACGTTGCCGAAGCTGTTTGGGTGACCCACTCTGCCGGCGTTGCTCGAGCTGTAGCCGAAGTACTTACTGAGGGCCGCTCCAGGATAGACATCGCTGAGTTGGAGATGACTCGGTTCGAGGAGGTCCAGCTTAGCCCCGAATATGTCAGCGAAACCTCCCAGCAGAATTTTGTCGAAATCTACGACATCATCCATCCACTAGCACCTAAAGAGTCCCCACGCAATCTGCGTGTCAGCCCCTTCCACGCCCGGCAACGAGAGCAAGGCGCTTTCTTTCTTGAGGTCGGCGGTTGGGAACGCCCTCACTGGTACGAAGCAAACGTTGATCTAGTCAAGACCCTGCCCGAGAATTGGAGGCCGGTCGAGCGTGATACCTGGTCGTCCAAATTTTACTCGCCAATCGCCGCAGCAGAAGCCTGGAAGACACGCAACGCAGTAGCCATGTACGACATGACAACGTTCCATCGATTTGAAGTGTTTGGCCCCGCAGCTGTCGATCTGCTGCAGCGTCTTACGACAAGCGATGTTACCAAGGAACCGGGCTCTATTACTCACACACTGCTGCTCAACTTACATGGAGGTGTTCTGAGCGATCTATTCGTTTCAAGGATCGAAGAGGACGTATTCCAAATTGGTGCCAACACCGCTACCGACCTCGCCTACCTTGCACGAGAGGCTCGTCGACAATCAAGGAGCGTACCTGGCCAATGGGCGCAAGTGCGCGACATCACTGGTAGCACATGCTGTCTCGGTCTCTGGGGTCCTCGAGCTCGCGACGTGGTCCGAGATATCAGCTCGGATGATTTCTCTAATAAAGGTCTGCCATACATGGGCGTGAAGAAAACAAGCCTCGCCGGTGTTCCTGTGACTATGTTCCGGAAATCGTTCGTCGGAGAACATGGATGGGAGATTCAGACAACACCAGAGTATGGTCAACGGTTGTGGGGTCTTCTCTGGCAGTCGGGCAAGCCTCATGGGCTCGTTGCCGCCGGTCGTGCTGCGTTCAACGGTCTCCGTCTGGAGAAGGGTGTTCGTGCCTCAGGATCAGACTTCTCATCTGAGTATAACCCTTACGAGGCTGGCATCACCTACGCCATCCAGAGAGACAAGGAGACCGACTTCGTTGGCAAGGCTGCACTTGAGGCAGCGTCACGGCGCACCCCGGCTCGACGGTTGAGATGCCTAACGGTCGATGACGGCCGCTCCATGGTCCTAGGAAAGGAACCTGTGTTCCGCAACGGAAAAGTAGCTGGCTACATCACAAACGCCGCCTTTGGATACACTGTTCGCAAGCCTGTAGCGTACGCCTGGCTACCAAAAGATGTTGAGGAGGGCGATTCTGTGGAGATCGAGTACTTCAGCCGCAGGATAGCAGCCACTGTTGTGGCAGACCCGCTATATGACCCGCAAAACCGTCGTTTACATGACGAAGGCCCGTCTGAGAAGCCCGAGCTGCAGAAGCGATTGAAAGCACTTCTGTAGTAGCGGGTGTTTGTAGATAGTAACGATTTCCATGACTGGTGTGGAGCATTGCAAGGAGCGGCGTACGGCGTTTGTGGAGTATGACATAGTTTTCTACATCTCAAGTCGAGCTTCAATCTCACTGCTGTTGTTAGTTTTCAACTTAATTTCGCGAAGGTGATGTCGAGAGGAGATTGAGACGCGACCCAGACGCGCTTCTCTGTGACCGTGCTCACGTAATCGCTATCGATAAGGTTACATTGATGTCATTCCCCTCTCGCAGCGCTCGTGTATGTCATCAACAACAGCTTCAAACATCATCCATGAGCTTCTTCGCTGCTGCAATTCAACGCACATCGTTTCAATCACTTCGTTTACCGGTTACAGGAGTAAGATGACGGGATACCGCGTCGGGGGAGACAAGCTAACTTCATGCAGCTGTTCACCACACGCGCCATGCATATCCAATCAATTCCTATGTGTATGAGCACCCTGATGGAAAGGCCATTAGTACCATGGCACTGACACCTCGGCAGGGGAGGGCTCCGGCAACAACTATGCCTACCTCGTTTCGGACAGTAAGACACGTGAAGCAGTAATCATCGACCCGGCACACCCAGAGGAGTATGTTCGTTACCGTAATTTGAACCGAGCTTATTAGCTAACACACTCTATCTGAAGAGTCCTTCCTGTTCTTGAGAAGCAAACAAATGACGGTCTGAAACTGACCAACATAATCAACACCCACCAGTAAGCATATCTACATGACTCTCGTTGGACCAACTAACGCCATGGCAGTCATCATGATCACGCGGGAGGCAACAAGGAGATCGTAAGAAAAGTTCGATTCTAACATTTGGTACGAGCTAACCGGATCACAGCTTAAGCACTACAAACTCCCAATCATTGGCGGCCGCGACTGCACCCTAGTTAACAAGACTCCCTCTCACAAGGAAACATTCAACATCGGTTCCATCGAAGTCACCGCTCTTCACACACCATGCCACACACAAGACAGCATTTGCTTTTACTTCAAAGACGGGGACGACAAAGCCGTCTTCACCGGTGACACTATGTTCATTGGCGGCTGTGGCCGGTTCTTCGAAGGCACAGCAGAGGAGATGCACAAGGCGCTAAACGAGACTCTGGCTGCACTGCCAGACGACACCAAAGTGTACCCAGGTCACGAGTACACCAAGGGCAACGTCAAGTTTGCAAAGACCGTAGCGAAGGACAACGAAGCTGTCAAGAAGCTTGACGCTTACTCCCAGGCGAACAAGGAGACACAAGGCAAATTCACCATCGGCGACGAGAAGGTGCGGTTCTCGCAGACACATCCTTGTACGAAAAGTATACTGACAATCTCAGAAACACAACGTCTTCATGCTCTATGCGGATCCAGAGATCCAAAAGGCTGCCGGGCAAACCGAGCCCGTTGAAGTCGTGCGCACACTGCGAGCACTGAAGGACAAGTCGTAGAATGACTACTCATGTAAAGAGCGTAGCGTAGAAGTATACCGACTATCTCAAATGAAAAACTACCACACTCTCAATGAAGAATAGTGAATGAATTGTCATTGATTATAAAAGCCAACAAGTTTCTCAAGAACATGCTTCCTCAAACCGCTTGGAACATGATGTAATATGCCTTTCTACTCCACCCCAGCATCGACCACCATCTCCTGATCCTGTACATCCCCACCACTCATCTGCGTGCCCGTCTCCGTCAAACTCCCACCAACACTATCCCCCTCCCCTTCCCCACCCTCACCCTTCCACCCCAATCCAGCCCAAGAACTCCCCGCCGTCCGCATGACCAGCTCAAAGTTGAGCTCCCTACTAAACCAGCGCTCACGACGCTTCGTCCCACGCTCACCACCCTCCATAGCAGTGCGACTCGCTCTAGTAGTGCGCGCGCGCCTCGCGCGGCCGCCCTCGGAGAGCAGCGTGCCGAGGCGAATGCGCTGGGTTTCTAAAGCCTGCTCGTGTGCTACGATAGAGCGGATGTAGGGTGCGAGGTCGAGGGTTATGAGCGAGAAGGGGCGGTCGAAAGAGGTCGGTGTTAGTGTGAAGGTTGTGCGGTGGTCGTAGGTGGTGTCTTGGTCGGTTGGGGAGGCGAGGATGTCAAGGGCGGAGGCGAAGGTTGAGCGGGTGAGCGAGGTGTGCTTCCAAGTTTCGGTTTTGTGATGGAGGAGCTGATGGGTGTAGGATTGCTCGAGGGTTGTTGGGACGGGTGGCGGGCGGTCGGCCGCGTGATGTGTGAGATCTGGGAAGGCGTGGTGTAGGAGGATGTTTGTTTGTACAGCGAGTGCAGTGTCGAGGTTGAGGAAGTCTGTGCAGTCGTCCGCTTGCAGAAGAGCCGCATCGATGGTGTAGCTGAGACGCTCTTTTTCGGTAATGCATGGGAGGGTGGGGTCGATAGGTTGGTCATGCTCGTTCTCATAAGAGGGTAGGCCAATGCAAGAGTAGATGTCTGCGGCGCTAAGAGCATCGGAGAAGTTGACCAGGCGGTCGAGTTCGTCGAGGTGGATGAGTCGGTTGTCTTGGTCGGAAGCGACAGACTTTTTGCTGGGCCTTTCTTCTGGACTCCAAGACGTTGGGCTGATGCCCCAATCATTCCAAATCTCCATCAGCAACTCTTCTTCTTTGTCAAAAACGGCATTGCTCTTGGTCTCAAACACATTGTGCGACAGCCAACCCATACCAGACTTGTAAGTGCCTTCACTTGCAACTCTCAGCAAACGGCCGTGTGCATCAACATCCTTACCGGGCGGCCAACGCTGGTACATCCACTCCAACCCACCTTTCTTGTCACCCACCGACATCTGACACCAGAAGTTAAGCTCTGTGACACTGGCTCGAAGGTCATGGTTCTTGGAGTTGTAGAGGTCTCTGACAGCTTGCCGTTGCAGTATGTGCCCCTCCCTGCCTGCCAGTGCAACCAGATAGTCAGTGGCAAGGTCAACGGGTGGTGGACTGAGACGCAGCACAGCCGCCATTGGCAATGCCTGCGTGGGTATTTGCAGCTCGTCGTTACAGGTAATGACGATGGGCCTCTTCGATTGTGCAGCGAGCTTGATGATCTGAGCCCAGAAATTTTGATCTTCTTCAAAAAGGATATCAGCCTCTTCAATGACGATCAACGATTGTTTCTGCGATTTGCGCGAGGCTGCAATAGGTAGCATAGCTTGAGCAGCTGGTATAGACCTCGCCTTCTTCGGAGATTGCACCACAACCTGGGCCTTTGGCTTTGGTTTTGGCTTCGGCTTGGGCTTCATGGCGGGCTTCGCCATAAAGAACGAAGTCATAGTACCTTGGCGCCCGCTATCGAGGTCTTTCTGAAACTCTTTGTCACGTTCGTTGTCCGTATCATCAGCTGTGACAAGAGAAGTGGGCTTCATCTTAGCTGGTAAGTCGCCTCGCTGGTGGTTCACCAAATGGTTGGCAGTCATGTCGCCGACTTTGTCCTGAATATCTTTGCCAGCGCGTCGAACACCAGAGTGAAGCTCGAACACCTCAAAGTCCAGCTCTTTGGCCACAGCATACACTGTAGCGCTCTTACCGCACCCATGTGGTCCGCTTAAAAGAACGACGTTCTTATTTCTCGTCCATCGCGGCCGCCGCAGGGAAGGGTGCTGACGCGGTGCAGCACCCTCGCGCTGAGCTAGCTCGATCATATCATCATCGTCCTCGTCCTCGTCATCTGACACAATAAAGCCATCCACTGCTGTTCTTCGCTTTTTCCGAGGTGGCTTCTTCGTATCCAGTAAGGTCGCAGTTTTGGAGGGATCTTGTGCGGCACCAACAGCCATGACAGTCAAATTCTTCAGCCAGTCCCTGAGCGCAAATGCCTCGTTTCCTGATTGCAGTACTCTGTCCGCTCGTCCTGGCCTGTACTTTTGCGCCCAAGCCTGGGGTTCACATCTGCCTTCGTCAAAGGATGTAAGGGTGTGCTCAATCTCGTCGAATAGTGTGGTGATAGCTGGATGAGTCTTGGCGAACAATCGATCTGACAATGTCTCTAGTGGCGCTCGAATTTGGGCCCGTACCTTGTTTTGGATGTCGATTCCCGTAGTTAATAAGCGTGTTGGTAAACGCACATCCTCGGGGGGAGCAAAGTCCAGATTGATCGAATTTGTCCTCGTGCTGAAGACCCCCGACAGCTGCTGAGCCAATCTCGTGATGACCTCTTCTTCAGCCGGCAGCGTGTAGACGCTGCGTTTCAGCTTTGCGGGCTTCAGCGTCAACTTGCTAGCTTGGGACTGCGTCGTCGGTGGGACGACGTCCTTGCTGTCGAGGTTTCGAACATGCGCAGTCGCTTTTGAGGGCCACGAAGGTTCACTCAATCCCGACTGCTTCGCCAGCCGGCTGTACCTGGATGCCATACCAAAGGCTGGCATGGAATCATCATCGTCGTCTTCTTGCTCCTTGCGTCTCTCGGCTCTCAGCTTTCCGGGAGTGCAGGCACTTTTCCTGGGGGTAACAGGTCGACGTTCGGCCTCTGGCTTTGTAGGTGCTTCCGCTTTCTTCTGACTAGCCTTGCCTGTGAAAAAGGGATGAGGGGCCTTGGGTGATCTTGCGGGCTTAGGTGGATTGACCGCAGTGGGTTTGTCTGAAGATCTGCTGCCCCGGAGGATGGCCTCGATCTTCTGTCCAAAAGCTGACCTCGATGCGCTGTCTGACCCATATCGGATGACTGTGATAGTTGCTGACAGATTGTTCTTTTTTGCGGCCTTTCGAGGACGTCCTCGCTTTTTTGGAGTGGTCGCAGCTGGTGGATTGGCCTTTGGAGGACTCGACACGAGCTTGCCAGTTTTTGTGACTTTGATCTGCTTCTTTGGTGTTACTTTGGCGGTTGTGCCGTCAACTTCTCCTGCGGTAGGGTTGCTGTTGCTGGTTGCTGTATCCTGGGCAGCATTCGGTGGTGTAGCAGATCGTGATCCATCCTCGGCAGCCTGTGGGAGAGAAGACTCAGGTACAGCATCCTCGAGCGCATCTTCGGAGATTTTTGGAAGTGACGAATCCGGACCGTCATCATTTGGCGTACTCGCAACCAGTGTATCTACCATGACGTCGTCTATGACTTCTTGGGTCCCTGTGGAGGCTGCCTCGGCATGCAGTTGCTCGTACAGATCTGAAGGCGGTCTCCCAACGGTGATGGTCCCATGCAGCACCTCTGCTGAAGGTGGAGGCGATGCCGTCTTTCTCCGTTTTCTTCTATCCAGATTCATGTCCTCTTCTAACGATGGTCCTGTTGTGTCGTCTGCAACGTCAACGTCGTTGGATTTGATAGCGGGTCTCCGAGCAAAGCTGTCGAGTGATGGCTGGTTCTTTGTATGTGCTGTTCTTCTTGTTCGCTTCTTGCGCGGCTTCGCAGCCTGGGGGCTTGTGTTTTGCTCGTCATAGTCATGATCATCGTTGCGGTCGTCGTGCGTTGCGGCGGGCTCGTTTACATTCGGTTCTAAGACTTCTTCTTCTTCTTCTGCACACTGTTATTCAGGCATCCTTTGATGTTAAGAAAAACATACTGGAGGCCTTTGAGAAGAAGGGATGCACGTTCTTGGGCTCCTCTAGATGCATGGCAGTGTGCACCGCAGTAAGAGCCATTGACTGGGGTTGCAATCACCGCAGCATGATTTGTGGGAGTGGAGATGATGGAGTAAATGGATTCGTGCAGGGTATATCTGCAGGGTCTGGAAGTGAGAGACGACGTATGGAAGCGTGATGGGAATGCCTCCAGCACGACTCCGCGTCTCGTCTACGCGACATGATGATGCACGCGACGCGCCCCGAGCTAAAGTGGCCCACTTTTCCGCCGGTCAAGCCACAAACATGAGCCACAGCGCAAGCCACAGCTAACTTTTTTATCTCTATGCCGAAAAGCGCAGGCGCAGCGAGTGCAGCGATCCAAGCAAACCTCACCCACCACACCACAGGTCCGACCAGTACAATGTCGTCTGACAAGGAGATTGGCGCGCCCTTCACTTTGGCGTCGCTGTCAAAGCCCGTCAATTCCACTGATGGGCGCATCCATGCGACTGGTGTGTGCAGCATCAGTGGGATCAAGAAGCGGAAGCGCACAGAAATTGTGGTCGGCGTTGAGGGCGAGTGCATAAGCATTTACAGCGTAGGTCGCTCGTTGGTGTACTCTTTTCTTAAACTAAACCCTCTCCAGCTGCAAAACCCGCAACTCGTCACCTCTTATGCGCTCCCGCCGAGCGCTTCCTTCACAGCCGCCCCATACTCGACATACCGCAAAGGCTCGTCCAAGACCCCCGCCCAGCGCTTCACCTATGCCTCCGTTACCGAGTCGACCGCCGGCGCAAAGTCGCAGCTCGTCTGCTTCCACGAGACTATTCTCGGCGACAATGCAGAGACTGCGAAGACTTCGTACACGCCTTCCAACGGTTCCCAGGTGTCGACGATCGAGTCACTCCCCGTCGCTGGTGGCGGGTCGATCAAGGACTCGATGCACGACGTGCTTGCTACTTTCGAGAACGGCGATGTTATCTGTCTGTCGGCAGACCTCTCAGCCGTCAGATGGGTCGCGAACTTGCTGTCTGTAGGTTCGCAAAAGAACAAAGGTTTCAAAATTGAGAACGTCACGCTATCGACAGCCCGAAACGTAACGCGAGGGCTTCTGCGGAGCCGAGAGGACATTGCGGCTCTGCTGAGCCCCGAATCGAACGAAGCTGCAGACTTGTTGGAACTCACCCAGATCCTCTGTGTCATCGGCCAGAATGCGAGCGGAACCAGAATACTGCAGCTTCTGCAGGTGCAGCCTCGAAACGCAGATCTTCCCTCTGCCCAGCTACAGCCCCTCAAGCATCTGCTCTCGTTGAGCCTACCAAAGCCTTCCAGCATTCTGCTTCGCACAGATTCAGTCGCGACCTACTCCCTCCATGCCACTAGCGGCGCGCTGCACATCTTGGTCGACGGTGGTATCATCTCGTATGATCTGTCAGGGACAGTGCCGAAGATCAACTCAGAGCTTCTGCTTACCGAAGCGAAGATCGACTCCTTCCTGCGCATATCTCAGGACGTTGTCTTTGCAACAGCACCAGGCTCCTGTCGTGCGTTCGATGTCAAGTACAACTCTCTGCAAGCCCACCTTGCCCTGGGTGCAGCTCCCGGATCCGACGACGCAGCCTCCCCCAGAAAGCGAAAGCACGCCCAGCCCGAGCCCGAGACAACAGCTACACCACAATTAGTAGCGTACTATGCAGAGCTCGGCCTCGTTGTAGCTGTACGGGACGATGAGCTTCTCGGCATGCAGTACGCCGGCACCAACGCACGCAAGCGGGTCAAGACGGAAGGCACTCTACTTATCGATGCGCTGGGCAAGGGTATTGCAAAGCCCAAGGCTGGCGCCGAATCAGCAAAATGGCTGGACAGGAAGGAGAAGCTGGACCGTTACGCGTCAAAGAGTAAGATTGCCAAGTTCGAAGGAGTCCTCGCCTCGTGTCTAGGCATTCCGTTGGAGAAGAAGACAGACGCACAGACAAAGCAAGAGAACGAAGTGAAGGGTGGGCCTTTGACGAATGGAGTCGGGCCAAAGGTCACAGAGGAAGACGCCGCAGCTGTAGACAAGGAGGAGCCTTCCGAGGATCAACTGCGGAAGTGGAACCTCCCTTCGGCCATCCCAGAGTCGCAACGGCAGTTGCACCGCCAGCATGCTCTGTATGCACTCAGCAAGATCTTCCGGTTCGAAGGTAGCACGCTGAAGGTTGCTTTCTTCCCACCAAACGTCTTCCAGTGGCTGCTGCAGATCGGTCATCTCACCAAAGAGTCGATTCGCCGAGCACTTCTGGACGAAGCGCCAGAGTTTGCTCATGCCGTCCCGAAAATTACAGACGGAGACATTGTCAAGGCCATTGTAGCCTTCGACCCAGAACTCCACATTCTCTCCGCTGTGCTAAACCACAAGCACTTCCTTCCCATCGGCGAAGTTGTCGAAGCCATCCGCCTTCTTACCCAGAGTCTAGACGACAAGCCAGAGACGAGCGAAACAGCCAAGCTCCTCACCAACGGCACCGCCCCAGCAGACGAAGACATGGACGTAGACACGGAGCTAGATGCCGCCACCACCGAAGTCGACCACGCCCTCACTGTCCTCTCGAACGGCGTATCCATCCGCTCTAACACACTTCGCCCCGCGCTCACCCGCCTGCACACCTTCCCTGCCCCCCTCATCAGCTCAACACTACGCTCCGTTCTGCCCAGACGGGACCTCGAATCGCTGATTCGCCTGCTGCACTTCGAGCTGAAGAACGGTGGCTGGTCCAGCCAATACGACTTCATCGACCCAGAAGCCTCCACGGACGACTCACCCGACGACCACGCGGTAACCATCATTGCAGCGCTCCTCTCCAGCACCCTAGACGCCATCGGCGCCGGCGCCTGGCTCGCCGCAGTAGGAACCCCCGACTCGACCTCGGACGGCAAAGACATAATCGACGCGCTACACGCCGACACATCCGAAGCCCTCAACGGCTTCTGGGAAGCGCGCTACATGCGCGGTCTCCTGGGCGAGTTTCTCCGCTACGCCGCCAATACCCCCAAGTCCCAGAAACCCTCGTCCAAATCCCTCGAGAACCAAAATAAACCTTTCGCGCCCCCGCCGCTGCCCGCTAAAGATGCTGATCTGCCTATGCTGCCGCTCGGCGGGAAGCCGGATATGGGCGTTGAGAAGACGAAGCAGGGTAAGGGCGGACGTAGGGAGGAGAGGAGTAAGCGCGAGATTGGAATGTTGATTTCTAAGAAGGTGCCCAAGTATAGCTTTGAGCGGATTGTGGTTTAGGGTCGTGTGCGTGTTGGTGGAAGGATGTGTAGTGGAGGGCGGACGGGAAGAGAAGGAGGGGTTGCAGATAGCCATGTTGAATGGATCACGTTGTTTTGTTGAAATTCGTGTTTCTGTGACGTTATACGATATGCTGGAATGTGCGAGGTACTGGAGGTCTACTTGGTCATCTATGTTCCACAACTCTAAACCAGACATACAAGGAGGGCGGCCGGTAGGTCTCATGAACGCAGTGTATTCATAGCACGAAGCAAAACGGACCTCACAACGACTGTTCAGTAGAAGACATTGTACGTCATGACATCTTACTTCGTGACTGCGTTAACTTTTTACGTCTATACCCGGCTGTCTAATCTAGGTTTCACTCTACGCAGACGCAGCTCCATACGGCACGGCCTGCGCGCTCGTAATATCCACGTACCCATAATTCTGCATCTTGGAGTCGTTTGCCATCTTCTCGCCCCACGAGCCCATGTCCTGCATGAACGCCTTCTCGTTCTCTTCCTGCGAGAGGTCGATGGGCTCCTGGTCCTTGCCGACCTGGCGCATCTGCGTGCCGGCCGCGACGTTGGTGAGGCCGAAGTTGTTGTCGTCGATGCGCTGCTTGATGGCGCCGGTGACCTTGCCTTCGAGGACGTCCTTGCAGAGGTGGGGTTCCTGTGCGAGCGGGCGAGCGAGACCTACACCGTCGACGACGTCGAGGGCACTGACCATGGCGCCGACGGACTTGAAGCCGCCGGTGATGTACGTCTTTGTTTTGCTGAGGACGGGCGCGATGGACTCGGCGAACTCCAGGAAGAAGCCCTCGCGCTTCTTGGTGCTCTCGCGCTGGTGCCCGAATGCAAGCTTCTCGTATGTGCCGCCGGAGAGCTCGACGAAATCGAACTTGTTCTCCTCGAGGATCTTGCAGATCTGCTTGGCTTCGTCTGGGTTGAAGCCCTTGTCCTGGAACTCGACTGAGTTGAGCTTGATACCTACAACGAAGTTCGAAGACACGCGCTTGCGGATCGCGTCGGTGATTTCGACGATGATGCGGGCGCGGTTCTCGATGGAGCCGCCGTACTTGTCAGTACGCTGGTTGGTGGTGGGAGACAGGAACTGGGCGATGAGGTAGCCGTGGGCGCCGTGAAGCTCGATGCCATGGTAGCCGGCCTTCTCAAGGTACTCAGCTGCGTGCGCGAAACCCTCAATAACGTTGGCGATGTCCTCTTCGGTGGCGGCCCTGGGCTTCTCAAAGGTCATGCCCATGATGTTGCCTTCCAGCTGAACGTCGCTGGCAGAAATAGGGTTCTTCTGAATTCTGGACTCGACCTGTCGTCCTGGGTGGGAGACTTGGCCAACAATGAGCGAGCCATGCTTCTTGGCTTCTGTTGCCAACTCCTTGAATGCTTCGAATCGCTCGCCGGAGAAGTCAGACTTGCGGGGAATGATAGGGTTGCCAGCAGCCTCGAGATGGTCGTATTCGATCATGATGTTGCCGGAAAGAATGAGACCAATGCCACCCTCACCCCATCTCCTGTATAGGTTGATGAGGTTCTTGGAAGGCACACCGCGAGCCTCGAAGTTCTCGGGGTCCCAGCTGGAAATGCGCTCTGTCATAGCACCCTTGAGAAAGCGGTTGGGGGCGGACTGTCCAGAGAACTCAAACTTGAGGGGCTTGCCCAGGGGAGAGGCATTGTTGGAGTCAGACTCGTATCTTGCTGATGGCGCCATGTTGATGTGTATGTAGGTGGTCGTGAAAGCAGTCGTTACAACGGAAATAGTCTATGGGTATCTATAGAGGAAAAACGAGTATAGTGGTGAAATGTCTTGCCAACGCGAGTACCCAAAGGCTCTCTTAACATGTGCACAATTGTATCTTACAAATCAATGACCGTTGCCGTCTGTTCCCGAGGTTTCGATGTGTTGCGAACTAAAAGTAAAGACGACGTCATGGTAAATCCACACATTGCCTCTTCAAGACCTTTCACCGCCATGACAGTTGTGGACAGTGGGGGTCGAGACCGTTACTGGCAAGTTGATCTCGGCGAGATTGTACGTGCGTCGGCAATCGAGTGTGGCATCATCTGCCGTCAAGGCTGGCGGGAGTGTGGGGTGCTCCTGGCCAGACCATTGGCTGTTCTACTTTGGCACATTGCACTTTTCGCTCAAAGAGACAGAGGTGCTAAAAGGTTTGGTGTGAGGAAGTGGTGCACAGTGCAGGTGGTTCAGAGGCGTGCGGTCAAAGTAAGCAGCTGCAGGTACGATGAGGCGCAAATCACGCCGAAACCGTGCACGATTGCTACACAGTACTTTGCTAGTCAACTTCAAGACAAGGTGTGGTAGAAGGTCGTGTCTCATTGCAGTCACAAAGGACGGGTATCTATATTGTATGCAGCGTTCGTGTGCTCTCTGCGGTGCCCAAGTTCTTTCTTTTATCTGATGTTTTGTCTCACAACAGCTCGTCCTCCTGCACGGGTGCTGCTGGTGCACTCACAGGCGCTGCAGCTTCAGCCGGCTTCCCTTCGCTCTGGACAGCAGCCTCTTTGGCAGCAGCAGCCGCCTCGTCCATGTCTTCATCGCTGACCCACTCACGCTCCTTCTTGCTCGCCTCGGTCTCATTGCCCTCTGCCAAGGTAGCAAAGGCGCTCTTCTTCCGGCTCGTGCTCTCGCCGTTGATGTCGTCCCACAGCTTGGCGCGCTCTTTGATAGAGGCCGCCTTGGTTATGCTCTTCGCCCTCTTCAGCTCCCACTTGTCCATGTCGTCTGCTGCGCGCTCCATGGCCTTCTGCGCGCGGACTCGCTGTGCGCGCTTCAGGTTGCCGCCCTTCTTCTTGGAGATGCCAGCGTTCTGCGCGGAGAGGACGTGATGCTTTGCCTCTGAGGGTCTCGAGGGCGAATGTGAGTCTCTTGTCTTGGTCGTGAGGTCCTTGGGGAGGTTGATAGAGGGAGACGCGGCACGGCGAGCAGCACGGGAGTGCGGTGCGACCTCTGCAGCAGCAGTCAGATTACGTCTCACGGTCCTGCATGGAGTTTTTGCGTACGCTTCTTCTTGAGCTTTGCAGTCTTTGCCATTGTGAAGGGGTGTTGGGTGAAGACTCAAGCACGGTGCGTTCTGTGATAGCTGGCTGAATCCTGACTTTCACCAAAAACGTGCACGTTGCATTCAAAGGACCCAGCGAGCAGTGTGTAGCGTGCGGTGGGTGTTTTGCTGTTGAATGAGCGGCCCCCCTCCAGAATATTCACTTCTCAACTTTACGGTGGGTCCGTAGGGCTTGCGCGGGAGTCCCGCACTCGCCGAACCCTCGAACCTAAAGACACCATGACAAGCTTTGCGCCCGGGATTCACGCCCGCCCGCCGCCACCCCCCTCGCGCTGTTTTTGTCTCGCACACCGCACCTGGCCCTTGCTCTTCATGTTGCAAGCACACGCGACGCCATCGTGTTTGCTGTGTCTGATGCGCTGGCCTGAGGGTTGAGCCGTCGTTCGCTTGTCTCGTTCCTTCACATTCCATCCGTCTCTTTACAAATACTGGAGCCCGGCTCCACCACGCATCCTTAGCACGCACGGCTACCACAAAGCGATGAGCCACAACGACTACCTCACGTTCGAAGAATTCAACCGGCGCTCGGCCACACCCCAGAGCCACACCACGCCCGCTGCCGTTGGAATCGCCCTTGTCGCAGGCATAGCAACCCTCTTCAAGTTCCTCGATTTCCTCGGCTACCCTGTCTGGCTCTGGATACGCCATCTTGCCCATAAAATGGCGCTCGAGCTTGTGCGCGCCGTGTCGCCTGCACCCTCTCTCGACTCAGAGGCCAGCGACGACACAATGCAGAGCGGTGGCATGATGGGCACCCTGTTCGGCATGGGCGCCAGTGCCCTGTCCAAGGGCGTGCGAGGGGTTGCGAGTGCTCTCTCCAGAGGGCCCAGCCATGTCCCCCCTGGTCTGGGCAACTTCGACAACTCTTGCTACCAGAACAGCGTGATCCAGGGCCTCGCCTCGCTGCCCTCGCTCCGCGACTATCTGACCAAGACCACAACCGAACACCAGTCGCTCACCGCCGAAACCACAAACGGTGCGCTCCTCGACATGATCAGCCAGCTCAACGATCCGGAGAAGCGCGGTCAGCACTTCTGGGTACGCGGCAAGCTGAAGTCCATGAGCACCTTCACGCAGCAAGACGCCCAGGAGTACTACTCAAGGATACTGGACGAGCTGGACAAAGAAGTCAGGAAGGCTTCGAGCAGTAAGCGGCGCACATCCGTCTCCTGGGTAGAGGCAACAAAAAGCTTGAGTTTGGGCTTACCAGAATCAGGTAATAATGAAAAAGAAGGCACCAAAGAGGAAACAGAAGAGAAGAGCAAGCTATCGACAGAGCAGGCAAAGGCCACGCCGAACCCCTTGGATGGTCTGTTGGCACAGCGCGTGGGGTGTACAACCTGCGGCTACTCCGAGGGCCTCTCTCTTATTCCTTTCAACTGCGTCACAGTATCTCTTGGACGGAATCGATACGGCTACGACATTCGTGAGTGCCTCGACGAGTACACAGATCTCGAATACATCGACGGCGTCGAGTGTGCCAAGTGCACGCTTCTTAAGCTGAAGAACACACTCGCACCACTGGCTCAGTCCAAACCAGAATCACCATTCGCTACCAAATTGCAGGCAGTGCAGGAAGCCCTCGACGACGAGGATTTGGACGACAAGACACTTATCAAGACATTCAACATACCGAAGAAGAACTGGGTCAAGAGCGAAAAATCAAAGCAGGCTGTCATCGCTAGAGCGCCAAGGTCGCTCGTCCTTCACGTCAACCGGAGCATCTTCGACGAGACCACCTTTGCACAGTACAAGAATAACGCTGGAGTTTCATATCCGTCCATGTTGGACCTTGGAAACTGGTGTCTGGGCACACAGCCAAGCGGTTCACAGCAACCCGACCTGGACCTCGAAGAATGGCCAAGAGATCCCAGGAAGTCAATGCTTGCAGGTAATAATGCGTCCACTACTTCGCCTTTCCAGTACAAGCTGCGAGCCGCCGTCACCCATTTTGGTACTCACGGCAACGGCCACTACGTTTGTTACCGACCGCACCCGAGGCCAGTGCGTCAAGCAAGTGCTGAAGACAGGGACGAGAAAGAAGAGGAGGAAAAGGACGAGGTGGAAAAGGAGAAGAAGGACGAAAAGGATGAGAAGGAGGAAGAAGAGGAAGGAGAAGAAGAGCAGCCAACGTTGAGCGAGGAACAATGGTGGCGCTTCAGCGACGATACCGTCTACGCTGTCTCAGAACAAGAAGCACATCAAGGCAACGTATTCATGCTCTTCTACGAGCGCGTCGACGAATCAACACCATCAAACACAGAAGCAGACGCCGCTACAGAGACATTTGCCACCACCGACGACGCGCCACTACCCCCAGTCGATACCTCATCAGCAACAACCGCAGACAAAACCGCTCTTGAAGTCCCTCTACCCGACTCCACCTCCGATGCTATCTCCGACTTCATTCCCCCCGAAGCCCCGGCAGCCCAATCCGCACCACCCACCCTGACACCCGCAGAGTGCACCACAGACGAAACCGAAGTCAGCGAAACAGACGCAGACTCGGAAGCCGAACCCCTAGCAACACCACCTACACCCACGCTCCCCAAACTCTCCCCCCACACCATGCGCACAGCCGGCAACGCGTCCGCACGAGGCCAAGGCAGCAGAGCGAGTCTACCCCTCGTGAGCGCGACGTAGTGCACCCGTGCAAGCAGGCGGGTACGGGATGCATTAAACAAGATGAAAAGCGTGGCTGGGTCTGAAAGCATCTGGTTCTCGACCTAAGTAGACAGCACTGAAAAGCAGACAAAAGACGAAGATTTTTGGGAATCAGGAGTTCGGGGTCGTGTCGTGGACGGCGTATTTCTTGTTTGTACAATCCCTGTTTGCCCAAATCGGGTCAGGATGGCGTTTCGCTGGGGTGGAATTTGCATTTGAATTTTCATTTTCCTTTTCCTTTTTTTTTTACCTCGTTCTTTTCGTGCATTGGTAGGTAGCCTACCTTAGCTTTGCTCGTCGCAGTGCTACTACAAGTGTCGAATGCTGCATGTCAAGTGCTGTTCATTTATGCATGTCTTGTCTAGATGGTGATGGTGATGTCGCTGCCAAAGGAAAAAAGGGAGGTAAACTGTACACCATTGAAGGCCGAAATCTTCAATTAAACTTAATTGAGCTGATTTGATTTGATTTGATTTCCTTTGGTTTTCATTGTATATTCGACGCCACCCAGCCTCGAGATAAAGGTACGGTATGCACGTGTGGCTTGTTCGCTTCCTTCCTGTCATTAGATGTCAACCGAATCTTCCGAGCTTGACGTTCCCACGGCTGGTGTTGTGGCATCACTGACTAATCTACATGTACTTTGTACTGCGCCGGGGATACAATTACACAGGATATGTAGATTCGAAGAATAATAACGTGATTAGAAAAATCTTATTCTCGACAACAAAAAGCTACTTGCTATGCTGGGGAATCACTCTTGCTTGCTCCGCCCACCCCCGCTCGTGTTCTTGACCAGCGTCTCGGCTGACGAGTTCTCGCTCGCGTTGTTGGTGCTGACGATGTGGAAGGAGAAGTCTAGCTCGCCGACGAGTTTTTTGACGGCTCTGTAGTGATGATGTCAGTTTCCTTCTTTCTTTCTTTTTGCTGGTAGGCTGGAGGTGAGGGATTTGCGACTTACTTCAATAATCGTTCAATGTCCATGGAGATGCATCGCGTGCTGATGGCCATGACTGCGAAAGCGGCGTAGCCTGGCTCGGCAATGTGGCGCAGGGAAAGAATGTCCGAGTCTACGGCTTCGAGTTTCTGACTGAGTTGGTAGTTTTGTGGCACTTTGAGGTACGGTGGCAGTGGTTGGCCGTTTAGGATTGAAGAGCTGAGGAGGGAGAGGAGGGTGGTAATCTCGTGGGATGTAACGTTCGCGTCTTTGATCACTCGTCGGAAGTCATGGAACCATTGTGGACTGGCCTGCTTCGGGAAGTTGGTGGATGACCATTTCGCTTCTTCGTCTGGTGTGTCGGCATTGAGGAATGGATGAGTGAAGGCTTGGCTGGCGTAGCCTAACAACGCTGTATAGTTTACGATGTCGTTCACGTAGCCAATGATCTTTTCGTAGTCTTTGGCTGGGAATCTGCCGCCAAGGGGAAATTCGAACTTCACAAACCCAGAATGCATCTTCAGCGCCTGCAGAGTAAGCATTTGCTTCGCGAAGACCTTGTTTCGCGCTTTGTTCAGCATGAAGCCTGGCGACGATTTATCGTTCTCTTCATCCCCTGCGTCGCCTCGGATGCGCGACATGACTTGCTCGTGCATGATGGAGTAGAAGTTGGCGCTCAAGTAAAGCGCACCACCGAGCTTTTGGCGGAGTGCAGAGTGCTCGGTGATCGGGTAGGGAAAGACGGTCCAGAAGAACGCCACAGCAAGACCACCAACTACGGTTGCGAGGCGATAGGGCCCAAGCTGGTAGATGGGGTACGCGGGTTGGCCTGTAGTGGTCGCGGCTTGGACACCGATTTTGCGGACTTGCAGTTCATAGCCTACAATCATAGTGGCAGTGACGACACTAATCATACCAACGATCACGAGGTCGAGACGCTTGAGCGGGATGTAGAAGCCAATGGCGACGAAGAACCAAAGGAATGGGATAACTCCCCCAGTGCGTTGGTCAGGAATGTACCAGATCAGCCAGGCGACGCACATGGCAACCGCGGTTCCGGCAATACGGAGCATGAACTGGAAGATAGATTGACCTGCGGTCGGAGTCATGGAGATAGCGACCATGATCATGGCCCAGACGAGACGCTGTTCGACGAAGAAGATTTGTGTGTCGCGGAGGAAGGCGAGAATGCCAATCGACATGGTAGCGCATGCAGCGCGGAAACCGAAAGCAGACTCGGAAGAGCGGAAGAATCCAGCACATGCGCGGACAACGTTACCAAATTTCTCCCAGGCGTTCTTAGGTGGTAGATGCTCAGGATCTTTCTTGCTCTTGTACGCCTCTCCCATGTAGACGGTGGTGTTGTTTCTATCAAAGCCAGCAATCGTTGTCTCGTCGTCATGGTTCGAGTCCTGGGATTTGAAGATGCTCTTCACCCACTTCTTCAAACGTCTCCCACCAGGGTTGATGATCTTCTTCTTTGCTGTGGCTTGATCATGTTCATCAGCGAATTTTACAAATTCAAGAATCGCGCGACTGATCGAGTTGAGCAAGAAGATGACGTAGAGAACAATATACAACTGTCGCTGATCGCGCTTTCGTGTGGTGATGCTGGGAAGGCGTTTGAGGGTTTCGTCGTCAACCTCATCAGGACACGAGAAGTAATCGGCGCTTAGCTTGATGCCCTTGCTTTCGACCCAGTGGCGGAGCATTGGCTCTTTTGAGCTGTAGAAAATGTCGGCTTGTTTCTCCATGTACTCTGCAAAGTTTTTGTCGCCGGGCTTCACTGTATCGCCCTTTGCCTCCGCATCGTCCTGGTTCTGGCCCTTCTTCTTCTTTGGAGGCTTCGTAAATTGCATCCGAAGCATGATGTGTGTCAGGCCTTCATCCATGGTCTGCATGATATGATCGAATGGCTCGTGGACAAATGAGAATAGCTCGTTCCACTCGCCAACGGCCTTTTCTCGCAGCTCATGATCATGCTTTGATATATCTTCACCATCCCAATGATTCATCTCTGCCGCTCGCTCGAATATATCCATGACTGAACCAAGACAAAGGATTGGCATCAGAATGGATCTCAAGTGCTTGAACATAGCTTCAAAATCGTCCGGCGTCAGCTTGCCGTACGCGATCTCCCTCTTGGCAAATGCAAGATCTGTAGTGAGTTTTCCGTGCAACTCTTGAAGAGCCGCTGTCATTTTCTTCACAGCTGCAACCTCCGGCTTAGCCTTGGGTTTCCTCTCTTTCTCTGCATCGTCACCATCCTCGGCCTCGGGTACGTATGTCTGCCCAAACATGTCTGATCCTTCCAGGCTGTGGATATAACCCTTGTGTGCTCCAATCGCTCCTTTCAACAACCCGATATACCCAGTCATCTCTTTGACAACAACCTTTCGACAAGTGACAGGAATAATGAACAGGCTTACACCAGTGGCGAGGCCCAATCCAGTCAGGAATGATATCAGAAGACGTCGGATGAAAGCTTCGCACTGTGCGGGAGTCGTGAAGAGGAAGCCAGAAGTCGCCGCAACGTTGACCTGAATCGAGTAGATGATGGCCGGGAAAGCGAGCTGTGGGAACTTCGCTTTCAACGTGTTGACGATGTAGATCTGGAAGAACAACCACACGCCCAGCACGGCAGACTGGGAAGAGTTGTATCGTTGTGGGGGTGCCCCAGGAACTGTAGTGTGCTCGCGTGCTTTGACAGCAGACCATACCATCAACAATGCGACAGCTGAGCCAACGCATGTGCTGAGGACGTTCATAGTCATCGTTTGAATGAACTTTGCTCTTGGCATGATGCAAAATCCGAGAATCGAAATGATAGCGACAAGGTATCCGAGGGTTGAGAATGTTTGCGCCACCTTGTCGGCTTCATACATAGCAAGTGCTATTGTTGGTGGGAGTGCGGCCTTGCCCATCATCATCAATGTCCCCGCGTCGAGCCCTAATTTGTCCCATGTTTTCTTGATCTTCCCTGGTTCTTTCTTCTTCTTGTCCTCCTCTTTCGAGTCATCTCCAAGTGATGCATTTTGTTGATAGCTGTTGGCCTCTTCAGATGTCTCATCAGACTTCACTCCGTTGACATCCGTCTCTTCCCCGTCCCGAAGGTGGCCATTGGACGCGACTCGAGCCATGTCACAGTATTGTAGAACTCCTCAGTCTGGCGGCACGTCGATAAGAGCAAAGAAGACATGAAAAGACCGCATGCAGGCGTTCGTTTGACAAAAGCCCAACAAGCGTGAATTCAAAAGCACCGACGCTCCGCTTGCTCACTGACCGCGGCGCCTTTACGGCGACCGTGCGACGTCATGGCCTGCAATTTCACCAGACAAGCATTGTGCCAAGACTCTAATGCTCGCTTAGCGTGCGGAGGGTCGATCTGTCTGACGACCGAAGATCAGAACAACGGGAGTTGTCAGCACCCTGCAGGAGCCAAAGCAGGGTCGGAGGGACTGTCACTCAACATCTTCATGCATGATCGTCGGCATTTACACATAACGACAGGCGGGCGACCAAGGCTCCAATGTCAGACCGGATCATCGGTCCGGACGGGCTTTATCTTCCGACACCCCCTTTGCTCCTGAACAGCTGCCAACCCTCGATCATTTCAACGAAGCATGGAGCCCCTCAGCAGATCTTATGCAGTCGTTGACACAGGCAGGTTGCGCGGTAGCCCTTGCCTCTTACGAGATTGTATATTGTGCCTAGACTTATTTTTAGTACCTTGCAATCTTACTATAGTAGGCGAATTGCTTAGCTGTATGCCTTTGAAGACGACAACGCCATGCAACAAGCACTACACGGGCAGCCGTAACTACTCTTACTAGGGAAAAGGAATTGACCATGCCATGCTATTGATAACATCTCTTTATTTACACTTGAGATTCAACTATTTCCCCTAAACTCACTTACGCTTATGATCTTGCCTTCTACAATCTACAAGCAGCACGCCCCTAGTACCTCGCCAGATGTAAACTCTGCAGAAACCTTACGAGTGTAGAAGGAGTAAGTTCGAACTTCTAAACACAAGGATTGAAGTATCTATTCGCTATACATAAAATTGCGTCACACCTATTCAACAGCAATTGCCAGTACAAATTATCTCTAAGACGGCGTTGGGACAACGCAGATATATCAATGAACATACTCTCACATTACACGGAAAGCTGAACAGGATCGTCTATTCTTCCTTTCTGAATTATAGAGACTTTGAGTGAAGCTATGCAGCCTTGCTATGTATCCGTGAATGGTTGATAGTAGAAGATTATCCCACTCAATCTAAAAATCGATGGATTTGGCCCAGGGTTTGGCCACTTATGATGGCTACCAGGGTCGATAAAGTACGCGATACGTTTTGTGATATCGCGCTTATTTCGTTCGGTGTCAGGATAACAACCGGCAATCTCAACTACCCAATATTTGAAAATCGAAAGAGAAGTTGCAAATGATTTACTCTTTTTTGACTAGCTGGGTAGTTAGATTTATTGTGGTTTTCATCTATCCTTATGTACACGAATAAAAAATCTCCCCAACGTACCCTTCAATCTACAAACTCCAATCAAGGTCGATCTATAGCCCCTCACAAATTTCATATCAAACCACAATCCATAGATTAGCGACCGATAACCTTAGCAGCCAATTCACTCCCAACTCAGCAACCCGCAGTTCCCACAGCATCCCCGCACAACCCTTCCCTCGACAACCCGCGATCCAATTCGCATTCTGCAAGCGTACCTCCTAACTCCCAGTCCAACAACCAACTACCCCCACATCACCCTCCACAGGGCAGTACAAAAGACACAACCTCACCACCCCAAGCACCACCACCGAACCAACACTCACCCGCACCACCATCTTCCCCCCAACCGTGACCGCACGACTCCCACGCCTCCACCACACCCCCGTCCCCACGCGAGAAAGGAAACCCACGCACATCCGGCACCCCAATCCACACCACAGCATCACCCGGCGTAGACCGCGGGAGAGCAACACCCGCTACTTCTCTCTGATGCATGATCTGCAGGATAGCAGCGAGGTGGGGGGGATCCCTGATGCCCTGTTCGTGGCGCGAGATGAGGTGGTAGCGGATCTGGGGGAGGGTGGTGGTGGGTGGCCATTTGATGGTGTGGTTGTCGATGGAGATGGTGGAGGAGGCGGGGTGGAAGTGGAAGCCGAAGCCGAAGCTGGGGGGTGGGTGGTGGGAGGTGGTGTGGGTAGTACAAGTACAAGTAGTGGTGGGTAATTGTACACCCCCACTCTCACCACAACCCAGAACCAGCGTCGTAAGCCCCGAGTCTGTGAGATTAGTGCCAGAGCACACTTCACCCACTTCGACAACCTCACCTCCACCGCAACTCCCCACTAGCTCCCGCACCTCACTCAACTCCCCCTCCACCCTCCCCAGCGCCTCAACATGCCACGCCACGTCCCCCTCCAAACTACCGTTCTCCTCCCGTAGCTTGCGCACTTGGTATTCGAGGTAGCTGTTGCGCAGCTGCAGTAGACTTGCTATTTTCATCCAAGCCTCTGCGCAGGGGGATGGAGGGGAGGAGGAACAGAGGTCAGTGGTTTGCTGCAGTGATTCGTTGTAGAGGTCTTCGAAGGTGGATGAGGAAGTGGGGGAGGAGGGGTGGAGGGTTTCCGATGCGCTGCTGAGTGGGCTGTTGAGTTCATTGTGGTGATGGCGGTGGTGGAGTTGTGTGAGGTTTTTGGAGCGGGGGTTGAGGGGGTGCAGATAGTGCTGCGTTGTAGTGTCAGCCGCTGTGTCGTCTTCTTCGGGTTGTAGCTGGGCGGTTTTGCGTGCCGAATTATTCGACGCGGTCATTTTATTGAGATGTTCGGTGAGCTCTGGCTAGGACTGGTAAGGTCGGACAGCCATAGATCGATGCTTGAACAGTCAGTAGCAGACCCGAAAATGTCGTGAAAATGTTGAGTCTGAGTTCGTGGTGGAGATGAAATAGCAAGCGTCCCTTAGCACACTATATATGCTCAAACGTAGCATATACGCACAGTGCACACAGTGTGAAGCGTTGAGAACTGTGACTCTAGTGCGAATTTTGAAGGAAGTGCGAGATTCCCAATTGTAAACCTAGGAGGCGTAATGTCAGAGTGACAAACAAATACAGTCATTCGTGGAGGCCAACGACGGCCGATGTGATGGCGTCAAACGGATGGAAGTGTCAAGAGACACGCAGACGAACACACGGGATAGGAGAAAGTTCTGTGAGCAACAACACAGTCTTGCCACGCTATACATCGTACATCTACATCATAAAACCTGAGTGAACCATCCAATCTAATAAGAAATGTGCCTGGGTATACCGTATACTAGAGATGCAGTCGTACGCCTGAGGAAGAAAAGAAAGGAAAGAGGAATGCGGAAAAAGAACCCAGTATAGCGCTTAATGTAGCGCCCCGTCGGCCGTAGCATAAGAAAGTCGTGAAGGGAGACGTGCTTCTGAAACCCAAACAGTCAACGCCAGCCCAAGAACATACTTTTAGTTAGAGGTAACCTCCTTCGTAGCATCAGAGCGACCGCGCTCGATCTGCTCAACAGCCGTCTTCGAATCTGTATGAGACTTGTTCGCCGCAGCAACCAATGCCTCTCGGTGGTCCCTCGCCATCTGGCGCATAGCAGCCTTGTCCTTTTCGTACTCAATGCTGCCGTTGCGCTTAGGACTAGAACGGCGCGAGGCGGGCTGGCTGTGAGTTGCTGATGTCGAGTGCGAAGGTGTCATGCGGATGCTGTTGGGTCGGGTATTTGGCACGCTGGGACCATCCCTGTTGCTTGCCCCCTGGGACGCACTGATGTAGAACTCGGTGCTGCGCGAGTCCTGGCTTTGACTGTCGGCATCGCGCTCGAACGAAGGATTACGTGAATTGCTGCGGGAATTATTGCGTGAGCCGGCAAACTTAGGATCATCGCCTTTCAGCATCGGTCGAAATTGGCCTGTGCGTTGGCTGATGCACCAGAGCTTGTAGGGTCCGGGAATGAAAGTGCCTTCCTGGTCCCAGCACTGAACCCATGCAACACCGTCATCAAGGCGAAAGAAGCCGACTTCGATGTTCCTGCCGCGTTCGTTCTGAATGGCACCGTACTTCTTGCGGGATTTGTAATCGTCCTCCAGCAGATAGCGCTTCAGAACACGTGACCAGTGTGCGGAAATTGGGCGGGCGAGCTTCTCATACTCCTTTGGCGGTTCCTGGGGTGCTTGTACTGGCCCTCCCTCGGCGGTTGTCGTGGGGATGTCATGAGAGGCTTCTTTCAATTTTGCGATCAAGTACCAGCCTCGACCTGGAATATATTCGTAAAGGCCTGGCTTGGGTTCAATCCAGTGCTCGGTTTTCCTGACGGAGCGTTCGTGCGAATGGCTGGTCCGAAACCACTTGTGAGGAGAAAAGAGCTTCTGCGTAGCCAAAAACAAGTTTGGCGACATGTTGATGTTTGGAATTGATGGGGTGGACTTGGATGACTTTTGGAAGAAGCCCGCCTGCTCCAAGTGGAGTTGGATGTGGAGTATATAGTGGGGTGGCGCGCTTTGAGTAGATTTGAGCTGATGTTGCGGCAGAAAGCACGAGTGAAAGGCCGAAACGAGTGATGATGCGACAAGACCTGAGTGATCTGACAAGGGAGGCGCAGGCTCTTGGTAGAAAGTTCGATCACACGGATGGCGAATTCGTGTTCTGAGTGGCCGAGGGTCGCCGGTCCATCCGCTGCGTGCAAAGCACGAGTCTTTCCCAAGGGAAGGCTGAGCAAGCCTTTGCAACGCAGTTCACCGATGTATGAAGAGGAATTTCGAGGGCAAATGCGTTGCAGGTGTCAAACTATTTAACGGACGGGAGCTAAAATAGTGTTGGGCTTGTGAAAGATTTTCCCAGGCGAAGAAAGGAAATGAAACGGGCGCTTCGACCGTTCCAAGGAACAAAGTAGTGCAGAGTGTGGGTCGAGGTCGTGTTGGAACTCGGGTTGGATGTCGATGCAGGATCACATCGAGTGATAGCTTACCCTTGAGCCTCGCTTTTTGGTCGGGTTGCCAAACAAGCTGCTCATCATTCGTCATCACGAGCACTGCCCGATCAGCTCATTCTCAGCACAAAGCCCCGGCTTCTTCCATCTCTTGCTCTCAAACCCCGCGCACACGCCGGTTTCGCGATTCGTACAAACGCGTGCCTGCCTCACAACAACCCACGCCCATGCTGCGAGGGCCAATCAGCGCGCCTCGCTGACCCCGTGGCAGCGCATTGCAAGATAAGACGCCTTGACGTAGGACAGTGATAAGGTAGGTGCTCGTGAGTGAAACTGCAGCAACGCAGTGACAGGCGCAGCGACAAGCATGGCGGTGTGGGAGCTGTAAAGCGCGGGTGTTGAAGGGATGGTGTGGAGCTCAGTGCCTGACTAGCAGCTGCGCGGAAGCAACAAGTGCACCCGTAAGCGAACATCAACACCAAAACAACCCTCCACCCTACTTCGCAGAGTCCACAATTGGGGCTTTGCAACATCGCACAGCTCAAACACCACCTGAAGCTCGCGGGTTCCGTTTTTGGGTGCCCTGAGCTTGCCATGACTGTCTCCATCGTTGAGCCATGTACAAAGCGTCGGTGCCCTGTTTCACGGATCGGTACGGCAGCCGAACCCAGCAACCCGGGGCTGTAACGGCTTTACTCAGGTTCATCAATGTACGGTGAGTTGGTCGGTCTTGGGCCATGGCGGGCGGGTAGATGAAGCTGTTTGACGATCGGAAGATTAAACGTGCCTGTGCTTGAGCCAGTAAAGCGGGAGTCGGGAATTGTTGGTCGTGCGAAGGGTAGGTCCGTGTCAGCTTGATCAGCACGGGATAAGATGAGTACTGCTTGGTTCAGAAGGCCGGTCGAATAGTAGTGTTGGGATATCAGCTGCATGTGCATAGAAATACCCGTCAACACGAATGCATGGCAGATGTGTGGACGTTCATAGGACGTGAGACGTGGTCACTGGCTGATAAGGTTCATAAGATCATCTCGAGCTGTACGAATTTGGCACTTGGCGCAGGAGTGACATGTTCATGCCGTGCAGTGTCTGATGTCGCAATAGGGTGATAGTCGTGCATCGCGGCTGACCAGATCTCCTAATATCGCTGGGAGTGTATAGCCGACCATTAGTTAGTGGCTTAGTTGTGCTGTTACGCTGCATCCATGTCTGTGCAGATAAGCCATACTGACATTGGGGCAGACGATCCTTTCCGGCGGTAGATTCTACACTAGTAGTGCCGAGGCTGCAAGATGTAGCCGTTGGATGGTATCTACCCTTTACTCGTTGTCGGAGCAGAGAAGCTAGATAGGGGACAATACACCGGCGGGTGTCAGCATCACGGTTCTCGACGGGAATTCCAACAAGGTGGCTCGTTTTCATTGCATTTTTTCCTTCTGCCTCGTGTCATACCCTCTGATCATCCCGCAGGAACATGTCGCAATGATTTTCGAAGTGCATGTCATGCATGTCACTCGTCATGTCGAAAGAAGCGAGCCACAGAGGAAAAGCCTTCCCATTGAGATCGTAACTAATCAGAGAGACGCCTTGTATGCCCCGCCCAAGTGAAAATCCACGCTCCTCTACGACTCGGTCTTGACGCGAGCCTTGTCGTTGGTAACCTTAACACCGATCTGCTTCGCGCGGGCGATGATGTCGATGCGCTTGCGTGCGGAAACGGCGTGGGCAATCTCGGCGGCGAAGGTGGTGTTGTGCATGAGGAGGAGGTCGACGTCGTTAACTAGACATCAATTAGTGGCAATCCCTGTAGCAGGGCAGTTGCGCAGTCGTACCGTTGTTGACGACGAAAGCCTTGTGGCCGGAGGGCATCAGGTGACGGGTCTTGCGGTTGGATCCGTAACCGATCTGTGTCGCAATTGTCAGTCCAAGCCCGCATCACAAGGGTTCCCACGACAGCATTGTCCGATCCAGTTGGGTAGGTCCGTCGACTGTCGTGCGGTGGAGGTAATCCGTACCTTGGGCATAGCAGCCTGGCCCTTGAACCGCCTGCGGACGCGGTTGTCAATACCCTTGGGCTTGCGCCACGAGGGGTCGACGCCTGTTCTAAGTCAACATCTGTCCCTATCCTCTCAATTCCAGGACTATCATACGCATAAAGCGGTCAGACTGGTGGCGGTTGAAGCGCTTGGTGTCTGCATTGGTTGCGTCAGTCTGCGAAATTTGCGGTTCGAGTACGTGGGCTCAGCGTACGCTTCTTGACGATCGCGACATGCTTCTTAGCGGCGGCCATCTGTTGCAATCAGTACTGAGACAATATTTCGACCTGCGGGCGACATACTTTGTCTGCTGTGAGGTTAGTTTGACGGACAGAATCGTGCAAATTGTGTTGTCTCGAATTGCAGTGCGGGCAGCAGCAGCCAAGACGCGCTAGTAAGCGATTTTTGACTAGCACTTTCTCGGCCGGCCGGCGGCGATGACCACCACCTCGAGCTGCGAACGTCAAAGCATACGTGAGTTGAGGGTTTCTGATTGCTTGAACGTGCTTCACGTGTTGGGTAAATGTCTACATCACCGTCTGGCACGAATTTGTCGCACGATCTCGCGCATCACAACCATTCGTGTAGGCTCCTGACGAGTGAATGTCCCTTGGTATTTCAAGCCTTGAAGACGCCATGCTGAGCTGTTCTATCTGCTAAGATGCTTCCTTATCAAAGTTGTGTCCTGTTGGACCAGTGCGAAGTATACATGCTCCTGTAGTACGATGCTGCGCTGCGGACGGCGCTGTGATCCTTATACCAAGCCGTGTTGGTGCAGGTACACCTATCCATACTCGATATGACACCGAGCATTTTGGTGTTATTGATAGAGTCAAACTAGTCGCCGTCGACCCGATGTGTAGTTGTGAGGACTGCTCAGTATTCCATCTCCTCGGTCTTCTGCTCGTTGCCGCCACGCTTCTCGTTCTTGACCCACTCGACAAAGTCATCGATGACAGACGGCCAGCTAGACTCCTCGTTCCAGAAGCTGATGGCTTCGTCCTGGAGAGTGAGCTGCGCGAATTTCAGTGTCTCGTTCCACATGTCCTTGTTGACGCTCTTCTTCCAAGTTGCGTTGAGGAATTCCTTCCACCAGTCCAGCCAGGGGGTGCTAGGGGTCGACCACTTGACTGCAGAGAGTGGCGAAGCGAAGAGAAGGTCCCAGTACAGGATGGCCGAGTCAAGAGCAACAGCCTTCTGTTGCCCCGTCTTGGCGAGGAAGAATGTGTACTTGTAGACCCTTGTGAAGACCGCCTTGTCTGTCGGCAGCTGTGTCTTGAGGTTCTGGATGTAAGCCTTCTGCTTATCGATGGTGTCGCAGCTACGTTGAAATCAGTATTTACGTGCTAAAGGCCGATCAGAATATGCGGCTCACTCTCGCTCTAGCCAGCCGTTGACGAAACCCTCTCGACTGATCTCGCCCATTGTAGGGGCCTGAATGATTTCTAGTGCAGCGAGCGACTCCATCCCTTCAAGATCGACTTCAAGCTGCGGAAGGTAGCTCATAGTGCCCTCAACGCCGATAGCATCAGGCTCTCCTGCAGGATCTTCCCGGTACTTGTCGAAGAGCTTATTCAGTGTCGCCTTGGTAGCGGCAGATGCGTTTGAACCGCCCCCGCTGCCGCTATAGTATCTGTAGGTAGTCTGTTAGCGCAACCCATGACGTGTGTGTGGCAGAAAGTTGTCATCCGGTCCAAGGGCAAGACGGGTAGTGCAATCTACTGGACCACCGCTGCATAGTCCAGCACCGGATCGTTGCTTAGAGTTACTTGCTCAACAGGATACCATACAGGAGTTTCCTGTGTCGGCAGTGTCGCTTGCACCAGATACGGCAAACAGGCAAGTGGATAGCCATTGCCATCCTGCGACGCTACCTCCAATCGGAGCAATTCGCGGGGTGTGCAGTAAATCCTGTTCAGACTCAGGCTCATCAGCCCTGTTGCTCGCTCCATGATCACACGCTTGAAGTTCAACTGGTTGTCGGAGTCGAGATCGTTGAAAAACTTGCGTCGAGCCGGGTCGAACGTGTCGCCCGCGAGGTTTCTACGGCCGCAAAAGATTCGGGAGAACTCGGTGATTTGTTCTGGAGGTAATGAACCCAGGAAGAATCTGTACACTACACCAGCGTTGAACGGAAGTTCCCAGCAAGGATGGCGCATGGCTCCAAAGATCCAAGTCGTGTCAACCGAGTAGACAGGAAAGAAGACAAGGCTGAGTCCGTCGTCTGCACCACCTCGCATCGAAGCAGTCGTAGTTACTTCTGCTAAGCCTGTAGAAATCGACCGGCTGGTGACGTTATGCGCCGATGTTACACTCAGTTGATGACTCGTTGCGTATGTTTGTGGTGTTGGTGCACTTGCGTTGCGCAGTCGATGGAATATTGTAGTTATCGACTCAAGGGCCCCATGATGTTTTGTGTAGGTAGGGAGCACAGAGTGACTTGAAGACGGATAAAGTCTGTTGCTCGTCGCCGTATCGCTGTAGAGCACCTGGCTTAAATGTTCGGCTTGACTCCTTTGCTGCTGCGTTCGCGAGTGTTGGTCATTGGCCATCATTTGCGAAAGAGCCGCCCCCACGTCGGACGATGCAGCATGCTGTGAGATTTTTTGCATCCCTCCTACGTTGTGCAAGTCGTACTGAGTACTATTGGCAGCGTATGCGTGTTCAGGGATCGACGTAGGCCGCTGGATGTTCTGCTCGAAGATAGACGATGTCTCCCAATACGATGCTTGGCTCAAAGAACTGACAGATCGATGACTGGAGCTTGAACCGGTAGAACTTATTCGCTTCCAGCGCTGTCGGCCGGCGAGCTGTCTGGCACGGTCTTCAGAGGCGCCGAACATATTGGGCTATGGTAGTTGCAGGAACGTGGCTAAGGAGTGTTTTGAGCGGAGGGTGAGTCGAGGCAGAAGCAGCGCTGGCCGTATTTATCGATCGAGACAACATGCTGGCTGGTTTGGAAGGTGGTATGGCGCTGTTTGCGGACCGTGTAGCAGGTGTGACCACTGCTTTTGGAAGAACACGCCCAAGTGTGTACAATGCAGTTCCCCAGGTGCGCGCCAGGAATGCGCGCTCTGCGTGGGCGGCCCGAAGCCATGCGCCTTTCGCACGTTGTGTTTCCGTCGTTGCCCTCCAATCCTACAAAGTTTTTGACAAATGTGGTATTCCCGCGATCGACCCAGGGTGCCACGGATCCAGTGCGCATTGTAGAAATAGCACAGGAGCGTGGAGGAAAAGAAAATGACACAAGAACTTACCCATTAACGGCGTTCTGGGCGTCCCAGCCGTGGCTCTTGAGCACCCGTACTGCAGCGGTACGGTCCATCTGTGTGAAGCTCATAAACTGGCTAATCGCAGCCTTCTGCTGCGCCGTGTATGCTGGAGGCATCTTGTGTCAGCGACTCTGTGTATCCTTGTCTTCAAGTGTTCGTTGCTCGATAATGGGATCGTGCGAGGCGCGTGTGGCGGCTTTTGCGGCAACGAGCGCTGTACGGGAAAGCAAAAGGCGCGGCGAATGTGGTGAAAGACGAGGAGAGGTGAAGCAGAAGTTGTGGTAGGCTTTGGGAGAGATAATAGGGTCGCAATGTGCAAAATGACGGCATTCGGAGGCAGCAGTACGGAGCCGACCCCCACCAATTGTGCCCCGCGCAAGGCTGACATTTTGCGCCAGTCTCCATCGATGTTCACTTGACCTCACCTCACCTCACCTCACACCTCACTTCTTGCGGATCGCTCCATGGCGAGGAGTGCCAACAGAAAGGACACACTTACACTCTTTGGCGGTTTTAGTCTTCTTACTGGGCGCAGCCGCAGTCGTTGCGTCCTGGCTCTTGCGTTTCGGCATATTGATCAAGCCGTGAATGCTGACGGCCAAGCTGAGGTGGTTTGGTGGACGCGGTAGTATTGGCAAGGTGCAGAAGAGAAGGTGCCTAGTTCAGGTTCCGATGCTCTTGCGAGATTATGCTGGTGACTGCACTGTCAGTGCGCTCTTGGTGAATGAGCGTGCGTGAGATGTGGACCATGCACAATCAGGAAATGTTTATCGTGGATGCATCAGTCACCCCCATGCTTGGGTGAGTTCTTGTGATGACCGTTTGTAACTGAAAGTTCTGGCATTGAAAGTGTGCAAATTCAACCGCATTGGTGGAAAGGACAACTGCCTTGGTAGGAAGGAGACAGTCTCGTGTACACGAAGTTGTCATGAGAAACACGGCAAAACACCGTCTATATAGCTGGAATTTGATATCTAGTGGCATAAAAACAGTATGCCTCTCGTATTGGAATGTATCTGTGATGGGTTTTGAGGATGGCGTCAATTCTGTTAGGTCATGGTCACTCTTTGGAGTTCAATCAGGTATATAGGAACTACGGAAAAACTCGTTCCTCTTGATTGAACGGCTGTTGTGCAAGGCAAGACATCATCTCAACATATTATCACACAAGTCCTGAATGATGTAGACTGTATGCTGTAGTAATATTTCTTTTCCACAAAGCTATGCATTTGAGGAGTTCTGGCGCATACAAAAGTGTTCGGCCAAAAGAAACAGTATTCAGCAACGCATGACAATTCAATGTGCTGACAAACGTCGTTTGTAGAGCCGTACCACAAACTGAAGAATGAAACATGACATTATCATTGCTTCCCTACAACTTGTCAACAGCCTGAATTCTTGTCGACTACCTGCCGTCTACTCAATATGCAGAAGATGGTTTACGTCTCCACCCTAGGGTCTTGCTTGTAAAGTCAAGACGTTAAATTACACCTCACCTTCAGCCAAGAGCAACACCAGCTTTTATGTCACGATTTGCTAGAGTAGAGCATTGGCGAGAGTCGCCGCCCAGGTCGTAGTGGGCCAGAGTAGAGGCGGCTCCTGGTTTCTAGCCGAAAGTGTTCTACGGCCACCTTGGCTCCACCAAGCGTGCCTTGGACGGGCAAATTGTCAGTGAAGTCGAGAGCCGATGTGGTTACTGGGATGATAGAATACTCGTCACTGTATCTGATGCCATGGGGACGACGAGTTATTGCAGTTGTGGTGCTCGGTCCATGTTCCAGGTGCCAAGAGCTGTCCAAGGCATAGCTGTGAAACGTTCCGTGCGGTTGACACCTACCATGTAGTCGTTTTATGCAGCGATGATCGTTACTAGCAAGCGTAGGCAGCGGCTACTTTGAGTCTGGCGATCGCGCTTGTGCCTCGTTACCGCTGATGTGGGTGCATGCGTGATGTCTTGTCTGACCGGCAAGAACGGATCTCTAGACTGGACAGCAGCTGCATTCAAGGCGGTTGAATGCTGTTTTCGCATCTCCAAGTCAGGAGAAGGACGTCAGGGCTGAAGGCTGGAAGGTCGAATGCGGTAAAAGGGTCGACATGAGCGTCGGATGCAGTCCCGAAGGCGCTGTTTCGTAGTGATGTGCAGGTCAAGCATGGTGCACGTGGCTGCTTTGGTAAGGCTAGACACGGGTCGGAGGGCTGTCCGGGTGAAGCAGGTCGCAGCCGCTCTATCCGTCCCCAACTGGAGCAGAACATGAGTTTGGACACGGATGGCGTGTGTGGGCAGGGTGCTTTGACTCTTTCTGGGGGGTGGGTTGAGTAGGATCGTGGGCGCATTGCTGCTGCTTTTGCGGTTGTCTCTCCGACAGGAGCGTGTGGTTGGGCTTGTGTAGTGCAAACTGTGTGGGCTCGTATGTGTCGTCGTGTTTGGGGCTGGGGCGGTAGGGCAAGCTTCCTAGTTTTGGCTGGGTGAGCTTCGTTTGGCTGTGCAGTCTAGGCGCAGTCACGGTGCAGATTTTGTGCAGAGCAGCGTCTGGCTGCAAACACGCAGAACAGATACGCAGAACAGAGGCGCACACGTCAGACTGTCATGCGCGTGAATGCGAGGGCAGCCGTCTAGACAGAGCAGTGCAGAGAAGCGAGCACGGCACCGTGCCAGAAGATGAAGCCATGTATCAGCGCAGCGTCGACTCGATGCATGTTCCCAAACCACTTTGAACAAGCGTTGAGGGCAGCCAATGGGACGGGCCCGTGTTCGTCCGGAGAAACTCGACCCCCTCGACGCTCGACTGCAGCCCAGCGTGGAACAGCAGACAGGCCCTCGACGTAGACAGTAGACAGTAGACAGTACTGTCTGTCGATGCATGTGCTGCGAAAGAGCAGAGCCTGTGGCACGACAAGGGGCGTGGTGTGGAAAGGGTGTGGCGGGGATTCTCCGTGCAAACGCAGCTGCGACGTCTGGAGTGCTTGGAGTGCTTGGAGTGTGGAAAGTGGGTGGGTCGGACGCCCCGTGGTTTCGCTACAGTACCTATTGTAATACATAGCTGGGACGAGTGGGCCGAGGGGACAGACAGGGGAGGGCAAGGGCCAGTGGGCCAGTCGCGAGCCAGTAGCGGGCAGACGGCGCCCAAGTGTGGCACCTGCCCGTCCTGCCGTTTCTCGCACCCCAAGGCTCAGTGCTTGTCTCTGCCCAGGCCCGCCCAGTCGCGCCTTGGTGCTCTCTGCCCTTCCTCGACGTCGCCGCTGCACAGTAGGACCCCTCGCCCGCACCCGCACCCGCACCCACACCCACACCCACACCTTCGCATACCCACACGCACTCGCACTCGCACGCACACGCACTCACCCTCACCCTCACCCTCACACTCGACCGCCTACACACCCATGGGAGCACACACGCAGGCACCCGCCGTCGCTGGACCCGTATAACACGCCGCCATGCTGGAGGCCGTCGGCGTGCCGTGGACAGGGGCCACGCCCGTCCTGGAACTGCGCGATTCCAGCCGACCCTACGTGAGTATGGCGACGGCAACCGCAAACGCGACTGCCACCACCACGCCAGCCGCCTCCTCGACGCCCGCTCGCGACACGACTGACGCCCGCTCGCAGCACTGTCCCTCCTACAAGCTGCCCGAGTTCGGCGTCATCGAGCTCGGCCCCGGCAACACAATCACCCTCACCACCAACGCCGTCTTCCGCCCCCAATGCACCTCGGCCTCCCAGGGCGCTGACGGCGACGGCACCGGCCAGGTCCTCAGCGTCGCCGACATCAGAGACCCCTTCCACGCCTCCATCACCCCGCAGGCCTACGCGACCGGCGCCGCCACCGTCATCGCCTGGATGCTCGTCATCATGCTCATCATCACCCCACGCACCTTCTTCGTTGGCAACGCCTCGGGCCGCTCAGGCCTCATGGGCAGGCGCGGCATGATCAGCGGTGCCTCGGGCGGCGGCTCCATCATCGGCGTCGGCAGCCGTCCATGGCTGCAAAAGGTCGCCGCCCTGACCGTCGCCATATCCCTGACCCTCGCCACCGCCGACACCTTCAAGATCGCCGGCCGCCAGTATGCCGAGGGCTTCATCGACGCCATGGAGCTGCGCGACCAGGTCGTCTCGGGCATGGAGATCAAGGTCTCGCGCATCATCTCCGACATCTTCCTGTGGCTCGCTCAAGTGCAGACCCTGATCCGCCTGTTCCCCCGCCACAAGGAAAAGGTCATCATCAAGTGGGTCGGCTTTGCCCTGATTCTGCTCGACATCACCTTCAGCTCCCTCAACAGCTTTGGCCCTTACGACAACAGCCCCCGCCCTGCACACTTCGACACCGCCATCCCCGCCCTGAGCTACCTCTTCCAGCTGTCCCTCAGCATGCTGTACGCCGCCTGGGTCCTCTACTACGCCATCACCAAGCGACGATACGCCTTCTACCACTCGATGATGTGGAACATGAGCGTCGTCGCCCTGCTGTCCATCATCGCCATACTCACTCCCGTCGTCTTCTTCATCACCGACATTGCCAACTACACCATCGCCGGCTGGGGCGACTACTTCCGCTGGGTCGGAGCAGCAGCAGCCAGTGTCATTGTCTGGGAATGGGTCGAGCGCATTGAAGCACTAGAGAGAGAAGAAAGAAAAGACGGAATCCTAGGGAGGGAGATCTACGATGGAGACGACATGCTCGACAACACCCCCTCCTCCAAATCCTCAAAGTGGCCCTACTCGAAGCGTGACTCGTCCGAGAACGAGAAGAAAGGCGGCAGCGGCGGTGGACTCGGTGGGTTCAGTCTCACTGCATTTGCCTCGGGCCAAAGTGGCCGCGTTGGTGAGCTTGCCCAGAGGCTAGGACGAAAAATGACCGAGTCGCCGCGCGCAGAGGCTCGCAAGAAGCGAAGCATCCATATCCCCGCTCCACCACCAGTGCATCGACGATCGGAATCGGCCCGCCGTGGGGACCGCAGTTCCAGCGCCTATGTGCGCGTCCAGAGCCCCCCTCCGGCCCCAGCTGTCCCTGTCATCGCCTCGCCCGTGAGCCGGACAGACACCACAAGTGCAGACTCCACTGTCTACACCGTACGATACCATCCCATCAACGAAACACCTCCAATCCGCCAACCCACATCGATCGAGGACCGACTCACGCCGGAAGGAGCCCAAGCAAAGAAACCGTCTGAGCCGCAGGAGAGCACTGACCAGCCGGCCAACCCCAACGACCCCGAAAAGGGTGCCACCGACCCAGATGCATCTGCCGGTAGCAGTAGGTGGAACTGGCAGGCCATGGCCAGCCCATTCGCAAGGAAGGGACGTGCACCACCACAGGAGCTGCAGAGAGGCCAGGTCATTGAACCGCTCGCTGTCGATGAAGTCCACGCCAACATTCCACCGCGCCACTACAACGGGCTGGCACTGTCAGATCGCCTTGGCACATTTGCTGCACAGCAAGGCGAAAGGTTCAGGTCGAAGAAGAAGACCAACAAACACTCTGAGATGAATCTGCCTGTCACCATCATTCCTGCTCAGCCACGTGGACAGACGTGGTCTCCCGACTTCCTTCAGCAACAGCAGCAGCAGCAGCATGAATCACACCCGAGTGAGGTATCGGCAACGGCTGGTATTCAGATCGCGAGGATACCAACCACGATTGAAGAGCAGCCAGACATGCCTTCACCCACACACTCTGGTGAGACGGCTTCTTCTGCAGACTCCAACCACAACGCACCCAGACGGTACACGCCCCAAGCTGGTGGACTCACGGCTCACCCGCCTGTCTCACCGACTAGTCTGGCAGAAGAGGTGCAGAGTCCTACGCCGCTGCTGGACCACGCCTCACCACAGGGATCGTCATCTCAGCAGCACAAAGCTACCAACCACGACCGGTAGCGTGGCCTGATTGGCGTTTCCTTGTACTTCTCTGTTCATATCCTCGATGCATTTTCAGCGTCGATAGCTTGTATACCCAAATGTTTTCAACGGCGCACTGGTGGGCATGGTGAGATGACGGCAACTGCATAGATTTGGCGCATTATCAGGCTCGAAATAAAAATCAAGGGCTATAGGAGGCCCTGTAGCAAAGGGCCAGATGTTGTTTGGATACCCGCCGATGTCATGAGACTCGGCTTCCTATTTAGTTTTTTGGGTGACACGAAGGATGGTTGTGTTTTGGACATGTAGCCAACGAAACGATGCTGAATAGAGCGCATTGTCACTAGCAATGAAGATGAGATATGAAAAAGAAGGTGCTTCGTGTGCTGCACATGCAGTCAATTAGTTGCTCGGCGAGGTTCGATACGATGATGCACGAGTGATACGACACGTACCAGCCAGTCGCAGATAGTCCAAGCTTCTAGCCGCGGGCCGTTCAAGGCACAGCTCGCCGCATGTCGATAGTCGACCCAGGTCGAGCGCTCGTGCTATCATCATCTTGAGCGCCTCTCGTCTGGTCTGTCGCGCTCCAGCGTCATCCTCTGTTCTTTCCTGCAGCTTCTTGTCTTGCTTCGAGAAGCATTGCGCGCGCCTCTCTCGACGACCATGTCCCTGTTCGGCGATGACGACGTGCCGTCGCGCCCCAAGCAGTCGTCCGGCCTCTTCGACGACGACCAGAAGCCGGCGGGCAAGTCGAGCAGCGGCTTGTTCGACGACGGCTTCGACAGCAATGACTCGCCATGGGCCTTCCCGACGCCCAAGAAAGGCGGCCGTGGGTCCTTGGTGAAGTCGCTGCTGCCCGCCTCGGACGTGCCCGACGCCTACATCGACGCCTTTGACGCTCTGCTCGATGCAGGGGACCGCACTGGCAGTGGCATCAGCGTCGACGGCGCCAGGAAGCTTCTGGATGGGAGCGGGCTACCGAGCGACACGCAGTCCAAGATCCTGGAGATTGTGGCGCAACCCGACCAGGACGTCGCAGGACTCGGCCGCAACGAGTTCAACGTGCTCTTCGCCCTCGTCGGCCTGGCGCAGGAGGGCGACGACGTCACGCTCGACAGCGTGGATGAGCGCAAGGCCAACCTCCCCACCCCCTCCGTACCGCTGCCCAAGTCGTCCAAGCCAGAAGCACCTGCGCCCGCGCCGCAAGAGCAGCCACCGCCCACGCCGCCCATGCCGCAGTCAGTTCCCGACCAGCAGACACCGAGCCCCGGCAGATCGCGTGCCCCTTTCCGCAAGCAGTCCTTTGGCGACCCAGAGGCAGATCCCTGGGGCAGCCCAGACATGCACAAAGGGCACAACCACAGCAGCTACACCTCTGTGCCTGCGCAAACAAACGGCAACACCCCCCACCCTACGGCGCGCACAACGAGCCAGTTCACCACACACTCGGCGACCGATCAAACTACCCCGCACGCTGCTGCTCCTCCTCCGAGCTCGCTCCCAAGCGACGGTGGCTGGGGCGGCTACAACGGAGGATCCAGCCAGCCATTCAGTGCCCCAGACCTCGGTTCCGGCGGCTTCCAAATTACACCAGCAGACAACAACGGCGGTGCCAGCGTTCCAGCTGGATTGAGCGGCTCTCTTGGCCGGCTTCCTGGTGGGTCTGGCAACGAAGAGATCATCACCATCACCGCTATTGCTGAGAAGGAAGGCCTGTTCATGTTTCAACACCGCAACTACGAAGTCGGGAGCAACCGCCGTGCGAACAAGGTCGTCCGCAGATACAGCGACTTTGTGTGGTTACTCGACTGCCTGCACAAGCGCTTTCCCTTCAGGCAATTGCCTCTATTACCTCCTAAGAGAGTCGGCAGTGAGTGCCCGCCCCGTCCCCATCATGATATTTGTTGAAAGTTCTTAGTCAATGGCAACCCTATAGCCGCTGATGCGAGCTTCCTCGAGAAACGAAGGAAAGGCTTGGTTCGATTTACAAATGCGCTCGTTCGACACCCTGTTCTTGCGCAAGAGCAGCTCGTCGTCATGTTCCTCACAGTAACTACAGTAGGCCTAGTTGCTGCTCTGCACCTCTGCAGCGAGCTAACAGAACACAGGAGCTCTCTGTCTGGCGGAAACAGGCGAACCTGTCCGTTCAAGAAGAGTTCACCGGCAAGACGCTGCCCCCAGATCTCGAAGACTCTCTCCCCAAGACGCTCCCCGAACTCAGCGACACCGTCCGGTCAGGTGTTCGCCGAAGCGCGGAAACCTACATCAACCTCTGCACCATGATGGAGCGACTCACAAGACGAAACGAAGGCATGGCTGCTGAATACCTGCGCTTCTCGCAAGCTCTCGGCTCCCTGACAGAAGCCTCACAAGAAGCATATGCTGTCGATACCAACGACGTCCCGCTGCTGAACGAGGGTCTCAAATCAACAGCTAGACATTTGGACCAGTCGAAACAGCTGCTTGAGGACGAAGCGCGGGGATGGGAGGAAGGTGTGCTCGAGGATCTCAAGAGGCAACGAGACGCGCTGGTGAGCATACGGGATATGTTTGATCGCCGGGACAAGTATGCCAAGGACAACATCCCAGCCCTAGAGAGGCGGATAGCGAACAACGAAACGAAGCTGCAGAACATCAGAAACAAGCCGGCCGAGCTGATCAAGCCCGGCGAGGCGGAGAAGGTGGAAGACGCCATCTCCAAGGTACGTCGGGTATCTACCTTGCAATCGCTCTGTATTGTGCGCACAGGCTCCTACTGACTCCCAACAGGACAAGGACTCGATCGTTCAACAACACGCCCGCGGCGTCTTCATCAAGGAATGCATACGCGACGAACTTCTCTTCTTCCAAAAGAGCCAGTACCACGTCTCACGGCTGCACCAGGAATGGAGTCAAGAGCGCGTCAAGTACGCGGAGCTGCAAGCGGACAACTGGAGAGCGTTGAGCGAAGAGGTCGAGAGCATGCCTACCGCGGATTAGCAACTCGAGGTACATCAGGACCAGGACTCGGATGATGTGCCCCTTGCAGTCTTGAGGGAGCGGTTGCTAGCCAGAGGCGCGTGAGGAGGCGCGTGGGTAGTCGAGTCACGACGGCGTAATTTGTACATGTTCGCGATGCATCTTTGGGGGGTTTCGTGGGTGTATGTATCCCCATTATTAGTTTGTCTTGGGCGGTTGCTTGCTTGGGAATGGCAATATTGGTGTCGAGCACTTGTATGGTTTTATCCTCAGCCTCAAGTACACGTCAATTGTGGGACTGTGCACTCTTGTCATTCGTTACCAGATTTCTCGAGATCTGAGAGGAAACGTGTTATGGGCAAGGCGTAGCAGCCGACTTTCACGTCGGGTGAGACGAAGAAGTCGAATCATGAGCCATTCAATAGTCAGCGGTTGAAAACAAAAGTGACATTCACCATTACGCCTGTGTCGAAACGGAGCCAGTGCACGAGCGAGGCCATGACGCGGGTTGGGTCAAGCTAGGACCAAACAATGGTTCGCGGCGGCATGCGCAGCGACGCGCACCAAGCTCCCCCACCCGCAACATCACAGCTGCCATTGAGCTCGACGCGCCTCTCCCTCCCACTTTGCTGCTTTTCTGCCAATCTAATCCCACACATAGCGCGCAAGCACCATGAGCGCGGCAGTTGCGGCGTCTGAGGCCGGCGAGGCCACCTCGGCAAGCGCGCGACGGAAGTCCGGACGCGTAACGAAGAAGCCCGAAAAGTTCACGCCCGGCGCAAGTCCTGCAGGCAGCAGCAAGAGGAAGCGCGGCGACGACAACAACAACAACGACAACAACGACAGCGGCGTCGATGCCGACGAGACGACGTCTGAAGAGGAGGACGACAGCACCGAAGGCGAGCCAGACGAAGAGGAACTAAGAGAGCGGCGGCGCAAGACCAAGGGCAAGACGCCTGCAAAACGACCCGCGCCGAAGAAGGCAAAGACAAATGGGAAGAGCGTCACGCTGGCGATGCGCCCCGCGGCAGGCGCGCCCAAGAAATCAAGCCGGCCGCGCAAAGCACCCGTGCGCAAGAGCATTCTAGCTGGCGACGAGACGGAAGGGCTCTATGGTAGGCCTACCGTGTGCATGTGAATGAATCAGTCAATCTGACGCGCTACAGCCGACGTGTTTGCCAGCGGCGACCGCCTCGAGGACGTAACCGCGCGTTGGATCGCGCGATTCAACGAGCACGAGGCGCAAGCTGTCGCCGAGATTGTCAACCTCGTACTGCGCGCCGCAGGTTGCAGCCTGCGCATTGACGAAGACGACATCGCCGACCCAGACAACGCCCCGAGTCGCGTCGCAGAGCTCCAGGAGGAGTTCCAGGCGCAAGACGTGACTGAGTACCCGCTCATCGCCAAAGCAAAGGACGGTGGCGGCCACGCCTTCAGACAGGCCCTGCACCGCTTCTTCCTCACCCTCGTCCAGAGCATCGCCCAGTCGGGGCTCATGTACGAGCATCAAGAGCTGCTCGAGAACACGGCTGTCTGGATTGGTGCCATGTCCTCGAGTGGCAACCGGCCTTTCCGGCACACAGCTACCGTTGCTGCGTTAGCCATTACCACAGCGCTTGCCTCGGCGGCCGCAGATATCGTCGAAAACACAGCGAAGAAGATCCGGCAGAGCGAGTCTGAAGCGAAGAAGTCGCGCGTCAACAAAGCCCGTGTCTCTGCGGCAAACCAGGAGGTCGAGGACTACAACACGAAGCTGGAGGCTGTGGACGGCGCACTCAATGACTGGTTCAGTTTGGTGTACGTTCACCGGTACCGCGACGTGGACCCCCATATCCGAGTTGACTGCGTCGGAGCGCTGGCAGACTGGATCATTACATACCCAGACAAGTTCTTTGACGGCAGCCATCTGCGTTACCTTGGCTGGGTCCTCTCAGATCCCAATTCGCCTACACGAGTTGAGGTGCTGCACCAGCTGGCAAGGCTGTTCAATGACAAAGACAAGCTTGCTGGGCTGAAGACGTTCACAGAACGCTTCCGATCTCGAATTGTTGAGATTGCGACTCGAGACGCAGAGAACAACGTGCGTGCTGCCGCAGTCGACCTGCTAGACATTCTGCGCGAGGCTGGCTTCCTTGAGCCAGACGACATCGACTCGGTTGGCAAGCTCATCTTCGACGCGGACGCAAAGGTGCGCAAGTCGGTCGTAGGCTTCTTTGCTGAAAATGTCAACGCTGCCTATGAGGCCATTGTCGACGACATGGGCGGCCAGGAAGCTCTCGATGAAGCGTTAGGAACACCAGACGACGACGAAGAGGAGTATCAGAACCCGCGACTGGAATGGTTGAAGCTCAAGTGTCTCGTTGATCAGCTTCTATCGTACGACGAGGACGACGTAGAGTTACCCACTCAGATCGAGCGCATCTCACACACCAGCGCAGAACTTGGGCTGGTAGCCGCTGGTGTCGAATCGCGGTACTCGCTAGCTGCTCAGGCGCTGTATGAGGCCATTCCTGAGATAAGATCCTGGGAGGTATTGGCGGGTTACCTTCTCTACGACCACACACAGACTGCACAGAACGGCGCTGGTGACGATGCGGAGGCGATGTTACGACATAACTGCCAGCTTGAGGAGAAGCACGAGACTGTACTTCTGGACATTTTGAATGCTGTCGTCCGTCTTCGGTTGCAGCGCCTTGCAGAAGCACAGTCAGACAGAAAAAGAACGAAAGTTCAGCGCGAGAGCGACCAAGAAGAGCAAGCAGAGATGGCGAGGAAACTCACATTGCTCATCCCTGATTTGCTAAAAAAGTTTGGTGCGCTGCCTGAGGCCGCGGCCTTGTGCCTCCGTCTCGAGCGTGAGCTGAGTTTGGATGTTTTCCAAGAGCTGCGACAGAACGCAGCGTTGACCGCATTGCTGGACGACATCAACAAGCAGTTCCTGACACATCACAACGAGCGCGTCCTAATAGAAGCTGTAGGCTCAATGCTGCACGCGCAGGAGAACGACGAGCTCAAGGAAGTCATTCGACTCAAGATCCAAGCGCTGTGGGACGATCTGATCAACACTTTCGATGCACTTCGGCGCGGCAAAGATTTTTCAGCACGAGGCAACCTCAGTGAGAACATTCTAGTCGGCGTTTCGAACATTGTCCTGAAGATTGCTCAGCTGAGCAAAGCTTCTGATGCTGCGGTACTCGATCAGATTATTGCGCCCGCCAACTCGAGAAGCAAGTCCAAGAAAGCTGCCCTGGACTCACCGCCGATTGCTTCCGTCTTACAAATACTAGACCGCGGCTTGCCTTCTGACGATCTAGACGCCGAAACAAACGAAGCAGAGGACACACTCGTCCGCCACGCCATGTCGCTGATGCTCACCTACTTTGCCTGGAAGTGCCGAGAATGCATGCTTCACATTGAGAATGGCACGGTCATGCCGGATGACGAGCTCACAACCCTAGTCGAGCGACGGGATAAATGCATAACATCCCTTATGACCATGCTTGAAAACCGCAAGGGCGCCGACGAGGTGCGTCTTGAGGCCGCCAACCTGCTTCTCGATATCTACAACATGTTCCGCTCGCTTCAAATCAAAAAGTCGAATCTCAGCCGCACGCCCAAGAAGGCGCAAGGTCGTGCTTCGAGAGACGACGAGGATGACGCGAGCGACGACTGGGAAGCACTCGCTCAACAGATCGATACTTCCACCGTCAAGATTTTGATGCAGATTCTCACCGCAACAGAGAACAACCTCGCCAAGCTCGCCAATAAGCGCCTCGAAGAGCCGGACGTCGACGATGATCCCATCGATCCTGATGATGAGCCCGAGTCTGACGATGAAGAATCAGAAGACACACGCACACAAGAAGACAAGCAGGTCCGCCTCCTGATGGCTGAAGAGCGTCTCTGCGTATTCGGTGGGCGCATCGTCCACGCCTACCTGGCGGGCAGCCTGGGTGGAGAGGGAGGTGAGGTGGCGAAGAAGCGGATGGAGAGGAACAAAGCAAAGTTGTCGCCGACGTGGAGGGAGGTGGTCAGTCACCTCGATGTATCCAAGGCTGCGAAGAAGGCAAGCAGGAAAGCGCCAGTCAAGCCGGCTGCGAAGGCGGGGAAGAGCAAGGAGATTGTGATTGAGAGCGACGAGGAAGAGGAAGGGGAAGACGAGGTGGAAGTACCTGGTGACGAGATCGAGGATGAGGAGATGGCGGATGCGGAGCAGGAGGAGGAGCAAGTGAATGGTGGTGACGAGAATGGCGACGCTTTAGGAGCCGCTGAAGAAGAGAGTATCCTCGGCGATTGAGCGTACGACACACGAGTGGGAAGATTTACGGAGCCTGTTGCTTTTGTTGTATTACCTTTTGTCCCTTTCGCATGGCTGCAGAGCACATCGGGCAGCTGCTACAGCACAGCGGGTGCTTCGGCGTTTCTACGATAGCGACTGCAGTGTAAGCAAGCGTTGCAGGGGTCCATCCTTCGTGTATGATCAAATCTAAGATGCCTGTTATCTCACTAGCGGTTTACATGTCTTGTGTGCGAACAGGTGGAAGCCTTATTGCCGGTATCTCCGTGAAGAGCGTGGAGGCGGTCGCGCAAGTAGGTAGCACAGACAAGATCAGTGGCGTCGAGGTCTTGTACAGTTCTAGACGAATGTTGTTTTGCAGACAGCTGTGTGAAGTTCCAAGAAGACCAATACCAGGCCTGGTAATCTGTCTCAGTGTAAGTGTAAGAGCTCTTATCGATATCGATATCGTCGTCCATCATGATCATGCAGCTACAGCACTAGCGTAGCGCGTCATCCTAGCAGCCGAGCTTCATCGAGGTGCAGACGTCGACAGCTCCGCACTCCAACCGTTTCGTTCAATGTCCTCCGCCGACGCTGGCACGCTGAAACGGAAGCACTCGGTTTCCACTCAGCAAAAACTGTCCTTCACTGCCCAGCAGAAACCGAGCTCAACCGCCACCGCTCCGCTCTCTCCCACGAACAAGCGCAGCCGCCGCGAGAGCTCCCCTCAGGAAGCCGCCACAACCCCCACAACAAGCATCATGAGCACCGCCGACATGTACAGCTTCCCGAGCAAGCGTGCGAGCGCAGCCCATGGCAAAGAAGTGATCGACATGACCTCCAGCCCGGACAACAGCCCAGCGAAGCCTCGCAATGGACTGCTGCGCAAGACGGCGCCGAACATGGCCGTCAATGCCGGGCCCAAACGACTGATGGTCAAGAACTTCAAGCCCACACGCAAAGTCGACCCCAAGGCCTTCCTCGACCAGACATGGCAGAAGATTGACGGCGCGCTCGACACCATCTTCAGACAAGGCGATATCGACTTCAGTCTCGAGGAGCTGTACCGCGGCGTCGAGAACCTGTGTCGCCAGAACATGGCACGCGATGTCAAGGAGAGGCTCGTCAAGAAGTGCAAAGAGTATGTAGGCGGAGCGCTAAAGACCAAGGTTAAGGAAAGCTTGGGTCGAACAAACGTCGACGTGCTGCGAGCAACGCTGCAGGGATGGAGTACCTGGCACGAGCAGACACAGTATCTCGACTGGATCTTCTGCTACCTCGATCGATCTTACTTGCTACCTCGTCACGAATCTCTCCGCGATATCTCGATTGGCCTCTTCCGCTCCATTATCTTCGAACACGCAAAGCTCAACCCCCGCATCGTCGACGGCGCATGTGACTTGGTTGCTGCTGATCGAACGGGCGGTGAGTTGGACAGCGATATGTTCAAGAAGACTGTGGACATGTTCCATGACATGCTCGTCTACACACAACACTTTGAGCCACGGCTGCTCGAGCTCAGTCAGGAATACGTCATGAAGTGGGCGGATGCGGAAAGCGAGCAAAAGTCGCTGCCTGAATACGTCCGAAGTGCGCGGGCGCTTATGGACCGTGAGATGCAGAGGGCGGATCTATACCGGCTGCCCAACACCACAAAGCGTGATCTGCTCACCTTGCTGGAGGACCATCTTGTCTCAAGAAAGGAGGAGAGGCTGGTCAATCAAGACGAGTTTGCGGACCTCCTGGAAGCGAATGCAGTTGAAGATCTCGAGCTGCTGTACTCGTTGCTTGAGCTACGTAAGCTCGGTAACAAGCTACGGCCGGGTTTCTCCAAGTGGATCGAAGACGAAGGCACAGCCATTGTGTTCAACGAAAAGGAGCAAGAGAACATGGTCATTCAGCTTTTGACTCTCAAACAACAACTAGACACTTTCTGGAAAGTGTCCTTCCATCGCAACGACGAAATGGGTCACGGCCTGCGCGAATCCTTCGAGACCTTCATGAACAAGACGAAGAAAACAAATGCAAGCTGGGGCACAGACAACTCCAAGACGGGTGAGATGATCGCAAAGTACGTCGATATGCTGCTGCGAGGTGGTGCGAAGGCTATCCCTGCGCAGCTGAGCCGGAGGGCGTCCACCAAGGTCGATGTAGCCGAGGCTGAGGACGATAACGAGGAAGCCATTTTTGATGAAGATACAGAAGTTAACAACCAGCTTGATCAAGTCCTGGATCTGTTCCGATTTGTTCATGGCAAGGCGGTGTTTGAGGCTTTCTACAAGAAGGACCTGGCAAGACGTCTGTTGATGGGCAGGAGTGCGAGTGCAGACGCAGAGAGGAGCATGCTGTCGAGGCTTAAGAACGGTAAGTGCTTCTTATTCAATTTGCATCATATGTCATGCTGACTGCCTGCAGAGTGTGGTGCGGGTTTCACGGCCAACCTGGAGCAGATGTTCCGCGACATTGAGCTCTCGCGTGAAGAAATGGCCTCCTACAAGATGATTTGTGAGGAGCGCGGACAGAAACAGAGTCTCGACCTGAATGTCAGCATTCTCTCTGCATCCTCCTGGCCTACTTACCCTACGGTCCCTGTCATCATACCTTCGGAGATCAAGTCTGCCATTGACAAGTTTGAAGCGCACTACAAGTCTAAGCACTCCGGCCGCAAGCTCGAACTCAAGCACGCCCTTGCGCATTGTCAACTCAAAGCCAAGTTTCCTAAGGGTAACAAGGAGTTGGTAGTCTCCTCCTTCCAAGCCATTGTCCTTCTCCTCTTCAACGGCAAGCCAACCGACGAACACATCGACTACAACTACCTCAAAGAAGCCACCGGCCTGCGTAAGCCCCCCGTTCCCCTCCGTTCTTACAACCTACTAACCCCACCTCAGCCCCCGCAGAACTAAACCGCACACTGCAGTCGCTCGCGTGCGCCAAAGTCCGCCCACTCACCAAGCACCCCAAGGGCCGCGACATCAACCCAACCGACACCTTCACCCTCAACGCAACCTTCACCGACGCCAAATACCGCATCAAGATCAACACCGTACAGCTCAAAGAAACCGCCGCCGAAAACAAAGAGACCCACGAGCGCGTCGCCGCAGACCGCAACTACGAGACCCAGGCCGCTATCGTGCGCATCCTCAAAGCCCGCAAGCGCATCTCCCACGCTGAACTCGTCGCTGAGACTATCAAGGCTACGCGGAATAGGGGCACCCTGGAGGTTAGCGGCATTAAGCGGAATATTGATCGCTTGATTGAGAAGGAGTTTCTTGAGCGCGAGGATGATGGGTTGTATGCTTATATTGCGTAGAATGTGTGTGTTTGTGTGTGTGTGTGTGGATGGAATGGAATGGTGGTGTGGTAGAGCTTGTATACGAATCGAAGAATTGGACCATGAACATGAACGTGAACGTGTCAATTTAGGATTTTGTGACGTTGACTGGTGTATAATAGGATTAAGCAGAATATTAATTGTTTGATTAAGAAGGAGTTTCTTAAGCGCAAGGATAATAGGTTGTATGTTTATATCGCGTAGAATGTGTGTGTTTGTGTGTGGATGGAATGGAATGGATAGGATAGTAGTGTAGTAGAGCTTGTATACGAATTGAAGAATTGGACTATGAACATGAACGTGTCAATTTCATGATCTCGTGACGTTGACTGGTGCATAATGGAGGGTGTACACTGTAGTATTGGGAGGGAACAGAGAAAGAGAAACGAAGGAAGGAAGGAATGCAATCATGTAGATAGACAGATGGATGGATGTACTGCTATTCTGCAACGCCATCCCCAACCTCTCTGGGTATCACTCACTTCCCTCTCCCTCTCCCGCAACAGAACCAGCAGAAGAAAAGACAGATAACCAACCAACCAACCACCCAAACGCCATCATAATGCTCGTAAAGTCATACAAAAACATAGCCATCATCACCAGCTCCTCATGCATACTCATTTACTCGACGCTACTCCAACCAACTCCAATGGCGCCTCACACTCCAATCAAACTTGGTCATGCCCACCAAATCATCGCCGTTGATGTAATCGACGCCCAAATCCACCAGGTCCCACCACACGCGATTGCGCAGGGCAATGGGCCAGTTGGGAGCGCCCCAGTAGCGGACCTTGAGGCCGCGGTCGTGAGCGCCTTTGACGTGGCCGCGAATAACCTGGCGCTGGTTGTGCGTCAGACGGCCGAACCAGATGCGGCCGACGGTTTTTTTGAAGTTGGTGGATGCGTAGAAGGAGTTTGTGTTGTCGAAGTGGGAGGAGGGGGTTGTGCCGACGGTGCCTTGGCCGCTGGTGCTGATGGGTGCTGCTGGGGTGGTGGTGTTTGTGTCGTCGTATTGGGTTTGGTCTTGGCCTTCTTCGCCTTGCGGCTCGACGTAGAGTCGGTCCAGTGGCGCGTCGAAGAAGATGTCGTGGTGGGTGGCGTTGGCGACTACCATGTCGAAGGGCGCGTTGCCCGTCGCGACGACGGTGATGGGGCCTGGTACTGTCTTCTCGCCGTCGTAGTAGGTCAGGTAGCCCTTCTCGCGCAGAGCAGAGATCTGGCTGGATACGTAGGGGAAGATCTGGGAGCCGTCGTTTTTGAAGTCAACGAGCAGGACGAGGGTCTGTGCTGGTGCTGTGTCGAATACACCGACTTTGGTGGTTGCGTTGAGGTCCGGGGTGGAGAGAAGAGTGGATTGGTCGTTCTTATGGTCAAGCATCTTGACGAGTGGGTCCACGTACATGGAACGGAAGGTGCGGTTTTGGGTGAGGGCATGGGTGCTGTGGCCGACAAAGAGGTCTTCGTCGAAAAGCCATACGTCGGCCTCTACGCCGGAGCAGCCCCAGCGGAGAGCATCGTAGAGGGGCACACGGCGCCAGTAGTCGTTGTGGGAGTGACATGGAATAGGAGTTACATCTTTGGTGATGTCAAGTAGGTACGAGGCCATGTCTGTGGTGGCTTGGCCGGGGCGAGTCCAGTCCAGGGCAAAGGCGGCAGGATCATCGCGGATGGGATGAAGGTAACCCAGAAAAACGTTGACGATGTGAACGCAGCCACTGGATGTGTTAGTATGTGCAAGACCTAGCCCCATGGAGAGTGGTGTGAAGCCACAAGGCTGCCGATGCCAGGGCCGCGTATACGTTACGTATACGCGGCTTACGGAGACCACTTACAAGAAGAAGACAACAAAGCCCACTAATCCCAGACAACCCCACGCACCATACCTCTTCCTCCACACATATTTCCTTACTCTTCTCCTCTTCTCAAAGGCCGGTAAACGCGCACCTTCATAGTTTGCACTCGGAAGAGAAGGTCGCCTCCTCCGTACCGCCATCAAGCAACGGCCCCAGAAGGTGGGGTGGAATCCTAACGACGCGTCGCTGTCTGAATCGGAAGCGTCGCCATCCTTCAAGACCCGTTCTGTTACGGTCGCAAAGTCTTTGTGCGAGGGGTCTTTTGCCCTCGAGATGTCGAAGTCGGATGTGAGATGGTTATGCAGGAGAGGTTGGGCGCTGCGCAAGGCGATGCGCAATTCGGCATTGTCGGAAGCCATGACGGATGATGAGCGACGATCCCTGCAGTCGATTGGACCCTGACAGATGGCGCAAGTGGTCAAGAGATGCGAGATCCAAGTGCAGATCCAACTTCACTTGAAGGTCACTTGAAGGTGTTTGAAAGACGCGACACCAAGAACGACGGCCAAACAGGTGTATATGTGGTGCGGCTCTCAAGCTCTCACGCTGCCCGCACCCTAGGGTACCGTCCGAAACGAAACTCGGAGGAAGCGCCACACTTGTCGAGAGACGATCCAGACTGTCGTGATGCCAACCTCGGGTCGATGGCAGACCGACGCAGCACCTAGCTCTGCTGAATCACGAACGGTCCGCAGTCCGCAATCGCTCACCAGGGATGGAAAGTCGCGCACTGCAGGGTCCAATGGTGCTGAAAATAGGGCGTGCGTGGTTTGTTTCGCAGGCCGTCAGATGCGTTCGAAGATGGACTGGTGGGAAGGAATTGGGGTCGCTGCATTTATCTTTCTTCTCGTCGAGTCTTCAAGAGCTGGTGGCGGGCGCCCAGACGGCCGGTAGACACTTGCTGCTCTCGACCTCGTGGTGGGCGGCCGAGCTTGTCGCAACGGGCTACTTCGAGGCACGTCGCAGCAGCAGAGGGTCTGATTGGTGCGAGTGCTCTACCCGTCTACACTGCAAAGGGCGGGCGGTAAAAGGTTGGTAGCCTCGAGCCTGCAACACGAGGAGGATTGCTGGCGTGTGGTTTGCACAAGTCAGGGCGGTATGGCGTTAGGGCTCGAAGAATGTGGTTGAGGATGTGACCATGAAGGCAGGTGACGAGCGATCATCGACACGCTCTTGATACAGAGAATCTTGTTCGTAGACATGCTGAGTGACTGTGACAAGATCTTCTGTGCGTCTCCACAAGCTCTAGCAGCTGAGCTCTTGGTGTTGTTGTGGATCGAGGCAAGCACGACATGCAGATCTATCGTGCCTTTCAGCGTGCGTGCCTCGACCTCGACTCTTCCAGCATTGCAAATCACACAATTAGCGCCAACGTACGCAATCAGCCTCGCCCATGTTGCGAGAGCGATGTCGTTAGATTGAGGGCGGCTCTCCGCATGGTCCCAACCCGCGCTCTCTGTTTCCTACAAGGCCTGGATTTGCGGGGGAGTAAAGCCACGAGACGGTTTCTCCGGGCTTCGCGAACCCAGAGCACGGGTCTGCATGATACCATCCAAGCCACAATCTGCGCGTCGGAGGTCGACCCCCAGAGTGAGATAGCGCGGATGAGGCTTTGTGACGACGACACATGAAGAAGGTGGGGTGAAGAAGCAGCTCACGTGCGCTGGGGCCGGAGCTAAGAAAGCTTAACACCACAAGCGCATAATCCCTGTCGTGGAACTTTTCGACACAAGTCTGACTATGCGAAGTAAAACAACGAATACGGCACCTATTCACCACAATGCCGCACAAGCACAAGCGCAAGGCAGGTGATGCCCCCGAGTACGTTTTGCACTCCGCCCTCACCCGAAAAAACTTGACCTATGCTTGTTGTACTGACGCTTTCTCAGCTTCGACCTCCCACCCACATCTCGCGCCGCTCCTCTCCCTGTCGGCAAAGGCAAAACTGCAAATGTCAACACAAAGTCCAAGAAGCGCAAGGTAGCCCATGTCGAAGGCTACGGGCAAGATGACACACCGAAGGCCTTCCAGCGGCTCATGGCTTTTTCGCAAGGCGGCGCCAACAAGAAGCGCTCTGCTCTGGACGACGGGCTGGTGCTCTCCAAAAAGCAAAAGGCTGCTGCAAAACGCGCAGCCCAGCAATCCGCAGCCGGAGGCTCAGACGACGAGGCCAAGCCCAACATGACAAAAGCGAACGCCACCGCCGAAGCAAAACAGATCCCCAAAATCCAACCTGGCGAGTCCATGGCCGAATACAGCTCGCGCGTCGATGCCGCCCTGCCGCTGACTGGCATATCCAAGTCTGGCAAGAAGATCGCTGGCGCACCAGACCACCGCATAACCAAGCACGAAAAGCGACTCAAGAAGCTGCAAGCAGGCTGGCGCGAAGAGGAGTTGCGCATCCGCGATAAGGAAGCAGAGGAGGAGGAGCTTGCAGAAGAAGAGCGCGACGAACAGGCTCTGATCTGGGAAGACAAGACCGAGGAAATTGTGCCCGGTCTGAAAGCGAACGGGAAAAAAAGCAAGGCAGCAAAACGGAAGAAGGTCGTTGGCGAAGTCGACAACCACAGCGAGGATGAATGGGAGACGCTGAAGAAGAAACGCGAACAGCGCAAAGGCTTGCATGACGTGGTACATGCACCGCCCACGTTCTCAAAAGTACCGAGAGAGATCTTCAAGGTGAAGAACGGAGCCAAGGTTATGGTGAACAACATCCCGAGCGCTGTCGGTAGCTTGCGAAAGAGAGAGGAACTAGGTGAGGAGCGGAAGACCATTATTGATACCTATCGTGAGCTGATGGCTGCGAAGAAAGAGGAGGGCAATGCAAAGGCGAAGGTGTAGCGGATATTGATACCCAATCACAAATCATCCATTTCGAGACAAAAATCCTATTTACTGGCCTTGTACTTTCAAAAAGATCTCTTGGTGGAGCTGCACACGGCCAACCAAGCTCGACCCTTAGCCTGGCTCCCCAGCATGCACCTTTCGTCTGTCAGTCACGTGACCGGAAACGGCAGTTGCTCTGAGCCCGCTCCCAACGGAAGCAATATACCAACTCCACCCAATCTCCCAGCAAGGCCGCAAATCACGGTAACATGTCAAGAAATCTCGCCGTCTCCGTTTGAATACCATACACATATAAGCAGCTACCTCTCGCCATATCTTGCTTCACCACCGACGTTGTTTCCTGCATCTCTTCAATATATCATCGGCCTTGCCTAAATTCATCATTATGTTCCTTACAAACGGATCTTCTCCAACAATTGGCGGTCGTCCCATAGGCCGTGTCGGCTACGGTCTGATGAGTATGTCAATACGCAAAAAACGCCAATCCAAATTGTTCACCCAAAACCAGGCTTGACCCTACCTTGGGCACCACTCGGATACGACGTCGCCTCCAACTGTATGAAGAAAGCCCTGGAAGAAGGCGCTAATCTATGGAACGGCGTACGCTCAAGACGACTCGAGTCATCCACTTTGACGACTGACTGAGGCCTGTACAGGGCATTCACTATGGCACACCCGATGCAAACTCGCTACATCTGCTCCGTTACTATTTCGAAAAATACCCTGAAGACGCAGATAAAGTTATTCTTAGCATCAAGGGCGCCCTTTCTTCTACCCGCGAGCCTACAGGCAGCCCCGAGGCTGTCCGCGCCTCAGTGGACGCAGCCTATCAGATTCTCAAGGGTGTCAAATCTATCGATGTCTTCGAGATGGCAAGAGTAGATCCGGAAGTACCGATTGAGATATCGATCAAGGCCCTAGCTGAGATGGTTGAGGAAGGCAAGATCGGCGGTATCGGCTTGAGCGAAGTCAGTGCAAAGACGATCCGCAGAGCCAACGCCGTCCACAAAATCGCTGCTGTTGAAGTCGAGTTGAGCTTATTCACGCCTGATCCCCTACAGAACGGCATCTTGGATGTTTGTCATGAACGTACGTTTCCCCACCATTCAATAACTTTTTGCATCAGGCGCATGCTAAGTCAGTTTTGAACCAGTTGATATCCCTGTCATAGCATATAGTCCCGTAGGCCGTGGCTTTCTCGCCGGAACCTACCGCAAGCATTCCGATATTCCCGTCAACGACTTCCGACATGTGCTCGCTCGCTTCAAGCCTGGAGCCTTTGACCAAAACGTTAAGCTCGTTGAAGCGGTGGATGACCTTGCGCAGCGTAAACACTTGACTACCTCACAAGTGGCTATAGCCTGGGTCGTCTGCCAGGGTGCGATCCCGATCCCCGGATCAAGTAACATGCACAGAGTGGAGGTGAACAGCCGGGCCGTAGAACTGACAGACGAGGATATGCAAGAATTGAGTAGTATCTTGAAGGAACTACCAATTGTGGGGGAGAGGTACGGGGGCGTGCATGAGAAGTATCTCAACGCTTAGCCGTCTACTATGGTTTCATACTGACAAAAATCAACAAGAGTCTAGGTGATAGTGTGTCTGTTGTTACGGGTCAGGCGGTTCAGCTCCGAGGGGACGAAGGAACGACGGCGATACCGGCTTTAAGCAAAGTAAGGCATCCTGCGCGGCCATGCTTTCCTAGTGAAAAGCGGTGTATCTCAAATTGTGAAAATAATTGTTCCCAACTTGAATCTACTCTCAATAGCTTGCAATCTCTCATTTTTCCATCAGTCATTCAGCGTTGGATATGAAGGATGGGCGGGTATCCTGTGCGATTTGCGCGAAAGCCAAAAGCAAATGCATACGCCTTCCTGGTCACGAAGCATGCGACAGATGCACACGGCTGCAGAAGCAGTGCTATAACAGAGAGCTTATTAGGAAGAAACGGAAGTCAAACAGAAACACGTATGTCTAGCTAGTTTCATCAAAACTGAGATTCGCCTAGTCGGAGACATGAAAACGGCGTGTGGTCGATCCTTCAAACAGGCAGTCTGTTCAAGGGTTAACTTCAAGGAGATGCTATATTCAGTGTCAGCGGAGTGAGAGAGTGTCGATTCTGCAGATGCTAACGGTGTGCTAGAAATGCAGCCCATCTGAAGCACCTTGAGGACAAAATCGAAAGTATCACTCACGCACTAATAGCAAGGCCAGACCAAGAAATCCAAGCACCCTTCACGGAACCATCTTATCTTGTCACAGAGGAGCCTTTACATGGTCAGGCAACAACACTAAATCAGGAGCGTCATCATCGGGATGCACAGCATATCATTACCCTTGATCCGTTCGAAATCGTTTCCCACGATCCAATCAGCGGCACCACTTCCTCGCTCTATGGTCTAAGTCCGCATGAAATAGGAACAATCTTCGATCGCTACATGACACTAATGGCATCGAACATGCCCTTTGTCTTACTTCCGCCACTTTCAACCGCCGTATCGCTCGAAACATCCCCCTTTCTTCTTCAGGCCATCATTGCAGTGGCTCACTTTCACGATACAAGTGTCCAACAATCTCTGACCAAGGACCTAATCCGCAAGATCAACGAGAGTATTTTCCTTGCCGGTGACAAAACCCTGGACCTTCTGCAGAGCTTGCTTGTACTCTGCACTTGGTACAATCCGCACCTCCCACAGACTTCCAGCCACACAACCCTGCTCCACCTCTGCATGGCACTCGCGACGGATCTGGCCATCGATCGCGACCCGGCATTATGCGAAGTAGTGCACATGGCAACTGCAATGAAGAACTCCGGAATCCCACAGCCTGTGAAGACCGTCAGTGACGCAGAGAGGAGAGCAGTATTGGGTGTCTTCTATCTAGCGAGCACAGTGTTCACAAGCTACAGAAAAACCGACCTGCCGACATGGAAGCCCTGGCTGCAGAACTGCTGGGAAGTGTTGAATCAGCACTGCAGCGCAGAAGGCGACTCGGTGCTGCTCCACCTCGTCAACAGCCAGCGCGTGATGCTCAACGCCATGTCTGCGCCCCCGCAACTCCACGCCATCGGTGCGTTCCAGCACGAACTAGACGGTCCCGTTAGCAGCGTCGGCGAGTGTGCCGTACAAGAGCCAGTACGTATTTTGCTACGGCTGCAGCGAGCGAGCGCCAATATCGCCGTCTGGGAGCCCTCCTTCTCAGCTTCTAACCTCGAGGGAACGTTATCCTGCATACAAGCCATCAAAGACTATCTCGACACCTACACGTCTCTGCCCGTACCTTCATATCTCACCATCCCGTTCACCGTGTTCGCGCAATTCGCGTACGTGTTCGTAGTCATGGTGCGCGCGTCATCGATGCACATGGACGGATTCAATAGCGAGTTACTCCGCGAATCCATCGGCGACTTTGTTACCATCATGGACGAAGCAAGTAGCCGGTACGAGGCAGTGGGGAAGCTGAGTGTGAACGGTGCGAGAATTAGAAACGAGGGGTTTGCAAGTTGGGCGAAGAAGACGAAGTGGGCGAAGACTTTTTACAGCATGCAAATTAGGGGAAAAGAAGGCCAGTGTACTCAGGATGCTGCTGTACACACGGACGAGTCTATGCATTCTGAAAAGGACGGCTTTCGTGAAGACTTTTGGAGCGAAAGCGGTCTTGACTTTAGGCCATTGAGTCCTATGCCTTTCTGACACTGAGCGAAAAACCCGCATCAAATTCATGGCTGTAGATAATCTAATCCATTGCATCCAGGTGAGCGCTTGCATGAATTAGAAAATAGCGAGCGCTTCATTCAGCAGGAGGAAGCAAGATTGTTGATAAGCAAGAAGCAAAAAGAAATGGAGAAACGGGTGATCGAAACCCGGACCTTCCGCAATTTCGCACTGCAAGCTATGCAAAGCGGACGCTCTACCACTGAGCCATTTCCCCGCTCGATCACGTGATAGTTATGGCTAGTGGCTTGAGTTATATCATAATTATATAACAAGGATAATTCCGGAGATCAGTCGTGACCTGAGATAGTTTGGAAGCCGTGGTCGCCTACTTAGACATCTGCATGACTGGTGCCTTCGCTTACAGAAGTGGGGAAAACGGACCACTCAATCACGACAGGAGATTGTGAGGAATGAATATTTTAATTGGGACTTTGTACATATAACAGACCAAGTAGAGTCGCCCCAAGCGAACAAAGTCGTGGTATCTTAACGCCCAAGCACCATGCAATCTATGCCTAACAGTAAAGCGTACACAATGAATCGGTCAACCGAGTCTTTCTCTTTTTCTTTCGCGACGATGCACCACCACCGGATGCTCGGTCTCTAGAACAGACTCCATCCACCGCCCTGTTTCCTCCTCTCTCTGCTTTCCTCTCTCCTGGACATCAACCTCTTCTCCCTGGCCTCCAGCTGGCGCAACCCCTCCATCTCCTTGAGCACGTGCTCGAGCAGGTCCTTCCTCCGCACGACGTCGAGGTGGCGTTTGATCTTGGGGTCCTCGCGTGCGAAGCGGTCGATTTCGTCTTGCGACAAGCCCCGTCCTAGACGAGCGTCAAGTTCGCGTGGGAGCTGGTAGTAAAACTTGGAAAGCAGCTCAGCGTCGAGGAAAAGGTCGGCGGTGGTGGTGAGCTTATCGGCGACGGCGTCAAGGAAGACTTCGGGGCAGTGGTATTTGTTTTTCCTTGTTGCGCATTGCTTTGATTTGACAGCGAGGATGCGGAGCTTGAGGACGTCGACGCGGTCGCGGAGGAAGACTGCTTCACGGCCTGGAAACGATTAGCGCCAATTTCATGAGACAAACGAAGGAAACGTAGGATAGGGAAGTAAGGGGTACATACCTCTCGACAACAGCGCCTGACTGAACCCACCAGCGCCGCCAACGCCATCACCTTCGAGAACAACTTGGCCGCTGCGCACTCGGTCGATAAAAGACATCACATCTTTGACTTTCTTACGGCCACCCACCATCTCTTCAAGCCGCTTGCTCGCTGCCTCAGCAACCTTGAGCTCCTCTTTCAAGACAGCGGTGACATTCTCGCGACCTTTGGCCCACTCGCTATCTTCAAGGTCGATACGGTACTTGTACGGCTTGATACAGATTTCCAACTCATCGGAGATGTCGTAAGACAGATCTTTGAGAATCGACGTCGATGCCTCGGTGATGGCCTGTCGTGCGAAGGGATGTGCAGCGAAGCGGGAGTTGACGATTAGGTGCTCAATGTGCGCTTGGAGTGCGTTTGCAACAACGCTGGTCGCGAGACGTCCGACGCCAAGTTTTGTTAATGCTGCGCTGGAACTATCCAGCTTGATCTTCCAGATTGAATCTTCGCCTTCGGGGTCGGCCTTTGCAAGACTGCTAAGGGGGTCGGTTTCGGGAAAGGGTGGGCTGAGGTCGTCGAATGGGCGGTTCCAGTAGCGCTGAGCGAGCAGGTTGAGGACTTGCTGGTCGAGCTCATGCTTGAGAAGTTCGCGAACCTCTCGTCGCCCGAATGACTCGGTGAAGCCGCGGAAGGAATGTTTGAATCCGTCTAGGGACTCGGCCAGATATGATTCGGCGCTCAAGGGACGCTCGTTGTATTGTACCTTAAACTCGTATGTGGCTTCAGCCAGCTCTCGCTGAATGGCTTCGCTCGTTGTTTTCAGACTGGCTGCCATTGTCTGCTCAAGCACGTGCATGAGCTTCTTCTTGAGGTTCTTGGTGCCGACGTCGAGTTGTGACTCGGGCGCGAATTCAGCGTGTGTGTTGAAGTAGGCGTTCTCGTTCTTTGCAATGGCGTTTTGGATATTGCCGTTGCCGCGTTGGAACAGCTTACCGCCTCCTGCACCAGCTGGTACACGACATACCACGCCGACGTAGCCGAGTCGTAGAGCATACTTCTTGTCGCTGAGTAGGCTGACAGCGCGTTCGGGGTCGACAAGATCCATTTTTGTAATGACACCAATAGTCCTCTCGCCGCGCGGATCGACCTTTCTGGAGGCCCGCAGTGCTGTGCTGTTGGCCAAATCTACATCGGCAGCCGAAATAGCGAGGATGACATTGGGCGACCTAATGTACTTCTCACACAGCTGCGATATGCGCTCTTTGAGCTCTGGAGGCTGGTCTCGCCCTACGACCTGAATGTATCCAGGCAGATCGATCAACGAGAGGTCTGGCACGTTGGGCGAGTAGATGCGCAGCTGGATAGGGTCGTCTGACACGCAGTCGGACGCAGGCACGGCCAGGTTCAGATCGGTGAGGGTCCTCTGGATCTGGCTGAAATCTGTGACCTTTCCCAGTCCCAGCGCGGGGAATTCTCCGTATTCGGCTTGCGCATCGGGGCTGTTGACGAGGGTGAGTTCGATTGGACGTCGGGTGACCATGTTGTGTCCCTTGGGCAGAAACTCGTGTCCGACGATGGCCTCGAGAACGGAGCTCTTGCCCGAGGACTGCGATCCAATAACGACAATTGATGGCAGCGTGAGTGAGTCCGACTGGCCCACGGTCTGCAGCAGGCCTCTAATCTCGATCATCTTCTTGGTGAGCATCATCATCTGCTCGTCGCGCGCAATCTTCTCCGCCTCGTGCTTGTCGGTCTCGTCATCGTCGCTGTCCTGGGCATAGCCGAATGCTGCTGCTGTCGAAGCGCCTGCCGCTGCAGTGCCAGCGCCGCTCTTCTTTGGGCCCTCAGGTCCTTCTCCACCGCCATTGCTGCCTCCAGCTCCATCGGACTCGTTCTTGGCCAGGAGATTCTGCAGCCACTCGGGATATTCTGCCTTTTCCAAATCATCCTTGGTCTTGCGCCAGCCCTGGTCGATCTGGTCGAAGAAGCCGTTGACGGTGCCGAGTGCGCCGCCCGCGACGTTGCTCACGCCATCCTTTGCGCGGCCAAAGAGGTCGATGGCAAAGCTTCCTGCCTCTGTGGTGTGTCAGCATCGTTTTCTCTCCAACAGGGGATCTGGATTATCCATACGGCCAGCCTGGTATTGAATGTACGAAACACCGGCAATGACAGCGCCGCCCGCAGCTGCACCAGCGGTAGCGAGCTTGGTGACCAGCTTAGGCACAACCCGCGCAAAGGAGATGGAGCGCGTGGCCGGCAGGTTGTGCAGGGCGTAGCTGCCGAGGGGCCATGGCCGCCGTTTTATGAGGCGGAGGCCAGCTTCAGTGCGTAGCAGACCACCGGCGGGCAGCGAGTGTGTCGTGTACTGGCGTGGCGTGTGCAGTGCCGTGCGGCGTGCAATCGTTGCTAGGCGTGCAGTGACGAGCCTCCCGCTCATGTTGACGAGGCGTGTTATGTGTGGGGATGCGTGTAGGTCATAGGATTCGAGGCGGCTGGTCGTGCAATGCTGGTGCTGGTGTTGGTGCCGGCGATGTCTCTGCTTGTGATGCCTGCTGTCCGCAATGTTCGTCACTCCCGCTTGGGCCAGCCGCCAGCGCCAGGCCATCCCACGTGGAGATGTACAGGGCTGAACACCACAACCCTGCATGCTAAGCCTTGCCGCTGTGTGACACCCAGAAAACAGCGACTCAATCCATGACCGTTCATTGCAAAGTGACTTGTGAGCGTCATTCCTCTATTTCAGACACAACAGCGCTCGCTCTCCAAACGCCTCCACCACCGACCCCTCTTCCTTGATCATGTCTCTCAGCCAATTCCGTGCACCCTCCACCTCTGTACTCGCAAACTTGACCAGTACAAAGTCGCGCACATTCGCAGCACTCCAAACGACACCATCTCTGATTTCTCTCCCCTGTCTGTCCGCGCGTCGCTGCTCCTTGCCAGACAGCTCGGGTTGCACAACATCTCCCCAATTCCTGCCGCCTATCCTCGGCAGAGCCTCGAACTCATCCAGGAAATACTTCGCCAACGAAGCAAACACAGGCCCCCTCACAATCAGTGTGCCAAAGACCGAGTACCCGTCCATCCGAGAAGAGAGGCGCATGTCGGTCCGTCCGTTCTTGTCCAGGATGAGGTTGTCTCTGAGTAACAACCTCGTCTTGCGCGAGTCCGCTTGCGTCCACACTTCATTCCGGCTTTTGTATTCGTAAACATCCCAATTCTCGCCTCTGGCAGAGCGCCCACTCGTTACCCAATCACAAACACACAGGCTCCCTTGTCCTTGTTCCAGATGATAAATTTGCGATTGTGAGAATGCTGTATGCGCAAACGGCTGAACGGGGTCCGGAAGGTACAGTAAGGCGGCGCCAGGCTTGATGTAAACGTTCATGCGCTGGTGAGAGATGATGTGGGGGTCAACCGTCTTGAAGATCTTGGTTGATCCCTGGGTCAGAAGGAGAAGTCGAGTCTTGTAATCCAGATGTACGTCCAAGTCTATACTGTCTCCAGCAACAATACCGCCTCCGTAGGTCAACAGAAAAACAGTGTGGACAAGGCGGGCCGTGTCTGATGTCGAAGAGTAATTTGGCGGTGGTAGAGGATCCGGGGCGATCAACTTCAGTGGGTATTGATAGGATACTGTTCGCAGAACTGGCGTGTTGGGTGGGAGAATCTCGACAACAATGGAGCCATGGCCAGGCTTCGACGCGGACTTGGCGAAAGGAGAGGTGAAGGACATGATGGGGTGTTATCTCTGCTTGTAGTTGAACATGTTTGAACTGCAACTAGAGCGGGCTTGCGACAAATGAGTGAGATTGCCAGCGTATCATATGCGAGACGTCATACTATCAGGTACGGGAATGCGAAGGTTCTACGAGGAGAGCAAGCAAAGTAAAGGCAACAGGGTCGTCGACTCGTCGCGCTTGCCTTATCGATGGTTGCGATAGGGGATCTGCCAAGCGAGCTTTTTACCCCTCCCGATTGCCCGCCCTTCGTCCTTCGCTTTCGTATCCACAGTCGTGCATACAGCGCGCGCCAAAAATCTTCCACTTTGCCTCCCGGACTTTTCAGAAAGCCGCCTCCCGGATTCGAACTCACGAGCTTTCTCCATGTCTGTCCAATCGCGGTAACACAACAGCTACACACCATGACGAGAGGTGTTGATGAGCTTGTCGAGTTTTTGCTGTCCGAGGTTGCCCTAACGGGCGTGCAAGGTAAACCTGACTCGCGCATCTATCTGCTGTTGCCCCTTGAGTTTCTCTATGTCGCATCTACTATTCCCTTTTCTGGAGGCGTGGCGGTTCTCAGTGTTTATTACGAATACGCCATCACCTGCACGCGGTCGATGTTCTTTCGCAGTACACATGCAACTAATCAAGTTTCTCGTGTTCGAGTCCTGCTCACATGCACTTCATTTCTTTTCACATCCAGTCCAGCACTAACATATTGAATCCGCAGGAGCTGGCAGCGCCGACTTCAAACGTTTTGTGCAAGCCTTCTACGAAAAGTCGCATAATGAAGACGGACCCAGTTCAGATCCTCGATTGGGTCGCACTTTCTACGAGAAAGTTTGGCACTGGGTGAGCAGCCATGCAGATATCCGTATCACACACAACGGCGTCCTGCAGCATTACAGTCTTGCCGAGTTCGAATCTGCGGAAGATACTGGATCAGTCGTTGCTGGTGATGCATCTCTAGCCCGGTCTGTCGACTCCGTGCAGAAGACCGAGCAGACGCCAGGTCCTGCAAAATCCCTCTCAGCTTTGCGGAACTCCATGAGGCAGCGTCTGGTTAAAGAAGGCCTTGTTTCGCAGCCAGTCACAGCACTTGCAACTTCACTGTCACAAAATACGGAATCTGAAGGACCGCCACCCCACACCCGTCGTAGGCCTCGTGTTCTTCCGAATATAGCGAATGATGTTGAAACAGTCTTCGATGATCCTCCGACAAACACTACCGCTCCTCGCCTGTATGCGAGCCAAAGCCGCATCTGGCAAGCACTGACTGGACATGGCATTGATCTGAAGAAGGTCCCTACAATGGAGTTCATATTATTATCTCTCATCGCATCACACGGAGCGGCTGGAGTCACACAGCCAGACCTGACAGTTATGAGTGGACAGGACAAACGTTCTGTGCCGCACAGAACCGATGAGCTGTGCCGCAAGGGCTACATCGAGAAAAGACCCGTGCAGGCCGGCAAGCTGCGAACGAGTCTTTGCGTCCATAAGAAGTTCGTCTCAGACGACCATTTCTTGACTTCGGGGAAAGTCGAGGATGTGTTCCAATACAAGAAGTTCGTGCTGTCAGGATTCGTGCACTTACTTTACAATACGTTGAAGGACGCTGGTGTTGTTCCTACAAGGGACATCCGAAAGCGATTGGTAAGTACACTAAGTCAAGAGTTGCAAACCCCGCGCTTACAAGGCATAGAACGTGCCGATGTCGACATGGAACAAGCGAGCAGTTCAGGGAGCGCTCATTCGCCTTGACCAGACCGGTATGGTCAAGCGTTTCAGGGCACGTAGGAAGGACGCCGAGGACAACTGGCTCACTTGCATCGAGGTGCTACGAGAGCCCCGACCCGAAGATCATGACAATTTGAAATTCCGACGCCAGGCCACCATGGACGAGGCCGCAGAGGAGCATTCAGATGAAGAAGTTGACGGTGATACACTGATGAGAGATCTCGAGGTCGACATGCTTAATGGTGAGTCACAGGAGGCTGATGGTGACAAGGAGGATCTTGGTCGCATCCCGCCACAATGGGTACCTGAACGTCTTCTTTCCAACACTCTTTACGAGGTGGTTGCGATGGGCGGATCGGAAGGCTGGGATTCTGGAATTCTGCGAGATAGAATAGTGGGCAAATTCTGGCGCCGCCCTATGGAGTCATACCTCACACGCTTGACGGACGACTGGGAGAAGACGCAACCTGCCCACCTTCGACACCTTGCACTCATAAGGGATACACGAAATACACAGGAGAAGAAGTTTGTGCATTACGTCTACCGCACATACAAGAATTTCCAGAAGGCCGTAGATGCAGGCGAGGTGATCTGGGCGGGTGTCAGCAAACCCCCACCAAAGCAGTCTTCTGTGGCCAAGGGAGGCCGACCCAAGAAAGACGTGTCGAAAGAACAGCCCGTGGATTCTTGGGGGTTTCGCACACTCAACTCAAAAGATTTTCTCAAGAGAGATGGCTCAGGATCGCTCTTCGAGTGTCGTGCGGCCATCGTTCATGGCCGAAAATATGGGCCACGTTGGGACAACTTGCTCACGGATGACATCGGTTACCAGAAGAGCGAGATATCCAGGTCGGATAGGCCAAAGTGGACGAATGATATGTCCCGATCAAGAGCGAAAACGAAGCTGAACCTCGCCACACCCGTGACACCGAGGCTTAAGGGAAACCTCACAACCCCTACTGAAGACCCGTTAGAGGCCAGTGCGGCTACTGTTAGCGAGCACGGGACACCCACGGCTGCGACTCAAGTCATGGGCCTACCCAAGCGGAAACATGAGTCAGGGCTGCTCACAATAGAACAGAGGATCGCTTTGGGGTTAAAACCGAAAGGTCGTCTTAGCAAGTTTGTTGAAGACCAGATCCGAGACCATCGTAAACAAACAGGGGATCCAGTATCGGTCCCAGACTCCGTCGTACACGAAGCACCAGTAGCAAAGCCTGCCAATGTCAAGCGCGGTCCTCTCATGACAAAAGAGGAACGTATTGCTGCAGGTCTACCTGCACGAGGTCGCTTGGGCCAGAAGATCGAGGATCAAATACGAGAACAGCGTGGGCTACCAAAGAGCGTTGAAAAGGTCAAGAAGCCACGGAATAAGTCTTCTAACGAGCCAGCGCTGTTGAGCAAACAGCAGAGGATTCAGTTTGGCATAATACCTCACGGTCGCCTACCACAATCACTAATGGAAGGGTTGCGTGAAGAGCGAGAGTTCGACATTGCTCTGGAACAGTCCAAGGTTCTTCCAGCGTATCTGGGTGCTGTGAAGGAAAAGAAGAACAAGACAGAAACGACGAGGGCGATTGATGAGGTCAGGGCACAGACCTTACAGCAGCACGATCCCTCTCGAGAGTTGAATCAGGGTAGCGCGAGCACGTCCGTTCTGGACGGCGATGATGAGTTGGTTGAAGTCATCTCGAGGGCGAGCACGCCCGATCTCGAGAAGCGGAAAGCTGATGACGATGATGCAACAACATTGCAGCCTCCCAAAAGAATGCGCATTGAGCGAGAGGTGACTCCAGAGGAGCATGGCACCGTTACTGAACTTGATAATACTGTTCAGGAAGAGACCGAGAAAGATGAAACTGCAGTGGCTCGTGCTAAGGATAAAAATATGCCTGTCCTGGCAGGCGCTCCAGAGCAGTTCAGTCCCAAAACAACCACACCACCCCGGAAAGCTCCTCCTCTCATTGACTTGGCTGAAGTGGACGCGAAGGTTCGATTAATCAAGGAGAACTATATTCATCGCTCAAGTCCCGGTGTTTACGTGGATCCGTTCGCGAAACGTAAAGTCACCAAAGGCCGACCGCGCAACGCTTTCATCGCAACTTTCCGGCTAGAACGTCTTTCCACTCTCGAGTGGTTTATCGATGATGCAACCAGAGCTATCGAGAAGCCTGCAACGAATGACCTCTTACAACTTTCCAAAGAAGCAACTCTCACGTCTCCAATTGCAGAACAGCAAACAGGCATGGAAGACCAAAGAATGGCCCCCATCACCGAAAGTGAGGATAAGAACAGCCCTATGGAGGTCGCTCGTGATACTCAAGCGGCAGTGGAGGCGGATCTGAATACCTCTGGAGACGATGTTTCACCAATCCAACCATCCTCAGTAGAGGGGCACGATCCGGTCCTCGCTGGGCATTCTGACGTCCAGGCAGAGCCTGAACAAGCTCGCGCCCCTCAAGATACAACAAATGAGGTTGAATGCACTGAGGGCGACCACATATCAGAGCAGAGTCCGGAGGGGGTACAAACCACACAGCATCACGCTCGCCCGGTAGCCGGTTGGAATGCAATCAACAGGCCCTCATCACCCAATGATACATACCAAAGCCCATATGCAGCTGTCGATCAACCAGAACCAGAATCGACAAGTCTAGATAAGGTGCCGCCGGAAAGCGACGTGACTGAGCAAGCTACGCAAGACAGCGTAGGTGACACCCAGATTCACGGCGTCTTCGGCCCAATCACTGAAGCGGACACATTGAGCCGGAGCGCAAGAAAGCTTGCGGCATATATGGGCACCAAGACTGGCGGAGGGAGTCAAAAAATCTTTCGCCACAAGATCATTTTGCAGATCATTGATCTTTGCAATGGTGTATATCCCATGCATGGGGAGATTGGACGGCCCTTTGTCACGCTCTGGAAGCAACAGCACCCCGACACCCCACCTCCAAATTCTAGCACCGTGCTATCTAATCTGAGAGATATGATCGCAGATCCTCGCAGCGGGCTCAAGAAGTTCAGCTTCCTCATAAGACTTCGACAGAGTGCGGGCTTAAAGAAGAAAGACATGGTCGTGTACCAACATCTAACCCCTACGAGCCCACAGGTCACAAAGCTGGCCTACAAAATGGCTAACTACTCAAACACAAAAGCACATCAATACTATCCGGATGAGATCCGTCACTTGGTTTCTGACGAGTCTTTCTACGTGCCAATGCCAGTGGCGCCAAAGGACGAAACCATCAGTCTGGAGCGACTCAACCCTAGCCTTCAAAACAAGATCAAAGAAGCTAACCTTGAGCGTCGGAGGCGATACTATCATAAGCAGAAAAATGAGGATTTGGCTCGTGATGCACAGAACGCTGCAGTCGAGGTCCCGCTCAAGCAAGCCACCAAGACCGACGGGCAGCCGCGCACGAAACGAACACGTCTTGCGAGTTTAAACGACAAAAACAAGCGATACCGCCGCGCTCCACTTTCAAATACACCTCTTGGTCCTATGGAGGAAGGGCTCGAAGAGAGCATCGTCGAGGAAGTCTCACAGGCAGACGACCTCCTCGACCACAGTCAAACACTGACCTGGAAAGAGCCGTGGGTAGCACCCGTCGTGCGTCCCGAAATCATATCGCCGTTGCCAGAGACAGAGACGAATGCCAGCATAAGTCAAAAGGACACACTGATGGAGCACTATGCCCTTTCGATCACCGCCCCAACCGTCCGCTTCTATGCTACAAACGGTACTTTCTCTACAGAGTTTGGCTTCGTCCAAAAGGGCGACTTACTGGACACGGCGACGCTTCAGAGACCAGTCATTCGTAGTGTTGTCGGGCCAAAGAGCAAAAAGCGAGTCAGAGTTGTCGAGCCTGTGTCCCAGCGTTCTAACAAGAAAGCGCGTCTCAGCACAGTCGGTCCCACTCCGGTCGCCGATTCAGGGTATGTCAACGCGTCAGATGAAGAGAGTGAGGGTTCTTATTCATCTTCTACGTCTCTTTCCTCCTCCTCAGATGATGACGATGGTGTCCCGCTCATGCAGTTGAGCAAGGCCAAGGCTAAAGCAATGGCGAATGCAAAGGCAAAGGCGAAGCAACGCCGCGATAAGAAAAATTTGCCTCCAACGCTGCTCGAGCGCCTTACAGGCCTTACAGGAGATCCAAATGATTCTCTCTACCTTCCTCCGAAACCGAAGCTGCAGTCACAGAAAACATACAAAGGCTGGAGTGAGAGGATGAGAGCTCGCATCAACAAGCAGCAGCGGGACCACAAGTACGCTGAGAGTTCTGATCCTGTCGATACTTTCAAAAGACTTTTCTGCGCGTTGATCATTGCTTCATCCATGGCAGGCAAAGACCGATGCGTCGAATGGAACATTGTCGAAAGGGTGCACAATACTAAAGGCTTCGATCTCACGAAGACAAAAGCCCTTTGGACCTGGATGCAGACGAACATGGCCCCTCAACTCGCCGATATGACCATTGACTTTCAAACTCGCTTCCTAGAAGCATACGAAAACAACAGGGTCGCAGCTATAGAAGATCCTGCATCGTATGATTGGGCAAATCTTGTAAGGTGGGCTATGCACACTTGCGTCTACCCTGAGCCCTCTTTGCCCATGTATCAGGAAGCGCTTCAGCGGTTCATCGTCGACTTGTCAAGCTTTGAAGTCCTGGACCGTCCCAAGTGGTACAGAGAGAAGATTGCGGACAGAGTTCGTACGCAGTTGCAGTTACAGTATCCGTTCACTGCACCTTTGCATCAGCCTCACACCCTGCAATCATCGGTTGGCAACAAGGAGCTAAAGGCTCGGTCATGGATTCGCGCAAACACAGCAACACCACAAGCACTTTACGATAGCAAGACAGCACATGAGAAACTAAAGACGCTCGGTGATCCTGTCCTTGCAAAGGTTGTGGCTGAGTATGTGGACCGACAGATGCTGCGGATGCGTAAACTCAAGCGTTTGCTGCCTGGCAGAAACTACACTTTCACAGCAAGGCTTGCAAAGAAATACGGGCGCACTCTCGAACTCGATGACTTTTTGGCAGCCGTCAAGATCAAGAAAGAGATGGATGCTGCTTTCGCACGAGAGGATCCAGAGCGCCGCACCTACTCCATCTCTCGTGCAGAACCTGATGGAGCCATCATGGCTATCATGTCATTGCTCAATGATGGCAAAGTGAAGTTCGTTCCCAAGCTCCCATCTGTAGATAATGAGTTTGGTGCTCCGCTACCACGCTTGTCAGTTTGGGGCTTCATGGAGGGCGACTATGTTCACCGAGGGATTGACAGGCAACGCTTATTCTGGGATATCCATGTTGTACCCACGGCAACTTACGATTACGGCAGCCCACTGCAGCCATCGTCCGGTCCGCTGTCTAGAAGCCAAGCAGACAGGTTTGCAGCCTGGTCGCCTCTTAAGGAACCACCACTCCCCGGTAAACATGATCCGGATGCTCTACTTCCGATCTGGAGTAGCATGAATGGACAAAACGTTACTTGGCCCTGGTGGTACCGCATTCTGAACCTGGTGTTGCAGCCTCTCATTTTCCAGCCGGGCGCGACAGTCGAAGATATCCACGCCAATTGCGATGAATACACAGTGGAAATCTTCGAGATCGAGCTTGTCCTGCAATGGCTTGTATCCGTAAGGGCGGTCAATAAGACCATTGGTTGTGGCTATATCACTCTGCCTAGTGTGTGGGCGGCGTTTGGAGATGTTTTGTACGATATGGAGGACGATTGGCTGAACGCCCACGTCAAACGCAAGCACCAAAAGCACGCGAAGCAACAGTGGCGTAAAGGCTACTACATGAGGTACTCCACTTTGCAAGGGCGTAACAATGTGCGAAATCAGACTCTGAGCGACGAGTCTGACGAGTCTGACACGCAAATGGATGATGACCGTGGAGTAACGGCAACAACCAGCCGGAACATTGATCCTCATTCAGATGAAAAGTACACGATTGCACGGCCGCAAATTACTGCCTCTGCAGCGGATAAGGCTTCCGAGGCCGATAAAGCCGTCAATGTCATGGAGCAGACTGTGCGATCTTTCGCTGCTCCCGAGTCTGAGGCAGACAATACTCAAAATTCAAAGGTCACTGATACGCAGAGACGAGACGAGGAGATGGAGGACGCAGATGCCGACCATGATATGGATGCCGAAGGCCAGATGGATACTCGACCCAGTGTAAGATCCTAAGGGTGACGTTAGATCACCAACAACGGTGTCGAGGCATATTCGTCCACATGCTGCAGTTCTATGTCAATCAAACAACATAGACTGGAAATCACCAACAATAGTCGAAATATACATGCAGGCCTAAATAAAGGCCAGATGATTAGTCATGGCTTGAATTAACGATATCAGTGAAAATCCCCTTCAGTTGTAGGTGTTTCACCGAGATATATCAAAACTTACGAAGTAATCGGTGCAGAAGAAGGAACTCGTTAGACGAATATCCATTTTACTCTGAACACCATAATCAACGCCATCGTCGTAACTCATGTGTGCTCACATGTTGAATCTTTCTTGCAACAGTCTTTGCTTTCCAGTTGCATCGACTTCACCCACCCACTCAGACGGAAGAAAGTAGACCCAGAAACCCCCCTTAGCATCCATATTACCATCTATGACGCTGCTATAAAGTCTGGTGCGCTCAACTGGCCATCCAGTCTCAGAGTCCAGCTCGCTCTCCTCCAACTCGACAACTCGCCTCGTCGCCAACACATGCTGATCTGCATCCCACAGTCCCTCGCGCGGCGGTCCTCTCTCAAGCAGTGAGATAGCCTTGCGGCGCGTGTCGGGACAACGGCAACGCGTAGCTGTATGGTACAGTGGAGGGATAATGGACATTTCGAATGTAAACTTAGCGGCGTGCGTGGTATTGAGGTCCATAGCATCGAGGACGATTTCGGCGTTGCGTATCAGCGCTTTGAAGGTGTCGAGGTACCTGTCGTATGGAACTTGCAGCACGCTCATTACGCAGCCGATATACGTGGTTGTGGCGTACAGTGTTACTTTGAGGGCGCAGAGCGAGGTTCGGTCCTTTTCCGACCACGGCAGGGTGGCTTCGGCTATTTGTACTCTTTCGAACCACACTCGATGGCATTCGAGAAGTTGAGTTTGCCGTGAAGTAGCTGCTGCGTCGAGGGCTATCTTCTGCATATGTCTGACGCCAACTTGGCGTAGAAACAAAACCGATGCATTCCGTAGTTCTCGAGATGAGCGTTCGGCTTCTGAGAGAGAGAAGGGAAGCTTCGTGAAGCGATCCGGGTCTGGGAATGGGATGTCGAAATGGTCTTCGGTCCGGACACCGTACAATTGCGCAGATGTCATGCCACGTTGAAACATGGGTAGGAGAATCTCCTCTATCAGGCCTGCTGGGCCAGTAGTACACACTGAATCTTGAAATGGAGAATCGACTCTCTGCTGCTGTTGCCATTCACTGATAAGTCGGAGCCCATTGGTCATGTGGGTAAACGCGGTACAGTAATTGGCTCGAAGGTACTCGATACAGACAAACAGCAAGCAAGTGACGAGGCCAATCCCTGGTGAGTAAGACGGCTCAGCCATACGTTCAATAAGGTGTCTGACCGCCTGGTTGTAATGATACAGCAAAACCTTGTTGCTGTTGATAACCTGGAACTTGGATCGAGCGTGCTTCAAGTTGCCGGGTTCTATTTTGTTCAGGTAGCCTAGCGCGATGACGGCGTGACGAACCGCTGGCTCCGAGTGAGCCATCTGCAGCGATATCTTGGACCAGAATTCATGGTCGAATCGACTTGACAGCGTCGGTACAGCGCATCGGTGATAGAACTCCAAGTGTCTTATGCTATCACCTAATCCGGAAAGCAAGGAGACGGCAGGCTGAGATTTCACTATCATTTCCCCGTGGGTCGAGACATGGATCTGGAGACTGTCCTTCGCTTCAGCGTAGCCATCGCATTTGCGGCCCGTGCTTGTACATCTGTCGAGATTAATCATCAATGTTGAGCCGCCTTTAGAGTAGTGCACACCTCAAGCAATTAGGTTTGGCTTCATCACATTTGACTCGTCTGATTCTGCAAAATACAGTTAGTCGTCGTTTGCTTCAAGAGCCAGCTTAGCGGCAGCGAGTGCAAGAGCGACCTACTTGCAGGTAAAGCATCCTGTTCTCACTTTTGGACCACGCCTTCGATTCTGAGTGGGTATCGCAAGGGCCGACATGTCGAACGATCGCGACGTTCACAGTTTTCACGCATGACAGGATAAGAGGGTGACATAACTTCCGTGTGCGATGGTGAACGCCTGAAGGAGGCGCAAGGAAGGGAGTTCGTGAGCAGACCCACTGGTTTGGCCGAATCAGAGTAGGGTCGTCTCGTTGGCTGCATTACATCACGTGCATAGTGCGAGCGGGCTAATAGTAATAGTGCTTGTGTATTCAGATTAATGCGCTAGTTCTTCTCGTAAAAAAATCAATCAAACTTACCTAACCTTAGAACACATCTGTCTTACATCTTAAGGTTAAATAACTAATAACATTACAGTAATACTATAATAATTTTCTAGATCTCTCTTATTCAAATTGATCTTAGTAAGCTGAATAGAATAACTACTTCTATAGCATAACTCTAAACTGAGGAAATACGTATGAACATAGTTCCAGTAGCAGTAAAATCTAGCTTTAAGGCGTAGTTCTTGTCTCTAAAGATGTTACTACAGGCCCGCAGGGTATAGCGCTACTAGCTTTACAGATGCTGCTATAGTCATGTTTAGTTAGCAGCTAACATGCCTACTACTGTCCCTGCTCCAGCTTAACATGTTAAATGTGATTATATTTCCTCACTAGCGCACTCGCAAACCTATTCTCAAGCTCCTCTACGGCAAACTCAGGCTTTATACCACACTTCTCAGCTGTCTCCATTACATTACCTTAGAAGAAGCGTCTTAACGCACCTGCGCCTGGCGTGTTGACTAACAATGCAATGTAGTCATCTATGCCATTGTAGCCTACACTAACAAAAATACCTTTAATACTTTGCACGCCTCTTAGACCTAGTTTGCCCGTGTTTTAATGCAAACTAGAGCGCTCGAGATGTGCGTGATGAGTATGGCGATTTTATCTGGATGTGCTTTTGTGAGCCTAGGACTGATGAGGTGGTAGATGCGTAAGTAAACGGCTTGATTGTCAAAGCTGAAATGCTGAATACGCGGGTGTATACAAACGGAGGTCGTGGTGGTGTTAACATGACGTTTGTGAGTCTGTTAGGACTATGCGGTACCACTAAAAAGGTTGCAGGCGTGAAAAATGCGGGCTAGGGTTAGCAGAAGAGTAGATGTACGTAGGGTCCGCGTGGGGCCAGTTAGAGTGTATGGTGGTCTTGTCGATGTGAAAGAGAGGTGGATGGCGGTTAGGCGGTCGAGATATTACGCAGTGGGATAGCTTAATTTGAGGTGGATGTAAGTACCATAGTACGGTGTAAACGCGATGTACAGCGAAAGTGTATGACGCTGCAGAAGGCAGAGACGCAAAGTGGAAGCAGGTGAAGATAAAACATTTGCTGCGACATGGAGTGGAGAGCGGACCTCGAGAAGATGATAGAAGTGGACTTGGTGCTTGACAAACGGAAAAGTAAATAGAAGTATTACCATCAACCCTCAGGCTTGCTGCTACCTACCACTGTCTTCTGCTGCTCTGGTTTCTAGCTCACAGCTATCTTCCATTTGTTTCAGCAGTTCGATTTGATACATAGTGCTGGTGTCGAGGACGGTATCGATGAAAAGCATCATGGCTTCGGCGTAAGTATTGGCGCAGTCGCCCCGCAGGATGACTCGACGGCCATGGTCCGCAGTGATGCCCACGAAACATCCTCTAGCGATAATCCCATGGGTGATGTTCAGCGAATCTGTGTGCAACACGCTATCCAGACTTGTGCCTGTGTACTCTTGTAGTACCTTTGTTTGGGCGAACATGGACAGTACACCTGATGATGCCCCAGTCAGTAATGAAGCTCGGCATGGCGACGGCCAACCCTTACGACAGAGGAAAAGGTGTTCTACGACTGAGCGCGCTATCATCTGGGTATTGAGCAGATCTCCAATACGATGCCTGTGCTGCAGGTAGCTGGTCTTTACGTGGCGGTCCATCCACTTGTTGAGGGAGGCAAGCTCTTTGTCGTTGGGAGGCGCATGTGTCATTGGCCAGGCAGTCCGTGTTTCGATCAAGCAGAGGGGACGATGGGGATAGTGTTGAAGACGTGTACTGAAGCTTTGGTTGTGACATGGTTAGTATGGCGAAGAAGGGTGTTGTTGATTGATGGTAAGTTGCTTGCTCAGATGGACATGGCAATCAAACAGCTGATTCCAGTGAGCAGCGCAAACGGTCAGACTTCTTAGCGCTGCCAGAGGAGCTGTTAGTAGTTTGACAGAGGGCATGCAGCAACAGGTGAGTGACAAGATGACAACAGAGTCCTGTTCAGCACGTTTTTTTTACTACCTAGACGGTCAGAATGCATGGCTGGACATGAACTGAAAGAAGCGGATCTCAAATGCGAGATTGCGCCGAGGTATCAAGAGCTGGAGGCGGCGATGGTTGCGCGTGTTTTTGTGTGACACGGTGCCACAGGCTGGCAAGGTGTTGAGGCGGGTGTAGGCGTACTAGCGCTCGGAATGCGGCAAGTGCAGAAAGAAAAGGGATCGGTGGCTGGCGCGTGCTTGGCCTCGCCTGTCGCTCGTTGCTCCTGAGACTCCCTGACAACTGAGCGACCCATCACTCTCCGCATGGACATTGGCACCTGAGACCCACGTCCCCCACCGCGCCCGCCTTCGCTGCTGTTTGTTGCGTGCCTGCCTACCTGCGCTGCACACGCTCACGCTCACGCTCACGCTCACGCTCACGCTCACGCTCACACTCACTACCCACGCTCGCTCGCCCCTCAGACATCGCCCTTGCCCTTGCCCTCGCCCGGCTATCGCTGTCCCGTGCGGCCATAGCATACACAGCCACAGCCTCGCCGCACCGAAAAACATCGCAGCCAGCCCCAGCGGCACCACACCCCCTGCTCACGCTCCACCATGGGTTTTGGCGACTTCACCACGCTATGCGACAAGGCGTCGATACCGCTGTGCGCCCTCGTGGGCCACCAGGAAATCAATCGCGGTGCTGGCATACAGACAAAGTGCTATGCGCGTACGATTGAGATTGCGAACACGCTCATCTTCCAAGCCGCAAACGACTTCATGCACATCCTGGCCCTGGTCATGACGGTCATCATGATCATACACGTCCGCTCCAAGTTCACGGCGGTTGGTACGTTGTGCCCCTGCTGCCACTCAAGCAGCCACCGTGTGGGCAAATGCTAACGCGCCTGCACAGGTCGAAAAGAAATCACTTCCTTCTTCTACATCTACTTCCTCCTCACCATCGTCTCGCTCATCCTCGACGCTGGTGTCGCCGCTCCTGGTTCGGCCGCTTACCCCTACTTTGCTGCTGCCCAAAACGGCCTTGTTTCCGCCCTCTGCACTAGCCTGCTGATCAACGGCTTCGTGGGCTTCCAGCTGTACGAGGATGGCACCACACTGTCAGTCTGGCTGCTGCGATTGACCTCGCTCGGCATGTTTATTATCGGTGGCGCCATCTCCCTCCTCACCTTCAAGAACTGGGCCGGTCTGGACGCTAAGAACCCCATTGGCATCTTCGTTGTCACATACATTGTCAACGCCATCTTCCTCTTCGTCTATCTCGTCAGCCAGATCATCCTCGTGCTAGGTACGCTCGAGGACCGTTGGCCCATGGGCGATATTGTTTTTGGCGTCTTCTTCTTCGTCATTGGACAGGTCATACTGTACGTCTTCGGCGACACCATCTGCGACGGTGTACAGCATTATCTCGACGGCTTGTTCTTCGCCACCATCTGCAATCTGCTCGCAGTCATGATGGTCTACAAGGTTGGTAGTCTCCACTTTACCCCAAGCGTTCGGCCCCCGCTAACCAATCTAAAAATAGTACTGGGATTCCATCACTCGCGAAGACCTCGAGTTTTCCGTTGGTGTCAAGCAACACAACTGGGAAGTAAAGGAACTCCTGCCAGACGAGGACAAACGCGGTACCGTCTATCAAGAGTCCGAATACGCGTCGTCCATGTATCAGCAACCGTACCCTCGACATTCGCAGTACTCCAACCTGGGCCACTGAGCCATGTGTTATATTTGTTCTTCGCGTTTCCTTCTCAAGCCTTCTTTGTATAAATGACTTATCAGCATCATGTGGAGTTGGTGGCGTATCTGGGTCAGGATAGGCCAGAGTACAAGACTCGTAATCAGTAGTAAGAGGAGGAAGAGCTGGCGTTGTTATTTTGATTAGCAGCCATGGACACACGGAGGAGGCCTTCAGGCATATAGCACTTGGTTGTGGTCTTTCTTCTTTGCTGCGACAGTACCCTGACGACTACCATAGTTTACATAGCTTAATATCCATTCGCCCACTGCGACAGCGCAGTACTCATTCAAGACAACCCACCTTGCGACCGGTGCACTTTGGACGCATGTACAATCAACTCACGAGCAGACGACGTCGTTTCGTAGAAGAACAGTGGTCGATTCTTCTCTTGGATATGCTCTTTTGAAATTCTTGGCACACAGCTGGTACGCTCACCTGTGTGCCTCGAGACGAGGTCATTCTTTCCACGGCACCGAATGGCGAGATCACGTCGCTCCTCCCCTAGCCGCACACCTTCATGGTTGTCTCTCGAAGTCAAAGCTGGATTCCACAGGTACATATGTTCGTGTCTCGTGCCGAGCTGCAAGCCATCGCTTTATCGGACCCGGCGCCGGAGCGAGCCCTGAGCTCTGAGCTAGAGCTCCAAAACGAGGACTGTCATCAGCCACCGGGACTACCACATCGGGCAATGCCGGTCGCAAACACACGCACACGCGCTCACCGTCTGGCCTTGACTTGCCTTCATACAGTAAATCCATCAATCGGGTTTCGCTTTCAGGTTACGGCTTTGTCGTTTGTATCGTGCCGGGCCAAAAGACGCGAGTTCAAGATCTAAAAAGTGGTACGGCGCGTGTGATGGCGCGCCGGGGCTCAATGAGGGGTGACAAGCGGGGTCCGCGGTCAGGGTAAATCATGCGGGGGAGAATATATAGATACGGCTCTCCGGCCGCGATTTCAAGTTCTGATACGTCTTTTTGATTCTCTTGGTCTGCCGCTGTGTCGTGCTATACCTGCTGCTTCATTTGTCGTCGAGCAATTGGACCTTGGTAGGTAGAAATAGTCCTTTATTTATTTTGACGCGTTCTGCAGATGAGCTCTTGTTTATGGTTCCTGTATAGGCCTTGCTGACGATTGCCAGAAACCCAAGAACGGGCCTCTATCCAATTGAGTTGCGAAGCTATAGAGTAATATCAGAGCTCGACGAATTGCTCTCCCGAGACCTCCCCAACAGCAAGCATGTCAAGGAAACACTTCTTCCCCAACCCCGAGGGCGTGGTGGTCCACATGCTCAACTCGCTCGTCAAGCGCAACTCCTTCATGGGTCTTGACGTAACAAACCGCGTCGTATACAACACCTCACACCCACCCGACCAAGTAACCATCATCTCTGGTGGTGGTTCAGGTCACGAGCCCGCATGGTCTGGTTTTGTAGGCGATGGCATGCTTTCAGCGGCTGTTTGTGGTGACATCTTTGCATCACCAAGCACAAAGCAGATCATGGCGGGTATCAGGAACGTACCATCAAATGAGGGTGTAATTCTATGTATTACGAATTACACAGGTGACATGCTGCATTTTGGTCTTGCAAGGGAAAAGGGACAAGCTCTAGGGTACAAAGTTGATGTTATCTGCATGGCTGAAGACGCAGCTCTGGGGCGAGAAAAGAGTGGAAAGGTTGGGAGAAGAGGGTTGGCAGGCAACTTGCTCGGTAAGCGCCCAGATCATACCACGTCTGCTTCTTCACTGACGAACCCCAGTTATCAAATTGTCCGGGGCGGCTAGCCAGAAAGGGTGGGCTTTTCAACGAGTGCGGAGAATTGGTGAGTTGGGTAACTCGCAGCTGGTGACCATCGGCACCAGTTTAGACCACTGCCATGTACCTGGCCGTGAAGCGTTCGAGTCAGTGCCAGATGATGCCTGTGTGGTTGGTATGGGAATCCACAATGAGCCAGTGAGAAGATACCCCCATGCAACTTTCTAAGTCCCCTAATCTGAGTAATGCAGGGTCTCCGAACGATCTCCCCCATGCCAGCGCCCGAAGACATCATCAAGGAAATGCTGAAGTATCTCCTCGATCCCAAGGACAGCGACCGCGCTTTCGTACCCTTCTCACCGTCCGACTCTATCGTCATGCTTGTCAACAATTTTGGCGGACTTTCGAATCTGGAGTTTGACGCCATGGTCAACATCGCTTTGCAGGTTCTCGAAGCAGATTACAGCCTCAAACCTGTGCGCATATATGCAGGCGTCCTCGAAACATCTCTCAACGGCCAAGGTTTCTCTATCACTCTGGGCAACATGTCCGGAATGGCAAAAGGCATGGGCTTGACAGATGGAGAAGTCATCGAACTCCTCGATGCACCCACGAATGCCCCCGCATGGCCAAAAAATGGCTATCGTCCTACGAATTTCAACAAAGAAACAGAAGAACTGCGAAACAAGGCTAATGCTGCATACGAAGACCAATCTAGCCGCGCAAAAGGTCCTGCTACACCACCTTCTTTTATCCCGGCACTCAGGAAAGCATGCAACGATGCGCTTGCCGCTGAGCCTAAAATCACACAATACGATCTACAAATGGGCGATGGAGACTGTGGTGAGGCTGTAGCCGGGGTGTGCAAAAACATCCTCACCAATCTCGATTCGGTCGAGAAGGACCCACCAGCTGTTCTCTCGCTCCTCGAAAGCGTAGGCGAGAACGTCGAAGACGTCGGCGGATCCCTAGGCGCCATCCTATCCATCCTCGTCACTGCCTTCACTAACGCGCTCTCCACCGCAACACTGAAGTCAAACGCTCCACTGTCCATCGACACGGTATCCGAAGCAGCGTTACTTGCGCTCGAAAACCTCAAAAACTACACATCTGCCCGAGAAGGCGACAGGACTGTCATGGATGTACTCATCCCGTTCATCAACACACTGGCCGAGACGAAGGACTTGAGTAAGAGCGTACAGGTGGCGCAAGAAAAGGCACAGGACACGGCGGAGATGAAAGCGAAATTTGGACGCGCGACGTACGTAGGTGACGGGATGGGTGAGGATAGAAGTAAAATCCCAGATCCAGGAGCGTATGCTGTTGGGATTTGGTTAAGCGGGTTGGAGAAAGGGTTTCAAGGAGTATAGGGTTCGCTGCTGTAATGTCTATGAAGACTGCATCTCTACGTGCTTATAACGTAACTAGCTGTCTTCTATACAGATCAGAACTCGAGACGAGAATACTCAATGGACTAGATCAAGTACAACTAATTTATTGCCGAAAAAAATGCATCAATAGTCAAGATTACTTGAGATCTATATCAAAGTATCACATTAAAGAAGAGTGCAATTGATTAAAAAAAAGTGAACAAAAAATAACAAAAAATGACAAAAAATAACAAGAAAAACGTACGTTGGCATGCTTACATTACGCTAGTACCGTAATTCTACTAGTCGTAGAGTATGTGGGCGCTGCGTAAGCACGGACGGGCTTCCTTCTGCATGGGTTGCGTCCCGCTGCACTGGTGTAGACTTGCGCCTTGATTAGCCTGCTGCTCGATGCGGTACCTAAGGGGCGCAGTCAAGTCGCAAGGTTTACTCGATTGGTGCTGCCTCAACTTCACTACGTACAAGAGCATTAGTCGCTTTTCCGCGACTTAAGATTGATGCCGTGACTGACTAAAGTGAGCTCAGGCTACTTTTTCCTATTCACATCATGATCACTCAATCTCCTGCTGAGGATGGCACGCTCATCTCAGAAGAGGTTGCACAGCAATCCATACTAGAGCAAGCACAAGCTGCTGCTGCCGCCCAGATCGATTTCGCAAGACCCACGAGACAGGAGGCTCTTCTGCAAGAGACTGACCTCGTCACTCCCGATGCAACCGAAGATGATGTACCCCCTCCCGCTTACGGCCACATTTATGGCGAGATCCGCAACGAGAAAGACGGCTTAGGCCCCAGCGCTTTTGTCACAGATGACGGCCGTGTCAACATCCGCATCAATCATCTCAACCGCCGTTTATCCCAGGTCTTTACTCCTGCTTTACGTCAACACATCCAGAGCGCTCGAGAGAGTCTCCCGCCTCCTCCCCCCTACATCCCTTCATCTTTAGGAGGCGATGAAGGAGCTCGCCCACCCCCGCCCTTGAACGTCGTTATTCAAGTCGTGGGCTCGCGCGGAGACGTACAACCCTTTGTCGCTCTAGGGAAAGTCTTGAAAGAGACATACGGTCACCGTGTGCGCCTAGCGACTCATCCTAATTTTAAGGATTTTGTACAGGAGAATGGCCTGGAGTTCTTCAGTATCGGTGGCGACCCTTCCCAGCTAATGGCCTTCATGGTCAAGAATCCTGGTCTAATGCCAGGATTTCGCAGTCTGATGAGTGGAGATGTCGGCCAGCGACGAAGAGATGTTGCTGAGTACATCCAAGGCTGCTGGCGATCATGTTACAAAGATGGTGACGGGATCACCGACGATGAACTTTCAAAGCCTTTTGGGAGCGATTCTGATACCGAGCCGGCAGCAAAACCTTTCGTTGCTGACTGCATCATCGCCAACCCTCCAAGTTTTGCCCATATACATTGCGCAGAGAAGCTGGGCATCCCTCTCCACATCATGTTCACTATGCCATATTCACCCACGCAAGCTTTCCCCCATCCGTTAGCCGATGTCGAATCCTCCAATGCCGACCCTCAGCTCACTAACTACATAAGTTACGCTATGATTGAACTGCTCTCATGGCAGGGTCTAGGCGACATCATCAACCGGTTCCGCGCGAAGTGTCTTGGTCTGGATCCCATAAGTCTAATCTGGGCTCCAGGGATGCTCCAGCGCCTCAAAATCCCTCATACCTACTGCTGGTCTCCGGCCTTGATACCTAAACCAAAGGATTGGGGGCCTCACATATCTGTTGCTGGCTTCTACTTCCTCAACCTGGCCTCTAGTTACACACCAGCCCCTGCTCTCCAGGCATTTCTCGACGCAGGTCAACCCCCTATTTACATTGGGTTTGGGAGCATTGTTTTGAAAGATCCTAATGCGATGACAGAGCTCATATTTGAAGCCGTGAGGAAGACTGGTCAACGCGTCCTCCTTTTCAAAGGCTGGGGAGGTATGGGGGCGGAAGAGCTTCGTATCCCTGACAATGTCTTTATGCTAGACAATGTACCACATGACTGGCTCTTTAAGCGTGTCTCATGCGTCGTCCATCATGGTGGCGCAGGCACTACGGCGGCAGGCATCAGTGCAGGTAAATGGTCCACGTACGAAGCCTTTAAGAAACGAAAAACTAATACAGTATCTTTAACACTACAGGCCGGCCGACGTTAGTCATTCCCTTCTTTGGAGACCAGCCTTTCTGGGGTGCTATGGTGGCGCGAGCAGGCGCCGGCCCCAACCCGATCCCTCACAAACAACTCACAGCAGACAAACTAGCAGATGCCATCGACTTCTGCCTGAAACCTGAAAGCTTGGATCGTGCCAAAGAACTCGCGAGCAAGATCGCGGCGGAGAAAGGGAGCGACATGGGTGCCCAGTCATTCCACCAACATCTCGAGGCTGATCGACTTCGTTGCACTCTCGCACCATCCCAAGCCGCTGTATGGCGCATTAAGCGCACACAGGTCAGATTGAGCGCTTTCGCAGCCTGCACTTTGGCGAATGCAAATCTGTTAGACTTTCATGACTTGAAGCTCTTCAGAGCTCAAGAACATTACACTGATGAAGGTCCTTGGGACCCAGTGTCCGGATTCTTCACGGCGATATGTAGAGCGTTCAGTAGTATGGCAGTGGGGGTAGCTGAACACCCCTCAGAGACGATCAGAGCCATCCAAGCTCCGTTTGGGTCCAGCCGACGGCGGTCTCAAGCATCAGTGTCGACCATCGCCAGGGAAAGGGAGGCCTCACGTGTGGGCGTAGGATCAGCTCCACCAACACCGCTCGAACAAAATCAGCCAAGTTTCAAAAGGCAGGAATCTTTGGATTTTACTCGGAGTAGCCCTAACCTTTCCGCTCCTTCAGCTCGAACTTCAAAATTTGGATCGAGCTCCACGTTCGATGGATTGCAAAGTCAGTCGAGTCCCAAACACGATACACCTAGTAGAAGCCAGCTCCGCAGCCGGAACGATCGCGGCTCCAGCAACGACCATGACATGATGCGCCATGGCGTGCACACAAGCAAAGGTTTCGGCCGCATGGTGAGGGCGACTGTGCAGTCGCCTATGGATCTCTCACTGGGCATTGCCAAAGGGTTTCACAACGTCCCTAAGCTTTGGGGAGACGATACTGTGCGTCACCAAGAGCAAATCAGTGATCTCAAGTCAGGCGTCAAGGCTGTAGGAAAAGAGTTTGGCCTTGGTTGGTACGATGGTATTACTGGCGTGTTCACCCAGCCTTGGAAAGGGGCTCAGAAAGAGGGTGCTAGCGGCTTTTTCAAAGGAATTGGTAAGGGAATTGGAGGGCTCGTAGCCAAACCAGGCGCAGCTCTATTCGGTATTCCCGCGTACATGATGAAGGGGGTACACAAAGAGGTGCAGAAACTGTACGGCAACAATGTGCAGAGCTATATCATCACGTCCAGGACCGCTCAAGGATACGAGGAATGGCTTCAGAGCTCTGATGAAGAGAAGCAAGACATCATTGTTCAGTGGAAGCTTATTCAGAAATACCTGAAGAAGAAATACGACCCTGACGAGATGGTGCGAGATATCTTGGAAGAACAGCGAAAGAAGAAAATGGAGGACAGAGAGGCCGGACGTGCCACGAGTTCCGCTCATTTCAGCAACAGTGCAGACACTCTGGCCCAGGGACCCGACAGAGACATGCCCACCATCGGCAACTCACAGTCCCATTTGCGTCCAGTCAATAGTGCCCCCGAAGATCCGCAGGGAGCGGCCGAGATGAACGAACTCATCCAATTGTTAGTGCAACAGCCGTCCCATGGAGACGCAGAAGAAGATGCTGAGGTAGAGCAAGCGATTGACGAAGACACATCTCAGCTTCAGCGCCAACGCCAAGAGACTATGAACCACCAGACAGATCAAGAGAACCTCCGCCAGGCGATGGAGTCTAGCGAAGCCGAAGCTCAGCGCCACGCACGCGAAGCACTGGAATATGAGAAACAATTGGAGCAAGTCATATCACAGAGCATTCGGGAACAGAGACACATGGGCGGCGACAGTGGCTGGGGGTCCATTACGGGTCTCGATGACGAAGACGATGAATTGGAGCGCGATACAAGTCGTGGGAATATGGCAGGGAAGCCATATGACCGAGGACATCTCGTGGGCACCACGCAAAGTGAGTTCGAGACACAACAACAGCAACGGCAGGGGGAGAAAACGGCGGAAGAGAAGACAGAAGAACAGATTGTGTTGGAGTACATTAAGAAGCAAAGTCTTTTGGAGATGCACCATCAAGATAAAGGCAAATGACGTGCTACAGGGACAGAAGAGAGAGAGTAGACAATGTACTGCGTCGGCACAGAAAGGATCTAGATGTGCAATTAATCTTACTTTGTCAATGACAGCTTTAGCTTGGGGAAAATGATGGGGAAAAAAAAAGAGAAGACTAAGGTGTAACAGTGAGAGGCTGGTTACTACTAGTAATGTCTAGTAGCTAGCTAAACAGAGCTACTATGTAACCGTTCTTATTTTTTCTCTTTGCTTCTCCCGCTCCTGAACACCAATGTTGATGTTATAATGTGCACTTCTAATCTTTGCATAAAGATCTCCTGCCGTAACCCCTTCTACAGGTTCCTCCCATTTCCCCGTTACATGAGTCTCTAGGTCCGAGGAGTTGATAACGGCGGGCTCGTGTGCACGCAACACAAAGACAATGCTGAACCGGTACCGTCTTTTCCCCGCCTTGCGCCCATCTGGATCACCGTACGAAACAACTCTATGTCCACCTGCAGGATACCGACCATTGCTTAGTCGCTCCAGCTGCCGCCCTGCTAGTAAACTCGCGCCTCTTGAGCCGTTCTCCTCTACTGCTTTCTCCACCTCGAACCACTGAGCACCATCCCAGACTTCCAGTCCAGGGACGTTACCCACAACGACACTCAGTAAACCTAGATCTGCATGTGGTTCTGCAACCTCTTTTGCTTCCCAGCCTTCATACCGGAATAATCGTAGCATCGTCGCCGTCTTCTGCTCGTCTTTCTCTTGCATGGTGGCACAGGGACCGACAAACTTCTTCAAGCCCTTCGCCGGATCATCGGGATCTCGAATGTCGAGACTTGTAGCGAGTCGACCCAGAGTGTTTTCAAGATGTGCACCTACAAGATCCCAGTACCGCTTCGCTGGCCCACGAAGGATTTCAGGGCAGTATTCCAGTGTGCGTAAAGTGATGAACTCTTTTTCACCTGGGATGCTGGACCAGCCTTCTTCAGAACCAAGTTTGTGTTTCCACCTTCCCTTCTCTTCGGAAGGCAGTTCAAAAAACGCTTGGCTTGCTGCGAAAAGGGCCTCGTATGCTTGCTCTAGGGGATGATATTCAGGTAATGGCAGGTCATGAGCTGTGTCAGAGACGGGCGGTGGTTGTGGGAGTGTGATGGTCGTCCAGCCGAGGTTTGAGAGGGCTTCTTGGTGTTCTGGTAGGACTAAAGGGAGAGGTGAAAAGATAAGCGGTGGTCGCTCGTCTGTAGGAATGCGTTCTTGTAATCCCCGTCTTGAATCTGCCCTGCTTCTGCGCTTTCGTAGCCGAGAAATCAACTTCGAGATGGAAAACGAGCGCTCTGCAACCATCATGTTGATCATCAGGAAATGTTTCACATGAAGCGTCGAATGTTCATACGTTGAAGATATTGGTGCCTGAAGACCAGGTTGCAGTTGTCAGACAGCGCTGGTAAGCACACGTAAAGCTGATGACGTCGGCGAGCTAAGCCACTTTCCAAAGGCGAGGATCCGCCTGCCGGTGAGTGTTTACGGTCGCAGCCATTGAAAACGACAAGATCAGTCATGAGACGATACAGTGATATTTTCGAACTCTAGTATACTACTCAAGCTGTTGTTCTGCCGTGCTCTTGGGCTTGTTCTTAGCCCATAGTTGTTGCTCCTTGTGCACAAACCAACGATGCAGCAACGGTTTGACCTTGACTACATGTTCGCCTTCGCTAACACTCATACCGAATTCCATACCTTCTCTATAGCTTCCACCTTCAGCGGTGATTTTCATGGGCGTCATCATTTCCAATCGGCATAGCGCGAGGCCAACGTCGCCAATGCGAGTAACAAACTTGCCGGCTGCGCGGCCCTTCTTGATTGCACCTTTCTCGTCAAGGGGCTTAATATCGGCCCCGGATTCGAGTGATGACATTGAGGATGGAGGAATGCCAGAGAGATCCAGCTGCACTGGGAGGAGCCGCTTTCGAACAACGCCGGTGTGTTTTGTTCGAATAGTAAGTTCCTGGCCAACATAGCAACCTTTTTTGAAGTCTATACCCTGCGCCAGGTCGATGTTAACCTCCATTGGCAATGCGCTTTCTCTTGGGATTTCGTGCGGCCCTTCGGCAATTCCTTGCTTGTAACGCTGCAAGTGGTACTGCTGTATGTCTTGTATCTCTGATCCACTGCCAACAAGATCGCTGTTGGGCTTGGCCAGGATCCTCCAGAGAGTCGACATGTCACCGCGAGGATCACACAAGTCTGCAATTACTGCCTGCGCATTGACGCTGTTGTATGCTTGACCCCACGCTGCCCATACGCCAAGCTCCTCCTCTGGCACAAGCTCGATGCTGACTTTGCTTCTAAGTTTGTGCCGCTTCAAGTGCTTTCTCAGCGCTTCGACCTCCGATGCATCCACTTCAACGTAACAACTCCAATGGCCCTTTTTTGCCAGCAGCTCCGGGTATACCCAAACAAAGACGTCCCATAGCACGCGGCCTCTAGAGTCGAGAAAGGCGGCAAAGAACGGCTGATCGCGGTCCGCATGGACGTTGTTCGTAATCAGGCCCTGGAGAAACTTGACTGTGTCGGGGCCAGAGAGGGAGATGAGGCGGCGGTGTGAAAGAGGCGCGATGCCTGATTCTGCAGGTTGCGGCACATCGTTCGCGGTTGAGTAGGAACAGGCACCCCTAATTCGAGGACCAAGAATACGCCCTACACTTCTCGGTCTCGATGTTTGGGGATCTGATCGTAATGGCTGCTGTGCTCGTTGCGGCGCATGGCGGGTCCTTGAGGATGGTACAGTGAAGACCGTACGAGCTGCGGTGAAGCGCGCGCTCCGCCAGACGCCGAGGCTGCTCTGGCACGAATTGCAAACATATGCAGAAGGCCGTGTAAACACTGAACTCAGCGGCGCCGCCATGGTGTTTCGAACAATAAGGCGTTGTGGTTACCGCATGGAACTGCGACAGGAAGTTGGGGCTTGTGGCGTCAAGCTGATCAAGGTTCACAATCGATAAGCAGATAGCCTCGGACTTGGTGCCGCAATGATGAAGTCAACTCTAACGCTGATTGCATAGGTTTTACTCAGAGGCTCAAGTACACACACAAGTAAGAAATGCCTAGTCATAATTGATAACCAGCCTCACAACGGGCAGCTCGCCCATATCCCAAACGCCAGATTCTGTAAGCGACACCCCTCAAATGCTTCATCGAAAAATTGACAACTAATCATCCTTCCGGCTTTGACTTGCATGACTTGTCAGTCGCGCATGTTCATCGTCACTGCCTTTTGGGCTTGCTGGCTCTAAATCGTCCTCATCGTCGCTCCACTTGTCGTCTTCGCCCACCGCAAAGATGGTGTCCCCGTCAAGAGATTCTCTGGGAGGATGAATGGGCTTCTGTGGCTTGGGAGCGGGTAAAGGCGAAACGTCGCGGGCTGCATCACGCTGTGGTCGCACCGGGTCGTATGATGGAGGATGGTCTGAAGGCCCATCTTCCTCGTCGAGGGAGTCTCGAATTGAGGCGATCTCGAAGCCTTCATCGTCTTGCGCAATCTACGATTATCAGTCTTTCATCATCCAACGCAGTTTGTGAAAGACTTACCTCATCACTCATGGCGAACCTCCTGTTGTTGGCTGTAGGTCTCCACATGTACGCAACGAAGCAGACATCTGCCAGGTACACCAAGTTAAGCCAACCATCCAAAACGAACCATCGAGTCTGCCAATGTGTCGGCGCAAAGTCGGGAGTCGAGGCGCCAGCGAATGTGAAGCTGTTGATAAAGAAGAAACCAAAGATGACAACGATGCTGGTCAAGATACACCACCAAAGCCTCTTGTACATGGTAGCCTTAACATGTTGTTTGCGCTCCATGAGATCCTTCATTGTGAGATTGAGAGAGTTCAAGGTCCAAATGTAAAAAGCGGTCAATGTGGCGGATAGAGGCAAAATGACAAGCAGGACAAGTGGACCTGCATCATCAGGGCGAACGGTGAGCGACGCGACGGCGTAGATGACACCAAATACAAAGTGAGCAACAGCCAGCCAGCGAACGATGGTCATGGTCTTGCCAAGGGAAGGCTTGACGACACCGTAGCCCATGCATACAATGAGGAGCAGGAAAAAGGAGAACGAGTTGCGAAACGCGTTCAAAACTGCAACAACGACCATGAGCACTTTTGTGCCAATGTTATTGCCATGGCGGTTCTGGTAGTCGTAGAAGCCCCAGGTCATGAGCATCTCCACTACGAGGAAGACAAGGATGGCTGTGATGTAGTTCTGCACAGCCAAGATGTCGTGTCTGTTTTGGTAGTACAGGAAGCCCCAAAAGAGCAGTACAACAAAGTATACGATTGTGATGCCACCGTAGAAGGGGAGCTTTGCGATTTGAGCCGCTGGGAGCTCGCCGTAAGCGTTGCGGAACGTGACGATAGCTTCGTATTCGACATCTTTGGTGTAGGCAGCCGTAGCGACACAGTAGTAGCCAGTCTTGATAGCCAGCTTCCGATCCCCGCTAGCGACCGGGTAGTTGATCGGCTTAGGGTCGTTCAGGTGGACGGCAGCAGTCCGGATGTACATGTTGGACGTAGACTCGGCGTTGTCGGCGAGGATCCATTCACCCTTGTGAGTCCCGTTGCAGAGCTTCGCGTCGATGGCGTCGTCGTTGCAGATGTAAGAGCGCTGTCACTCAAGTCAGCCTGGAACAGCAGTGGTACTCTGGGACTATACTGACGTCGTCAACAGGCATCTCAGATGGCTTGCCTAGCAGTAGCGAGTCCTTCCATTCCCAGACGACCACGCCTACTGTGGGATCCTCGATCTCCTTGTTCTGGTCTCCCTTCTTGACGAACTTGACGAGGATGAACGGATCTATCTTACCGCCCCACGATTTCTTGCTGTACATGCCTGAGCACTTCTGCGCATCGTCGCGAGTAAGGGTGACATCGATTGCTGCTACTGTTGTCAGGACAGATAGCAGAAGCAGCCCTATACTGTGCAGCCATTGCTGCTTCATCTTGTGTGGCTTGAGGCCAGCTGGCGGAGCTGACGGTCGTTCGATTGCGATGCGGACGGCGCAGGTTTGCGATGCACGTAGTTGGATTTGCCCTTAGTCGACTTTGTTCCTCGGCTGAGAACTCAAATATGGTGCAGAAGGCTGCAGAGTTGACTTAATGTTTGGCTGCGCGTCGTCACTGCCTCAAACTCCGGCAGCGCGGGAGCTTAGGCTGCTAGCGCGCTTCTCTGCTCTGTGGCGGTGCAATGGAACTTCAAGACAGCGCAAGCACGCAAGTGCCACTCGTCGACCAACCTACACTGCCAAAATTCACGCGCCCCACCGCACATCATGCCAGGCAAGACTTCAGACAGTGCAACTGGCGAGGCCTGCAGAAGGTGTAAAGATAACGTCTCGGTCCTCGTGGTGCGCTTAGAGCCACTCTGCCAGTCAGCATCAGGCCCTTTCAGGTATGAATCATGCTAAAATTTCGTTAGAGAATGTTTCGCTCGATATGTGCACACAAAGGCCATCAAACGTCTAGAGTCCTTTCGCGTAAGCTTCCACACCACTGAAGAGCGCAAGGTGCTGCTTCCGCTGTCGTGTGGCGTTTCGTCGACTACCCTGCTTCACATTCTGGATCTGCATCTCAAGACCCAAATGAGCAAGACTGGCCGTACAGGATTTTCTCTCAGTGTAGTCGCAATTGGAAACGCCGAGGAGACTGTGCCAATAGATGACCTACTCGACGACGTGCGCAGTAACTACCCGGGCTACGAGTACAACGCATTGCCGCTGCACGATGTATTCCGTATGATCCCTGATGATGCCACCCTGCAAGACTTGGTTCCCGGACCTGCCACGGGAAACGATCAGAGCAACAAACAGCAGCTGGCACGTTTGATCAACTCGCTCACCTCCGCAACAGCTCGCGCAGATGTGTTGTCAACGCTCAGGACCAGGCTCATCGTGGAGCATGCAAAGTCGACAGGATGTCAGAGCATTCTCTGGGGTGATAGCACCACTACGCTCGCCGAGAAGACGCTCGCAGAAACCTGCAAAGGTAGAGGGTTCTCCTTACCGTGGCAAGTTGCTGACGGCAAATCACCGTTTGGTCTTTACTTCCACTACCCCCTGCGCGATGTCCTCAAGAAAGAGTTGGTGTCGTACATGGACCTTACTGAACCTGTACTGTCATCGCTGGTTCATGAACCATCTCCTGGCGCAACACAGGCATCTACAAGCTCTAAGAACACCACTATCGACGACCTGATGAAACAGTACTTCGAGTCTGTAGAAGAGAATTTCCCCAGTATCGTTTCGAACGTTGTCCGTACCTCAGGCAAGCTCCAAGTACTTGAGAGCACAGATGCGGATCTACGATGCGGCTTGTGCGACATGCCCGTACCGGGCAGCCGATTTGGAATTCATGGCTGGGGCGGTTATCAACAAGACAGCATCGAGACATCTGCAGTGGCTAGCAAGAACATCTGCTACGGCTGCACTCGATCGCTACCACAGCCCACCACAACTACGAGTAGCCGATGAGACATCCAACAGTATGCGATGATCAAACTGCGAATGATTCCGCCATTATCGTCGTTTCTGAAAAGCCATGCACCTTAAGATTGTTTGTCTCGGACGTGGGTAAACTCCGCTTGCAGATGGGATTTGCACATTGTGGAAACGCCTGTGGTTTTGCACATCGGCGCTTCAGTTGCGCCGAACGCTCTGTCCAAAAAGAGTAGAGTGCATAAATCAAGTAGGGATAATGCAACTATCGACAATGGTTCGTCCAGGTAGGCGCGTACTTGGGAAAGGTTCAGGGCTATAAGAACAGCATCCTACTGCTTATAGCATTCCCGTCACTGTGCTCCCTTAGCGTTCTCTTACAGACTGCGCGCCTTCCGTTATTGAGGAGGATACTTCAACAACACTGTATTCCAGGCTGAACGCTCGACATGTCTATCAGGACAGGACAGTCTTTCAGTCCCGCTGCAGATATCCCATCGTTTGCGGGGAAAGTAATCTTAGTCACTGGCGGTGCGCATCACTCAAACTATCGCCAAGTATTGCTCTGATGTCAACAGGTACCGCAGGGTTGGGCGCAGAGTCTGTTAAAGCCTTTGCAGCCCATTCACCCAAGCACATACACTTTACTGGTCGCAACGCCACTGCGGCCGAAAGCTTGATCGCTGAAATCCGATCGAAACACCCTACTGCAGCACTCTCGTTCATCAAGCTCGATCTTTCCTCCTTCCAATAAATCCTTGAGGGCATAAAAAAAGGCTTCAAACACGACCGCTTAGACATCCTCCTCAACAACGCCGGTATCATCGCCAAACCACCTATCCTCAGCGTGGACGGTTACGAAATCCAATTTGCGACAAACCATTTGGGACACGCCATGCTCACGAAGCAACTGCTCCCCTACCTTCTGCATGCAACGAAAACACCAGGTGCAGACGTTCGTGTAGTGACCAACTCGTCTGAAGGCTACGAGTTCCACCGCATGATTAAAGGCGGCATCGCGTTCGATGAACTCCAAAGCGGTAGCCCGATGAGCCGGATCCTACTTGGACCCTGGGTGAGGTACGGGCAGTCAAAGCTAGCGAACATCCTGTTCGCATCAGAGTTAGGACGTCGCTATCCGGAGATCATGTCGATCTCTGTACACCCGGGGGTGGTCAAGACGCCTATGCTCGATGGGCTGTCCGGATTCAACTGGTTGTTCAATAACGTTGGGATGCGGTTGAATGGCATTACAGCGGTGGAGCCGCATCAGGGTGCATGGAATCAGCTCTGGTGTGCCGCTGGAGCTACGAGGGAGGAATTGGTAAACGGTGACTTCTACAAACCGGTGGGTGTCGATTTCACAGAACAATTGACGCCACTTGCGAGAGACGAAGGTCTGGCGAAAAGATTATGGGATTGGACGGATGAGATTCTGGTCAAGTCTGAAGATCAAACGGGCAATTGATGCAATCACGACACAGCAATAGTTCAATCACTTGTAGACAGCTATCTTGATGCAATGCAATTGTACACGATATGCCGTGCATCTATTTTTGTCTCTACACCAACAATACTCCCTCAATGCCGTCCTGCGCCACACATGGTACCACTATCTCAAGCTCATATATTTGTACACAACACAAGCAACACAAACACCTATATAAAAGGTGCAGAAGAGCCCTACCCCTCGCGAAGGAATACAGTGTTTTTTCGAGAGGTACACCGTATTAGCCCACTCCATCTAAATCACTTCAAAGTCTGATCACGAACAGTCATCGATCTCTAGCACTGGTTCTGCATCTACACCAAGTTCGTCAAGAAGAAGTATATTGCATGCACACGACGGAACGAAGTACAACACACTACAAACAAACACGACTATCTACAACGCGTTTAGACCACATAAAAACCGTAGCTTGTAAAGTTCCAGTACACTGCAAACACCCCGTGATGTCGCGTTACACTGTACGCCAAGGACAAGTTTGAAGGTGGTGGACTTACAGCTAACTACGGTAGTTCTGTTCTTTCAGAGCCTGTCAGTTGCCTTGGAACATAACATACCTTGTATCAACGCCCGGTGCTGTGCGCTGCTGCCAGCATTGGGCTGATGATTCGCATGTGTGTTTTCTGCAGCGTTTCCGTTTTTGCTGAGGATCGGGTTGAAGTCATTCAAGTACACGGTGTGAACCCAGGAGGTAGTGGTTCGGATGGCGCTTGTCAAGACACGTTGGTGCACTGTATCATTATTTGCTCGTATGAGTCGGAAAGGCGATGTGTGATCGCACGATATAGCGGGTTTGAGGGTTTTGTTTGGTAAGAGTTTAGAAGTACTTGACTAGTAGCAGATCCATTTAGTCTTGTTACTCAATGTGTGAGACACTGTCTGTTCATCTAACGACTAGCTGGTAATAAATGCTTTGAAGGAGATTGGATGAAGGAGAAGATGGGTCAGAGACGATACCCGATATGGCGAAAAACACGAGGTAGATACGGGATTTTCTCGCTGCAGTAAACAACGGTGCTGAAGACAGCTACGGAATTTCCTTTCTCAAACAGAAGAAATATTCTCAGACGAATGAAGACGCACAAAGTCGTGCTATATTACTACTGTGTAATTACATCGACGTGAAGCAGATCGCCGTGCAACCAATAAGCTCGTCCGCACACCCTCACCTCTCAAGCAAACACAGGAAGTCTGTAGATCTATTCACCGACTCCCCAGCTCGCATTTAATACCAAAACATTTGGATATGCCAGCGACCTGTAACGAAAAAAGAAGCATGGACGTGCATCTCCATTTATCCATCCATCTCTCCATCATCATTACCTACCGACACGAATTTCATTGTACGACGAATCACCCTTTCATGTTTCAGAATAAACGGGATGTAAGCTCTTCAGCCACATAAGGTCAACAAAACCACCAAAGGCTCTGTAAGCAGGCTAATAGAATATAGTATACTTTGGTATCAGGCATAAGTAGTGTAGGTGGAGACGCTTGACAGGGGTACTCGGCTGTAATTTTTAGGTGAATTGAATTGATTACTCAGTACTTTGGCATAAGGACAACGTTGCATAGATGCTTCTAGAGACAAGAGGCACTGTATTATATACAAAAATAAGGGGGATTCCGTGTAATATAGTCAGTAGGGCCATTTCGGAACACCCAGATTATGCCGGACCCACCTACACTACTTATGCCAGCTACCAAAGTAGTTTTCTATAGTTGCGCAACGTAATTTTAGCATATTGTTTAACTAATTACATATAAACCTAGGTAATTTGGTGATACTTTAGTGTTGTCGATGCCTGGCGGGGCAGTAGGCTTACATCCGGTTTATTCGGAAACATGAAAGTCACCTTCAAAATCCGCACTAACCCCAATCCATAACCCACGCCTTCATCATCACGCACAGATCCCAGCGCCCGCCCCACCAAACCCCAAGCGATCGCCTCGGTGTAATATCGTCAAGGAGCTAAGCTTTTCTTTTTTTGCTTCGAGAAGACGCATCGCGCAGACAGGCATGCGACGTCCCCACACACCGCTCTTCGGTCCGTTTCTTACAAATAATGGTTGTTTGCGGCGACTTGTTAGGTACTATCTAGATAGGGTGTCCCTTGCTTTGTGCTTCGTTTGGCAACCTTCACTTCCGCAGCCAGACGCAGGAAGAGCGGGATGCGGTTAAACGGGCTCAGAGGCCCTTCTTCTTCTTCTTACTCTTCTAATGGGGCGCGATGAAGGAAGAGAAGCCGTTGTGGGCCGAAATGGGGACGCCGCAGACAACGATAGGTAAGGCGTGGCTGCTGTGTGCAGAAACGTCAGCAGAGGGAGGAGTGTTCATGCAAACGCCTTCTGATCAACAAGGTGTCACAATCAACGGGCTGTCTTTACAATGATAATCATTTCACTACATATTCGCACACGTGCTTGTCTTTGTCTTACAAAACCGCAAGGAAACTTCAGAGATCGCCACCAGACCTAGGCAGATAGATACGAACAAGAACAGGTATTAAGAAAGGCAAACGCCTCGTTGGGCGGCTTTTTGTCTGCTCGCCAGCTTTACAGGGAGGACAAGGGAATAAATGGACCGCTTCGCTATTGTGACGGCCCCAGAACCCGCCCGCAGGGTATCAAAGAAGAGCGACCCGGGGCCGGGGCTAGCCACTCGACGGAAGAAGGTGGAACTGTTATGAAGGCGCGGCATGAAGAATGTCCACAACGCCGGTGAATGACATGGTGCTGCCCGTCATGAAGAGCATACGACCCGTAAACCAAAGCAAATTCGAAATGTTTTGTTTGCTCCCGCAACAAGCTGTTGCATTATATCAGACCGCACAATCGGAGGTTCTCTTGGATAATGATATCTGTGATGTGTTAGTTTGCTGACTTGACAACGAGATTGGTGGAACATACCGTTTACTGCAGCCATGACGAAGCGAATCTGCATCGTGTCTGTTGCGCAGGTGAAGTGGGTGTAGATCTGCTTTGTCTCGTGCTGGTTGAGCGAGACGAATCGGTTAAGGATGTAGTCGCAAGCGGCGGCGTAGTCTGGACCACCTTCGTAGTCGGGGAAGTAGTTCTTCATGGGGCTGACTGGCAGCTTCTCCTTGAACCTGTCGATCTTGTTCAAGAACAGGATGATGGATGTCTTGACGAACCACCTCGAGTTGCAAATGGAATCAAACAGCGTGAGGGCTTCTTGCATACGGTTGACGGTCTCGTCCTCGAACAGCAGCTGGTCATACTCGGAGATGGCAACCAGGAAAAGGATGGTGGTGACGTTCTCAAAGCAGTGGATCCACTTCTTTCGTTCCGATCGTTGACCACCGACGTCGAACATGCGGTACGTCAGGTCGCCGATGATGAAGGTAGTCTCTGTGATACCAGTTGTCTTGACACGCGATCGGAGAACGTCCTGGTCATTGGGAATGTAGTCGGGAGCGGCAATGCGGTCAATTGAATCAAAGTAGCTAGGCTGATCAGCATCGTCGTTGGCGTGCGGGACGGGGGAAGAGACTTACTACTTGGCCGAGTCGTTCAGCTGGTACTCGCGTGAGCGCTGGAAGCACTGCTGCACGCCGGCATCCTTCCACAGGACCGAGATGGCGTTTCCCACCTCAGGGGGCAGGCTGTCGCCCTCGATCTGCGCGGGCTGCATGAAGATGGTCTGGACATGGTACTCGGCGCGCTGGTCGTCGAGCGGCAGCTCCAGCGACTCCATGGCTTCGAGGATGACGCGCATCGACTGGACCGTGTTGCTGAAGATGATCTCTTTGAACGACTCGCGCTCATCGCGAGAGTAACCGCCCTCATGGATGAGCTTCATCTGCTTGAGGATGGTCGACTTGCCAGACTCACCAGCACCTGGGGCGTGTTAGAAAATGGTGGCGCGAACGGCGTGGCACGGCTACTGACCGAGCAGGAGCATCTTGATCTCGTTGCGCTGCATCATCTTGTCGCGCTTGAGCTGGTTCTCAATCTCCTCGTTCCGCTGCTTCCCCTCCTTCTCTTCTGTGCTCATGCCGCAACCCATGATGGCGAGTGTGGATGGGAGATGGTCGGTGAAGGGCGGGTGGTGTGGGTGTATTAGGGTGAAGCTACTAGTGATGTTCCGTCGAGAGGCCGGCCAATGCGGAAATCTGAGCGGTGGTGTTAACGAGCGTGATCAGGGTAGGCGACCTGGCGCATCGAGGTGGCGGCGGTGGAGGTAGTGAGTAGTGAGTGTAGTGAGGGTGGTGAGAGCGAGTGCAGAGGCATAGGGTGGCGGGAGTGCAGGGTGCAGGGTGCAGTGTGCTGGGTGTTTGCTCAATGCAGACGGGGCTGCTTGGCGCAAGGCAAGGAAGGAAGGAACGGGCGGCAGAGGAAACAGGAGACGGGCGCGGAGTGCGTACCTATTATTACAAGGAAAAGGGCCCACAGGTCAAACAGCTGGCGCACCGCGGTGAGGGTGAGGGAGCGGGAGCCGGGCGAGGGAGTGACGGGTGTGGTGGTGGGAGGGTGTGGCAGGTGAAGGGATGGATGATGGCTGGGTCGAAAGGCGAGGCTCGCTTCGCTCCGGCGAGGTGTCTCAGGGCAGCTGCAAGGCCGGTTGGGGGTGGAGACGCTCAGACGGCTGGGGCTGTCAATTCGCGGATCGTCGAGCGTCGCAAGTAGAGACGGGCACAGCGGTGCAGGCGTTGCACGGCAGATGCAGACGAAGCAGACGATGCAGACTGGAGGCGCTGTGTCTGCGGGAGGGCAGCAAGTGGCAAGCAGCAGAAGGGCTCAGCAGCAAGACAGCAGGACGAGCAGCAGCAGCAGCAGCAGCAGCAGCAGGACAGGACAGGACGGGAGGCCGTCCGGCAACGACGAGGCTTTACATGGCAGCGCGAAAGGAGACGCGCTTGTCCCAAAGAAAACGGCAGCCATGGTTGAATCAAAGACGCCGCCAGCGCTCCAGCTCCACTCAGCGCTGGGGCCCGGGCCATCCTGCAGACCCTCCCGAGCTGCTGTCTGAGCATGGTCCTGCATCCTGGAGTCCTGGATTGCTGGTCTGCTCGACTGCTGGACCGGCTGTCAGTCTCTGCCTCTACGTGGACCTAGTAGCTGCTGCCACCAGAAACTGGCCGTGCTGATGCTGGTGCTGGTGCTGGTGCTGGTGCTGGTGCCGGTGCAGCGTGCAGCGTGCTGCGTGCTGCGCCCTTGAGCTGTGATCCTCTCATCTTGCAGCATCAAGACAGCAGCAGCACCTGGATACTGCAAACCTCGCCTTTGCAAACCTCAAGGCTCACGGCCGCACCACGGCCATCCAGGCACCCTGCACTCTACTACCGGTACCAATGCAGGCCCGCCTGTTCGTCTGCTGCCCTGGACGCCCTGCTGCGCTCGTTCGCCGCTCGCCGCTCGCCAGTCTTCACCGCACTTCTGCCACACGCATGTCGCCGACCCTGTCACCTGTGTCCTCCCGCCGGCCCCCTCGAGAGGCGAGGGCCCCCCAAGAGGCCCCCAAGACGCCCCCAAGACTCTCTGTCGCACCTGTTCGACATGGTCGTGCGCTGCTACGCACTGATTGCATCCACTAGATGCGACTCCCGTCCCGCCCCAGCCCAACTAGCAGCTCTTCTAGAAGCCTTTCTGCAAATTAGAGGCCCAGCAAACAAGACGCCTGACGCCGGCACTGCACATGCGAGATTGGAATCCCTTCTGCCCGCTGCTGCACCACCTCTCGCCCCCGTCACCGCCCCCAGCTTGCTGCCACGCCACCCAACATCCCCGCCCACGCTGTCTGTTGTCTCTGCTGCTGTCCTTCCTTGACCGACAGCTTGTGCCTCATGACCGGTTTCAGCGCCGACGAGCATTCCATGCCTCGTTGCCTGCCACCCGTTCACCACCAGCATGCCCCGGCCAACCTCGACTGGCATTCCAACCGCGCTAACCCCGCTCTAGGCAACGCCTTGACTCGTCAAACCTCCGCTCTTCATCTCCTCGACTCGTGCTGCCCATGGCCCCATTGGCCAATCACAACCATTCTTTCTTCGCCTTCTCCTTTTTTTCTTTCCTCACACCCCGTACCCTAACGAGTACACCGTAGCCAGAGGAGGGTCTTGGATGACGCCAGGCGTCTTCGCTCGTCGTCCCGCGGCCACACGGCATCGTCACGGAGAGATCTGCAAGAGCTTGGATGCAGTTCGCGAACAACAGGACTGAATCGCCCTCTACCACCTGTCTCCTCCACGAGGCACGCTTCGTCCTCTGCCGCAGCATACGCACTCATTCCGCGCATCTCGCATCTCAACTGAGAACTCCGCCAGCAAGTGGATCAACGGGTTCATGCAAACGGACAGTGCTCCGATTGCCCCAACGTTATCACGACATCTCGCCACCTCTTGCCTCGGGAACTTGCGCTCCTCGCGAGTCAGAAGCGCAAGGATCGTCGGCAAGCACGTGGAGGCACTGACTAGGAGTGAGAGCACGATGGACAACGACGGCGAGCTCACTATGTCGACCACGAGGTTTGACGTCGCTGACTGACGATCGTGATGAGCATCAAAGGGGTTGCTTGTTGAATTCCCATCAGACAGATTGACCTTCGTCCATCGTTGACTGCTCGACACCATCGCAGCTTGCATATCACCTAGGTCGTCCTTGTCAAAGGATGGACAAAGTAGGTACACATCCCGAGTTTCTCCTCCTTTTGCAGAACCACCATCTTTGTTCGTCTATTTGGTTCAAGTCTATGCCTGTGCTAGCATTTCTGATCACCACCCACTGCACTCACCAGTACAACAGCAAGCTTTGGTTACAATATCTGGATGCCACGCAGCTAGCTCAAGTGCACCCGTCCGTCCAAGCGAACACGTTCTGTATGTCCAGCGGTTCCTTTCGCTCTCAGTTCTGTGCAAACACTAGTTCTCGTCAAACAAAGTGCTGAGCTACCTATATCGTACTAATCATCTGAAACTATTACAACACCGTACAATACCACCCGGAGATCAATTCAGGCCGTTGGAATCGTGCCGTTGGACTACACAAGACTGGCTCTTTTCAAGAGCTTACATCTTCAGGGGTGCGGTAGAAGATTCTGGTTGAAAATATAGCCTGGAGGTCGTCATGTTGCTGATAGTACAGGGGCACGTCACTGATTGAATTGAGTAGTTGTGCGAGCGATACAGTCACACCGACTGTCAATGCTAAAACGCATTGGAGCACTCAACTTTCTACACAGGTTGATGTTGGCAGGAGTGGGCAAATGCCTAGTTTCTTGTTGATTCGTTCCTTGGGTTCGTAAATCAAATGGTTGCGCATCGTCATGAGCAAGTGGCTGGTACACGGCAGCACAGCAACTTTTACTTCCTAACCGATGTGCTATTTTCGGCGCTGTACTACCTTCTACATGCATCATCGAAGGTTGAGCTGCGGACAGCTGCACAACTGCGCACGAAGCATCGGACGACATGAGCCCAACGTGCACGGTATAACCCCGGAACATGATCTAATGCTGTGAAAGACACGTAGGCCAAGTCTCGCTTCAGTTTTGTTGCACGAGGAGTACATAGAAGGCGTCCATCTACAGCTTGTGGTTGGTGAGGCTGGTGACCGGCGCCTAACTCTCGACCAATCCGGCATGGCGTCACAGGTACGCGCCCAGAATAGCAGCGATTACAGGACTACACCACACGATCGGTAGAAGACTGTTGAACTACCCCAAAATTTGGCATGCGAGCGCTTACAACAGAGAGCAATGACATGGCAAACCCACAACGTAACGCCTCGGCGGCTGCCCGGCCCCAACGCAGACCAGGCGCCTAGCCAAGATGCTGATACATATCGTTGACCTGCCATCCCCCAGTAATGACCTTTTTGGATGCATAGGTTCGACTTTATGAGACGAGTGATGAGTGACGGTTCTACTTGAGAATTTCCCTTCAATTTCCTTTCCGTCCACCGCCGCTGGTTCGGCGCTTCTCCTTATGTTACTTCGCAAAGGTTTTCTAGATCTCCTAGTAAGTGCGACAGCGACTCCCTGAACTCACAAAGAATGCGGCTTATGGGTATACAGATTCTGTACAACTATGCCTTTGAGCCATGTCATCAGGCTATGCATCATCTCGGCGTCCTTAATCGCAGCTGCACCACATAACACAGTACCTACCTTCACTTCAGTACCAGCTTCGCTTCCTTCCAAGATTCAGCAAAACGTTCCTTCCTGCGCTCATTCATGCATTCGATCAGCATTATCAGAACGCTTTCCAGTAGCGTGCACTGCCCAAGGAGACATTGAGTGTCTCTGTTCTCGCTACAGTACCAGTGGGGAGTCATTAGGGGAAGTGGCCCTTGGTTGTGTATACGCTGCTTGTGGAAAAATCGACACTGCGGCATCAGCATATAATGTATGCCTCGGTCAGAAGAACGCCGTCTTGCCCACCAAGACGGCTCTTACAGTTGTTCCAAGCAACACCCCTAGCACGACTTCCCGCTATCCAACATCCTCCACTACATCTACTTCAAGAGTATCAATCACATCCATTACGAGGACAACGCTACAGACACAATCATCTGCTAGCCAACCTGTCTTTGTTGACTCGATCTCGCTTCCTGCGTCCGCAACATCAACATCCACGTCGACACCCACCTCAATTGCCGCACCAGTTGTGGACGATGACCGTCCTAAGATGACCCCTGCTCAGATCGCTGGACTCGCAGTAGCGGCTGTAGCAGCTTTCATCATTGCCATTGGCCTGATGGCATTGAGCGTGTTTCTAAGAAGAAGGAAAGAGCGAAAGAGCGTGTATGTGGACGAGAAAGACCACGACCGCCACCGGAGACACTCGGCGCGCTTTTCGCACTACGTTCCTGTTGAGGATGTACCAGAGACCTCCACTCACTTCCCTGTCGTACCGCCTCAAGCAGCCTCACGAGATGGACCCAGGTATCCTCGGCTAGTCACACCATCACCTTTCAGCACTTTGGGAATCTCAAGCGCAGGCTCAGGCCGTACTGTGGTAAGACCGGGTGTTGGAACATCAACCAGCGCAGCGTCTATTCCCATGTCGCAAATTGGTCTTGCTATCAGTGCTGAGTTGGAAGGGTGTCCTGCGCCTGCGAAATTATCCAGCCATCCAAGGCAGAAGATCACAGCAGAACACTTCCGACCCGTCAGTACCCGCACCGAGAATACTGTCTTCGAAGAGGATGAAATCGCCGCTCGCCATCGGTCTTCGAAGCTCCTCCCAACGCCGCCAGTTCCCATCATGCCAATCCGAAGTTTACAGCCTTCTCGCCTCAATTCGAAAACTCCAACAACTTCGACTGCATCCTCAAGCCGCACAACACGCCGTTCAGAGTTGTTCCTTGACATCCCCGTCCGCCACGAGAGACCCCAACCAAAGAGAGTTGCGATAGCAGGCTTGTCGTCGACAGGTTCCCCAGCGCCAGGTCGCCCTGGACCCCAACTACAAATTCCTTCGTCCACCTCTCAGAAAACTGCCTCTACATCAGCAACATCCACAACACCCGCCAGTGCCGCCGATATCCCGGACTATTACTTCACGTCTTCCCCTTCCCCGAAACGTGATACAACACCACGCCAGGACTCGGACACGCTGCCCACCACTAAGTCTCACCCTCATGTTCTTAAAGCTCGCCGAAGCCCTGGTACAACGTTAGGCTCACGCACCGTCTCGCGCACTTCAACACGGCGAACATTCCGCGACTCCACTTCAAGCCAAACATCATTCGAGACTGCAGACCCTAACGACCCCACGCCTGAAGACGACTCAGACGACAAGCAACTCTCCGATGACAACAAGCTTTCTCCTGTCGCCGAGAGCCCGATACACGCTCTGAGATATCCCAAGGTGCCAAGGGCGTCCAACCAGTCGGTCCCGAGGAGCCCGAAGATGGGTAGTACACGCAAGAGCAGGGAGGAAGGGAGGTTCTACGTCCGCCCTCTCCCAGAGCCTTCGTCGCTATTGGTCAAGCGAAGAGGACAGCGCGAAGCCCAACAGCTCGAAAACAAACTGGTGCTCAAGGACCCTTTCGTCACACCCACACGTCGCCAAATGCGCGCACACACACGCAACGCAAGCGCAAACTCCTGGGAACACACACCGGCGTCCAAAATCGAGCGTCAGAGCTACAACGACAGTCCAGTGGTCAGTGAAGTGGATGTCGTCAGACCATTGAGCATTGTGAAGAAGACCGATGTTGCTGCGAGGCAGAGTAGAGAGGGCGGCGAGATGATAGGACTCAAGAGTCCCATATGGATCCCACATTTGACTCCCACACGGAAAGGAGAAGACTTATTCATCAGCGTAGGCTGGGGCGATAACCTTGGAGGAAGACGAAATGCCTGAGTAGCGAGCAGAGAGATTGATGATTCTTGTGTATATCCCCCCTTTTTTTTCGTTGCGTTTTACTGTATAGTAAGAAGTACAAGATACCCCATAGCATAGCGAGCAAAGAGCTTCACGAGAACGATACGAGGAGGTCGATAAGCAATACCCTAGTTTCTGATGCCTGTGCAGTCACCTGTAAATGTGGAAATAGTAACCACTTACCACACTTCTCCAGCGTTTCTCTTATCCCTGCGTTCCTGTGCCTTACTCTTACATACAACCAGTTCTGCATTCTAGAAAACTCCAATCCCCTACTGCATAAATCAAGACATTCCGCGCTACGATTTTCCACGCACACCTCCTACTTCGTTCAGGAACCGAACCTCGCTTGCTACAAACCAACTTCCACCTCCCTACTCTTCAAGCAGGGTTTCCATACACCACAACGTAACCAACCCCGTACAAACATTCTGCCAGCCACGCTCCCGGCTCCCGTACCAAGCACCTGCTACCCGCGAGGAAATGTGCATAACTAACTATTCCCGCTACTTCTACAACTGCAAGCAACACACCACCAAGCCACCAGTTCCTACGATCGAACTCCAATGACGCAGCGTTCCGTTATCGCATTACACCACAGCTGCCTGACGATGCTAGTCCGCCCTCGTGAGCTTCCGCGGAGTACGTGGTGCGATTGCTGGTATGGGTACCACGACACTGACGCTGTGTCGGTTCGCTTGCTGATATCTATGGCGTAGCGGTGTATCGCGCATCGTAACACTGTTTCTTTTTTTTTTTTTTTTGAACAGTAATGTGGTGCGTTGGTGGGGGGCTTTTGGTCTCCGGTGGTGTGGTTGGGTGGTGCGAGATGGGGGACGCGGCACAGCTTAGATTCTGGTGCAGCTGTGGGTTGCCGGTTCTCGCTCACGGGGGAAGTGCGACGCGGACGCGAGTGGGGGGACGGGTAGAGTGTCGCGGTTTCTCGGTCGCTTCGAGATTGAGTTTACGTGGTCGGTTGGTGGGTAGAAGACTTGTTCGGGCCAGTCCGGAATTGTATGCTTTTTTTTGGGTTTTGTGGGTACTTTGGTATTTGCTCGACTGCTTACTTTCTCCTAGAACACGAGTTGATGCTCGTGATCCTCGTATAGACGTCGTCCATAACCACGGTCTTGCTGTCTTCACGCCCTGGCGCTCAAGCTGAAGCAATCCCGTATAGACCTCACGTACTCTGTTCCCCCCGCCTGTTTGTCATACCCAACATGACATACATCAATGCGCGCGATCCACGGGTTTCTACTCCAAATCTCTCGCCGACCGAACCTTTGATCTTTACTGGCGGATGCTATTGCAAGAACCTCACGTACACCATCCGCCTCGCTAGCCTGGAAGACGCTCGAACGATTGTATGCCATTGTGAGGACTGTAAGAAGACGTTCGGGAGCGTATTTGGGGTTACGGTGAAGGTGCCGGTCACGCGATTAAGGATGACGGGGGGTAAGGTCAGGGTACGTGCTGTGTTCTCCCGATGGTCGATTGGAGAAGACATCAGCGTCTTCTGATAAGAGGCAGGTGCACAAGTCGAATAACGGCGCTGGATCGTGTTCGTATCGGGAATTCTGCAATGAGTGCGCGAGTACGATATGTACTTACGAGGTGCATCTCTCACTGTGTTCTGAACCTACTGAGCCGGTTTGTGCTAATAGTGTGCAGGAGCAAGCGAAAGAGCACTTCCGCTTCATCTCGTTAGGATCCCTTGATAATCCGTCGGCTTTCGAACCTAACGGCGAGTTCCACTGCTCGCAAAGGGCAGCCTGGCTTCCTGAGATACCAGGGAAAGCGCAATTCTGGAAACAGTAGCCCAAGCTCGGATGGTGCTGTCGCGATCGGAGTTGCTGCTTGGAGTATGAATAAGCATCTTGTTTGATGCTTCGGGATGGAGCAGATGTCATTGTAAATATTTGGGTTGACTTTGGTCAACAGTTGCGAAAGAACGAGCAGCGAGCAGCAACAGCGACAAAGGTTTGCCCACTGCCAGCAGCAGCTACAGAAGTCTTGCAAATACCGTTCAGCACTGACAGTACTGGCGTAAACTGCCCCACGCCTTCGTTTGGCGGTTCGTGTGCACTCATGCTTGACTTCTTTAGTCTGGGTTCGCGCTCCATCTGCATAATCACAACGCGCAAGGCTTGTATGACTCGGCATTGGGAAGTGCCGATCGTAAGCCGAGACAATGCTCGATTGTTTTTTGCCTGCTTCTGGAAGATTTGCGATCCCGCGACCGTTCCGTTGCTTTCCTCAGGTACCGAGCGCCTGCATGTTCAGGACCATGTTTGAGGCATGCAGACAGGGGGCTTGCATAATGTGGGTTGGTACAGATGTGACGAGAACGGGAGCCAAGCGGTGTGTTTGACTTTCACTTTGTCGTAAGCCTGTGGACGTTGAGGAGAAGGTAATCTCATCTGCATTGCGAGGATGGTGTTGTTTAGAAAAAACCTTTGAAGTCAGTTCAGTTTAGATGCTCCCGCAGCATGCTATTGAGTCATCAGTATGGCAGGGCGAGGCTTTCTTCTGCTGTAGTTGAGTCTGGGACGCGTTCCCTCCCGACCTTGCCAGGATCTCCATCTACTGTTTTAAGCAGAACCATGCGTCTCCGAGTAGTCCACCATAACTTGGAAGGCATGTTTGCGGCAGAGCAGTCTCAACGTCCTCGCCCATAGTAAATGCAGCTCTTGCAGGTTCCATAACGCGAACGCAATGTTTACAAACATATCTCCGTGATCGACGAATCGAACGATAGAACCCGCAGGCGTAGTAGTGTTCCATACGGGATGCGAGACGTCGTTGCAAGAGCTGTGTTCCAGGTTGTTTCGGATCGCTTAGGCAACGAGGTATCCGAGGCATCCATGTGAGAATCACCCCACCGAACATGATGGCCAAGTTTTCACGATTGTTTTCGAGCGAAACTGCAGAATGAACCGTACCGAACGTGGAAAGGTGGCCTCCCTCTCAAGGCAGCGGCCAGCCCATGGCGGTGAGTGGCGGCGGCACGGTACATCTGGAGGAACACAGAGTATGCCTGGCAGAGTGCCGCGTGAAAAGTAAATGACTGCGCCTCACCTTTTGGGAAGAACTATGAGGTCCTCCACCGGACATGGGCGATAATAGGATGAGAAGAAAGCGTTGGGTTGATGCCTTACGCCTGGTTTGTTAGCGGGACATGCTACAACAGCGCCATTGGCTATTTGCCCAGCTCAGCCACTTTGACGTGGCTTTGCACGCCCTGAATCTCCCCCAAACATCACCGGCTGTGCTCACGATTCGACATTCCTGGCCTTGCAACAAAAGTATGGCATCGACGTATAGATACAGCTCGCGCGGCGAGGGGCGAACGCTTGAATTCGTCCGCTCGCATTCGCATTTTTGGAGTCCAAGAACTGCGTCACAATGGCGATCCGTCAACGCAAGCACACGAATGTTCTCCTCACCTTCAAGGTGCTTCACTTTGTCAGCCAGCTTCGTCGACGTGTTAAGCCACGTGTGCAAAGGGGCTTCGACGATGATCCTCGGCTTGGCGATGGGCTCTCTACCGGCCGAAAGGCGTTGAGACGACTTTCCGAAGGGTTGTCCCGGCTCGGTGCCCGCAACGCAAAGCAGCCGCAGCACATTGCCAATCGCATCTGCAAGTGCCGCAAGAACAACCAGAAATCGTTTAGCCCGGCACTCAGGCTTCGTACGTCGGGCTTGGATGGCCTCGATCGCTCAAACGAATCTGGGGAGGAGGTGCAACAGTACGTCAAAAGAAGCTTCCGTTTGGTTTCATCCACTAAGCTTCCGGGATAGTATGCTTAGCTCTGTCGACGAGAGACTCAGTCCTACAGGAGAGGCCTTGTCAGCAATTGCGAGTGACAACAAGCACTTTCTCAAACACGTTCATTCGCCGATCTTCGAAGGTTGCTCCTTGGACAACATCGTTCGGTTACTGGTGACGGCTCACGATGCCATTAACACGCTGTCGCACTGCCGTTCGCAGTATAGTGACAGCTGGCTGGCGGCACAAGGTCGAGATTTTGGGCTCGACATAGACGAGGTCTTCGTTGCAAACTACGAGCACTTGCTCCTGCGACTCCAAGCAGAGCTCATTGAAGCACTAGCGCGCAAAGCGCTCAATGAGCTTCAGCAGGGTGGGCATGACAAGAAGCAGCAAAGGCTTCTGAGCTGGTTCACAGAGTTCGCCGAGAAGCCACGACCACTCAGCACTTCCTTCCCATGGACCATCAAGCCGTCGCTGGCTGTGTTGTGGGGTGTAAGCTCATTCCTTTATCTCGTTGCAACCTGGAGACAGATGCTGACTTGAGGTCTACCAGGTATGTTGGATGTTTTACAACCCTCCTAGCAGCCCATCCGCAGGCAGCGAAGGTGGTAACGACCGTGTGCCAGGATGTCGTGTGCTCCAACACCTCGATGTTCCATGGGATGCTCCAGGATCGTCTGAATGTAGGTTTCGCATGTTGCGTTCGCATCCTCGTAAGGTTGTTTCAGTCGCTGACTAGTCAGACTTCCATTTCGGCCTGGAGTTGATTGGCTCACAGCCGCAACCTACAGCGCAACAGCAAACTGGCGACAACGTGACGGTGGGGCCTGGGAGTGATGTGTTCGAAGCACGAAACGCGGATAACTGGCCGCCCGATTGGCAACCATTGGGATCTAGGCATCCGAGCCTTACAGATGCCCAGCTGTCGCCGATTGGCTCGTTGGCGCCTGTTGCACCGCCCCAATTCCCAGGTACGGACTAGCCGCATTGACTCATACTTCTTACCTCGACAACAACCTGGTTTCAGCCTGCAGTTGTTCGCAGCTAACGTGCAGCCAGGCCAAAGTACTTATGCTTGGGCTGCCCATCAGCAGTACCCCATAAATCCCGTTAATAATTATTTACCTCAGAGTCCAGGCGCCATAGCACTTACAGCGTTTACGCAGCAGCTTAGCCCCAACAGCCTTGACCAGTCTTGGCAGCTTCCGTACTCTTCTTTGCCACAGCATAGTCCGCGTCATCTGAACCCTCCCCAGACTCCAAGCATTCGAGTCACCGGAACAGCGGGAACGAGAGACGAGATCTTTGCTCCGCCACATTCGGACTTCGCGGCCTGGAATTATATATCACCCGCCTCAGGCCCCGCACGGAACAACAACAGCAACAGCAACACAAACTTCGACTTCTTCAACATGGGCAACACCCTGCCACCTGTGAACGTACCAACAATACAACTACCGCAGCTTCACAACAAACACGAGCGTTCACGTTCCATGAACTCGAACCCGGATCTTCCCACTCCCGTTAGCATGTCGGGATCTCACTCTGCACTGCCATCACCCATTCGCGAACAAAGAACAACAATGTCGAGCCCACATAGCCATGCACGACAACTTTCCGAAGACGTTTCTTCGCAGGATGAGCATGACGGATCACTGCGGAAGAACAACTCTTACAAGCGTGCCGAGGAGCCACCGCGCAACCACGAATCAAAGATGATTTGCAAACACCAGGAATGCTCTGGTCTCACATTTGACCGAAAGTGTGAATGGAGGTAAGTGAAGTTGCATTATCAGTATCAAGACCTCAGCCTAACGTGTTACCTACAGCAAACATATGGACAAACATGACCGGCCCTACAAGTGTCTCGTCAAGGGATGCGAGAAGCTGCAAGGCTTCACCTACAGCGGTGGTCTCCTGCGTCACGAACGTGAAGTACACAAGATGCACGGTGGAACCAAGAAGTCCCTCTTCTGCCCTTTCACGGACTGCAAGCGTAGCTCTGGCGCCGGCTTCACACGGAAGGAGAATCTTGCTGAACACATCCGCCGCGTGCACCGTAGGACGAGCATGTCAGCCGACATGCACGGCTTGGTGATTCGACGTGACACTTTGGAACGCTCACCAACCGTCGAGAGTCGTCAGGCCTCTGAGTCACCTTACGTCCGCCATATTGAGTATCGTGAAAGCGAGGAACCATCGCTGAAGCGGAAACGAGTCACCGACTCTGTCCTCTCTGATCGCGGCGACGAGGACCTTCGCGCTGAGATCAAAAGACTACGACACGAGAACGAAGAGAAGGACACACGATTACGACAGCTCGAGCAGGCTGTGATGGCGCTGCAGCAGAGTCGCAGGTAATCCCTGTCCACGCTGAGGTTTTGCCATGGTGAATGGGACAGCAACATTGTCAGAGGTAACTTTTCATTTGTCATCGTTTGATGCATTGCGGCTGCTGGAGTTGGTTATTGGGATTTGGATTGGGACGGACATCTCAAACTGCATAGCGTGGTTATTGGCACTCAGACATTACGATTCACCTTCCCCTCAAGCAGGATGACGCTCGCTGTACATAATATTGCGCGTCTGACTGTTCTTCCAACTATACTTGTATTTACTGTCAGCATGTCTGGAACATGCGCATCACGAGAGATGACCAGGCGCGATATTACTCCATTCATTTAGAAAGACGGCGGCGATAATGAATCATAGACAACACCTTACTCTTAATGAAAACCAAGCGCGACAAGTAGACAAAACGAACCAGAACGTGTTATTTCAGATGTGTGCTTTCGTGATTGGGCTGGAGTGAGGTCGTGATTAGCTTTTAGCCCCCAAAGTCTGCCTGGTGTGCCTGACCCTCTGCGCCCTTCATGCCCCAGAGACCTTCCTCTCTCGCTCGGATGCCTGACTTGAGGGCGCGCTGGCTGCCTAACAGCATACCTCCATTACAACTCTGCATACGAGGCGTTCATGCGAGTCATTGCGGCGCACAGGCTGCCGTCTGCAGTCATCACAATCATAGCATCCCAAATATACGTATACGAATGAGCAAGTCCAGCACATGTCGCGCAAGCCACACCACCTTCGTACGACGGCCTGCTCGGAACCCATCACGACTTGTCCGTCGGACGTCGTGCATCTTCTTTCCAGGCTGCCACCAAATGTCAGTAATCCGCCTCTCCGCCTCGAGCCGCGGTCTCCGACGCCTACGCCAAACAAGGACCAGTTCCTGCCGACGCCGAGCCATCCGCTCGATCTCTCGACAGCTTCGCGTCAGCACGAACAAGATGCAGGTAGGTATTCGCAGCAAGCGTTCCCGTGATGCACAAGGGAGTCATACACGTTCGCAGCTCCTGTCGCCTCCATCTGGTACTGAGCGATGTGGAGAAGCTGATTGGTAATTGGTGCTCATGTGATAGCGCGTTAGCGTGAAGGCGGGACGTGTTACGTGTATCGCGTTTGCTGCCTTGTGTGCCGTGTTGCCAACCCACTTCTGGTCGTGTGCTGGTGGAGGTCGAGTGGGTGCGCGTTGTATGTTGGGAACGGAGATGAGGATGGATTAGGCGAGGTGTGGCGGTGCGGCTGCCTGCGTGAACGCCGAACTGGTGGCAAGGGTTGTGAGATGTAGCTGTGAACAAGTAGTGATTGCACATGTACGTTTAAGGGATGTACACGTTCCTTGTGAAAGGTACAAGGCTTAGATTGCTCTTAGAGCATGTTGTTAAATTAGGCTTACAACTACAGATTTACTCTGTTCTAATATACATTTTTGGTACTACAGATTGTACACTGGCTAAACAATAAGAAAACAACAACAGAGCAAAAAGAGCACATTCCAATCCATTCTCGTACCCTGGTTAGTTCCAAGGCAGGCAGGTTCGGAACACGACGTAAACCAACCTGTGATTATCGTGATCAGTTTTCCGTTCAACCAACGTCAACGCCTGCACCTTTTTGTTAATGGCATGCTAACCATATACCCCTTAGCAATGACGGGCTTCGAAAACAGGCCGGTCTGGATGTCTCAGACAGCGGAGGTAAGTTGACGTGAGTGAACTGAACCGCGTCGATAACGCACCACCAGCATGCCCGATTGTTCTCTTGACGAAAAAGCAGTTGTTTTTGAGCACTGTATGGTCGATGAGATGTTGGTCGGGTTGTGCAATGGTACTGGTTGAGGTTGGTGATACTGGCGATGGCCATTTGCTACGACGCGTTTGCGAGATGTCGTGTGCGCTGACCTGGTGCCGGCAATGCGAAGCGAGGTGAAGGCATGCCCTGACTACCTTTACTCTGTTCTTGTATCGCCATCTTGGGGTCAGGTCTACAGCTGTTAGAGTTGATCAGCTATGAGCGACGACATGACATCTGCTGATCACATGTACAGAAACGCTCTATAATAACAACGACAGGTGATGATAAAGCAGAGGAGAGGCACTATCAAACAACATCCTGAAGATACATGTTGAGAACTGGAAAGAATATAAGTATGGCTATGAAAAGAACTCGACACACAATGCTTGAATCGTAAAAGAGTTTACTGAGACGCTGCAGCACGTTTCTGTTGAACACATATCGTACAGCAAATTCGCAAAGGTATTTGTGTACCATGAAGATGGCATCGAAACGGGGTTAAAAAAGGCTCACGCTGTCGCCGCTCATGCCTTTGGTTGTTGCGCCTGCTCTTGCGCCCGCTCTTGCGCCCGTTTGATAGCCATCTCTTTCGCCTTCTGCTGGAAGCCTTCGATCTTATCGTCAATAATGGCAATCTCCGCCTCTAGCCTCAGCAGCTTCTCTTGCAACATGTCCTCATACCGCTCGTCGGTCAATGCCTCCATAGGACTCCACTTGCTTTCTGCAATGCGTTCCATCCAGTTCTTTTTCTTCTCTCCTCTAGCTGCCATCCGAGCTTCTTCTTCCATTTCGGCCGTGTTCTTGTTATCAAGCAAGTTGTAGCCTTTCTGGCCCGCAAAGCCGAACAGACTGAACATCAGGGTCCCTGGCAAAGCATTGCGTGGTCCACGGAAGAGTAGACCGAGACTGAGGCCAGTGAAAGCACCGGCGAGGGTGGATGCGCGGATTTTGTCCGAGCGGGTGGGGTTCAGATCACCTCGCTGGTGCAGAGGTGCGCCGCGAGTGACGTTCCACCAGTTCAGCAGGCCGTCTGAGTTGAGAAGGGAAGTGCGAGCGGTCCAGTAGGTGCTGCCGAGCGCAAAGCATTGCACACCGGAAGCGAGCGCAAAGAGGACTGGAGTCTGTGTGCGTAATGTTCCGTAGAAGGCGCCGACTGCAGTTCCAGGAATGGCTGTGGATTGTTAGAAGACATGTCGAACGTTGATGTCCGGGGAGCGGAGAGATGACGCAGAGTGATTGAACAAAGATGGATGAATAAGCTATGCTTCTAGGCTCTTTTAAAAGTAGAGGAAAGCGTGATTGAGCCTTTATAAGAGCGTGGATAGGGGGCAAGGCTGTCAGAACTGGATGCAAGGAGTATATGTTCTGGAGACGGAGAAGATTGAGTTTGAAGCATGAAAGTCATTCAACGACAGAGGACAGCTGCGTACATACCAGAGCCTACACCAATCCAGGCAGCCTGGCTGACTACATCGAGCGGCTTAGTGACCTGTTCAGGGTCGTGTGGCTGCTTCATAGCTTCCCCATGGACAGTGTGTTGGCACAGCTGAGCGATGATGCTGGCAGTGCTAGCAACAGAGTAGGACGGGGTGATGTCAAAACGCACAGACCAGCCGCCGCCGCACGAATTGCAGACGCACTTTCTGATTTCCCGGGAGTCTTGGGTGGATCTTCAACCGCCAACCAGCGACACCACCACCACCACGCACGACGACTTTCGAGAGCAGAACCCGCTCTCCTACACATTCAGACAGCGCGCGGATACTCACTGCGCGTTGACGGCAAATCGCAATCGCAATCATGGGTACGGCCCCCCATCAAAACCGCAGGCAGCGTGCGGTGCGGCTGCTTTTTTGCCCCGCTCTGTATGGCTTCAATTTGCAGGAACTCTAGCTGACGGACTTGCGCAGCGCCCAAGAACAAGGCGGCGAAGATGTCCCTGGGAGACTTCCTAGGCGACCAAAGTAGGCGCTCTTCCACCGCGTCGAGGGCGCAGACGACTGACTGCAGTGTAGCTCTAGGCTCGTGGGCTGACGAGATGGAGGACATGCCAATGCCCCGTAAGTAGCCCGGTGCTGTTCCCTTGCGCGAACGCTCGTACTGACAGTCTGCAGGCGCAGGTACTATTCCCTAACCGCTTTCTGCGACTCGATTTTCCCCCAACAAATTGTTGCATGCTCACACTGCGCTAGGTGGTGGCGGCGGCGCCAGCTACGGCGGCGGCAGCGACAGGCCTACCTTTGGCTCTGGCGGCGGATTCGGCGCTGGCCGTGTTGAAAGCTTTGGTATGTTGCCGTTCCATGTCTTTCGTTGTATGCGCACGCTAATCCTGTCTCACAGCCGACCGCGGCTTCGCTACCCGCGAGGAGCTCCCCCTCCCCTCGAAGCCTCCTTACACCGCCCATCTGGGTAACCTCTCCTTCGATGCTACCGAGGGTGATGTCAACGACTTTTTCAGCGGATGCGAGGTCACCAACGTGCGCATCGTCGAGGACAAGCTCGACCGCAAGCCCAAGGGTTTCGGCTACGTCGAGTTCGGCTCGCTCGATGGCTTGAAGAAGGCACTCGACTTGTCTGGCTCGCAGTTCCAGGGCCGAAATGTCCGCGTTAGCGTTGCGGAGCCCCGTAAGTATCACTCAGCGGCTTGCAGAGGTAGTGTCTGACAGTAGTATAGCCAAGGACCGCCCCGAAGCCAGGGACATCTCCGACTGGTCTCGCAAGGGCCCCCTTCCCGACCTTCCTGGACAGCGCCGTGGCCCCGAGCGCGGCTACAGCAGCCGTGGCTTTGATGCTGCATCTGACGCTGGCAGCGATCGCGGCGAGCGCAGGCGTCCGGCATTCGAGAGTGACGGCAAGCAGCGTGACTTTGGCAACTGGGAGCGCAAGGGTCCCCTTTCGCCCTCGACCGAGGCACCAAGAGAAGGCGGCAGGCGCTTCGATGGCCCCCGTGAGCCCCGTGGCGAGCGCGAGGGTGGCTTCCGTGAGAGGCAGTCGCCTGCGTGGGGCGAGGCTCGTCCAGAGGGCGAGCGTGGTCCCCCGCGTCGCGAGTTCCAGCCCAGCGAGGGCAAGCCGCAGTACGAGAGACAGCCTACTGCTGCAGACCAGGACAACCAGTGGAGATCCAAGATGCGCGCCGACGCTGCATCCCCGACTGGCACTCCAGATGCCAGCACACCCTCGTCTCCCGCCCCGCTTGCTAGCCGTCCCAAGCTGAACCTCGCAAAGCGAACCGTTTCCGAGGCCCCAGCTGCTCAGCCAGCAACTCCCTCCGACAAGCCTAACCCCTTCGGCGCCGCCCGTCCCATCGACACAGCTGCTCGTGAGAGGGAGGTCGAGGAGAAGCAGAAGCAGGCCGCACAGCAGAAGAAGGAGGCAGACGACAAGGCCCGCGAGGAGAAGAAGGCCAGGGAGGCCGCTGCTAAGGAGGCTGCATCCGCAAAGTCGACCGAGGAGCCCAAGGAGGGTGACGAGGTGCCCAAGGCTGTCGAGAACCCCGAGGCTGAGGCTGAGGACGAGACTGCCAACGGCGAGATCGTCGATGACAAAGAGGTCAAGCCTCAGGAGGTTGTCCAGGCCCCCAAGGACGGAGGATCCTGGAGACGCAAGTCCAGCACACCTGCTGCCCCCGCTGGTACCACAACCGAGACCATGGAAGACGATGGCTGGAGTACCGTCACCAAGGCCCCCAAGAACGCCCGCACCAACCGTCGCGGAGGCGCACCTACCCGTGCCATTGCCTCGTAAACCACCGCAATCAGATCACGGTGGTGAATCGGTGGCTGTTCCTTTTTTTGCGTTCCAGGAAAATAGCAACGTCGCGCATTTCACCGGCGTGGCGGAGTCATTCTCGAGGGTTTTGCTATCTGTTCATTCTGAGCAGCTGTGTCTTGTTAGCTGTCTTTCAAGCGCGCTGTACTTGCCTTGCGTTCAAGCTGGGATGCAAGGCGTTCGTCCGCTTGGTTAGACTGATGGCTCCCCAGCTGCACCTTCACCGGTCCATGTCGCTCATGATACCCGAGCATGCCCGTCACTCTGTTCTCTTTTCGTCCTCCAAAAGTCACGGTTTTCCAATCGCAGCATCATCTTGTCCGCTCATCTAGGCTTCGAAAATCTTGGACTTGCCATCTTCTCGAAAACCCTCCTTCTCCGAACACCACCAAAACACGGGTGCATCCCACCCCACTTACGAGGTCAATGTCGTGACGATAATGTACCTTCTCCATAGACGAAATGAGTGCTTGGGCATGTATTTATTTGCAGGTTAGATTGACGATTGAGTTCTCCACTTCAAAGTTTGGTCTTCTGTGCATGCTGAGACAACATTGTAGGCTAACTACTCACTGATGCTAAAACACAACGACATGGCTTTTTAACACTGCTGCGGACGACCTAAGTTTTGGATGTTTGGTGATCGATGTAACGGCGATCCGCTCCCGCCCCAGTGGGGTCCCCTGCTCAGCCGCCCCTCATACGTCAGATACGTCAGTCTGTCCAACCTCAATATCTTGCTTTGGTGCCCGAGTCCACACTGTCCTCATTCTAACGTGTCTCAGTACTTTTTTGTCTCTGTTTTGCGAGATCTGTCAAGAGCTTACCTTCAAGTTGCCAATTTCAAGTAATTTACTGTCCATTCCAGCTGTAAGGGATCTAGGGACAATTACGGTATCACAACATCCACCAGACTCTTCTTTGAATTGCGTCAATCTATACAATCTTCTACGAGTCCTGAACAATGTCGACAAAACCTCAATCACCCGGGCCAAATGCCACCTCAGCAGCATCAACAAAACAAGCAAGGTCCCGTAAAGCTCTCAACCCAGACGCGACAGCAGCGGGACGAGCAGGCTCAGCAGGGGGTGTGATTCTCGAGAAAGAAGCCGGGAAAAAGGCATCCACTCCAACACCCACCGCAACCCCAAAAGCTGCACCAACTCCATCCAAGGATGCAGCAGCCAAACGCAAACCCCGAAAGCTAAACAAGGAACCGACATCTACACCTGCGGCTGCAAGCGCAACAGCAGCATCAAGCGTATCAAACGAAGCCGCCGAACTCGAAGCGCTCAAGAGCCGTGTCAGGGGACTCGAAGCGAAGGTCGAGGACCTCTATAAATCCACACCGCCCGCAAACGCCGTACCGCGTTCCCCACGACGTAGGGGCAAAGGACGCAAGAACTCGAGCGCGACGACGACAGCGACTCTCGGCAACCTTGGACAATCCAAGACGGAACCAACCTCGCAAGTCACGGAGCTCGACGACGAAGAAGAAGCCGACGAAGAGCTTGTCCGCCTCGAATCCGAACTCGAAGTCGCGCGCCAGGACCTGGCACACTACCACCCACAGTCGCGTCCACGTGCGCGAAGGACAGGATCTGAAGATACAGAGTATGTGGAGGAGATACCGCGAGAGGCAGCAGGCGTGAACGCAGCTGGCAGCGATAGACAAGTCACGTTGAGCGGCAGCTATCGGATTCCGCTCCCGGCCAACCTGAACCCAGAGGACGTCAAGACGATCCAGAGCGGCGTGTCTGCGGCGCAGAACGTCGCTCGCTCGTTCCTCGATCAGCGGCGTGCAAACCAGGCCCTGAAGAATGCGCAGGCCGATGCTGGGCCTCCACCGCAGCCAAAGTCCAAATCTCGCCCAGCAACATCGTCGTCGTCGACGCCAAAAGCGAGGGCGAAAGCTCAGGATTCGAGTCTGGAAGTCAGTACGCAGCTGGATGGGGGAGCGGGAAAGCAGAGCTGGGGTGAGTGGATTGGCGGGTACAGCATGGCGATTAGTCGGGCGGTCAAGACGATTGAGCATGAGGCGGCTATGGAGGCCAAGACGGAGCGGCCGGCACAGAGCAGGAGGATGAGTGCGCCCAAAGCGGGTGCGACGGGAGGGGCGGGAGGGAAGAAGAAGAGACCAGCTCCGAAGGCGACGTTGAGTGGGGAGCAGGTACAGGGCTTGATGAGTTGAGAAGTAGCAGAAGGAGAAGGAGACGAGACCAGACGAGAGGACGTGTATATCATGTATCCGTTTGCACATGCATGCACCGGCGTTTTCGTTTGGGCTACAGGGTATCTCATCTTGACATTGTGTCAACAGCGTCTTATATTGTCCGCCTCGTGTACGCCCAGTACGCCTTGGCCGGCAGTTTCCAATCACTTTTCCTCAGACTCGGATCAAACAGGTCAAAATCCGCCTTCTGCAGCCGATCAAGCCAGCTCTGCGTACTGATGCTCGGCATGAAGACGCCAAATGCAGCATCCACGTCGCTCAACTGCTGCTCACTGCCTGCGTTCATCTGCTGAGCGCTGTATTGATGCTCGCCGTCGTCCTGGTGCTCAAACTCGTGTCCCAGGTTCCCGTCGCTTCGAAGCTTGCCCAGCATCTCCCGCGCTGTGATCAAGTGATCGTTGGCGCGAGTCGCGACTGCAAAGACGGCGTCTTTCAAGCCTGGTGCCTCTCCTCCAAGGCGAAATACGTCTTCCTCCCGCACGTTGGCTTCAGCCATTACGTCGAGGGGCAAGAGGACAGCGCCCTGTGCTGGGCCCGACTGGCCTGTGATGTGCCCGGCAGTACCACCGGACTGGGGCTGGGGGAAGGCGATAAGTGGGATGCCGCGCAGCACGGCGGCGATGCCTGTTGCCTTTCCAATGTGGGAGGCGATGTGGTCTGTGGTCAGGGACGCCTGGGGCAGAGCAGATAGTGTCAGGTACATCAAGGTCGAGTATGTGTTTTCGGCGTAGCTTTCGAGGGAGCTGAGAGTTGGGTAGGGTGGGTTCCCCAGGTACTGCTCGCGCGTGTTGATGACGCGGTGGAACCAATTCTTGCTCAGACGCGACTTCCCGTCAGAGCGGACTTGCAGGTCCTCTGCTGCATGGGCAAGCAGAATGGCGACGGGCTCTTTGGGGGGCGAACCTGCGAGTGCTTTCGTCACCGTGTCGCGCCAGAACTGCATGCGCATCATGCCGACGGTGGGTGTGCTGGTGGTGTCGGCCACGCTGGCGACGTCGACATTGAAGGCGCGGATGGCGAGGTAGGCATCGCGGGAGGATTGCGGGATGAAGGATTGGAGGATGTGCGAGGGTGTGTCGTAGGTCCTGCGGAGAGGTTAGCTTGCGGATGCCGCGATGGAAGGTTAAACATGAACAGCCACGTACCGAACAAGATTGGCGCAGTAGGCTCTTGCGCGCTCTACCTCAGCCTGTGAGGGGCGTGGGCCATCTGTGAAGCACTGCGACGTTTGTATTTGCCGCCGCTGAGGCAGGGAGTATGTGTAAATGCGCCGTATGGGAGCTGCCCGGAGCTTTGCAGTTTGCATTGAATGCGAAATGGAAACTTTGAGCAGAGTCTTGGAGGTACAGGATATATGACAAGGCAAACTAGAACAAGTTACAACGCCTCAATGGTAACGAGGCGCACACGTACTATTACTACAGAGAGATGTCAAAAGATATCTCAGCAAGCCGCAAAGCGCGCATGGCCACTCGCCGATGACACCGTCATGTCGATCACTTTAGCGGCGGCGTGGGGACGTGAAAGCGCGTCTGGCGGCGAGACGCGTCGCATGTACCGACGCCCCAAAGTTGGCGGCACGGAACCAACAACACCATGGACTCGCCTCACCCCGACGAACGACCAGCAAAGAAGCGCCGCTTTTTCGCAGAAGACTCGTCGCCAGCTCAAGTTCGTTCCAAGCCCCCGCCACACGCACCCTCAAGCCCAATTCGCATACCAGACGAAAGGGAACAGAGCCACAACGCAGCAGCACCGGATGGCTTCGATGTTGGCATGCTGCAGGCAGTCGTGGGAGAGCTTCCCTCTTCCACTCTGCAGAAGTTGAAGGACGTCAGTAGCAGCAATGTGGAGAGAGGTAGGCACACTCACTGTTGTGCTGCAAAACCGGGCTAATCGTTGAATAGCAATCAACCTGTACCTTGACGGCTCTTGGGCCTCTGTCCCTGCTTCCGCGCCCGCCTCTATCTTCCAACCGCGCCCTCAAGCCGTTCAGACAACGATAGCCAGCTCTCTGCAGCGCACAGAGTCCGAGGATTCCATCACCTCACAAGGATCCGCCACCTCGACACCCATGGCGCCCATACTGAGAGACATGCCTTCCAAGCGCTACATTGGATCGTTCGGAGTCGTGGGCTGGGCGACGACGAGTGGCACAGGACTGCTCAAGCACAACGACAAGGTCACTATCGAGCGCTTCAAGATGCAACCAAAGAGCAAGAAGCGTGTGGTAGCCCTCAAGAAGCAGGATATTGTCGTCAGGTTCACAAACGAGCGAGGGCAAGAAGTGGGCAGACTGGAAAACGAGTCGGCAGCGTGGGTGTCTGCCTTGATCGACCAGAAGGTGTGCTCGTTCGAGGGCAGTTGTGTATACGTCCCAGATAGGATACGAACGAGTGACACGATATACCTCCAGTTACACGGCTACTTCTTGCGCAGCGCTTTCGACAAGCGCAAGTTCACCAAACCAGAGGACAACCGAGAGATCAGCATCTTTGAAGAGAAGGAAACCTCAGATGAGCGTGATTTGAGGATGCGCCAGGTCGGTCTCGTGAAACTTTTCGAATCCATCAGCCTGCATCCGTCACGTCAGAACGAAAACACAGAAAAGCACAAGCGGCAAGGTCTTCTGCAGGCAGCAGAGAGCGCCGAGAAGAAGGATGAAAAGCCCAAGGCCAAAAATGGCACGCCTGCAGACGGCACGTCTTCACCTCCCGGTGACGAAGCTGAGGAAGGCACAGAGCTCGAACAGGACCAGCTGGACTCGTTGTACAAGAAAGCGCAGTCGTTCGACTTCAACACTCCCGCGATGGAACCCGCGGACACATTTGTCATGGATCTTCGCAAATACCAGAAGCAGGCTCTGCACTGGATGGTCGGGAAAGAGAAGGACGAATCGCTTGAAGGCAAGGAGGTTTCGATGCACCCGTTGTGGGAAGAGTATCAGTGGCCTGAAAAAGATGCTGATAACCAAGACCTGCCCGTCATCGAAGATCAAGCCATGTTCTACGTCAACCCATACTCTGGCGAACTTTCGCTCGAGTTCCCCAGGCAAGAGCAAAACTGCCTCGGCGGCATTCTGGCTGACGAGATGGGTCTCGGCAAGACTATCGAAATGATGAGCTTGATCCACACGCATAGAAATCATCCGGACCAGAACGTACAATCAGACGTACCCAAAGCGCTTCCTCGCCTACAAAAGACCAGTGCAGCTGTTGAACCGGCGCCGTATACTACTCTTGTCATTGCGCCCATGTCGTTGCTTGCACAATGGCATAGCGAAGCGGAGAAGGCGTCGAAAGAGGGTACTCTGAAAGCCATGGTCTACTACGGATCTGAAAAAGCTGTCAATCTTCAGAAGCTATGTTGCGCGTCCAACGCCGCTAACGCTCCCAACGTCATCATCACCAGTTACGGCACAGTTCTGTCTGAATTTAATCAGGTTGCTGCTCAAGATGGCAATAGAGGATCGCACGGTGGCATCTTCTCGCTCGAGTACTTCCGGATCATCCTCGACGAAGCACACTATATCAAGAACAGGCAATCCAAGACAGCGAAAGCTTGTTACGAGCTCAGTGCGAGACATCGGTGGGTGCTCACCGGTACACCAATTGTCAATCGACTCGAGGATCTGTTTAGTCTGGTGCGCTTCCTCAAGGTCGAACCCTGGAGCAACTTTTCATTCTGGAAGACATTCATCACAGTACCCTTCGAAGCAGGCGAGTTCATTCGGGCTCTCGATGTGGTGCAAACAGTCCTTGAGCCGCTTGTTTTACGTCGAACGAAGGATATGAAAACGCCTGACGGCGAGGCTCTGGTACCCCTACCGCCGAAGGTCATTGACGTCGAGCGCATCGTGCTCTCACAAGATGAGCGAGACGTATACGATCACATCTACTTGCGAGCAAAGAGCGTCTTCACGCAGAATGCCGAGTCTGGCATGCTGCTCAAGAACTACACCACCATCTTCGCTCAAATTCTCCGCCTCCGGCAATCATGCTGTCATCCTGTTTTGACGCGCAAATCTAGCCTCGTCGCCGACGAATTGGAAGGCAACATGGCGTCTGATCTTGCCAATGGCCTCGCTGACGATATGGATCTCTCCAGCTTGATCGAGCGCTTCACGGCCGACAGCGACCAAGATGTCAACAAATTTGGCGCCCATGTTCTCAAACAGATCCAAGACGAAGCCGAGGCTGAGTGTCCTTTGTGTTTCGAAGAGTCCATGGTCGACCAGGCCGTTACTGGCTGCTGGCACTCCGCGTGCAAAGAATGCTTACTGAACTACATCAACCATCAGCGGGACAAGGGCGAGGTTCCCCGCTGCTTCAACTGCCGCGAGCCCATCAACGCGCGCGACGTTTTTGAGGTCGTACGCCACGACCACGTTATTGACAAGCCGACACACAGCTTTGGCGGGGACGTTCCCCCGCCAGCTACTCAGACACCGCGTATTAGTCTGCGAAGGATTGGCCTTAGCGGCTCTGCGAAAACCCAAGCTCTACTGACTCACCTAAAGAAGAACAGAAAAGAAGACGCCAAAGGGAAAACAGTAGTCTTCTCGCAGTTCACATCCTTCCTCGACCTCATAGAGCCCGCGCTGACCCGCGACCATATCCCCTTTCTGCGCTTCGATGGCTCCATGGCGCAAAAGACACGCGCCACGGTTCTCGCAGAGTTCACCGCGTCTCCGAAGCCCTACGTCCTACTGCTATCACTGCGCGCGGGCGGTGTGGGGCTGAATTTGACATGTGCGCGAAATGTGTTTATGATGGATCCGTGGTGGAGTTTTGCGGTCGAAGCGCAGGCTATTGATCGTGTGCATCGCATGGGGCAGGAGGGGAGTGTGAAGGTAGTAAGATTTGTGGTCGAGGGCAGTATTGAAGAGAAGATGTTGAGGATTCAGGAGAGGAAGAAGTTCATGTGAGTTTTTGTCCGATAGAGGCAATATACACAGGTGCTAACGTGACGCAGTGCGAGTAGTTTGGGCATGATGAGCGAAGATGAGAAGAGAGTGCAGAGGATTGAAGATATCAAGGAATTACTCAGCTAAAACAGCCACATGGAGAATCAAAATAATTCTTAGCACTATCGTGGAAACAGTTCACATGTTCACCGAGGCATTTTCAGCACGCAAGGCGTCTTCCGCGTCATCAGCGACAAAACAGCAGTGTTCACTTTTGTTGTATACGCAGCACTTGTGTCTGCCTCGCCTTAGCCTCAGGCCACCTATCATCCGTTGCTCACAAATGAACAGAATCAAACGGACCGAGCACCTGCTAGTAACAGCACATGAAAGCGGCGCGTTAGCGCTTAAGGCTGTGTAAACTTCCCTCCAACTATGATGTAGCGTGCCGAACAAGAACACGAGCACAGCCATGACTATCACCACCTACCACGTAACCGACATCTGAACTAAACAACACAGTTGAATCCAGCGTTATTACACCTACAAACGCCCGCATCAAAACACCAGTACTCACAAACTCCCTGCTCCGACCAAACACCCCCATGTCCCCCAAGAAACCACTAAACTACGCAAAAAGCAGCGACCCTACACTCTCCCACACCAGTACGACACCCCTGAACCATTTTCTATCTCCATCTTATATCCAACACAACTCCAGCACCCCCCAAAGAACCCCACGCCGCGACGTCGTCATCGTCGGCGAAAAATCCTTTCAGCGGATTCTTCGATCCAGACGGCGCTACAGACGTAGTGGGGTTGAAAGACGATGCTGTTCCCGACCGGGGACAACAGCGCCGTCGGTCCGCGAGTGAGGTGGCTGGTGAGGAGGTGCACAAGGAGATAGGAGGGGAGGAAGGGGGGAAGAAGATGAGTGGTGAGGCGCTGGTGGAGGGTAGGGGGGCGGCGGTTGCGGTTGGGGTGGTATCTTTGCTCAGGGGGATGTAAACGGGGGTGTTGAGTTTCGAAGGAAGAATTTAAGAGCGGGGAAGATGCAGAGGGGCTGGCGTGGAGATTGGGGTTTTATGGTGTACTATTACTGAGACGCTTGGGTGAAGCGATCAGGATGATGCGAACAATACTCCGATCGTGGGAGTACTAGCATTTACAACCGCGCTACACAACTCTCCCCGCTTACACACCGATGTACTTCCTGATATCTGGCAGTGCCGTACCATCCTTCGCGCCTTTATACCCTTCCCCCGTCGCCGTACACCCCGGAACAAGCGCGCAGAGCGTAGTGCCCAACCCCTCTCGCAAGAAATTGCCACCCACGAGCGTCAGTCCACCCTCGCGAACGTACTTGTGCAGATCGAACGGCGCGCGGACAACATCTTCGACCAGGTTCAGCGGCGGGGGCGTGTAGTTGGGTGGTTGGCGGTAGATCAAAGATACGTAGCGGTGGGCTTTCACGGATAGAGGGGTCAGTGCCATGTAGCGCGCTTGCGTCTTGGGTGTTTGGGCTGCGATGCATGCGGGCTGGACGTCGTAGACGATGTGGTGCAGGAATTGGCGGAGGAGGGGGAGAGAGGGACCTGGCGCGTCAGGGTCGAGTTGGATGTAGGTGTACTTGGTTGTAGCTGGGTCGGTGTTTGCCTCCGGGTCAAAGGAGAAGATGGGCTCTTGGAGTGTTTCTGGATGGTTGGTTAGTTCGATGATCTGATGGCATGTTGATTCGCAGAGAACATACGCAGGACGTTGAATTCATTTCCGAGGTTCTCATTGATGTTGCCGTATTTGACACGCAGGTCGGTGGTGGGTGTAAAGTCTGGTACTGAGTCTGGGATCACACTTGCTGATCTAAACTTGTTCGATACTTCGGCAGACCGCGCAGCAGTGATGCCGGATGTTGGGCATGACTGCCTCTCCCCAAGCAGAGGTGACGCGTGAGTCGAGGTAGTGAGAAGGATGGTTAAAATTAAGGTCTTCATGTTGAATCAGTGTATTTCAGATGTCTGGAAGTCAACTAATTTGGAGGGTCTATCCGTGTGGCATTTATATATATGCCCCCTGAAGGTTGCCTTTAGTGGGAGCGGGTATGCTTAGGAAGGGAGATGATCTTGGTATGAGTCGCGACTGCAGCACTGGATTGTGAAACTAGTGTACGCCAAAAGCCAAGTACCACCAACTGCACAAGTTTACGCGCCTTGAATGCTGCAAATGCCGTGTTAGATCATCGATATCACTCAGCTGCAGAGAAGAGCAGTCCCGCTGATTAGTCGACGAAGCCTATCGAACACCAGCCAGCCCTAAGTGCGACTTGCCAAGCATGGCCCAGGGACAGTGTAGGAAAAGATTGAGATCCCCATGAGGTCGGTGGCAGCACCACCACCGGAAAGCATGAGGCTCTAGGCTAAATGAGCGTACTGATCAAGGAACTTTGCGGCGAACGCATCGCACCGCTTTCGCTTGGCAGAGATCCGGGAGTGGAGACCGAGTGATGTCATCAGGTTCTCTGCTATTGATTCGAACAGTTGCAGCAGGCTGTCGAAGCTATCCGGTGTTGTTGAGGTAACGTGAGGCACGATCCACGTCCTTAACTTGGGTACATGGTTGCACAAAGCCGAGACATACAAAGCCAACCACCGCGCTGTTGAGAGAGCTAGCGTTCATTTGAGGAGGAAAGTCCGTTGCCGTGTGGCTCGCAACCATGTGTCCTCGAAAACACAACCTTCCAAGAGGTCAACAGTGCGTCCGATTCCAATGCGTACGTAAGTCTCCTCGTTCTTCTCGGTTTCCGTCTTCTCGACCAACATGAAGTACGTGACGTTTGTGTCCTGTTGAGAGTCCCATGTTGGCTCAGGTTGTTGCATCAGCACAATTGCTATGCACTCATTGAAATCTTGGCTTGGTATATGGTCCAGATAGCCGGTTCCAATGCGAGATCCAAACTCCTCGTAGATAGAGATGATACGTCGCAAATCTGGGTCGTCGAATGGTGGCTGTGTATCACAGCTACTTCGACAGAAGACTCTGGTGTGATACGCTTCGACCCGCAGTCTAATATCTCGTCCACGGTCCACGGCGTCATCGCTGAACTCAAGCCGGAAACCGACTATGCTCGCAGTGTAGTTTCGAGCATCTTTGACAGACGGACGTCTACACGCAGCGTCCAAAACCCATGCTGGTGGCTGACATAGCATCCTCACGGGTCCCCTTCTAGATGCCCAGGACCAGCTAGGAGCCACAGAAGGTCCATCACATAGTTTAGTACTTTCGCAATACCAAAGGAAACCATAAGGCAAGTGCTCCCACCAAAGTCCTGCAGCATACTTCATGCCCGTGGCATTGCGAAACGTCCTCGCTATCCCACCAATCGCCGCGAAGACGTCAGTATCTACCGTCAGATCTAGCCCCGAGTACTGACACACAATGTCGTACCACTGCTTGATCTGGACAGAAGCAGCATCGCCGAGGTAGTGCTTTCTGACAATGCGCTTACCGGTATCTTCGACTGAGAGGGATGTGGTTCTTTCTCGTGCAGAACAAGCCATGCATTCCCAGAGAATCTCATCTCTCGCATAGTGTAGTACTCGTCGAGATAAGAGTCTTTCCTGGAGCACCCATCCTCTTCGACTCAGGGGTGACTGGCGGAATGTGTCCTTCCAAGACAATCCTGACTCTCGCCACGATTCCTTGTCGTCGACTTGTGCTATTGGAAAAGCTCTCTCGTTGGCAAGAAAGCCTGTTGAGCCGTCAGGCGCATCTAGTGCAGATATGGTCAGGTGTGCATTCCTGTAGTAGTGCCCCATCTTTGCAGCTTCTGCTCGCCAGTCTTCTTGGCTGTCCTGGATAATGCATAGAGCATCGATCCAAAGATACTTGATGTTGAGTTTGCGCGTGACTTCAATCGCATCTCGAAATGTGCAAGGTAGACTGGGAGGGTCAATGTGTATCTCGAAGAGCCTCAGATTGCCAACCGTGGTTACCAATCCAGGAGAGCTGCCCCAGCAATGGCTCAGGGCTGCGTATGTTTCCCCGGGTGGAAGAGAGTTCCAATACGTAAGACGCAGTTTATCCGTGACCTCGATCAATCTCCTTGGGGTGATGAGGTCTTTTGGCGTCTGACAAGCATCGTGGTTTGCAACGCAGTCAGCGAGCCAGTCGGAGATCAAACTGTATGTCGCTGCTGCAGCTGGATGCGAATGAACTTGTCGAAATTCGTGATCTGTTAGACTCTAAGCATAGAGACGTGACGCACAGAAGCCAACACTGACCTGGCCCAACGACTTCGAATCTTTGAATGGCATCGTTGAAACCTTTGACAGACACTGAGTCGTTGTGAAGCCTGGCAATGCGCAGTCTTTCGCATCTACCAAAGTCTCCTGGCAATTGCTTGCAGAATGTGTGGAATAACAAGCGACAGATCTGGCAGCCCTTTGCTGCTGAGATTCTTAAGCTTATCTGGGTATGATGTCGATCCAGTTGTGTATGTGGGCGCCGACTGTTCTGCGGCAGAGGCTGCAGAGTGCGTCAGAGGTCGGCATGACGCCCTGTACCTTTCATGTTGGACTCTGTCCTTGGCTCTTCCTGTCTACATGTGTTTACGCACAACGGAAGGATCTTGACCGTTGGATTACCTAGTACCGCAGTCAGCCCAAGGTACCTGACGCTAACGGGACTGTGACGTGATGTTTTGAACTTTGCCCCGCGTCCCACCGAGGCTCGGAGTAAAGAAGTTCGCAATCGCAGTCGCAATAATTGCCTCTTGCTCCCACCACAACTCCTCGTGCCGTATACAATTCGCCATGGCATCCACAACAGCTTCAGACGTCCAGACGCCGTCGCAGCCCACGCCACAAAACCTGACCACATCGGCTAGCACCCAATTCCCCACCATCAACATTGGCACACGCAACTCGGCACTTGCTCTCGTCCAGGCCAACGCCGTCAAGCAAGCTCTAAAGGATGCCAACCCAGACCGCACGTACGAGATTTGCCCGGTCATGGTGCAGGGAGACAAGGACAAGATCACCCCGCTGCAGCAACTGAGCCAAGGCGAGAATGCAAAGAGCCTGTGGACTGGCGAGCTCGAGAGCATGCTGGAGAAGGGAGACTTGGACATCATTGTTCACTGCCTGAAGGGTATTTTGAAACTACTCGCCGTGTTATACTGACCGCTGACCAGCACAGACATGCCCACCCACCTGCCTGACAACCTCCTCCTCGGCGCCATTCTTGAGCGCGAAGACCCCAGCGATGCCCTCATCATCTCGCCGCGCCTTCCCAAAGAGACTACACTTGCCACACTACCACAGGGCGCCACCATTGGCACGTCTTCTGTCCGCCGCGCCGCTCAGCTACGCAAGCTCTACCCACACCTGAAGTTCGCGGACCTGCGAGGCAACGTTGGGACGAGGTTGGGCAAGTTGGATGCCGAGGATTCGCAGTACTCTGCCATCATCCTCGCAACTGCCGGTCTGAACAGGATAGGCTTCTCCAGCCGAATCAGCCAGAGACTCAGCAGCAGCACCGGCGGCATGCTGCACGCTGTCGGTCAAGGAGCCTTGGGCATTGAGATTAGGAGAAATGACGACGTCATGAAGGACATGCTTAGCAAGGTACGATGTGAGCGCACCACGCGGGCTTGTGGCGCCGAGCGTGCACTTTTGCGAACCCTAGAGGGAGGATGCAGCGTGCCAATTGGTGTCGAGACAACATGGCGTGGCGGGAAAGGCCTGGCGGTCGGCGCACAACCCGCTAAAGATTACGACAAGCACGGCGCTGCTCTGGAGGCTACAGAGCCAGATCTTGATGACCAGGAGCTCGTGCTGAAGACAATGGTCGTTAGCGTCGACGGTACCGAGTTCGTCGAGCACGAGGCAACACGAAAGGTTCGGTCCGCAGAAGAAGCTGATGAGTTCGGGCGGGATGTTGCAAGAGTCTTGATCGAGAAGGGCGCGGGCAAGATTCTTGAAAAGATCAAGGTCGAGAAGCAGTGGGGTGCAAAGAAGCAATTGGAGGCAATGGGCGTCGCTCCAGGCACGGCATAGATGAGCCGACAGCGAGCCATGAATGCACAAGTCACATTGCTCCTGTGATATCAAGCACGTGGTTGAAGATATGTGATTCCTACGTTATAAGGGCATGGCCAGACGCAAACGACACATTCTGAGGTTGACTTCACCGAGCAGCAATTTAAGGAGCAATTTCGTTTCGCTCACCCACGCCGAACATGAAAGAGATGTGCTGACCATCAACCCGTTCTATATATCGCGTGTAGACTGTCAACGAGCTTCCGAAGTATGTATCCAACTCCAAACACCTTACTTTATCCATATATGCGCCATCCATTAAGGCAAAGGCCAGCCTCCTCCACCACTCGATCTTTCCCACGTCTCGACACTACACTTTACACTCCCCGGCCTTGTCACTGGCGCAGAGACCGTCCGCTCCTTCCGCTCCGGCTCCCCACTCACGACTGTCGTCGTGCTCCCCAATCGACTCGCCCCCAGCCGCGGCGTCCCCAGACTCTGCACACTCATGCGTCGACTCCTCGGCCACGGGGACAGCGGCATACTCCCGCCGTCTCTCGAGAAGGATATGTTGCGTCCGAACTCGCGTATCCTTGCTGGCGCAGTCGATACCACGAGGGAGGTGAGGAAGGGCAGGTTCGCGAAGATGATGAGGAGCGTGGGTTCCGATGTGTAGTAGAAGAGGTAGGCGCCTGACTCTGGTGCCGTGAGGACTAAGTATCGTGCGAAGATGCCGAAGGTGAGCGTCAAGATGCCCGTTACTGTGAGGATGGCAAGGAGGAAGCGACGTGGTGTTGGTATGAATGGCGTTGGGAGAATGAGGACAAAGAAAGTGGTCAGGGTGGTGGATGTTAAAGAGACAATGGTGTGGTTGTGGTAGGTTAGACATTGTGGATTGTCTTCCATGTGTGCTGGTTGACACCAGGATAGCAGTGAGATCTGGGTGATTAGGAAAGAGAGAATACAGATGGCCGAGACGACCTGGACATAGCGTCTTCGAAGGATACTGGATGCGACTGGACTGTCTGGGTCAGTGAGAATAACGGCAATTTGATGGGTGCAAACGTACAAGATTCGCCAGTACAAGACTAAAAGGCACGCTTTGACAAGCCACGTTATGACTAGCTGAAGTTCTTCGAGTACGTATCGATATGTACGCTGTTGTTGCGTGGGTTCGTTGGAGACCAGGTTGGTGAGAACGATGAAAGCAGTGAATGGCAGAAGGAGGGACACCATGATCCAGTCATCGGCTTGCAAGTCTGCAAAAGACTTGAGCATGATGCGTCGAAAGATCAGTCTCGCGACAATGATCGAGAAGGCCAATGCATAGAATGCCCATGACTGAATGGCAAGTGAAGAGTCGGTGTCCATGATGAACGCAAGAAAACGAGTGACCAACAGAAGAATGACAACGATAAGAAAGAAGGCCCGGTAGTAATACGACAATCAAGAAGTAACAGACATGGTGAATGAATGCGAGTATGGAAAGAAGCTAAAAGGTTGGGACGAGAATAGAAAAGCAACTACGGATAGTCATTGCGTTCATCCACCTACCGAGCACGTTCTGTATCACCTTGGTATATCGACACGGCCGCCCCCATGTCTCAGACAAGCAAAAGCACCGCCCACGCAGCTCGATCGCGCACCATAGACGCGGGGTGACCACTCCGCGGGTTGGCCAGTGGCGGTCCTCTGCAGGTAGTCCCGAAGGGGGGTTGCGCTACCCTCTCTTGTCCGAGAGGCTGTGACAGGGGAGTTCACGTGTATGCAGCGAACTATATATCTGGTTATGTGCCTTAGGGACGCCGGCGAGTTGGGTTGAGTGCAGGAGGGAAGGAATGCTGAAGGTCTTGCCTGGACCCTGGAACCGTAGGCGAGGCAGAAGTCTTAACCCGTAGCAAATCATTGCGCTTCCATCATCACGACAACGACGCGGTGGAAGGCATTATTGGACGCCGCTCTTGGCTTTGGCCTTGCTCCTGCCCTGATCGACAACACGGATTTAGGCGACGGCAGGGGCCAACGTCTCGCTTTTGCTCTCAGCTTCTGCTACATACATCATGCCCACGCGTAGCCGCCTTTGCAGTGGGGATTTTCGATAGATCATCATGCATGCAGCTTTCGAGCATGCTTGGCTCACTAACAAGCAGGTTGCGTTGACTTTTGACAAGAGATGGAATGGCGAGGACAACGGTGCCTTGTCCTGAAGGCGATGGTGTGTGAAAAAGCAAAAGTGACAGCAGCTCAAACTCTGGTCCGCGGCACTGGAAGTGAATGGCCGCATACGAGCTTTACGACACGCTTGAAAGACAAAACACAATTGACCACCTAGAGAGCAATCCTTGTCCAAGCAACTCGCTATGTTATCGAGAGATCGTGCGATTCGTAACCACTCCTCTGGGACAGCTCGCTTCATGACGCTACGGCCCGGCCCCACGAGACAACTTCCCGGTGTCTAGCTATCTACTTGACGTACCCACGGAGCGCTGTTTGTCCGGATCGAGCTGAGCCACTTTGGTCACTGCGGCCGTTCCGCACCATGTGGGTTATCGTCGCACAGCATGCTGCTTCGAGCGCTGCAGGGTCATGTTCAAGGATGTATTCCACATCAGGTTTTGCGATCGACAAAGTTGAATCAAAAAGAACAGAACCACAGGTCTCGCATGGTTGAGCCATCTTGAACCTCATCAGGGTAATCGGTCACAAATGACATCCAGGATGTGCCATAGGGGCTACAGCCCCAATTCTTATAAGAACCGCTCAGTTCAGCAGACCGGTATTGTAAACCGACCCCTGCATATGCAGCGAACATCACCTTTCCTTCTACATCTTAAAGACACTACTGCAAGCCTACGGTCTCGAGCACCGAAAAGGATGCGCGAACCTCCACTATTATTGGATAAATCAATGCGGACCGATATTCCGCGGACTTTCCAGAAGACAAGTCATAACTTTGCAGTATCAACGCAGTACTTCCAGGCCCACGTGTTCGGAATACTTGCTGCAGCATGTTAGATCGAGGAAGATTACTTGTACCCGATCATATCATACAGCCTCATTCTTAAGCGAGGACCTGATCAGCACCTTGCAATACACTGAACCCATGGGCGATTGCCGCAGCACTGCCACATCGGGATCCCGAACCGCCAACATATCGTACCTGGCAGACAGTCATCAGCCGGGCACGCTACATTGTGTTGGCATAAGACCGACCATGGGCTGACTTTTCTAAGACCCATAGACGCAAAGAACATGACATCCTAGTCGAAACAGCTAGTATGTGCGCCGTCGCCTACCACAGTGCCCTCTTCCGGGCCAGCATCCTCTTGAAAGAAACCACTTGCGAACTGTCGTTCCGTCATCGAAGTAAGCTTTAGTCCGGAAAATCAAGTTCTAAAGCGGTAATTCTATGCCCCTCGTCCGTACCTGCAGCAGATCTTGCAGATCCGCCTACCACGCACTGCACACGCGAAGCCCACACCTGCCTATTCGAGCTTCACATCCACACAGCTCCTCTCAGCACACCAATCGAGTTTCCTTGATTGACAGACGATAGATGATAGATGTATCGATGCAGCTGTCGTGACACCCACCTCGAGACTCTAATACAAAGCCCACGGCAGATAGAGCAGTAGCCTCGCGCTCCGAACCTCTACGCGACATTAGATTAGACTGCATTACATACGCAAGGCTCAATCAGCTGAGAGCAGCTAGATCCTGGGGGTCCGAAGCGTGGGAGGAAGTACTGACTGACTAGACATGACGTACAGAATTGGAACCAATGCGTGAACAAGATACGTGCTGCATATGAAGGCATGCACCTGGTACATTGACGTCTGCCGAGCGCGGGCCGCTTTGATAGGAGTTGATCTGGTACTGAGATAACGCATGCTATCTTGATGCAAGTTTGTTTACCCGAGATCCCGGTTGTTGGTGCAGTAGTGCAGCCTCATCCAAGTTTCGGTAGTTGATGCTATATCCATACTTGAACGCACGGGAAGTGTGCTCCGCACAAGACTGGATGTAGAAGGTAGTACAACCGGTGGATGCAGAATGGTATAGACGACGAGAGTGTTGAAGACGTACTGGATGTGAGGGTCCAGGCAGGAGAGAATGAAGACAGGACATCACCCACAACGGAAGCCAAGAAGATTGAAGCAGTTGGAAAAATGTTTCATTGATGGAAAAGGTCATCACAGCAAAAGAAAGTATGTTCCCTCCATGTCCTCATCCTTGCGCCTGATGGCGCTAGAACAGAGACACAGAGGCATCACCACCCGATTTGAAGAAGGTGGATGATGATGGTGTTTACTCTCGCTTCTATGTCCACACTGACTCAACGTGGTAATAACGTAACGGCCAGCTCTAGCTAATGTAGAAGCGGATGCAGTCGAAGAACCGAAGACCAAAGTCGACTGTTCTTTGATAGCCCATACTCATCTGCAACGCGTGCCGCTCATGACGAGCGACAAGAGCCACAAGAAGAGTGTACCCCCCAGATAATCATGTATTTGGACAAAAACCCCCAGAGGCACTGAAATCCTCGGAACCACGATTCGATGCCTCGTGTCAAAATCGAAAGATGAACCAACGAAACGAAGAGGCATCTACCAATTGCTGCACGCAGGGAGGCTGAGACCTGCTTCATGACCACCAACGTCGTTAAACAACTGTGATGGTCTTGTCCTCGGAACTATTGAAAGTATTGTCTGGATGTATGGCGATGAACAAAGTGCAGGTCACCTAGCGATCTTCTAAGGCGAACCATAAAATGGAAAGCACCAAGATCGGAGAGAAGAAAGAAGAGACTGGCGCTGCCCGACATGACGTTCAGCATGATGCAGGTTCTGACCTCCTGCTGGTTTCAAGGTTGTACCCTCACAGCTACACAATCATAGATCGTGTATCTCGTTGCGCGCTGATCCAGCGGCAGTATCAAATAGCCACGAATGGCCCGGCAGCACTTCCGTGCTTCCGGAGACGTCCGTGGGTGCCTATCAGTAAAACATGCCAGGGACCTTTCGGTCTGTCAGAGCCACCCAGGGGCAAACTCAATGTCTGTTGGCGTCTTCCACCGCGATCGGATTCCGAGACCTGCCAGAAACTCTTGCTTTCGCTCGAGGTCTGACCTCTCCTGACTCCTCACTCGGTATCGGGGGCTGCCCCCTCAATGATAGGTCCACTCCAAACTGGATATAGTCCCTCCTGCGATGGGCAGTATGAGAAAATATGACGATGTAAAGAATCCCTTCTGCTGCTAAGCAGTGTGGGAACTGTATGACCAGAGAAAGGTCGAAGGGCGTATATGCCACGTAAAAACGTGACGCCACATAATGCAAGGCCGCAGCCAGGATTGTAGAAGCAGACTCCTCGCCGATCATCCCGTTGTTCGCGTTATTCGTATGCGCCTGTTACGGTGTTGTGTGATGGTGGCCTTGATGTGGACGCCCGTGTGCGGTTACGTCGAAGTTGGCGTTGGCACAAAACCTGGTCGCATCGTGTTCGCTCGGTGATGTGGAATCGGCTCGTCGTGCTTCGGTAAAAGAACATCTTCTGGGGTCGCTGATAGCGGTACACCCTGTTCTGTAAAAGTGGCTCGTCTGACTGCTGGAACAATCTCCCGACCCCTTCCTGCAGTGACGCATGGCTTGTCGAGAGCGCTACTCAATCGATCGCTCATTGTTGTCCAACTGGGATAAAAACGGGCATCGGGGATCTTGACGCTAGCCGACCTTCGCCATATATGGGCCATCCCTTGCAGGGCATTCCCTGAGTTGCGAGATAAAACTCGACGTAAAATGCAAGACAGAGCTTGACAAAACTGCAAGAGGCTCTGAGGCATTGCAAAACATGCGAGGAGCGACCTCGACTTGAACGGCAGCAAGCCTCACACCGAGTGCCCACTCCAAAACGTCAGCCTCGAAAGGCCCGACTACGAGCACTGGCACCTGCGGAGCCTGAACGTGCTCAACTTCGAGGACGGCCTCTTGATAGAGCGCTCGCCTCTCATCGCTGGCTTCGTGAAGATCCAACGGACATCGAAGGCTCCAATCAAGGATGCCAATGCCTGCGAGCACCTAGCTCGACTTGAACCGACCTCTGTCTTTGAGAGCTGCCGGCTGCGGGACGTCTCCCGACTTCTTGCAGGCACGTGGCCATGCTGAGTCTGCCATGATGAACGCACGAAAGTTTCGGCTCATTCGATCATAGTCGGACTGGAGACTTCCACGTCACTGACTTGGCAGTGCTATTCACACTCCTCGTCCGTGGTTGTACTCAATGTCGGGTGACACCTATCTGGACCGGTGGCCAAACCGGCAGATAGTGCTGTGCCCAGGGAGGACTGCGCCTCGGTTGAGACCACGTCTCTGATCCATGGACCTGCGTTCCGGACGCTCGAGTGGTGTAAACTGGTTGTACAAGGGAATGTAGAACCGGGATGGGAAATGGGAGGTGGTAGAAAATTAAGTAGAGAAGGAATCTGCATCGGCGCACAGCAGACCGTAAAAGGTGTGGAGGAAAATGAACCAGAGACGTGGCCTCCAAGGGCAAAAGCACACCGGTAAAACGCAGTGAGGTGTTGAATAAGAAAAGAACGAGGGACGTGGGCTTTATAAAGCCATGGTGGAGACGCGTGAGGAGGGGGTTGGGCGCGTTGCAAATTTAATAAAGATGAGGGTCGGCTAGGGCTGCTTAGCGTGGTGGGCCCAGGCGCGTGCGTCATTGATCGTGAACACCATCGTTCGCGGTCGCAGTTGAGCGCGCTCCTCACCAACGAGATACACCATGGTAAGCCTGGAGTCATGCAGTTGGTTGCAGTTTGAGTAGCTTTTAACAGCCGTTTAGCCTCCAAAACGTCGCGCTGCTCCGGCAAAGGCTCGTCCGGCACCCAAACGCGCCTCTAAGCTTGCCAAAGAGAACGGTTTGAGTGCTGACCAAGAGGCTGAGATCCGTGAAGCCTTTGGTCTCTTCGCTGTACATCATCCAGACCACGAAGACTCAAAAGAGGGTGTTTTGCGAAAAGATGATGTGCGGCGGTGCCTAATGTATGTCGAAGCTTGTATGGATTGGTGCAACCAAAGGCTGACTTGACAAAGCTCCCTGAACCTCGCACCCGAGAAGTCCGAACTCCCGTCCATACTTGCGACCATTGACCCCCTCAATACTGGCTTCATCGACTTCGTACCGTTCATCTCATATGCAGCTATTGCCATGCACTCGAAAGAAGCCGGATCAGACGAAGACATGGAAGACGACGACGACTACCGAGGCGAGAGCAACGCAGAGGAAGTCAGCGCAGGATACCAGTTGTTCACTCATGGTGGCCCTGGACCTATCACAATAGGGCATCTGAGAAGGATAGCGAAAGAACTGAGAGAGGACGTACCGGACGATGTCTTGAGGGATATGATTCTCGAGGCGAACGGCGGCGTGCGAGCCAAAGGCAAGGATGTTGGCGGGGTGTCGTTGGAAGAGTTCGAAAGCGTGATGAAGCGGGCTGGACTGTCCTTTGGCTGATCACCGGCTTTTTCAACAGCGTCAACAGCCCACCGCCTACCTGGAACCCATCGTCTACCTTCGATTTTGCGTCCTGAAACCCGACTGGAGCATGCCGGGTGAGACGTAACGACTTGGCCCGATGGCTCAGATCTTTTTTTGGTCGCAGTATGCAATGTGCAAGTTCTCTACTCTAGGTGTGACTTGAGCTCTCAGCGCCAGCTACCGGTTGAAGCCGTCTGATAGATGATGGCTGTGGACAACTATGGAGATGTGGCATTCAAATGCGTCTGGAGGTGGGACCAGTTCTGTCCAGAGGGAGCCTGTGTATGATCGCTCCACAGGATATGCTACAACAAATTCGATACCCTTGAGCGAGTACACATAGAGACCGTTGTGCACAATACGAGCCATTCTTAAGATAGAAATGACGGAAACACTCCGAACCAATCATTGAATCATTCGCCGCAGACGTCAGCCTTTTGAAAGTTGCTGGGCTTGGCAGGGATACACGACCAGCAAAGAGAACACGACGCAAGTGCAACAGAGGGGCGCAACGAATTGAGCACCAACTCTGCAATCTTTCCTCTTACGCACAGGCACTGCAGTACGTCGTATATCTCGGAAGTCTCACTGTGACGCAGACTAACAGCGTATCGCAGTCCCGCTCGATGCACACGGCCTAGGACCCTTTTCTTACTCTCTCCCCTAGTGGCATGTCCAGCGGCATCGAAGCCCCCGGCCAACGACGTCCCGGTATCTGGTCCTACCTCAGCTTCACTGGCCCCCGCCGCCGCGTCTCTGTCTCCCTTCCTCGCAGCTACAACCCCAACAGCGACCCTCACGAGAAGCCCGACCGTCATTCGCGACACCGGTCAACAAACTCGACAGGCTACATGAGCGACTTCAAGGGCTCCGCGATGATGAACCAGGGCCAGCGCCTGCGCTACCTGAAGACGGGTGGCATCATTGCCTTTGTCTTGCTGGTACTCTACTTTGTTGCACCGCGTGATGGTCTTTCTAGAGGTGTGTAGGCCGCCAGCCACCGACACGGAAGCGCATGCTGATCACGAACTACAGGAACAGTGTCGACAGGAGGCAACACAGCAGACGGTGGTGTAAAAGCAACATGCACCAAGTCGTTCTCCAAGGATAAGCCGCTCATCCAGTATGCGCTCATGATCGACGCTGGCAGCACCGGCTCCCGCATCCACGTCTACAAGTTCAACAACTGCGGCCCGAGCCCGGAGCTCGAGAGCGAGGTCTTCGAGATGACTCCCAAGCGGGAAGGTGGCTCTGGCCTCTCTTCCTACGGCGATGATGCTGAGGGTGCTGCAAAGAGCTTGGATGTGCTCATGGACAAGGCAGTTGCCAGCGTGCCCCCCGAGTACCAGCGATGCTCCCCCATTGCCGTCAAGGCCACAGCAGGTCTCCGCAAGCTCGGCGAGGAGAAGAGCAATAACACTCTGCGCGCCGTCCGCAACCGTCTCGAGACCGCCTACCCCTTCCCTCTCGTGTCCGAGGAGCGCAACGGCGTCGAAGTCATGCCCGGTGAGATGGAGGGCGTCTACGCGTGGATCACCATCAACTACCTGCTCGGAAAGATCGGTGGCCCCGACAAGACACCTACAGCTGCTGTCCTCGACCTTGGCGGTGGTTCAACCCAGATCGTCTTCCACCCAACCTTCCCCGAAACGCCTCGTGGTGGTCTTCCCACCCAGCTCGCCGAGGGCGACCACAAGTACGCACTCAGCTTTGGTGGTCGCGACTTCGCCCTCTACCAGCACTCCTACCTGGGCTACGGACTGATGGAAGCGCGCAACAGCCTGCACAGCACGATCCTCGACGCGCTCTACCAGCAGAACAAGGAATCGGGTGCGAAAGAATACCTCAAGTCGCCCATTGTCAATCCTTGTATTGCCCCGGGTATGAGCCGTGAAATTGACGTGAAAATGCCAAAGGGCCACGCCCTGGGCGAGACGGTAACAGTCAACATGACGGGTCCCGCAACCGCAGCACCCACGCAATGCCGCGGCTGGGCCGAGAAGATGCTGCACAAGGAGGACGAATGCAAGATCGCGCCGTGCGCCTTCCGCGGCGTCCACCAGCCTCCCTTTGAGCAGACGTTCGCAACCGAAGCCGTGTACCTGCTGAGCTACTTCTACGACCGCACACAGGACCTAGGCATGCCGGAGTCGTTCACGATCCGCGAGCTGCAGAACCTCGCCGACAAGGTATGCCAGGGCGAAAAGGGCTGGGACGTCTTCACGCCCGTGCCCAAGGCGCTCGAGGAGCTGCGCGGACGACCCGAGTGGTGTCTGGATCTCAACTTCCAGCTCGCCCTGCTGCACACTGGCTACGGCATGCCGATTGACAGGGAGGTGCGCATCGCCAAGCAGATCAAGGGGAACGAGCTGGGCTGGTGTTTGGGTGCCAGGTACGTCTTTCTTCTCTTACCCTCTGTTCCCAGTCGTTGATCATGATCATGATCATGATCATTCATCACGTTCAAACAAACGCTAACACAACCCACAGTCTTCCCCTTCTAGAAAAGGAATCAGGGTGGCAGTGCAAGGTCAAGGAAGTCAACTAGCCGCACCTTTCCTTCAACGTCGCTGCTGTATCGATACTAACTCGTGCGTACTGAGAGTACGTGTGCGTGTGTGTATGTGTATGTGTGGCTCCAAACGTCTGTTGCATCACGTAGCTAGGTAGTTAGGGGATCCGGTGGTTTACCGTGCATAGATAGGCGTCTAGGTTTCTTTTTCTTTTCTTTTTCTTTTTGTTTTCAAGGTCCCTCACTGGCTGAGCTTAGCTAGGTGGGTACTGATGGGATGGATGGATAGGTTGTGTGTTATTATTATAGAAATGTCACGAAATACCTACTTATTCTGGTCTTTTTTTTTTGATCCGAGGTCTTGACTTCTTCTTCTTCTTCTTCTTCTTCTTCTTCTTCTTCTTCTTCTTCTTCTTCTTCTTCTTCTTCTTCTTCTTCTTCTTCTTCTTCTAACGTCTAGATCTAGTGTGGGGAAAGTAGATGGGAATCTAGGGTATCGTAGAGGGTGAGACAGGATATTTAAAACGATCCAATCTGGCCCTTGGTGTACATGGTTTGTCTCCGTTTCGCCCTTTTCTTCTGCTCGTGTGTCATGCCCAACACATTCGCGCCGTTCCGTCCACCCTGTGCGCCTACCCTCGACTTGGCTCGCTTCAGCTTCAACTTGCCCATCCACCTCCTGCCCTTCCTGACAATGGTCTGGCTCATAAGTACGAGCATGGTTAGCACCATGACGGGGACTGCGATGATCCAGAAGAAGCTATCAGAGTGGTGTTGCACGCCGTCGAAGCGCGCGAAGTTCTGTCCAAAGTATCCGACCAAGAAAGTAAGTGGGAGGAAGAAGATGGTGACAGCGGTGAGCACCTTCATAGACTCGTTTTGGAACGCACCCATCATGTTGAAGATCAAGTCGATGAGGTTGTCGGCTGCGCGCCGCATTTGGTCCAACGAGGCGGTGATCATGATGCAGTGGTCTTCCACGTCGCCCAGGTAGGTGTGTGCGAGGGGTGAGATGGTGATGGAGGACATGGTTTTGCGGGTTGCGAGATTGGAGTTTTGGTGCTGGATCCAATTCTGCTGCATTGGGTCGGATTTGTGGTCGCGGAGTGCATTGATGAGGGATATGATGGGCTGGATTGTGTTGCGCAGGATGGACAGTTCCGAGGTGAGTAGGTAGAGGGATTGCGAGTGGTGGATCTCGGGGTCTTCCAGCACGTCCAGTTCAAGCTCGCCCATGGCGTCTTCATAGGCGGCGACGACAGGAATGGCAAGATCGATGATGGCGTCGATGATGGCTTGCACGATCATGGAGCTGTCGGCGGAGCGACGTAGGATAGTGTCTTCAGTGTTGAGACGCTTGAGGATGAAAGACTCGATGATGTTGGCGGAATGCTCGAAGAAGGATATGACGCTGTTGTCAGAGCAGAGGAATATGCCGACTTGCTCCACGCTGACTGTCAGGTGCTTGTCGGTGAGGGCAGAGTTTTGCTCCAGATACAGAATGCGCTCCAGGTTTGGCCCTCCACGATAGCGTTGCAGGGTACGAATGCCGCCAGTGCCCTCCTTTGACGTCGAGACACGGGATATGCTTGCGCCGTCCAGGTTTGTGTTGTGCTTCTCGAGACTGTCTGGGGTATGCTCGAGGTCCTTGGGCTGTTTTGGCCCCGTGGAGAGACCGACGGCATGCTTGATCTTCTTCATCCAAGACCTCCTCTTCTTCTTTTGGGCATGGTGCGCGGCTCGAGAACGTGATCGCGATCGTGCGCGTCTAGGCAGCTCGTCTTCCGAGTCCGAGTCGCTGTCTGAGTCGTCGCTAGGGTTTCGAACGAGCTTGGAGAGTGTCAATAGCACTACTACTAGTTAGTGATGTGCTCGATACGCCTGTGTACCGGGGCGGTTGCGATTCTCGGAAACCGGCAGGCCCGGGCTCGGGCGGTTCCACTTACTGAAAGCTTGATCAGAGTACCAGTCGACCTTTGTCCGCTGCTCTCGGCCTGTCATCAAATCTTCAATGGCCAAACGGTGCAGCTGCTTGTGCGTTGTCAGCTCACTGATCACGTCAAAGTCCAGCCCGTTGACGTTGACCCAGCGACACTCGACCCAGTCATCCTTGGGCTTCTTGACGAATTCTTGCAGGGTGTCGTTGTCCAGCTCGTACGTCTGTATCCTCTCGGCGGAGAAGTCGACTACAGTGATGTCGCATTGTTGGCGCAGGTGTGCGAAGCGTGCCGCAGCCTCTTCGTCCTTGACGTCGACACCGGGCTCAGCACCGGGCTCTTCCCACGTTGCTCTTGTCGGTGACTGGTAGTGACGGACGGTGTTGGAGCGCGTGATTCGGCGGCGCAGGGTGGTGTCGATGGAGGAGCGGCTGTAGGTGGGACTGAGGACCTCTTCGATGTTGGGCTGGGCTGCGGTTGCCGTTGTTGACGTTGCCGACCTTCCACGGCTTCTGCTCTGGGACTGGCCATCGAACTGCGTGTCGAGATGCAGTCCAGGGGCGTTTGCCGTTGCTGCGGACGGGCGCCGGTCCTGGGCAGACGTAGGAGCGCCTGGAGAAGCAAAGTCCTGGATCTTGGAGCTTGGTGGTGAGGCCATGGCGCATTGATGGTGCGACCGTGTGAGGCCGTGGGCCTACTGTAGGTGGTCCTGGAGGAAGTCAGGGGATCACAGGGCTGGAGAGCGGAAATAAGGATTGTGTTTAGGGGCCATGGGCAGGACGATGTTATGACGACGGAGCAGATTGTATTCTGACATTCGCGCTGCATATGCACCCATGGGTGTGTACGCAGTACACAAGATGACCCTGAAACTTTTCAGCTAGGCGCGACCCGCGGCCGCCACCATCACCAACAGCGCGTACTGGGTAGGTAAGCAGCGCGGCGAAGGAAGAGGTCAGGATAGATGGGGGCCTGTGCAGTTGTTGCTTGCTTGCTTGCTTGCTTGCTTGCATTGCTTTCATTGCAGGCTTATTGCTCAGTGTTACGAGGTCAGGCATCCCTCCGTGTCTCACACAGGCTCTGGAAAGCACACAGCAAGGTGAGGCCATCAGGGTAACACGACAGGGTTGCAGGCGAGCCATGGGTCGGTCAGTCCATGGGAGAGCACCGAGAGTGCACGGTGCACGCCGCATTTCTCAGCGTCGGCGTCAATCACGCACTCGGACCGCCATGGAAGCTCCAGTGAGAATTTGCAGTCTTGGTATGCAGTCATGCAGTTTTTCATGCAGGACTACTGTCTAGTATCTATAGCCACTATAGCGCATAGACGGCGGACCAAGCAGACGGGTGTTGGGTGTGTGCGTGTTGGGTGTGCATGTTGGGTGTGCATGTTGGGTGTGCGTGTTGGGTGTGCATGTTGGGTGTGCATGTTGGGTGTGTGCATGTTGGGTGTGTGCATGTTGGGTGTGTGGGTGCGTGCATGTGTGCGTATGATTATGCGTGTGGGTGGGTGCGCCGAACCAAGGGCCCTGGCCGTGTTTCTGCATGAAATGAAAGGTCGAGGCTGCTGCTATTCGCGGTCCGCTAGCCTGTGCCGACCTCTCCACCTGGCGGCCCATCATCGCTCGCTCGCCCGCCCAAACCGCAAACGCCAACCGCTCTCCTCCCCATTTCCACCACCGCAGCCTCATTGAACATAGTCTACCACCAGCATACTACTCCACCACCCCTCCGCCGCTCAGAGAGCCCACCAGCCCCCAGCAGCAGCGCGCTGCCCCCGCGGCCCCCTCGACGCGCCCGCCCGCCCCAGCTTGCCACACAGCACACACATCCACGCACCACACACGCTCCTGCCGTGCCTGGGACACCCCTAACGCTCCGCAGCCATCTTCATCTCCCGCCCACGGCCCCTTCACCCCCCGGCGCCCTTTGACCACCACCCTCGCCCTTCCCCTGCAGCCTCTGCAGCCTCTGCAGTGCACCGCCGCCCCTCTGCGCTGCTCGCTGCCTCTCTTTCACCCGCCCTGCCGTCACCCACCACATGCGACACTAGTGCTGCACCACCACCCCTCGCCTCCTCGACTGCCCACCCGCCCACCACGGCCCTCGACAGCCCCCAGCAACCATGCGTGAGGTCAACTTCAGCATCCCCAACGCCAACAAGGCTTCGGTCGGCATCACCACCGCCCTCTACGACCGCCGCGCCCTCGACTGCACCTCGACCCTCCCGCTCATCAACTCGCTCAACCATCTCGCCTACCTCACCACCTCGTCGGCCCGCATCCGCGACATCCTCACCGTCGACGGCGGCATCGAGCGCCTGATATGCATCCTCAAGGAGGGCCGCAGCAAGGACATGATGGACATGTGGAAGTGGAACCTGGCCTTCCAGTGCATCTTCAACATTGGCGTCCGCGGCTCAGAGAACGTCCGCACCCGTGTCGTCGAGGCCGACATGGTCCCCGTCATCGCCACCATCCTCGACAACTACATCAAGGTCGTCGAAAAGTACAAGGAGCGCGCAGAGGCCGAGCTGCATCGCTCGGCACGCCTGGGCGGCTCCAGCAGACACCACTCGTCGCGCTCCGGCGAGATGGCCTCTGCCTCGGGCCACAGAGCAGAGCGCTCGCGGCGTGCCATCCCTCCTCCCATTGAGATCCCCCAGCTGCCTCCCCACGCTGGCCTGACGCAGGCTCAGATCCCTGTCCTCGACAACATGGCCGACGGGAACCACATGCCGACGTTCACCCTGAGCTCTCCACCCGAACGCACCACCTTCAACCGAGGACGACCATCACACCACCACCATCACAACCACCGCCCACACCACGAGGCCCGAGCACCACTTTTCGGAGCTGCTACCCGCAACCTAGCACAGCCCCTGGTCACCCCTCTGCCCTCCATGGACACAGCGCCAGACGGCTTCGCGCTGCGGCCCGTGCGAGATGCGGATCGGCTGCCTTCGATGCTCCCTGCGTTGGCAGGGGAGATGACTTCCCAACCCCAGTCGCCCACGACGCCGAGCGCTCCACAGGCACGCCAAGCCAGTCCCCGAGCGGGGTTGAACCGCACACAGCGCCGACCCTCGATCCGACACCAGCTGTCCATGTCGGGAGAGTCTGACCTCGATGCACAACAGGAAGAGCTGTCCATGGACGCCGTTGCAGCGGCAGGCCCCGCTGCAAACGAGCCCATTGTCGGCATTCAGAACGAAATCGACCTGTCTGGCATCGTAGACAATGCAGAGATGATGGACGCTGGCACAACACCCGTTCCTCTCGCAGCACCCTCGGACGCAGCAGACGAGAACAACGAGACATTCAACATTACACATCGCCCTGCCCTCGACGGCAGCTTGATTAACCCCATCAACACCCCACCCACTGCCGCCACGATTGCCGGCTTCTCTCCCATGCAGCCTGCCATGAATGTTGCCAACGCAAACCCTCCACCGCCATGGTACCCCCGTTACGCTCAGGACCGCAACGCCACAGCTGGCGTGCTGGCTGCCATGCCCCGTGATGAAGATGTCCTCATGTCCCTGCAGCTGCTGGCGTACGTTTCAAAATACTGCAACCTCCGGTCTTACTTCCAACAATCGCACCTTGTCCCCAAACTCAAGATTGGTTCGGACCTGCAATTGCTGGACGGAGAAGTGCCTGTGCCCAAGACCGAGGAGGAAGAGGAGGAAGAGCTGGAAGAGTACGAGCTACCAGACGACTTCAACATCTTCCCTCTTGTTGAGCAATTCACCGTTCGACACCACACATCCGACATGCAGTACTGGGCAAGTGTTGTTATGCGCAACCTGTGCCGCAAAGACGACTCCCGAGGCGGCATCCGGCAGTGCGCATACTACCAGTGCGGTCGCTGGGAGGAGTATACGCGTCAGTTTGCCAAATGCCGCCGCTGTCGAAGGACAAAATACTGCAGCAAAGAGTGCCAGAAGAGCGCATGGGTGTTCCATCGCCACTGGTGCGTAGCCGCTGCCTAGGCACGAGACGACGTATTTCCTAACCATCTGTTTCCGCACAACATATCGTCACATTGTCATTGGATGTTTATCTATGGCCGCATTCTGCATGGCGCTCGTCTCTTCCACCATAATCTTTGAGGGTTTCATACTTTAATGAGCGTCACGACATCCGGATACCACAACAGACTGCTTCTCTTTTCTCGGAGGACATGTATGGGAGCTGGCAAGCATATTTGCGAAGAGGGGGATCACACGATGCATTGAGTCACAGGACTCTCACTATACCATATTGTTTTTTGCGAGCATTCTTACCCGGGCGTTGGAGTAGCCTGTAGCTGGTTCAGTGCAATTGAATGGCATTCGAGCTTTTGCTGAACAATCACTTCGCTTATCCTGATGTTTCTTTGCGTCTTTGCTGTTCATGGTAGCAATTTAGCCGGCGGTGCATTGCATAGCGTAGCATAGCATAATCGAGAGTATCCCATTCAGGCTTCACCATCTGCACTCTATCGTAGACGAGAGGAAGCTCTGACTAGGATCTGACAGGTTGCTGACCACGTGGCTGTTCTTTGTCCGTCGCATCCATGGTTCTCATCACGCCTAGATGCACGCCTGTGGAGTGTTTTCGCTGGGTCCGGGGCTGTGGAGTGACAGCGGCACTTTTCCGGCATCGCCGGTTACGTCAATGGCTCGCAGCAACGATGCGCAGGGATCCGTACAGCATGCATCACGGGCGTCTGCCGAGTCAAGGCTGTCCACATTCAGTCTGCCGAGTCGATTGCGCCGCTCCGCACCTCGTTCGTGTCCAACGGCCTGCGACAGCCTGATCACCTCCGCCACCGCGCTCCCAATGATCGAATCTCCGCTGCGGACGGTCTCTCCGCCGCCGCGTAATCACTAAGTAGCCAAGTAGACAAGCCACTAGATCGACTAGAAGCACCGAGGACTCGACTTCTCGCGCAAGCAGTAAGGCGCTCAGCCGACTACATCCGCCGTTCCCACCCGTGGCATGTTGGACGACCATGTCGGGCGCCGGAGATTCGAGCGGCAGCGTGCGCAGACGGCACTCAGCATCTTACCATGACGACGATGTAACAACGACTGCCGCGGAGACAACTGCCCCACCGTACGCCATCGACAACCCACGAGAAAGCGCTGGCGGCAATGTCCCTGCCTCGCGAACCTCAGCTATCGAAAGTACGTCTCGACCGATTTCGTCCCGTCTGTCTTCAGACATCTCGCCACGGGTACGTTTTTCGACAGACACCGAACGACATGCACCGGCACAAAGATCGAGTATGGCAAGGAACAGAGCCTCTAGCGACGAAATGGCCCAAGCTGGGAAAGCTTCGGACGCGAAAGGCAGACCTGGCACTCCAAACTTGATTATCGACACCAGTGAGGTGACTACGGATGCTCCAGGGCAGAGGAGTGGTTCTGCCTCGTCATACGCGTCGCCTCTTCCAGCACGTCCCTCAAGCAAGAGCTCGCCGCTTTCTCCAAAGACTCGCAATCGAGGTCTGTCCATGCGTAGCGCTCTCTTCAGAAAAAACGTGCACGATCACACGCAACCTTCCGCAGCAGGCATAGAGTTGGACGAGAACGTTCAGAGCTTGCATGAAAGTACAGGACAGTCGAGAGTGTACGGCAATAGGGATGCCCTAAAGAGCGGAGATACTGTCGTGTCTGTGACTCCTGCACAGATTGAATATGCCTCGGAAGCATCAAAGGGGTCTCAAGCGAGATTGGGACAAGGACCAATTGCCTTACCGCTCTACAACATCGGGACAAAACATCAGACTAGTAAGAAGTCAATCTATGTAAAGCGAGCCCGCGAGTTTGCGGAACAGGCACGCAAATTCATTCTACGGCAGCATGACATACCACCAAGCCAGGACGGACGACATATCTTCCTCGACCCAACACGAAGAGAGCCACTGATTGACGAACGGACAACACAACCCTATGTCCAGAACTGGATACGATCGACCCGGTATTCCGCCTGGAACTTTATACCGCGCCAACTTGTGGCGCAATTCTCCAAACTAGCAAACTTTTACTTTCTTGTAATTTCAATTCTTCAGATGATACCCGATCTCAGCACCACTGGGAAATACACCACCATTGTACCGCTTTTGTTTTTTGTTTGCCTTTCCATCGCCAAAGAAGGATATGACGATCTGAGACGATACCGGCTTGACAAGGCGGAGAACAATCGAGAAGCAAAGGTCTTGCGTACGAATCCATCGTCAGGATACAAAAACGGTTCGACAGACGACGGAAGTGTTTCTTCACCCGAGCCGGACAAGTTGATGTGGGAAACCATCAAGTGGCAAGACATCCAAGTTGGAGATATCATCAAGTTGGATCGTGACGATGCTGCGCCAGCCGATCTGGCTTTGCTGCACTCCAGTGGGGAAAACAGCGTGGCCTTCGTTGAAACCATGGCTCTGGACGGCGAAACGAACTTGAAGAGCAAGCAGACAACAGCATCCATGTCGAAAGTCATCAAGCAACAGGAGGATGTAGCTCGCTGTTCAGCTGAGTTTGTTATCGAGGATCCAAACCGCGATCTTTACAGTTTTGAGGGCCGCGTCGAGATGGGCGGCAAGCAGGCACCGTTGACGCTGAACGAAATTGTCTTCCGAGGTAGTATTCTCCGAAACACACCAGACGCTGTTGGCCTCGTCATCTATTCTGGCGAAGAGTGTCGTATCCGTATGAACGCCAACAAAAACCCTCGTATCAAAGCCCCGGCGCTCCAAGGCTTCGTCAATCGCATAGTCATCATCATCGTCATATTCGTCATTCTTCTCTCCGTCTTCAATGCAGTTGCGTACAAGATATGGCAGCGGAAGGAAGACGAACTGTGGTATTTATCGGGATCCTCAGTCGCCTTTTTCCCAAGCTTCACCTCCTTTGTCATCATGTTTAACACCATGATCCCGTTGTCACTCTACGTCAGTCTAGAGATTGTAAAGCTGGCACAAATGTTCTTCCTGCACACCGATGTTGACATGTACGACCCTGTGTCAGACACGCCCTGCGAGCCTAGGACATCCACCATCAATGAAGAGCTTGGACAGATCAGCTATATCTTCTCCGACAAGACAGGCACACTTACGGATAACTCTATGAAATTTCGCAAGATGAGTGTGGCAGGAGTGGCTTGGCTTCACGATGCTGACCTGCCGGACTCGAAGAAGAAGAAACTGAAGAACAGGCCGCGCAAGAAGGGGAAAGAACCGGCGAAGAGTAGGAAGAGTGTTCGGTCAACCAAAGAAGTCATGTCTGAAGAGCACGGCATGGCCGCGCTCGACTTTGGTGGGCAAGTTGACAATGCCGAAATGACCGGCTCCAAGTGGCAGTCGACAACAAGACCTCACAAAGCATCTCGTGAGCTCCTGACTGGCGATATGTTACGATATATTCAGCGAAAGCCGCACACGCCATTCTCAAGGAAAGCTCGCATGTTCCTCCTGTCCCTGGCACTCTGCCACACTTGCTTGCCAGAAGTACAAGAAGACGGCAAGACACATTTCATGGCTTCATCTCCTGATGAGCTTGCGCTCGTTCAAGCTGCTCAAGATATGGGCTTCTTGCTAGTCAACCGCGATGTACACACCATAACTCTCAAAATTCTTCCGTCTGGAAGTGAGGGTGAGCCCATCCTTGAAACGTACGAGGTCTTGGACGTGATTGAGTTTTCGAGCAAACGGAAGAGAATGTCAATTGTACTGCGTTTCCCAGATGGACGTGTTTGCATCATCTGTAAAGGAGCTGACTCCATCGTAATGCAGCGTCTCAAGCTAGCCTCGCTTGCGAACAAGAAAATGGTTGAGATTGAGCGCCGTGCGAACCAGAGGAAGAGCATGGAGGTTCAATCAGCCATCGCGCGCATGAGCGAACAGATTGAGAGAAAAAGTAGCATTGGCGGCCACAGAAGTATGTCGGTCACACAAGCTGCTCGTGCTAGTATCAGCATGGGTCGGCAATCGATCGCTCGAAGTAGTGTTGGCGGCCGACCTTCCATGTCAGCACGAGATGAAATGGATCTGTGGTTGCGACAACGAGAGAACGACTTTGGCCGCCACCCAGTCGAAGACACTATCTCGCCTATGCGAACCCCTCGCCAGTCAGATCTTGGACGACTTTCTTCTGTGGCATCTTCGGCGAGGAGCTCAATGCAGTTGGAAGACATGGAGGCCATGGTCGACGAGAATGTTGCGGGTGATGAGTCCGCTGTCATCGAGCGTTGTCTGCAGCATATCAACGAGTTCGCCACTGAGGGTCTTCGCACTTTGCTCTACGGCTATCGATACCTAACCGAAGACGAATACCAAACGTGGAAGAAGGGCTATCTCGAGGCCACAACCAGTCTTGTAGATCGAACACGGCTGATCGAAGAAGCCGGTGATCTGATTGAGCAAGATCTTGATCTATGCGCTGCAACGGCCATAGAGGACAAATTGCAAAGCGGTGTTCCTGAAGCAATCGACAAGCTTCGTCGGGCAAAGATCAAGATGTGGATGCTCACAGGCGATAAACGCGAGACAGCGATCAACATTGGCTACTCATGCCGCCTGATCAAAGAGTATTCCACAGTCACCATCCTTGACCACGAGGCTGGACAAGTTGAGCAGATGGCCGCTGCCGCTGTAATGGCTATCACGCAGGGCACGGTAGCGCACTCTGTTGTCGTAGTTGACGGCCAAACCCTTTCGCACATCACCGAAGACGAAACACTCCAGATTCTCTTCTACGAGCTCGCTATTCTCGCCGACTCCGTCATTTGCTGTCGCGCCTCTCCCTCGCAGAAAGCCCTACTCGTCAACAGCATCCGGAAACGTGTGAAGAAGAGCATCACTCTCGCCATTGGTGACGGCGCAAATGATATTGCCATGATCCAGGAAGCCCACGTCGGCATCGGAATCACTGGAAAAGAAGGATTACAAGCTGCGCGAACAAGCGATTACTCGATCGCGCAATTCAGATTCCTGACTAAGCTCCTTCTCGTCCACGGTCGTTGGAATTACATCCGCACATGCAAATACACCGTCGGCACTTTCTGGAAAGAGATGCTCTTCTACCTCACCCAAGCCCTATACCAACGCTCTGTCGGCTACACCGGAACCTCACTCTACGAATCCTGGTCCTTGTCAATGTTCAACACGCTCTTTACATCGCTTCCTGTAATTTTCATGGGCGTGTTTGAGAAGGATCTGAGTGCGAGTACGCTCCTTGCTGTTCCTGAGTTGTACACAAAGGGCCAGCGCAATGGTGGCTTCAACTTTAAAGTATACCTGGGCTGGATGTTCATGGCGTCGGCAGAAGCGATGGTGGTCTACTTTTGCATGCTAAGTCTCTTCGGCGACGCACTGTTCACAGAAGATAACTCCATCTTTTCCCTTGGAAGTATCACGTACACGGCCGTCGTGTGGAGTATCAGCTTGAAGATGCAGTACGTACACCCCACCCCTCCACATCTGGAAAGTGCTGCAAAGATAGACACTGACACAACCCAGGTTCATAGAAACACACTCCAAGACCATCACCAACGGCATCGCAATCTTCTGCTCCGTCGGCGGCTGGTTCCTCTGGAACGTCATCCTATCCTCGACGTACAACCCCAGCTCCACCATCTACTACGTCCGCGACACCTTCCTACGCGGGTTCGGCGCCAGCCTAACCTGGTGGCTCGTCCTGATCATCATCCTGCTAGCCATCATCATTTTCGAGCTCGGCGTCAAAGCGCTCCTCGCCGCTTTCTTCCCAACAGACGAAGACCACTTCCAGGTCCTCGAGAAGGATCCAGACGTCAAGCGGAGATTCGAGGAAGCTGCTGCGGAAGAACTGCAGCAGGGTTGGGATCGCAAGACGAACAAGCACCGCGACGAGGAGGAGAAGGTGAGGGAGGTTGTTGAGGGGATTAAACAGGAGGAGGAGGAGAGGAGAGAGCAGGAAGTCAAGGATTTATTGATGAGTAGAGTAGAAGTGCTGGAGACGAACGGTAGTCCCGAGCGAGGCGAAGCTGCAGGTACGAACGGAGACGTAGACAAGACGTTAAGCAAGGGGTACGGTAAAGTGAAACGATAGTCACCCAGGAAGCAGGTTGTATATTCCATAACATTTAACTCTCAACCACTTATACCACGCACCTCGAACGCGGTTTCTTTTTTCCTGAGTTCTGCCGGCCAAGTGTCGTTCAGCTATTCCAACAAAGAAAGCCATTCCATCTATCAAACTTGCACCAACTAACCCCCACACAACCCCAAATAACTCGCTCATTCTACGAGGTTACCCCGTATCTTCAGCCTCCCACCGCGACCACTCCCCGGCAGGAAAAACTCCTGGTAGATGTCAACAAACTAACACTCGCTTCGCTGGCTGTGCGCAAGCGTGGTGCATACTGGGTTATAAGTGTGGGGAAGAAGACGTAGTCCACAGTTCTAGCTGAATGTGTCATCGTCTTGACGCGTACCGTGTGGGGAGGTTGGAGAGCTGGGAGTGGGTGGGTGGGTAACATGTAGTGAGTGTGTAAACAAGGGGAATGGAGTGGAATGGGGAGGAGGTGGTGGTAGTGGTGTGTAAACTGCAGGGTCTGGATGAACAGGAATACACTGAATCGCAGTTATCAACGCATTAGCGCGGAAGAAGAAAAAAAAAAGAAAGAAGAAGAGGAAGAGAAAGTACAAACCCCAACTACCGCGTTCCAATACAATCACAAACTAGAACCCACCACCTCATCAACCAACCAACCAACCAACCAACCAACCAACCCTTCATCCCTCTCCTCTTTCCCAACCCAAAAAACTACATCACGACAAACACATCCATACCTCCTCCTCCCCGTACACACCCACTCACCACCCACTGCCCCCCACCCGCTCGCGATTCCCCTGCAGAAACATCACGTCGTAGCGTCTATTAGTACTGATGGATAGGAGACCTCGATACCCTGCGCACCGAACCGAACCGAACCGAACCGATTCGATTCGAATTGAATTGAATTGAAGTGTTCAAACCATGCATCGCGTTGCGTTGCGTTGCGTTGCGTTGCGTTGCGTTGCGTTGCGTTGCGTTGCGTTGCGTTGCGTTGCGTTGCGTTGCGTTGTGAGGGAAAGGGTGATCGTACCGTGGTATGTGTATGCCAGAGCGGGGTTGTGAGTCGTTGTGAGTCGTTGTGTGCATGTGCGTGTGCGTGGGAGATGGATATAGCTATAGCTATGGATGGGGAGGGCGAATTGACAGGTCGAGTAGTACGAGTAAGTAAGTAAGTAGCATTGGTGGTGTCGGGGTAGGAAGGGGTGGTATTTGCGATGTAATGAGATCGGGGAAGTGGTAGAAGAGGAAGAGAGGGGTGTAGGGGTTCAGGATATTGGGGAGAGATGGGTGGTCATGTTTACACCGTACATGTTTAGAGGAAAGAGAGGAGATTGAGATGGAAGCAGGTGTACTGCGTGTTCCTCTTGTAGAGGTGAAATCTTCATTTCTGGCATGGCTTGCTGGGTATAGTCCTAACACCCGTCCCAATGCTGGTCCTTCTAATTCAAAACATTGACTGCACTTGACTGCAATCGACCACTGAACTGATAAACGCCCAGCGCGCCAGTGATGCGGAAATGCAAATCTATCGCTAGTATAACGTGACAGGAAAAGAAGAGAAAGGAAAATCGTCGAGCATGTGACTTCGCCATCGGTTGCAATGCATGCGTTGCCAGACGGGTGGTGAGAAGACTTCAAGTTGTGCAGACACTGCGGTGAGTGTCGCACCGAATCTCGAGGCTCGTTAGCACCAGCGCAGCGGAGCCGAGCGTCGTGCATCCGCGGACGTGCAGTATCGCCCGCAGGACGATAGGCGAAGGATTTGGTTGTGCAGTTCGTATTATGGGTATTTATAGAATGCGGTGCCTGTAGCATGTTAGTCAGCTGACTTGATATGGAATTCACAACACCACTGCTGTGTAGCTGGAGTGAGACTGACTTTCTGAAGGCTGTCTCGAGGCTGACGGCGCTGAGCTCTGAATCGTCAGGCAGCTCGTTGAGGAGTGGAACGAGGCCGGCAAACTTGTCGCCGCCCTTGTAGGCGAGAACGGCGGGTACGCCCTCCTCTTCCATCTCGGCGTCGGCATTGTGCAATTTTACGAAGCGCACTGTGTCGTTGCGCTTTGCTACTTGACGCATGTATTCCTCGACCATATTGGAGATGTCAGACTGCAGCGTGTTAGATGCGCACGTGATGGGTAGGTTGTGTTGGACATACTTGGTCGTTATATATGAAGACGACAACGGTTGTGTCTGAGGAGGTCTTCTCGATGGCGTCGAGATAGCCCTCGCCGTCTACCATGGGCATGCTGCCGTATATCCTCCTGCTGGGGCTGTTTGTGCGTGACCGTATCCGCTGGCCGGCGTTTTGCAGCTCGCGCAACCTCGACTCGCGCCATTGCTTCATGAAGCCGCCATCGTTCTCCTCGTCGGACGATGCTCGGTCGTCGTGGTAGGCTGTGACGTTGTACTGCTGTGGGGGCGAGTTCTTCTTCCATGTGAAGCGCTTTGCCTGCTTCTTGGCCTGCTCAAACGCCTGTGCGTCTGCAATGACACCCTTGGGCCCCGTGTTGGCCTCGGAGCGGATGTGCGAGGGCATGTAGTAGTTGGAACGCATGTCGGCGGGGAGGTCAAGCTCGTCGTCTGTGTCGATCTTCTCAAAGTAGTCGTTGGCGGCGCCTTCAGATTCGGGGTCGGAGAGGTCGCTGTCGTTGTTGCGGTCTTCTGGGTGTCTTTCTTCACGGTCTTTGTCTCGCATAAGCTCGTTGAATTCGTCTTGGGCGGCGGTTGTCATCGTGAAAGCAAGTCCGGCCGGGTGGCGGGCGTGGTATTTGTATAGGGTGCTGCGGTGTGTTGGGGCAGGAGCGTCTGTCCAGCATCAGGGTGCGAGATAGCTTTGGATGACAGCTTGGCGGGGTGCATGGTCCTATTTTCGAAAAGTAGCCCCGTTTCAGCTTCATGATTGGACACACAGGTGGGAGAATGCTGGCAAGACCGACGACTACAGAAGCAAAGCTCGGGCACGGTGCTTTGCCTGCAAGGATGACCATGCATGTTGCATGTTTTAGGGCTGAGCAAAGACGCCTCTGCTGGATTGACATGCGACGTCCTCCTTGGATCGTCCAAGATGGACGGGCGCGCGTCAGGACTCCTGAAACGAGCTCGCCGTCACGAAACAGAGATGCGCCGATTCATCGAATCACGCCCTTGCCGGTGGTAGTCGTGGCCAAAGCATGCGCACTTTCGAAACACCGTCTGCTACGCGAAGTCGGCATCAACCGAGTTGTCACATCATCATCACGCTGGAAACGTTGCCACGCGCATTGAGGCTGCCAGGCTCGAGAATCTCTGCTGCTTATGCGGTGGCATATTGGTACTGCCTGTGAGGCATCGACTTCATGCCGCCTTGTCAATAACCGGTTTCATCACCACGCTGTTGCATTTAGCAGCTCTGATAAGAGCGCCAGCTACCCCGGACACCGAGTGCTTCCAACGCCTTCCAGAAGCGCATCTACCGTGTCCGTTCTGCTTCAGGCTTCTGTCTCGAGAGCCTAGCGCACCGGCAGTAACACGTTGCATGAGTCGGCCAGAATAACAGGCACAGTCATCCTCTCATGCGGCACTGCACCGGCACGTGCTTTGCATGTCACCGCCCCTGGACCGAGTTGAGGGTTGAGCGACAGCCATCTCGGACTGCACGGAGGCACTTGCTCAGAGCCAAATTTACCGTCTCCTCGGTGGAAGCGGAGGCTGTGGAGCGGCTGCTCACTGTTCACCAGTGGTTCTATTTGTCGTCACTCACCTTCAGTCTGCGAGCAACGCGTCCGGGCTGAGCCGAGTACGAAGTCGCACGTTCACACCGTGAGTTGGTATCCACCGCGTCGTTGGTGTTGATGTGTCTTCGGCATTGATGTGTCTTCGGCGTTGATGCACTTCCAAAAGCCAATGAGGTGATGTGAAAACAATTGATCGCTATCTGCCTACCTATCCATGCCTCGCATACAAGCACAGGATCATACATGGAATCGAAACCTACAAAGTACTACCGCAACCACGTCCTATGCCGAATTGTACATGAATGCCGTCTTGCGCAACTCCGTCACATCGTCTTGCTCTTGAACTGCACATACTAAAAGAGATAAGCCATGTCGAGAAAGTGGTGAAGGTGTAAATGAGCTTTGGTATGGAGGATGGATAGAGTGGTACTATGAGAACAACCAGGCCTGATCCCAGAGACGGAAGACAAATGCAGCCCGTTTTGTGGAGACGAAGAAGAAGATGGGAAACAGTGGTATGGAAAGGAAAAGTATCGCAGCACAAAATGGTCCCGGGCGCCTGTCCACCAAATGGACGCAATAGCCGCGGCTTGGTAGCTTCCACGAGTGGTATATTATGTTGGCCGGTGCAGTGTCGCAAGGTCCAAACTTCTCCCGGGGGAGGGGCGTAGTGGGTATGTTAAACAGACAAGTTCGGAATGGGAGTTGGTGGGATGGCCAGATTAGGGATACGTGCGGGCGGCCGTGGTCCCACTGTGTATCGCAACATGACGCTGCATGCTTCAAACGCCGCTCGCTTATGCCCAAATACGCAACTAGGTGGGGTTAGTCAATGGGATGAAGGGTGTAGGCAGGCCAGACGTACCATGGAGTCCCATGAACCAGTGCACAAACTCAGTGCATCGTTGCTGACACCAAGACAGCTGACACGGTTGTCGTGCCCTTGCAGCGTACCAACACGCTCGCCGCGGAGAACGTCCCACACCTGTGAGTTTGTTAGGCACGTCTTGGATGGATCCTACTTGGCGGCTGCTTACCTTGCACTCAAAGTCATCGTAACCAGCGAACAGCAGGCGACCAGATACGGAAAAGGCCACGGATGTGATGCCGCAGACAGGTTCTGGGATCTAGAAGAGCGTGTTAGTGTTTGAAGGGGTCGTATCACGGCCAGTGGAGTGGGCTATTTACCTGGTATGAGGCTAGCTCACGGTCGGCGCGGATGTCGAACAGACGGCAGGAAGCATCGTCGGAACCGGTACCAAAGGCATTGCCGTTGGGGAAGAACTGGATGGCGTTGATGTCCGAGTCATGGGCGGCGAAAGTCTGCACACACTTTTGCTGACGAATGTCCCATAGCTTGGCGAAGGCGTCGCAGGCGCCCGATACAAACTGGTTGTGGTCGAGCGGGTTGATGCTCAAGCTCATGACATCGCCGAGATGGTCGGCGAACTCGTGGACCTTGGAGCCGGTTTCCAGATCCCACAGGACGCAGGTCATGTCGCCGGAAGAAGTCAGGATGCGCTTGTCGCTGATGAATCGGCAGCAGGACAGATAGCCCGAGTGGCCGGAGAGCTCTCGTGCGACGCGCGTAGGGCCTTCCCGTGCGGACAGGTTGTAGATGGAGCAGATGTTGTCGAGACCACCGCAGGCGACGTAGTTACCGGAGGGCGAGTAGGCGCAGGTCATGACCCACGAGGAGCGCAGGGGGATGGCGTGCACCTTGTTCGTTGTGTAGGCGTCCCAGATGATGAGCTTGCCGTCTTGCGAGGCGGAGACGAGGTGTCGTCGGTCGGTGGACCAGTGCATGGCGTAGATCTTTGCGAGATGGCCCTTGAGTGTGCGCTTCGTCTTCATGGTGAGGCGCGGCAGGGCCTCGACACGGTCGCGGGCGACATCGCGGACTGCAGGCAGTGGTCAGCAGGGTGGGAGAGCAGGGAAGTGGTGGAGAGGGCGTGGGCGTGGGCGTGGGCGTGGGCGTGGGCGTGGGCGTGGGCGTGGGCGTGGGCGTGGGCGTGGGCGTGGGCGTGGGCATGGGCGTGGAGAGGCATACGGGTGGTGTCAGCGAGCTCGTCCTTCTTCCGTTTTATCCTGTCCTTGAGGGCCTCTGCGTCGCGGCGCGCGACCTGGATTTTCTGCTGGATGGATTCTTGGTTCATGTCGGCCATGCTAGAGGGTGGGTGGCGGTGGGAGGGGGGCAGCGAGGGTGTGGTGTCGCCGTGGACGCGCGAGCGAGAGCGAAAGCGGCGAGTGCAGGTGCAGGCGCAGGTGCGGGTGCGGGTGCAGGCGCGGGTGCAGGCAAATCCAGGGGGGCCTCGCAGGGAGCGCAGCAGCCCGAGGAGCGAGAATCAAGCGGGGGCAGCAGGCGGCGACAGGCAGCAATGGCGGCGGGCGCGCGCGTGGCAGCAGCAATGGCTTGCGCAGGGAGGGCGATGGGGCGGCGTGCAGGTGGAGAGGTGGTGAGGTGGTGAGGCGGAGAGGTGGTGAGGTGGTGGAGAAGACGGCGGTGGTGGACGGAGTGGACGGAGAGCACCAGTGAGAGCGAGGTAGGCAGACGAGCCAAGCACCAAAGAGACGAAAGACAGTAGCTGGGGTCAAAGGAAGCTGCCCTGTCTGCCGGAATACCGCAACAATGGGCTATGCGGCAATGCGGGGCGGGAGCTGTGTGGTGGCCGCAGTCAGTGTGCAGTGTGCAGTGTGTACTATAGTAGTGTGCAGTGTGTACTATAGTAGTGTGCAGTGTGCAGTGTGCAGTGCGTGAGTGAGTGCTGAGCGTGCCCTGCCTGTCAACGAGAATGGATTCCGCGCTGCTGTTGCTGCTGTGCGCTGCTGAGCTGAGCTGAGCTGTGCTGTGCTGTGCTATGCTGCTCACGACCACGGCACGGCCTGCTCGACCTGACGAAGAGGGCGCGCAATCTCCTGCAGCCCACCTGCAGCCCACCTGCAGCGCTCCTCGCACCTCCTCAATCGCCCGCCTCGCCCCTGATTCGCCCGTGGGCCCTCGCACCCCGGCAGCCAATCTGGACGGGGCCGCTGCTATGCCAAAACCGCCTCACCACCACGCGCCGCCCCGAAGTCTATTGTTTTCCATTTGCGCTTCGAGAACTGTCAACAGCGCCACCAATACCCAATCTCCATCCTGTCCAACATGCCCAACATGCCCGACCTCGCTCACCCCTCCGCTGCTGCTGCTCCCTCTGTCCACCCCGCCCAACCCTTTGCCACCCGCCTGCCAAAGATTGAAGTACGCCAGCCTCCCTGAGCGCTTGGACGACCGTTCGCAGCACTAATCACCCACGACTCAGTTGCACGCACACCTGACTGGCAGCATCAGCCGCGACTGCCTGCACCACATCTGGGACTCCAAGAACGCTCAACACGTGCAACACGCCCAACACGATCAACACACTCAACACACTCAACACGCACCTTTTGACCTCCAGGATCCTCTGCTTGCCATCCCCTCGCACAAGGTCGACTACGACCTCGATACGTACGCTCCCTCGCCATTGGATACCATGCCACGATTCATGTTCCCGTCTCCTATTTCCGCTGCGAGCTAACAGGTCGCTTCCCCTTACCGAGGCCCCATTCTGATACACGTTCTTGCCCTCCCTTGCTTCGTCTCGAGACTGCCCTCTACACAATGCATCCTCCGTAGTCACAACTGACGACCCATCCAGCTTCTTTCCGCTGTTTTCGTCGTACATCTACAAGCTATGCAGCGATCTCCCAAGCATAGAGTAGGTTCGTAATGGCCTGCTGCCATGACCCACATTGACAAGTCAAGGTATTCGACGCAAGCAGTCTTGCAAGACTTCCAAGCAGACGGCGTAGTCTACCTTGAGCTAAGAACAACCCCGCGGGCAATACCTGAGAAGGGCATCACCAAGGATGACTACGTCAACACCATTCTCAACATCCTCAATGCGTGGAATAACAATCCAGCTACTTCCATGCGTGCCTATCTCATCCTCTCCGTCGACCGCCGCAACACCATAGCTCAGGCCGAAGAAGTCGTCGACTTGTGTATCAAGTACCAATCAGCAGGCGTTGTAGGCATTGATCTCTGCGGTGATCCAGCCAAAGGTGACGTGCGCATCTTCACAAACTCGTTTGCGAGAGCAAAAGCTGCCGGCTTGAACATGACGCTGCATTTCGCAGAGGCAAAAGTCTCGGCTTCTGATGCCGAGCTGGAGGCGCTGCTTTCATGGCAGCCAGATCGTCTCGGCCATGTCATACACGTGAAAGAAGAATACCGCAAACTCATCGAGCAACGCAACATCGGTGTTGAACTGTGCTTGAGCTGCAACGTCCATGCCAAGATGATCACCGGTACATACAGCGACCACCACTTCGGCATGTGGAGGCACACACACGTCCCAGTAGCTCTTTCCGTACGTCTTGATAGTCTGACGACACAGCACAACTATGACTGACACGTTCAGACCGATGACGTCGGCGTTTTCTGCAGCCCTCTCTCCGCAGAATACGCCCTCGCAACCCAGCATTTCAGCCTCACTCGCAGCGAAATCAAGGCACTATGCATTCGCGTCATCGACTCCATCTTCTCTGGCGAGCACGAGAAGAATCGCCTCAGGTTGCTCTACTCGGAGTGGGATGGCTGGGTAGTGTAGAATTCGTGATAATCTACAATGTCTTTACTCCACGTATCTTGATGAGTTTCGATATAGTGCATACACATCCGTCTCGAGCAAAAGACACTGCTATGAGTCAACGGTGTAAATGACTTCTGTATGATGAACCAAGCGCACACAAACCCGGAACTCAGACTTTCTAGCACGCGCTGTTACTCTACAATGATTACCATGGTCATTTGCAGCTCACAACTTGTCCATGGTCTGGTCATGCTGGGTTTGCAGTGCGATCACACCGTCTTGTTGCCTCATGCTTGTTGACTTCTTCGTGACTGCAAGGCCTCACATGCTTGATGTCTAGCAAACTCCTTTTGTCTTTCTGTGCATATAAAAGTACGCTTTCGTGGCTTCTAGTCGGTCTTATCTCAGCTCCATCACAAGCTGTCTCTTGTGTCAGACACGGTTTAAGTGAAGCGAGATTGACAGCCTTCTAAATTCACCAACTTGTCCTTCACTTCAACCCCTTGGCGCTCTTGGCCGAACTATCAACTTATTTCTCGCCTCCCACTCTCCCCACAAACTGTGCCAAAATCTCCGTACACTTCTTCACCTCCAGAAAACGGTGCGAAACTTCGTGCACTATCGACTCCGTCTCCACACCACGGTTAGGACCATCCTCGCACGACAAGGTAGAGCACACATGCCCACTCCTCAGAATGCGTTTAATGTTTGATACAGTGCATCACTTACGCCAACGAAAGAGAACATTCGCCCATTAACAAAGCCGGCGATACGATCAATTCGACGCCATGGATCGGACTCGAACGGACAATCCACAGTCCAACGTGAAGCGGCTGCCAGAAGGTGCGATCAAGCGTTTTCGGTCCGTCAATGACGACGGGGCTCTTGCTTTCGCAGAGTTTCCCTACGGTGAAGTCCCGCCTCAACAGTACAGTACCAACAAGAAGCTCCAAGACGCCTGCTTCAACATTGTGCTTGGTAGGCTAGAGATGAACGGAATCACCAACACGCAGCTCACTCCAGAGGCGTTCTCATGGGCAGTTCCGAAATCGTACGTCTTGGCTCCTTCATCCCCACTTGCCGTCATATACCATGCTGACAAGGCCCTAGGCTAGATTACGAGACCGCATGGAGAAAGCTGCTCAAAGAACCGCTCACTGTTTCCATGGACAGCCTCCGTAACATGATGTTCTTGTTGCCAGCCTTCCAGTTCACGTCCTTCGACAAGGACTCTGTGTATTTTTACATCAGGTCCTACGTCTTTACAACCGAGGAGTTCATTCATGTCCTTGGCAAGTTGATCGACGAGAGCTACGACATGAACAGCAAGGTCTACCTTTGGATCGAGATGGCAAATCGTAGTGCCAGCAACACCACCTGGACTGTCCGGTACTGTGGAATGACAAGGGGCTCTCCGTGGAGTCGTCATACGGGAGACATGGCCGTTATCAACACTAAGCAGTCATGGTTTTGCAAGTTCCTTAAGCACACAAAGGCTGAGTTTCCCGAAATTATCCAGAACATCCAGATCGACTACGTGTCAGGAGCCACCGCCAACGCGTCCTTGTCAAGCGAAATTCTCGATCTGAGGGAGCAAGTCCTGATCGCACTATTTGGCGTCGGCGTTGTCAACATGCAAGTCGGAGGCGAGAACGTGAACCTACCGCTCAACCAAGACGACCCGACAACGTTCTTGAGCCTACAAACAAAGACACTCAGTCTACTTCCAAAGCTTGAGGAGTGCTCTAACGAGATGAAGGGCTCGATTGGTGTCTACGGCAAGACCATCAAGGACTATGTGGAGGCTCATGCAAAGTCTACCGGAACCGACAAGCAACCTTACACCACAGAGCTTCTAAGCTGTGTCCTTGACCAAGCTACCCCTGCAGTAACTCCAAACGACTACGCTATCCTCACTACCATCGCATCAGACATTGGCGCTGACGCCCATCCGGATAGCGGGTTCTACCAGAGTGGACGACGATCAGCTGAAATCGTGAACGCCTGTTTCGACACCATCGTCAACTGGGAGAAGCCATTTGAGAGCCCACATGAACCTTCACCTACGAAGACTCTCGCAACCTCCGGATACCTACCGTTCGCTGACGTCTTTGCGTGGTTTGCAAAGAGCAATGACGACTTCCCTGCCGCAGGCCAGCATCTGCTCTCTTTGCTAAAAGTGACCAAGCCACTGATCGTCCTGACATACGGTCAATTGCCGTCTTACCTTGCTTTGGAGTCTTTCACAGACCTTACGTCCAAATGGTATTACGATACACAGCGTCGGGAAAACAGCGAGGGTGGAGGCGACTACTTCATTCGTATCCTTGGCCTGCCTGAGATACGCTCTCTGGGTAGAATGGGCGAAGAAGTTGTCGTCATTCCGTGCTACCACCCCGGATACCTGGCCCAAGCAGGTCTTCCGTCCGTCAAGGCTACCAAGCTATTCTTCCTCATCCATCAGATCGTATGGTACAGTATGGGCACAGTCTTGCAGACACTGCAAACCAAGAGCAAGTCCAAGGCTCCTACCCGGAAACATCTCTGTGACGAGGTTGTTGCACGCATCAACGACATTCTGAAGCCTGACCATGTCTTCGGCAAAGCCTTTTCTGCTGCCAAACAAGAAGCGATTGACGTCACAGCGGCATTCGCTCAGGGAAAGCTCTCGCGTAACCTTGCAAAGACTCAAAGCACATCCCAGAAGACCAGAAAGGCAGGCCATTCTAGGAAGATGCCTGAGGGCTGGGTTCGAAAGAAAGCCTACAAGTCCAGAATGCTCGATCCTACGACTTCAGCTGGAGCTGCCATCGGTGGCTATAACGTGAAGTTGCAGAAGACGAACCTTGAGCTGTCTGCGTCCCCGAAGAACGATCGAGAGCGTTTCCTAGTCATCTGGACTGAGCCCGCGACCGACGACGAGGATGAAAAGCTTTGGCAAATCGGTCCCTTAGTGCTGCCGAACGGTATCCTCAATGCTCCTGACGACAAGAAGCTCTTGTATTACACCGAAGAAGGTGTCGACATCAGGGACAGCAAAGGGGTATCGTTGGGTGAAAGGAGAATGTCCGCTAGCGGCAGGGTGAGGACATGCAGCCTCCCGATCTCCACGATTATCCTTTTCACAGACATTACCGACCAAGAAGACCAGAAATTCCTCAAGCATTGGGAAGACACAATGGGACTGAAGATAGACGAGCTCCTGCTAGATGCAGTATCATCGGGTGTGAAAACTACCGACCAGTTTGAGGGATACATTCCCGACGATTGGTTTGCGGCATCTTCTTCCAAGCGGGCCTTGCCTGTTCCTTCCTTCTTTCAACTCATGCAGGCAAAGACGAAGGATAAATATGCCATCTTGGTCAACGTTCCTGCCAATCCTGGAGACCTACTTTGGCTGTTTTCCGAACTCTTCCACGATAAGAACACCAAGAAGGCCTCAAATGGCTTCAATCTCACTGCTGCTTCTGATCACCCGCAGTCTGTGTTCCGCATGATGGCACAGCTCTGTCACAAGCGGAAATACAGGAACCATCCCTACTGGCGCACGTTCCTGGCTCTTGCACACATGTCTAATATTGGAGTTACTGAGAACGCTATGGCGTCAAATGTTGTCGTTATGGCCCTGACAAAGCTGGCAAAGTATGAGAAAGAAAAGAAGAAGTTTACTCTGCAAGTCGCCGGCCAGGATAAATTGATCAATTCCTGGCACTTCACGATCAAAAAACCCGAAGATTTCATAAGCGGGGCAGTTGCTGACCTCAAAAAAGAGCCCGAGCTCAAATATGACGCCAAAGTCACCGAGGAGAGGGATCCTGAGCTGGAATTGGAGGATGAAGAGATGGAGGATCAAGACGAAGAGGATGAGGAGGAGGAAGAGGATGAGGAGGAGGAAGAGGATGAAATGCTGATGGACTTTTAGGATGGTGGAACGGTGATGGAGCGACGACGTACGGAGCAACACGGAAGTATCGCGATCGGCAACATGTGCGTTAAGAGCATGGCTGCTGGCCAAAATCGTTCAAGAGGTAAGGAGAAAAGAAATCCCCAAAAAAGAACAAAGGCACAACAAGTTGGTTGGCGGGCGGAATGGGTATGATGCCGGTTACCGTTAATCAAATAAGCGAATAAAGTAGTTCGTCCTTTGAACTTCCGGCCCCCACATTATGGTGTTCACAGGGCTTCTAACAACGTCTAGACCTTGTTTCGTCCAAGCTCATGTTCCTTACTTGGTAGGGTCAACGTGTCACAATATCTCTTGCAGCACGTCGATATTCCACCCCCCCCCCCCCCCCCCCCCAAGTCCCCTGTTTCCAACTCGAACATATGATCATATACAACATTACCAGACAGGTCCTTATCGATAAAACGGCCTCATGGTGTAAGTTCAACCCAAAAGTCCAGTTTTCGGGCTCTTTCTAACAACCATCCAGCTAGTGGTATGAGTAAGTTATAAAAGACTATTCAATTCACCCTCAACAACCCTTTAACCTCAGTTAGTTCTTGCTTTGGGAAAATCACGTGCTCAACTGCAAGAGGCCCCGCGTTCGAATCGCGGTGGGGCCCCGTTATTTTTCAAGTTTTTGTGGCCATATAACTCCCAGATGAACACAGAATGCAGCAGATTCAAAGTCTGTCGATACAGCCGGCACTCTCAGCTTTCTGCTGGCTATTGTTTTGCTGCTTGAATATACTTTCAACTTCACGGAGATGGTCGTTTCTTTGTTTTCGTTTCTCAAACCTCGTCCTAAGAGTTCTAAAATCCCACCCACACTGGATATTAATGAACGAAGTATCAATTTGTATGTAGCACTTTTTTCTCTCTACATTTCTGTCACTTCGAATGTTTACGAGGCGTTGTTGTTGGAACGGCAGGTTGCTTCAAACACAGTGGGTTTGCTATTCAAGCGCTATCTATAACACGTAAAAAGCCTTTTCATGTAACACAGAGATGCAAGAGAACTTTTGCTTTACGATAAAACTACATTCGTATTTTAAACATCGACAGGCCGTGTCTGATATAAATCAAATACACCAATCCGTACTCCCAAAACGCCAACCAACGTATTCACAGACACAACCACCTACTTTGCGCCGAAAGCCATCCCAACGCCACCGAACAGCTGAGAAAGCGTACATCGTATCATATACAAAACAAAGGAACCATTTCAAAAAATCTCAGTACCTGCGAGGATCGTATCCATCATACGCGCCCACCCCCCTCTCGTACCTATCATCCCACTCATTACCCCTACGCACATACCCGCCCAGCGGTTTACGCCTGCTGTCTTTGATGTGCTCGATAGCCTCAGCGAGTTCAGCGAGGTGTAGACTCTCCTGCGCAGGTCGGTCGGCGAGATATTGTTGCTCGCGACGCGGATACAAGGCCGGCCCATGCATGTCTGCCGCGTACGACATTGCGCGCGAGGGGCGCGGTGGGTAGCGTATGGTGTCAAAAGGATTACTCTTCTGTACTTGGACACTATTGCGGCGGTCTAGACTTGGTCGCGCTGCGTAGGCGTGCTCATCACGGTACGTGTCGCGGAGGTGCATGTTGTGGGAGTAGTCGTTTGGTGGCGAGTAGCCTCGCTTGGGTTGTCCGCGGTCCAGGTCATCGTAGATATGGCTGGGATGGGGGTGTCCGAAGCTCTCCTGCCTATGAGGCAGGGGTCTAGAACGGAGGTTTGTAGGCGCGCCAGTCGCGTCTGACGGCTGGCGACCTCTATATGCGCGGCGTTCTGGCTCGGAGAAGATGCTGTCGTCCGCTGTGTGTACAGAGGAGTTGTCGTTGAAGGATGCAGTGCCGCTGTTACGGTCCCAGGAGTTACCACGGGACATGGCTTCTGCTGTGAGCTTCTCCTTCCGATAGTCTGGTGACGAGGCGTTATGGCTATCGCGACGGACACGTTCATTAGCGCGTGTCGGTTTCTCAGCTACAGGTGCGTTCATGTGGATGTGGATGGGGGGAAGCTGCTGTTTCGAAGACCGAGGAGAGTTGTTTTTCGACGACATGGGACTGTATCTCCCCATAGGAGGTGGCTCGATGAAATCCGAGTCTCGGCGTCTTCGGTGGCCTTCAGTGCGAACGCGACTTCTACTGTGGCTCCTAGCCTTGCTGTGCGACTTGTTGTGTCGGTACTTCGAAGACTGCCTTGAACGGCCGCGTTTGGGTTTGCCGATATGGGCAAACTCACCGTGCTCGACATGGCGAACGCGAAGGTGGTCAGAGGCAGAGTCGCCAGTCTCGGACTCCCACTCGTCGCTGTCCGACTCGGAAGAGAATTCCTCGTGGCGAGTCTTAGGCTTCTTCTGGCTTTTCAAGAAAGATGAGTTTAGAATCTCAATGTCGGGCTGGCCAGGTCTCATCGCAGGTCGGTGCATTGTCTCGGGGAACGCACCAGGCATTCCTTGCTGTTGCTGTTGCCCGTGTGCTGGTGGGTGTTGCATAACGTGGGGAGGTGGGGGTGGAGGTGGAGGGGGGTGGGCTGATGGGCCGCCATGTTGCGGTGGTGGTATGTGAACCATGCCCGGTGGAGGTGGAGGCGGAGGTGGAGGCGGAGGAGCTTGGCCATGCTGGCCTTGCATGCGTACGGGTTGTTGGACTGGCTGATGATGTCCCAAGGGCGGCTGAACCATGTGTTGTGGGTTTCTCAATGGCTGTGGCATTTCTTGTGCTATATGGACCTGTTGCTGTGCAAAGTGCTGGCCTGGTTGCATAGGCTGAGATTTCGTGCCCGTGGCAGCTGCAACTCTTGCGGCCTGAGGGTTTTCATACCCAGACGGTCCGGTCTGCAGTATGACCGACACTCGTCGGAGCTGTCGCTGTCGGCGATTGATGGCTTTCCAATCAATGTCTATGCTAGCGATAGTCCACTGAAGAGTTCTGTTTAGGTTCATGAGCTCCTGGTTCTGCTCTTCTACAAGCTCGTTGATCAGTCTTCGACAATTCGCGGAGGAGATCTCGTTCAAAGAACGCTTCACAGAGCCCTTGTTCCTCTGGAATCTTTTTAGCTCATTCTGAAGATCCTGCACTATAACGTGTTGTTGTTCGGCTTCGACATCCTCCCAGCTGTCGGCGCCCTTGGGTTTCTCGAAAGTAAACAATGCTAGCTGAGGGTCGTAGTTGGCAAAAGGACTTTGATGAAACTGCTGCCCTTGCATGCCTTTTTGTTGGCCCATTGTCGGGACTTGCTGCTGAGCCATTGGTACCTGCCGTTGCTGTCCAATGTTCTGATGTTGTGGAGGCATTTGGCCTGGGAAGGCCTGATGCTGAGTTGGGAACTGATGGGCCATGGTGAGAACTGGTACAGACGTCGAGAGCAAATGGGGTATGGTGAGGGCCAGATGCTAAACAAACATCAAGCTCACTGCCAAACTGGAGGAACGACTAGTACAGTGAAGAGCGATTGACAAGGCAGTATTGGAGAGTAAGGCAAATGAAGCGCACATAAAGATTTTATATAGACCTGCCGTCTTGTTGTGTGACCATGAAAATTGCAAGTCGCCCACCCAAGGCAACGGTACACCATCCTGATACAAGCGGGGAAACAGGTCCTCCTCTGGACCCGGCCTCAAGGTCAACTCGCTACTATCCGACAAACTTAGACCGGGCGTCACTGATCGCAAACGAACCGTTCGCAAGCCTCCTTTGAGGATTGGCCATGATGGCACTGACCGGCCAAAGCCACTAGGCGAGCCAGACGTGGACGGAGCAGGCAGATCGGCAGGGTTCTTTACCAGCGGAGCGTGTTTGCGACGTAAGACAGAGCCTCAGATACTCACCGGAGGACTGACGAGTCCTTCGAACCTGCATGCAAGCGAAGCGACATGCAGCAGAGGGACTCGTGATGGTGGTTGGCCGGGCCCTCGGATCAGCCTGGAAGCCGAACGGAGCTCGATAGATGCAGCCGCGCATTTGAGCGTCTCACCAGATCCGGTGTACTATCCTGACACCACTCTAGCGACATACCATGGCAGTCTCGGATGTCAGAAAGCGTGGCTTGTGGAGATGGCAGCCGTTGACAGGTGGTAGAGATAGCGCTAACCACGCCGCACTGGCCTCCTTCTGTCCTGTGGTGCGCCTACACTTCTACTTCCCGTCTTTGACGCCCTCCCAAGACCAGGCAACTGACTTCGACACAGCTCAAGACAGACTTTTCCTTTGCCTGATAGCCCAGTTTGGTTCGTGGCTTGCGCTGTATGACACCCACCTGATCTCTTTGCAGGCATGCTTGCCTTTGGCAATTGCCAGCGCATCCAACCTCAAACGAGGCATGAACGTCAGGTTTGCCTACGCTGAACCACGGAGCACAGCGCATGTACGAACGTGCCCTTCGAGGCGCGAAGGGGTGTACTTTGTTTGAACATGTACCTGCAAACCAACACATGCAACCATTGCATGCAGGACGCTGGAACCACTTTTATTGTTTTACACAGCGATGTAGGAGGACTTCGACCACGTCATTATCAGGACCGTCCTCCAGCAGAAACAATTTCACGCAGAAGTACCTAGCATACTGCACAGAAGCTGCGAACAAGTTCGCAGCCTGCAATGCCGATCCCTACTTGCCTTTCGAAGCTACGGCCTGCTCCACCACCGTATGGAAAACGCCCCGCAGATGCACGTCGTCACGCCCTCCAATACCCGCCTCTGCCACAGACCAATAGCCATGCTAACGGCACAACAACCAACCGTAGTAAAGACAAGGTTCCCATATCGAGGACACCGGAGGACTTGCATGTCTTGTGTTTGTGTGCCTCCAATTGACAGATTCAGGCCTCAGCCTAGCGACTGTGATTTGCTCGATAACAAGCCGATGTTTAGGGACTCCCATACTATAGGGCTCGAAGAATAGGCACCCTTGCGAGTGGTAAACTTTATGTCTTACAATGATATCAAGTCTAAGGACTCTCCACCGGACGGGGCGAGCCGCCCTTCTTGCTCCACCACCGTCCCGTCCCAGTCCTTCGCTTGGCAACATCCGTTCGAGCCGTTCAACTAGAGTTCCTGTTCTTTCCCGCCTCGGATCGATAGGAAATTCACGGCACCAAGATTAGTTTTTGTGGAGGGGTAGCCAGCTGACCAAGGGCCTCATCCAGCCGTTGGCCAGCGAGCACCAGGTTTTTCAGAGCCTGTCTAGTCGAGCTTCTGCACAGCCCAGATTGAATCGTGGAGCGATACCACCCCAAAGAGGACTCCTTCAACCGGGACCCGCGCTTGTTGCTCGATTATCGTGCCTTCTGACGGCGCCACCTCAACGTTCTTGGTGACGAGAGACGTGTACAGTAATGTGCTTCCAGACAGGTTTTAATCGAGTGTTGTGAAACCAAGACTATCTACCGCGACTGTCGCGTTTCCAGAATGCAGAAACTCGGTGCTGTTGCCTTATCGACCCGATACACACTAGGATGGCAGAACTTACGCCAGCGTCGTATCATAATCGAGGGAAGACAGCAAGGGCGCCAGTCTCCTGTTACATATTTGTACGGGCATACCACTTTAGTCCCATCTCTCAGCCGAGTCTCAATGAACAACCGGTACCAATCAGCAGAGCCTCCTGCCAGCTCAGCAACCGCACTCGCCTCATGACTCTTCGCTCTTGGCAGGTCAGCACGGTATCAGTGACCTGCACGCAGGCATCCCGCTCTGTCAAGCTGCTACTAGATCCCACACGTCTCAACAATGCCTAGGCCCAAGAACTTCCGCACGCCGATCACCAGTATTGTCCATGGCATCAATCCCATCCAATCTGCTAAGCCGTGACCTTCCCATTGCCCCCCCCCACGTCTGCCTCGCGCCCCTTCCTAACTCCTGTCATGGTCCGAACTTTGCTCCCATCGCACCGCAGACACAGCCACGTACCACTTCAAGGTTCCGACTCGCATTCTCACAGCACCAGCACAGCCTCATTCCACGCCGCATGTCCAGCCACGCACGTCTATCCAGAAGCCGCGCTCCCAACAGAAGCAGCACTCACTACTGACAGTACAGCTCGAGGACGTTCACATGTTGAATCGATCGGTGTTATCCGTTTCAACAGCAGCATAGTTGGCGAAGAGCAAACACGATACAATCGTAGCTAAGTGAGAAGTAGCCCAGCAGGATGCAGGTCAAGAAGAACAAGACGCACCCAACTTTTACCAGAACTACACCAAAACAGCTAAACAAAGAGTCGACAACCAAACATCTAGGCTACAGAAAGGCCATCCCTTACTCAAATGGATAGTATCATACAGTCAACCTGATACAAGTTAACGCGTAATCACATCTCTATACTCCCTCCCACGAGACGAAAGCCCGGGGTTATATACATTTATCCAGGAGCTACAGCACGCTATGAATGGAATAAATAAATTAGCTCGTCATCTGCTACATCGCCCAACTCGATCCTGGTCTAGCCTAGTAGTTCTGGGACTTACTACGCTGTATAGCTGAGTGTGAGATTACATCAACATGTTGTTTGGTTCGAGTTGAGAGGAGACGAGAAGAAGGTGTGTTTTCGTCTACCCAGATGTTACGGGATGGGTGGACTGTGTATGTGTTTTTTTAGGACGAGGATGTGAGATGCAAGACGAGATGAGATGAGATGAGACGCTGTTGGAGTGGCGCGATGGATTGAATAGTGTTAGTATGGACTTGCAAGTGGGTAGTTTGCTGAGTGAAGGGTAAGTTATATGTATCTTGGTCTGGGTTTGAGTTGGTTGCTGTGCATGGTCTATTGAGCGGAACATGTGTGGTCGAGTTAGGCGCTGGCGTGCACTTGTAGAAAGCGCGTTGATGACGTCCGCTTGGCGAGGAATAGCGTGTGAGGACGACTCACTCCCTCGACGCAAACGTGTTGACATACCGTGTAGTCAGTCGACAAGAACGTTCTGTTTGCGATCACAACCAGCGTTCAAAGCAAAGCGATGTTAGAATGTAATGTTTCTTTCATTCAGATGGAGTCTTGTCTTGTCTTATCGACCTAACCAGATCCAAGCTCGTCAAAGGTCGTCTATGTACAAGCGCACCACCGACCCACCCATCCGTGATATTACTATTACCGCATCGCTGTACCTTGTGCAAGACGAAAATCAAGACATGCAGCAAGTGCCCGCATAGCGGGGTGCTGCGGACCACGCGTGGTGGGTACAAAAGGGGGGTTGTTGAGAAGAAGATAAGGTAGTACAGCGAGGGTATGAAGATGAGTATCGTACACGAACCAAAATGGGGACAAAGATGCCGTGAGAATACTCCAGAAATGCTAAGAAAAAGGGCGTTCAAAACGATAAGCGGACCCGAGTGGAAGGGTAGGCGCCGGGAATGTGGAGGACAGGGCAGAGGGCGATGACATTGAAGGGCAACAAAGCGCCACTTCCAAGCCCTAGCCTTGTGCTACCCGAGTGTGGTTGCGGCTTTACCGCAGCGGCAACTGCACATCCTCGACGCCCCTCTTCAGCACATCCTGAATCCTCCACCTGGGAGGCTGCAGCTCCTTCTCCTCGGGCAGCTTCCCTGTCTTCTCCACCATCTCCTCTGGCTCAGCACCACCCGCAACACCAGAGCTGAACTTTAGCTGCAAGATGTCGCCAACCTCGTCGCACGCGCTCAGCATGCGGTCGAGATCCTCCTTGGTGTGTGCAGCACTCACACAGAAACGCGCACGAGATGATACAAGAGGGGTGGCAGGGTAGCCGACGACGACGACAGAGATCTTGCGCTTGAGCATTTCGTGCGAGAAGGCGGGCATCTTGGCGGGGTTGTACAGCATGACGGGAATGATGGGCGAGTCGTCGTGACCGTAGACGATGAAGCCAAGACGCTTTAGCCCGAGACGAAGGTAGCGGCTGTTGAAGCTGAGACGCTGGAGACGCTCTTCGCCCTGTCCAGGGATGATTTCGCCGTTGATGATGCGGAGAGCGGAGGCAATCTGGACGAGGACGGGCGGCGCTGGGGACTCGGCGTAGAGCATGGCGGCGTTGGTGGTACGGAGCTTGTCGATAATGGCTTTGTCTGCTGCGAGGTAGCCGCCGTTGGCGCCGAAAGACTTGGTCAGTGTGCCCATCAAAAGGTCTACCTCGCTGGGTGCGATGCCAAAGTAGTCGCAGACACCACGTCCGCGGGGACCAACACCGCCGACAGAGTGAGCCTCGTCGACGAAAAGGAAGAACTTGTACTTCTTCTTCAGTTCGATAATGCCGGGCAGGTTGCACATGGTACCCTCCATGGAGTAGAGGCCCTCAACAGCAACCAGAATCTTCTTCCAGGGACGGTGTGTGCGGGGCTGTCCTTGCGAGATGGCTTCGCGCAGCTTGCGCTCGAGATCGCGCATGTCGTTGTGCTTGAACATGGTGACCATGGCTCCAGAAAGACGGGCACCAAATCGAATGGAGGAGTGGTTCAGCTCGTCTGAAATCATGAGGCAGCCCTTGCCGACAATGGTGGGGAAGGTGGTGGCATTTGTGACGAAACCCATGGAGAAGACCATCGACGCCGGCTTGCCCACAAACTTGGCAATCAGGTCCTCGACCTCGACGGTGAGCTCAGATGTGCCGGAATCAGCGCGGGGACTGGCCATTGTGATTCCGTGCTTCCTGATGGCTGCTTCGGCAGCGTCAGCACAGGGGCCCTCTGACTGGGCGAATCCAAGGTAGTTGTAGGAGCTCAGGTTGAGAGTCTCGGTCGTGGTGCCAGTCATCTTGAAGGTGTTGTTGCCATCGTCCGACTTGCGGTCTAGCAGGGTGATGAAGCGTCCAGGCACGCCGGTCGTGGGTCGCGAGAAGCAGTCGTTGATCCTCATCTTCAGCCGGCGTGTGTAGAAGTTGTCAAAGTCGCTGTTGAGAGGAGCGTAGCCATCCTTCTCCTGCAGATGGCTGTAGTGCTGTCGCCTGAAGCGCTTGCCGAAGAAGTCACGCACGTGTCCGAATACTATTAGGATTAGGTAGCTGATGTAGGTGGTGAGGAGGAAGTAGTAGGGAGGCTCGTCTTCGATGGGGTCGCCAAACTCGCCCTCGAACTTGCTGGTGTAGCGATGCGCCTGCGAGCCGAGGGGACCGAACTGTGCGTGTGCGCGGGCCAGACGGCGCTGCTCCTCGGGGGTGAGGGGCTGGAACAGGGTCTTGGGCTCGGTGGGCATCTTCTCGCCTGTGGCTGTGGTGAGGCTGATGGACGGCAGGGAGATGGAGGCGGTGTTGATCTGCTGCTGAGGCGGCGAGGGCGAGTTCAGGAGAGCCTGCTGCTGGGCGATGAGGGCTTCCCGCAGAGCAGCGGCGTCGGTGCGGGCCTTGGGCGAGGCGCCTCCGAAGAGGGCGGTGAACTTGTTGGCCTTTGTGAAGGAGGCACGGCGCGGCTCTTCGCGCTTCTCGTTGAGGGCGTCAGAGGCGGGGGAGATGGGGGTGGACGTGGCGAACGGGTTGATGGTTCTGGTCGGCATGGCAGCGATCCCAGGGCAGCAGGGTCAGTAGAGGCTCGAGTCGTCTGCGGTCAGAGGTGCCAGGTCAGGTCAGGTCAGGTCACTCGCAGCAGGCAGGCAGGCGGTGAGCGGCACGACGACGACGAGGGTGTCGGTGTGGAAAAGCAAAAAGGGGACCTGCTGGCGGACGGCGATCAGCACACGACTCGAGGAGGGCAATTGGTGGTGAGAGTGGTGAGGTGGTGAGGTGGTGAGGATGGTGGGCGGTGTTTGAGGGAGTGCGTGGAGCGGAAGGCGGAGGTTAGGGCAGCCGTCAGACGCGGTGCATCTTATGATTATCGACGTGCTCATGTCATGCACCGATCGCACCAAGTGCACCGGAGTGCCGCGCACTTCCGGGACACGCCCGCTCCCACGCCCGCATCCTCCTCCGACGCAATGAAAGACGAAGCTAAGAAAGTGCACCTACGTGATTGACCCTGCAAATGCAATTGCAAGCGTGACGTTGAGACGTTGGAAGCAAGCAATCTCGCCAGACGAATTGAATGTGGTGGTGCTTGTTGCGTTGCTTTGCGTGCCTGGCAGGGCGGCCGTTGTGCTCCACAGCGTCAAGGGTAGAGGGAACCTCGCCTTGCGCCAAGCCCAATCGCGATCTTGTCGTCGAGTTGACGTCGACGCGCAAACAGGTCGACGACTGGCGGCAGCACGCGGGCGGAACGGGTGGTCGACAGTGCGTGCGGGCGTGCGGGCGTGCAGGCGTGCAAGGAAGCAAATGGGGCCGATGTCGCGTGCAGGCAGTCGAGGCGCAACAGCAGCAGAACCGTTGCAAAGGGGCCTCACGCTTTTCAGGAGCAAAATATCGCCCATGGATGGCCGCGCGAAATGAGCAGCCCCATCACCTTCCCGCCTTCGCCACTCACTGCCGCGCCCCTGACTTGGGCCCAAACAGACGAAGCTTTGCTGATCGCGCCCACCGCCCAGAGCCTCGATGCCGCACCACCGTTGTCGATGCACCTCGTCCGCATGCACGTCATGACACACACCGAGCAAGCGCTGTCCAATTTCTCTCGAGTCTGCACCCTCTCGCCAAGCCTCAATTTCCTCGTAATTCCCCGTATCAACAAAGTACGAGTCCCAGCCTCATCACAAAGTAAGCGCTGGCAGCCTGACTACACTGCACCCCTCGGCCTCCGCTTACCCCCCGGCTGTATGCCTGTCCCAAGGCAGTTACACGGCCTGCCGCTGTGACACCTCGTTACCTGGAGACCAATGCCCCGTATCACTACATAGCACACTCACGTTTGACGTTCTCGACTTTTGGGCCGAATGCGCCCGACCGTCCGGACTTTGAAAAAATCCATCTCGGTCCAAACAAACGTCACGCGCCTCTGTGACTGTGACTCTGCAGACCCAACAGTCAGCCCTCGTACGAAGCGAAGGGAAAAAATACCGAAAAGCCGCAAAGGTTACGCCGACTCGTTCTCATCTTGATGAGGCCATGTTGTCCAACATCGAATCATCAGACAGGAAACATTCTGACTCTGTCTAATTCTACCCAGACCAATCGCTGTCCTCCATGGCGTCTCGCTTATCGACCCGGTGATTGCACATTGTGATTGCCATATCAATAAACCGTTCCTTTTGGATAACTACGAGTCAATCTCAATTTCCACACGGTTACAACGTATAAGATAGCCGTGCCCTTTGCTCTCCCCCTCTCCCTCTCGCCGCTGCAATCCATACAATTCACTCGTGCCGTCACTTTCTGCAATAAACACTGTCGACCGCGAGTGTACGTCTGAAATGATATGTTTTTGCTAACTCTGCTGCAGAGATATTTGACTATTGAGAACCGAAGAAAGCAAGCTTTCAGCACGCCCAGCGGCTACATCCACTTCCAACCCCCAGAAGATGTCACAAAACAAACTTGCAAACACCTCTAAAAACAGCCTCCACCAACAAAGGGTATGGAAAATCGCAACAAAGGAAACAAACAGCACTTCGCGACAAAATTGACAACGAAGACTCTCCAAGAAAAAAAGGGGACTGAACAAGAAAAAGAATAGTAAACAAAAAATCAGAAAATTCGCAGTGAATGCACCGCATCGCAGCCTCCAACACCGCGCGACCCGACAACCACACACTGAAGTGGTGGCGCAGGTTCCACCAGTCCGCCGTTCTGTATATGTCCCACCCTTGCAAAAACCCAAGCAACGCCGTAGATGGAACCGATCCCGTATATGGTGGTCGTTCAGATTGCGTTACCAAGCTTTGTGAAATGGGAGCTGAATTCAATGCTTCTCTCACGTCGATAGCGACAAGAGACTGAAGAGGGAGAAGAAGAGGATGAGGAAGAGGAAGAAATCAAACAAGAAGAGGCAGTGGTATGTCGAGCGCTCTGAGCCAATATGTAAGGGAAGGCAAACACACATTAGGTATGAGTAGGACCGACAAACACAACCGCACCACAATCTCTCTCCTCTGTTTCAAGAGAGAGTTGGGTGCGACGCAGTACTTTCGCCAAGGCAACAAATGTCAGGGTATTAGCGCGAGCAAAATGACAGCGACCAGAAACACAAATCCACTTCGTCTCTACATCTGGTGGTGATGTTCGGGCGACAGACTCGAAGGGTCGAGTGTACCGAAAGAGACAAGATTTTGCATATCCAGGTCATCGACATTCTCTTCCATCAGAGGCGAACGGAAGGGAAGGTTGAGATTCTGCTTCGCGTACATATCTGTCATGTGAAGCGTCTCATCCGACATGCCATTGTCGTGAGGCATAGGGTATACATCGGCAGAGCCATCACGACCAAACGAGTTGAGCGGCGGCGACTGGTTGGCAATGATAGGGTCGTGGTGACCCATCGGTGGCATGGGAGAGTTCATGGCTGCCGAGTGGGGTGGTGGCCCCATCGGTGTGTGCACGTACGGCGGTATGTTGTACTGTTGACCAAAGTTGGAGGCAGGGATGTTGTCGTTCTGAGGTCCGGATGTGTAGAATGACGGTGTGCCATACTCAGACGGCGAGTTGGCGGTCGTGGCTGACATGGGGTACTGACGGTAGTCGCCCATGCCGTAACCAGCAGAAGTATCAATGCTTAGATGCGGGCCAATGGGGCCTGACGAGCTGTGAGGGACGGGAGCAAAGATCTCCGGGTTCGGGATGTACGGTGACGGCTCGGGCTGGATCATGAAGGACGGCATGGGATGACGCAGCATCGAGAAATCAACCGCCACAGGCACAGAGCGAGAGCGCTGGCGTTTGTGACCACGCGGTGGGAACGGACTTGCTGTGAGGTGGGAGTCATGAAACATACCGCTGTGGGGGTGTACCACATGGTTGGGTTGCGATGCAGGACGGAAGTTGATTGGCGAAACGGGCGCCGAGACCGCAACGGCATGCGGGTCGTACATGTTATGGCGGTTCTGAAACGCTTCCAGTGAGACAAGTTTCGCCAATTGTCCGCTCAGCACCTTGGGGTGGCCACCGAGGTGGTGAACCATGACCTGGGATGCCTGCTGATCTTCGGTGAAATCACCACACTGGAAGAAGCCTCCTGAGCCAGAAGAGTCCATGAAGAAGTTCGGTGGGCGGTTGAGTTCCACAACGAGACCTCCTGGTCGCTGAGAAGCACCTTCTGCATTTGTGGCCATGTCTCCGTTGTCGAGGCTGATGTTTTTGATGTAAGAGAAGGGGTACTCAATCTTGTACCCTGCCGAGTCGTTGTTGATATAGTATGTGATGCAGCACTTCTCTGGTGAGTAGAAGATGACCAGATCCATAGCGCTCTGGCCAACTCTCCTCCAACTTCCGACACTGAGAGAGCGGACGGAGAAGTGAGTGATGACTGGTTATTGTTAGGTCAAGTTCACAGACAAGAATGACGAGTGATTCAACATACCAACTTTCGAGGAGCTGGTGTCAGTGTTGAGAAGCATGCCGCTACCATACGGTATGCCACCAGCACGACCAAGGAAGCTGCTTCCTATCGACTTGCCAGACTCCATGGCCTGGAGAGCAAGGTATCGTCGCATGGATTCTGGAATGTCGTTGCAGTCGTCACCGTTCTCAATGCTCTTCTTGGCAATGTTCTTTATCTTGGCTCGCCTACATGACATGTTAGAAGGTTCAACTGTAAAGTGGATGACATGTCTGCCCACCTGTTCTGGAACCAAATCTGCACTGAGCGCTCAGTCATGTTGATTTCCGTCGCTATCCTCTCGCGGGTAACGGCAGTGGGAGTGGGGTTCTTGTTAAATTCGATCTCTAGGGTGACTAGTTGATCCTGGGTGGCCCTTTGGCGCTTCTGGTTCCTTTGTTGCTGGGTAAGTGTGCTCTTGCGCGGGGGACGGCGCGCGGCTGAGCTCGAAGAAGGCGTGGGAGTCTGGGCGGAGGGAGAGGGAGTGGAGGACTCCATGATGTCGTCGTTGGATTGCATCTTGTAGAGGGGTGTGAACCAAGACCGGGAGCGGTGAGTGGTTTAGAGGGATAGGAGAGATATACGAGGGCGCGGTCAAGCCAAGCACCTCTGTCTATCAATGTTCGTGAAGAGTCGTATAGAGTAAGGGATCCAAACAAGTGGATGTATGAAGGTATAAGAGCGTGACGAGGCGTTGGGCGAGTCCAGTTGGGCTGGGTGCAAAGGGGTCCAGGTGTGATTCCAGGCTCGAGCTAACGTCCAGGCGCGTATGTGGTCTTCAAGGAAAGAAGTCTGCTAGCCGAGGAGCAGGTATCAAAGTATGATCGTCCAAAAGCGATTCTGGTCTCGGGAAGGAGTGGAACGGGGGATGGAGAAAGCTAAGGAGCGGACAGGCAAGGCCTAATGATGGGGTGGAGTGGAAATGAATGTGGGCAAAGGCCGAAAGGAATGGCGGCACTTCGCAGAAGTCGACAATAGAAGGGAACGTGACGAGAGAGGCAATCGCACCAGACGTGAGGTTGCGGACACCGGAAGGCGATGGATTAAGACAAAGTCGTGGAGAGGAAGGGGGAAATTAAAGGGCATCAGCAAGACGAGTAGGGGGAGAATAGGCGCCTTGCCCAATCGGGCCACTTGCTCCTGCCACCAAGCGCGCCCGAACCACCGGCTGCATCCACACACAGCGTCAGGATGCAAGTTTAGCACCACGGCTGGCCGTTTTGAACGCCAGCGCCAAAGGCCGGCGGTGACGCTGGAAAGGCTTGCCTGCTCCTGCGGCCGCTGCTGGATGCGGAGCTCACGCTTGCTGTGCACCATGTTTTGGCACGCGTTGACTCTTGATCTAGAGTTTGTGGATAGTCAGCGTTCAGTGTTCGGCATCCAGCGCACAACGGTCCACGACAGGCTGAGCGCGTGCTGTCCTGAAGGCCAGGGGGCCACTGCGACCGCTGGAACCAGGCGCGTCGGACTCGGACGAACCCAAGACGTTTTCAGGAGACCTTCACCCAGGGTGACAGGGTACCTCCCATGTTGCAGCAAAGCTCGGACGGCCCAGCTCTCGTCTCACGCTCACAACAATGCCTGGAGGTCTTCAGCGGTACTCGTGCGAGAGCGTTGAACAGCCGAGAAGGTGTGCAGTCGGCTGATGCTTGCAAGCGCATACAGCCATACACAATACCTCACCACGCGACGCTGAGCGCCTCCCAGCACGCAGAGAGAATGCGCGCTTGTTGCATCCGAGGGATCCTGCGAAGTGAAAGGGTACCCCGTCGACCCCCGTCGCAAAACGAGCTCGCCGACAGCCTGACGGCCGGCGTTGTCACTGCGGTTTTGAAGTAACGGCGCATAAACACGTCGTTGCGTGGAGAGTGCGGCACTACCTATCTAGCTCGCTGGGCGCTATTCAAGCGTCAGGTACAGGTACCAAAGAACACGAGGCCCACTACACAGGTTTACCGTGCTTCTTCACCACCGCCGGCGGACCTCGTCGTGTCACCCCATGGGAGCCAACTGCGATGCACGGCAGACTCGCGTTGACCTGGCATCTGCGGCGCAACCTTCGGTCTTTCGACTGCGTGCACTGCGTTGCAAGGGTTAGTGGGGCTGGCTTGCTTCCCTCCAGCCTTCAGCGGCAGGAAGACCCGCATTGGCATCGTGAGCATGTCGCAGGTCCTCAACAGCCCCTCGTCGCTGATCTCTCGGGTGAGCCGAAAGCGAAGAGATCCTGATCGAGCATCAGTGCCCGTGCTGTCTGATCGCGCCCGACTTGATGCAATGGTTCCAAAAAGGCACGACTTGGGGAGACAACTGCAATTTCTCTGGCCCTGACGTCTTGGTTCGGGAAACAGACTAAGTGGGCGTCTAGTCGCCCTACAGCTGTCAATCTGTGTACCAACCACTTCCCTGCTACCGCGACACCAGGCACGGCAGCATGAATGGCGGAACGCCGTGGAAGCGAGCAAGCAGTGAGCACCCGGATTCCAAGCTCCTCCGCTTCAACGCGTCCACGCCGCTCGGCACCGAACGGAGCTTTGCAGCACTCTCCACCACTCACGTGTTGCGCTGACGCGCCATCCCATCTCAAGCATGCCTGTCTCTGTTTGCAAGCCCGCACTCAATGTGATTTGGCGCCACTGCCGCACTTGAGGCTGCCAAAACGGCCCTCCTGTTCTCACTTCAGCGGACAACCATGTCCCGACGTGCTCATGTGTTTCAATGTCGCACCACCAGAAGCAGAGTGCAGTCCTGCTAACCACTGGCTCAAGTCCGGACCAGGATGTGTACGCTACCATCCATCAAAGGCCACAGAAATCATGTTCGCCCCGATACTGCGAGCGCCATGCAAGTACCCACCCGCACTACGCGACTCTTTGGAAACTGTCTGTGACGTGCAAAGACCTCGAGCCACGCTTCCAGAAGCTCTACAGAAGGAGGGTCATCGCTGCTCTCCTAGCTTCGATTGACCGCCAGATTGGGCATCGGCATACACCGCACTTCTACTGATTCATGTCATCTACACGGTGGCTTGCGTCCGCTTGTCATGCTCACGAAGAGTACTGCAGCTCGATGCCGACGGATCGGAAGATCTGCTCCCTCTTCTTGAGGTCCAGGCTTGCGCCAAGTGTGAAGAGCAGCTCTTTGATCCTCCCTTCCCATAGCACTCCTACGTGCCAATCCTGGTTAACCCTGGCCTTCAACACACCAGAAACGTCGTCGTCGGGGGAGATGGTACGCTGCTCCCAATCTGGGCGCAGCTTCTTGACCGCCCACTCGACATCTGTGTTACTTCGTCGCCGCCACAGTTCGCAACCGAGTTGCAGCTCGCTTTCGTACGAGTAGAAGTTGAAGTCAAAGCGGGAACAGAGCGCCAGACTAGATCCAGCTTTGACCGCGTAGGTGGAAGAGAGATTGCCCATCAACGGGTTGAGCGTAAGCGTCATGGTGTATGGAAAGCCCGGGTGTCTGGGCAGCGTTGTGAACCGTAAGCCAGTGCTGATACCTCCGCTCTTGTTCAGCAAGCCGTAGTACAGCTCTGCGCCTGCGCTGAAGCGACCATGCACCGGTTCCACTTGATCGACAGATGTCGGTTCTGTTGGCGCATTCCTGGGGTCTGCGCCGAAATTATAGAGACCTCGGACGCCCATCAAAGCGGAGTCCGTGCTGTACATGTACTCTGTGCTGTACTTGCCCACATCGTTCTGCAACAGAGCAAGGATCGTGCCCCCGTTATTGAGGTTCGAGTCGCTGACTGCGGCGATCCGGAGCTGACGAGTGGGCGTGAGGCGGCGCAGGTACAGAGCTTCCAGTCTCGATTGGGGGAGGAATACCCGCCCGTACAGCAGTGTGTCTGCTTGTCTCAGCTTGCTTTACGCCCATGTCGTTTGGGACTTACTTTTGCGATCAACCCGCTTTCCAGCATGCCAGAGTTCCCACCACCAGTTCTCGTCAGGCCTCCTCAGTTCTTGTACATGCTTGTAGCCCCGTATGACATTCTTCAGGTCGATGTGCGAGCTCTTGAACTCCTTCTTCAACGCCAGTGACGAGTAGAGGTAGGACACTGAGCCATCTACCACACCTACACTTCCTAGCGTGTACGAGGTCGCAAAGTTGGGCGCAGCGAGGGACGAAATTTGTAATCGCAGGCCTTGTGGAATCTGGAAATCGAGCAATTCTGCCTCCGTCAGCGTCAACTGGTAGAAGGCTTGCGCTGGGAGCTACCTCGTGCCGTGGCATTCAAAGCACCGTAGGAATTGTCGAGGTTCCAATGCGAAGCTTCGTAGAATGCATTCTGCACATTCTCCATGAAGTCTAACATGTCGCTGTCAGGAGCGAAGCATGCTGAGGGGCGCGCAAAAGGTTCGAGAGCTTGAAGCTTGCCGGCGAGAGGTACGGCGACGAGAGGTGGAGCAGCCGCGGCTGCATCGCGCTAGCTAAGGGTCGGCGGCCGCGCTCTTTCCCCGCCGCGCATTTGAACTTTTTGCGACTCGACTTTTTTCTTAGGCACAGCACTCAAGTTCACACACAACAACAATACCGCCAACATGCCCAAATCAAAGCGCGCCAAGGTCGTACATCTCACCCAGACGGACAAGAAGGGTAAAGAGCTCTCGCAGAAGCTCTTCGCCAATGTCCAGGAAGCCGCTGAAAACTTCGAGCACATCTTCGTTTTCTCCGTCGAGAACATGCGAAACTCGTACCTGAAGCAAGTGCGCGCTGAATTTTCTGACAGCCGGTAAATCTAGGTCTCGAATCATAAGGCACAAATTTTCATAGTAACATTTGCGCAGATTCTTCTTTGGCAAGACAAAGGTCATGGCCAAAGCCCTCGGTATGACACCCGCTGAAGAGCACCTCACCAACCTCTCCGAGCTCACCAAGCACCTCGCTGGTAATGTTGGCCTCTTCTTCACGAACCGCGAGCCCACCGACGTCCTCGAGTACTTTGCTGCGTACTCGCAGACGGACTTTGCGCGCGCGGGTGTCACCGCCACCCAGACGTTCACAATCCCCGCTGGTGTCGTCTACTCGAGAGGTGGAGAGGTGCCAGCAGAGGACGATGTCCAGCTGCCACACAGCGTCGAGACCACCATCAGGAAATGGGGTATGCCCACCCGCTTGGACCAGGGTAAGGTCACACTGGATGCGCCTTACACCGTGTGCAAGGAGGGACAGGTCATGAACAGCCACCAGACTGCACTGCTGAAGATGTTTGGCGTGGCTATGGCCGACTTCAAAATCGACCTCAAGGCCTACTACTCGAAGAAGACCGAGTCGGTGACCGAGGTTGACGCCATGGAGGAGTAGAATGCCTCGGCGATCCCTGGGAATGGACATGCATCTGGGCGGCGTTCCAAAGGCGTTGGGTTTGGTTCAGGAAAAGTTCAACAGTTCGGCTACTGTTGTCGGATCGTCACAAGCATAGCTTCAATATACCCTTTCATGTTGACTGTCACCGTTTCTCCGCGTGATTTGCTAACTACAACAGAAGGCGTACTAATCTCAATCATCTACATCCAATAGGTCTGACATGCCTCAAGCTCTCCAGACACCATACAACGTGCTTCTGGACGTGCCTCTCAATCCTTCCGATGGCATCCATGCCGAACCTTCCACTTCGCTACAACAAACTTTGCGATCCGCACACCTCCAAACATACACCTGCACCGTACTTCTGAACCGTAGTAACGACATCACACCCGCTCCTCCCTCAAGCCAGCGCCAGCCCAGCAAGCAACCCTCCAGCCACAACACCCACAACCGCAGCTCTATTCGCCACAGCCGCCGCGGTACTCTGCTGCGCCGGCGCCGACGTCGTAGCCACGGAGCTGACAGCACTACTCGCGCTTCTCGACGCGCTTGCAGACGCAGACGCAGACGCGGATGCCGAGCGCCTCGACGACAACAATGACGACGAGTGACTAGCTGAACTCAGCACCGCCGACGAGCGAGACATGGTCGTGGGCAGGATGATGCCAGAGATGGTGGTCGCGGCGCTAAAAGCATCTGTAGGCTGGATTGCCGGCAGCGTGGTCTGTGTTGGGATGACGAGGGAGCTGTAGGCGAAGTAGGGTGCTTCTGAAGGGTTGAACAAGGGTCCTGCGTCTGTGGATTGAAGTGTTCGTTAATGATATGTTCTGCAGCTTCAAATATGTGCGCGTGTGTATGTGGGTTTCTTTGGAGGTGAATAACTTACAAGTTGATTCCAGCGCAGACGCAGCAGCCACAAGGCCGAGCACGAACATGGGCGTTGAACTGCGCATCTTTGCAACAAGTAGACACTGTACGTAGACACGCGTGTATATGCGTATATGCAGCAACGATGAACCAAACAACAGCTGAAACAAAGACAACCGTTGACAACGTCAAGTAGCGAAAAGATAGATACAAACAAACTATAAATCGCAAACACCAAAACTCCCGTCTACCAGCACCCATCCTTTTATCAGAGCCCGAACCCCCCTTTGAGGTCATCGCCCAAGACAGCCAGTCCATGCCAATAGCGCGCGTACTATGTATCACTGCCCCAGTCAGCACGCTTGGAGCCCTCCCAAGAGCGCTCGAGCAGTCCGCACGAGGGCTAGGCCCCACGGCGCCTCATGTTAGTCGGGTACCGGCTGGCCACACGAGGAGGATTTGTCCAACAAGGTCGGAGTTATTTTCAGAACTACGAGTGCTGCGAATGATGGGAGAAGGCGTGAGAACCTGTTGATGGGGTGCTGGGAGGTGTCAGGTGGGTGGTTTGGTTAGGCGAGTTTAGTGTCGGCGGCTGGAGATACGCGGTGGGTGGCTGCATGGCTTGCATGACTTGGCAGGCACGATGCGGTGATCTGTGTTTTCTTTCTAGATATTCAATGTCGACTCCATCATTCGTTCTGTATCATGGGCGCGAAATGCGATAGCAGAAGATTTCATGCCGAAACATGGGCTTTACCCAGCACTATATTCACCAGAAATCCAGGGTCATTGTCGCAATGCAGCACACTCTGTATCTTCAACATTTTGAGCACTACCTCGCTGGTCCTTCCAACGTATTCCTTCTCGAAACCACTCTTGGGTCCCTCTTCCCCATCGTGACCTCCAGCGCCTGAATCAACCCTCTCTCGTCGTACCTAACGAAGTTCTCGCCCTCATTTCTTCTCCCATACACTCTGATAGCTTCAATTCCAAGACTCCTTAGCTCCTCCTTATCAACAGCTGGCGTGCCTGGCCCCGTAAGGTGTATGATATGCGTGACGTAGTCTTTGTACGTCGATGTGGAAGGCTCTTCGAGAACACCCTTTGAGTTGGCTCCAGCCTTTGCGATCGCAGCCACAAAGTCCAAAGCTGAGTAGGGATTCGACAACGGCCCGGTTTCGCGGTCGAGCGTAGAGTTGAGGATCAAGATTTTGTAACGAATCTGCGGGTTGCTAAGAGATTCGTCAATGCCCTTGAGCACGAGAGAAGGGACGATCGATGTGTAGAGGGACCCGATGCTGTATATAACAGCTTGGGCCTCGTTCAGGGCGTTGAGCACCATAGGGTTTGCGGCAAGTCGAATCTCCTGGCCATAAGGGTTGATATACCACAACCTTTCAATTCGTGCGGCAAGCTCTTCTTCATCGGCTTTGGAGAAGGTAATGTACTGCTTTCGTAGGGTGGGGAGGGAGCCGGGAAGGTTGGCGTCTTCGATGCGGTCGTGCTCTTCGACTTCATCGTGAGTGGAAGGCGCAGCGCCAAACTCTAGGGCTGTGGACATGGAAGGGTGGGAAATTGAGTTTTGGCCGGTAATGATTTCGCCGTTGGCCAGGCCGACGGAGATGTGATGCGTGAAGTTTGTGTTGATAGCTGGTAGGACGGAAGTATGGCTAGGTACGGAACAGATACTGGAGAGGAGGTAAATGGCAGACTCGAATGAGCCAGTGAAGAGTCGTGCGCTGTAGATGTTAGTTACTGCACTGTCGTAACTATTGGCGATTTGTGACAGTGGTCAACGAGAATTTGAAGGCAGTGTGTCGAGACTTTCTGTCACTCACCCAGTCAGGAACAGATTGCCAATGCTTGCGCCTGAGAAGTCGAATGTCGAAGATGGTCTACGGCGCTTGATGATCTCAAAGGCCACATGGTTAAGAATTGAACGTATCAGCTCTTTCTTCGCCGTTGAGATGTTGGACCAGAGTGCATGCTGCGCCTCCACGATTTGGATCCACTCTTGCTTTGCCGAGACCTGCTCTTTTGGCAGGCGATGGTTGAAGAACGCTTTGATGGCTGCTTTCTCGCTCTCATCGTTGTCCGGATCATCTGGGATCAAACGCACGAGACGGCCTGATAAAGGTGAGCCTTGTTTTCAGAATGATATTGGCTCGAAAGCACACGTACTTCGCACATCACCAATTCCTGTTGCGTGTCAGCTGTGGAAGTTTCAAAGTTGCGCAATACCTACCTGGACCACCAAACACGCGTATGAGCTCAGAGGAGCTACCGCCATTGTCACTGATAGGGATCACGTAGCTTAGAGGGCACCTCTTGTCTTCCCGTACTGTCTTGAAAACATCGACAAGGTTATTCGCAGCACTTCCCCCAGAGAAGACAACAATCCCTTTGGCCTTGACAGCGCCATTGGTGGTTGTGGTTGAAGTGCCGTTGTTCAGGGTAAGAAAGAAATCCGGAGCAGAAGCCATGATGATGCAAAAAGGTCTAGCGGAGCGGAGGAGACCACAGAGGTCCTTGCTGACTTATATCAGAACATGTTGTAGGGACAGAGTGTTAGGTTGAAGCATTGCGAGGTACGCTCACATGCTCGCTTGTGGCTAGGGAAAGAGTCATGCACACTAAGCTCGCCCTTAGGGCAGCAGCCACGCGCTGCTGGATTAGGCAATATCTCGCACTTTGGTGGTTGGTGTTGCATTGCAGTGAGGTGGATGCGACAAAGTGTTTTTGTATTCTTGTTTTGAGGATTTTGTACAGAGCGAGTCCTCAGCTCGAACGCACGATAAGAGTACAAAGTAACGCCCTCGTTCCTGCCGTGCAGGCAGCTGCCTCTCTGACGTGCCGTTGCGTCTGGTGGACGAATGCAGCAGATTCGAGCCCAGGTGCACGCCAGATGTCTCTGCCCATGCTGCAAGAGAAGACCAACAGGCGGCCTCCTTTCTCTGCTTACCCCTCGTGAACGGCGTGCCTGTCTCTGCCTCTCTCCGTGCACGTGATCCACTACTGCTCAGCGGCAGCAGCCTCCTCGCGCTCCTTCCTCCGGGCCCTCTTCTCGAGCAATGTGTCGCGTCGGTCGGCCAGGTACTTGAACTGTCGGTGCTCGACGCCCATCAGCCAGTAGCCAAAGCTGCCGCCAATGCCAGCATAGACGGGGTAGACCCAGAGCGACTCGCGGTTGAAGAGCGGGCGCATTTCAATGCCAAGCTGCCAGAGTCGAGCGGCGATGCCTGTGGGACGCAGCCGTGGTTAGCAAGCGCTGCGCAGACCAGAGGGTGGAGGTCGGGGGCCTACCGAGACCGCTCCAGAACAGGACCTTGTGAACCATTGTGGCGTTGCGAGACCGTGTGCGTGCGTGCTCGAATCGGTGGGGGGGCTGCAATGGCAGAAGTTTGGGGGTTATGACGGCGTGGTGGTGAGGTCGCGATCTCTCCTCACGTCTGGCTGGCTGACCGGGGTCGCTCTGGCCCTGCGCAGAGCTCCGGACCGCCAAGCAAGAGCAAACGTCACGTGCCATGGCGCGCCCAAAGGACGTCGACATGAATGCGCCGGGCCAGCTCTCGCATGTCCACCCCCCGGGTTCTAGTTTCCTCTCACGCCTGCAATCATGCAACCCCATACACCCACACTCGCTTGCACATGACCGCACCACGTCTGACCTAGACTGCCGCTCCTCTGCAGCACGAGCATCCATCGATCCACCCCGGCTCCCTGCCTCTGCCTCTGCCTCTGCCTCTTCGCTCGCCATGGCAGAAGTCAGCCGCAAGCGCACGCTAGACGGCGACGGCCCTGCTGCACCCCGCAAGAAGCTGAGGCCCTCGGAGCTGCCGCTCTCGCAGACGCAACGAACGGCCATCGACAACCTCGCGCACACGTTTCGCAAAAAAGGTCACTATGACAGCATCCGCAAGGACCTGTTGGCGCAGTTCGAAGCCAGTGTATGTCGATTTCAACTTGCATCGCCTCGTCCCACGCCAGCCTCTAATTAATACTCGTAGCCTGCCAAAGCCGACCTGCTGGCCGCCCTCGAGGAGCTGGTCGACCGCGAGACCGACCGCAACCCTTCTCTGCTATCCAAAGACCCAAGAGTCGCCGCTACGCTCATAGAAGGCGCCGGCGAGCGCAGCGACATCTACGGCAAGATCACGCAGACAGTCAACTCTCTGCTTGACAAGTTGATCAACGAGCAAGGCTTGCCCAAGATGCGCGAGCACCGCATACAGGAAGTGGGCGCCGAAGCTGCAGCCGAGGAGGAAAAGCGCGGCAGCAAGACAGAAGAACAATGGGCCCAAGAGGCAGACGCTCGGCGAAAAGAAAGGGAGGCTGTGCTGGAGCAGGAGCGCGAACGGGAGCGCGAGCGCGAGCGTGCAGAGAAGGCGAAGCGGGAAGAGCGCAAGCGCCGACAGAAGGAAGAGGACGAGGCTCGCGAAAAAACCCGTCGCGAAGAAAAGGAGCGAAGGCGCAAGGAGCGCGAGGAGCAGCAAAAGGAAGACGAAGAGCGTCGCCGAAAGAAGAGGGAGCGCATCGAGAAGGAGGAGGAAGAAGAGCGCGCACGGATCAAGAAGGAAAGGGAAGAGCATGAGGCCAACCGAGAGGCTCGTCTCAAGAAGATCCGGGAAGAAGACCGCGAGCGAGAGAAGCGTCTTGAGGCTGAGCTGAGCCAGAGTCGTTCAGCGCGCACTCGCGGGGGCCGCGCACGTAGCAGGAGCCGAGAACGAGACCGCGATCGAGGTAGAGACCGAGACCGTGAACGAGACCGTGACCGCGACCGAGACAGACGCAGAAGCAGGAGTCGCACCCGGTCACAAGAGCGCACCAGGTCCATCAGGCCCGAGGATATCAAAGTGGACGATGATCTGGCATTGCAACTACTGCTACAAGAGAGCGAAGAGATGAAGAAGTCAAGACAACGGCCGGCACTCGATCGATCTGAATCGCTCGAGCCACCTCTGAAGAAAGCCCATCCTCCACGAGCACTTGTTCCTCGGGATCCAGCAGCTGAGAGGCTCGCCAAACTCGACAGCAAGCCGCACTCTTCAGTCACCAAATCGCCAAGCAAAGAGCCACCAACGCCTACAACGCCTGCGCCTGCCAGCAAGGACGAAGACACGCTCATGGAAGATGCACCACCAATTGACAGCTCAGCAAAGTCAAGATGGGACAGACCTCCGCCTCTCAAGGCCGACAAGTCCCGCGGCCGCTCGCGGTCGCACAGCGTGGCGCAGAGTGCCAGTGCCAGGAAGCGCAGCAAGAGTCGATCAAGATCACGTGGTAGCCGCTACGACAGGCGAGCGTCTATCGTGGAGGACGACCGTCGCCCTCGCCGCGACGATGACAAGCGCTCTCGCAAGCTCCGGGGTGATAGCAGACGGAGGGGGCACGATGAGCGTGATGACAGGCGCCGTAGCCGATCTCGAGACACCCATATAAGCCGCCGCAAATCTCGAATCTCACGGAGTCCAGAACCCCGGCACGACCGCGACCGTAAAACTTCCCGTTCACGATCTCGAGGCACACACCGAACTCGCGAACGCTCCCCAGCTCGAAGTCGGCGTCATCACTCACGCTCGAGAAGCCCCGATAATATCGACAGATACGTGCCTCGGGGAGGCGAAAAACGTGAAGACAGTCGAGACCGCAAGCGCCCAGACAGCCGTGAGCGGAAACGAGACGACAGCCGAGACAGAAAGCGAGGCGACAGCCGTGAACGCAAGCGTGATCCTAGTCGAACTCGTCGTCGCGATGACAGCCGTGATCGACCACGCAGTTACAGGTCTCGTGAATACGATCGCTGGGATGCCAGGGACGGATCCGCCAGGGAAAGCAGAGATGCCAGGGGCGCGAGAGATGCTGGCGAACGCGGCAGTCGATTCCAGGACTCCGATCGCTACATACCTGGCAGTGCTGGTGACGATGACAAAGATGCGGACCGTGACAGCAAGCGGGATCGCAAGGAGAAAGAGAAGGCGAGGAGTAGGAGCAGGAGCAGAGATAGAGACCGAGAGCGGGATAGAGATACTCGAAGGCGTCGCAGTCGATCCAGAAGTCGGGATCGAGGAGGCAGAAGGCGCCGCTAGCTGGATCTCTACGAAAGCAAAGTTCAGGTCTTGCATTACTACTATCGAGTTAAACACTTCTAATACAGAGCAGCACGCATTCCACGTTGCATCAATAGAGATAATCATTCTACAACTGGCCCAGCACGAAGTGGGTAGTGAATGGGCATACGCCGTGAAAAAAGATTTACAGCGAAACCTGATCTGATTACAACAGGAAGACTCCAAGTAGTCTAGTTCACTTTGGTTCTAACAGCTTTGTATGTACGCGACGTGTTGGCAGGTATCTGAGGCGCAGTCTGAGCCATACATCTGCTATCTCTCATCCGGCTCCAGACACACATGACGTCGCAAATCACGGAAGATACCATGGTAGCGCCACAGAAGCTATGCTCATCAATTCGAAACTGAAGCACCTGTCATCCAAGCCTCACCAGACACCTCATCGACCTCGATGATCTCTTCCAGAACCCCATCAAACGCTATACGAAGTGGTTGATGCTGGTCGCTCATTGGTCGAGCTAGCTCTCCGCAAGCGCCGGGGTCCACAACCTGTCACACCTCAGAAACTCACTTCTCAACACCAATTGGCCACGCCTGCGCCTCACTGCACAACTAGAAGCAGAGTCATCCTACGGCGGGAGCTCCTCGAATCTCTGCTCGTAGATTTGCTAAGATGCCCGACGGATCACGGCGGAGAGCCAACCGGAGCGGAAAGCGGCTCAAATGTAGCACGTTGAAGAGAGCCCTGACCCTTTGTTGTGCTCATGCATAGCTTGTGCGGGTTTGGCATGACAGATATTAGCTCTCCGGGCCCTTCCTGATGCTTAGAGTCTACATACCGGCTTTTCCATCGTTCAGTCTCGCTGCTACGACAGTTTGTGAAGCCACTACAGCATCGTTTTTGTTTACTCTGGCCATCCTACTAAATTACAATAATCGAGAGCACTCCGAATATATCGGGTCTGATCTGACCCTGCATAGTCTGAGTGGAGGTGTGCATACATCTAGTCCGGTACAAAATGGACCCTCGATACAACACCTACCCACAACGACAGGCACAGCAAGCTCAGCCTCAAGTGATACAACGTCAGCACCAACGGTTCTCATGGCAAGCTCCGATAGAACCAGACACTACACCGTCAGCCCAAAGGCTACCGCAACATCAACAGCAGCCAGTGATCAACACCAACGTAGCCCCACAACACAGTAGAGCATTCTCCTACGCTCCAACTCCGATTGAGCACAATGGACCAGCATACTACACATCGTCATCGGAGGACCCGGCTCAGCCGTCATCTCCGCTATTCACGCCTATTGATGACCGGCCACAATCTAGGTTCGACATGTTGAACACTCCCGCACGGCGCCAATCACAACGAGCTTACGCACCATCGTCTCACACACATGACGAAGAGACACTTCTGACACCGTCGTCACCGGAAGCTCAAACACTGCCATTTATGTTGGTTGAGTCAGTAGTAGGAGGAGAAGACGTATCGACACCACAGACGCAGCAGCCTGAGCCAAAACCACAGTCTCCGGTGCGACCAAGCAAACATGTGCGACAGATGAGCAGTCTGGCACCCATAAATACGACCTTCACACAACCCGCAATGCCCGCAATTCCCCAAAGCCCACGCTCCGGCGCCGAGCACCCAACATCGCCCGGAGCGCTCCCCTACAAGACCCCTATATCGCCCATCTCAGCAGGACCCATACGGAAAGACACCCCAAACTCCTCCTACAACTCGCACACACGACACCAGACCTACCCAAACGAGCCATACTCGCCACACAACTTCTCGACCCACAATCTCACCACACCACACGCCATCTTCTCTCCCGATGCAGCCCACGGGCCCAACGGCCTCGACTTCTCCCTACACCAACCAGGCCAAATCCGTCACCCGAACATGGACTCCGGCACGCCACAGACATGGAAAACCAGCCTATGCGCCTGCAACAGCGACGTCTCAACCTGCCTAACAGGGCTCTTCTGCCCCTGCATCCTCAGCGGACGCACGGCGTACCGACTCTCCCAGAAGAGCAAAAAAGCAGACGCAACAGACATGTTAGGCCACAGCAGCACAAACGGGCACTGCGTTGCCATGACACTGGCATGCGGCGTTGGGCTGGGCTGGGTGTTTCCACTGCTTCAGCGTACGCGCATTCGCCACCTGTATAAATTGCAGGGTAGCTGTGGTGACGACTTGATCAGGGGCTGTTGTTGCTGCTGCTGTGTTGCGGTGCAGAATGAGAGGGAGGTGAGGGGGAGGGAGGAGAGTGCGAATCGCTGGGCGGGACCGGCGAGTCGTGATGTGTATACGAGGGGTGGTGGGATGGAATATAAACCGCAGAATTAGGAGGTTAGAGGGGCCGGGTGGGGAGCTCGGGTGTTGTGCGTTCTCAAGGTTGGGAGGCGTGATGGAAGCTCCTTGGTTGCTGGTTGCTTAGTCTCGATGATACCCATCAGCAGCGTTCTGTATGTGTTGTATTATCTACCTGTTGTTTTAGCGAGGTGTGTATAGATTGCGGTATCTGAGGTAGAAATGTCATGTGGTCGAGTGTGGTTCTCACTCATTACCATGTTTTTAAAGAACACAAGCATGAATTTGCACTGAAGCATGCGGTCCTTTAGAACGGTCGATCATTAGTTCGTACGACTTTATACCAATGCTTGTCCATTATCCTTGTCTTTGCATCCACCTCAACTTCCCCTTTTCCTTCCCGCGAAACCAAAAGCCCGCAGTTGCCTTGCTTGCGTAACGACGAGATGAGCGGCCTCGATATCCAGGTACCTCAGACTGATCGTTCCTACACGAAAAGATGCGACTAAATCTATTCCTCATTCCCTTCAGAAAACGTTAGTTACAGCCTCCAGAAACACACGTAAAAAGCAAAGAAATCCAATAACAAGGGTTCAGATGTTCGTACTTAATCGATGAACAACCGGCACAGAGCTCGGCGGCAGACCACCATACTCGGTGATGACCATGTCGATGTACTTTGCGGGCGTGACATCGTACAAAACCTGTAGGTGATGGAGGTTCTTCGAGTCCTCGATCCATTTCAACACGTCTGAGGTGTCTGATTTCTCCTCCTCACCAGACGCATTCTTGTCGTCGCTTTTGCTTGCATTTCTGATCGGCAGCATGGACTTGAGTGGGAGCAGCTCGCGGCGCTCGGCTTCAGAGAGCAGTTCCTCGGCGGGGGCAACTTCGTTGCCGACGATGGAGTCGAGGGCGACTTTTTCGGTGAACTTTACAGATTGGCAGAGCACGATGACGGGAAGAGAGTGTGCGCTTGCGAGCATCGATACGCTGGCTGTGCCGACGCGAGAGTACAGACGTCCGTTGGACATCATTGCGTGTGCGCCGAGGAAAACTTTCGTCGCGTCCTTGATGGCGTGGGAGGCGCCGGTGATGAGGTAGTAGCGTACTTTGACGCCAGCATTGGCGAGTTTACGGGCTAGCTGCTTGCCTTCGAAGAGTGGTTTTGAGTCGACGATGATAACGGAGAATGGAGTGCCGGCTTTGTGGGCGTGTAGGATGGCTTGCTCGACGATGGAGCTCGATGCATATGTGAGAATGACGTCCCCGGGCTCGATTTTTGTTGCGGCAAGATCGCGGATAAGCCTGTCAGCTGCTGTCACGCGTTCGCGAATGAAGATATCGATCTCTTCCAGCAAATCTCGCTTTGCCTCTGCTTCTGGGGTGGAGGGGTCGATCTTGATGATGACGTCCTTCAGCCATCGGATCGCGTTTCCCATGCTGATACTAAGCGGTCTGCAGTTTCTGAGATATTCAATCTGTGGGCTCAGGTGATGGTTCGTAAGATGCCGCGCAAGACTGGTACCTGGTGGTGTCTGGTATGATTCGATCACAGCTTTGAAGGACAGGAGCATCGCTACCATACGAGCAGTGCTACCACAGATCGTGTAGCTGCTGTATTGAAGTCCCAGAGACAGGACTGCCGGATGCACATCTTTTGAAGCTCCGGTCATCGATTGTTGTTTGGGTTGACTGTACAAATGTCCAAAGAACAACCCAATGCCAGCTTGCTTTGACTCTTTCTTACTCTCCTTCTTGGGCTCTTTCTGAATCGGCACATTTGACTGAGACGGTCTTCTCCGAATTGGCATAGGCCTCGCTTGATCATTCTTCGCACCTTGTTTGGACTCCTTCGACTGTCTCTGTCCATCCTTGGACGATCCTTGCTCTTTCGAAGGTCCCGTTGGTCCTTTTTGCTGTGCTCTCCGTGCCTGCTTTTCTGCCTGCTTTTGCTTCTTTAGCTCTGCTGGAGAAAGCTTCTTCGATGCGCCATCCTCGGCAGGCTTGGTCGTCTTGGAGTCTCCATTTGTGGTCGCAGCTGGTGTGTCCTGGGGCTGAGAAGACGGCGCAGCAGGAGGCGGCGCTGCTTCTGCTGTCTGATCAGACATGGTTGGTTGATTACGGAACTCGGCTCTTCTCTCCAGACGTGGCGCTTCGACAAGGTGCGCTTTGAGTTGATGTAGTGGGGTAGATGTGGGATTTGCCAATGCTGGCTCTCTAAGCGGAAGACGTGATATCTACTTGATACTTGTGTCCAGATTGAGTTTGGTATGGCAATCCGACGCGTATCCTAACACTGCGCTGGCGTCACGAAATTTTGATAAAGTCGTGAATTCCATTGACTCAGAAGGCTGCATTATGCCGTAACAGTATTAGTGGACTTGGCAGTCGCGTCCCACACTTTCTACCCCACTAGTGCCCCGCGGACGCTGCCATACGTCACTTCACATGCATCAGGGTCTGAACACAAGGCTGCAACATTCCTATACACCTCCTGACTACAGCTCCAAATGATGATTTGATTAACGTTCTGACACCTTCCTGACTTAAATTCTCGAGACATTGATCGCCATGACTGACAAAGCAACATCCATCACCGATCTTCCGCTCGACATCCTTGTCCTAGTGTTCCCGTATCTAGACGCGAAGAGCTTCCTTTCCCTCTGCAGCACATGTAAAGCTTTTCAGCAACCCTCAATCCGACTCGATCCAGCATACTGGAGCTTCGCTACACGCAGGGCTTTTCGTGTCCCGAACCAGCCGGTTGTTCAGCGTGATGGCGTACGTTGGCAGAAACTATACCGACGCATGCTTACTCAAAGCCACGTCTTCACATGGGGCAACAACGGCCATAACCGTCTGGGTCACGGGTACGAAGAAACGTTTGTTGGTGGTCCTATGATCTTGCCTAGACGACCAGGGCGGATGAGATTTAGAGGCAGAACCACTTGCGCTTTTCCCACAGAGATGGAGGATACTCGACAGTTGGGCGTAATTGCTGACATGCAGTGTGGGCAAGTACCTTCACCATTCAGCTCGAATATCGGATCAGATGATGGCTAACTTCAAACAGTGGCTGGTCCACAACACTGCTTACATCGGACGGTTCACTTCACACGGCCGGTGTCCTCGACGGACAAGTCACCCTAGCCTCGCACGAAAGACTGGCACCTCTAAGCTTCCCTGCCGGATATCCTTCTTCGGCTACCGATTCTCAATACCAAGAACCTGCCATCAAGATTCGCCAATTCTCTGCAGGCAGATCGCACATCCTTGGACTTTCGGACGATGGGAAGATATGGTCATGGTACCATGCCAAAAAGGCCGCATTGCAGGTCAAGTTCGCTCACGTAGACATGCGGGAGCAACCCGCGGATAAATCTTCAACCACACAGTTTTCAGCCTTCGGACACGTCGGGCAGGTTGTGGCAGGATGGAGCCGCAGTTCTGCCTACGTACACGGTACAGGAATCGTGGTTTGGGACGTAGTTGAACGAGGAACTAACGATGGCGATACTGACACTATGCTTGTTCTGGAGAATGCTGAAGTGCCGAAGACAAGCTATCGACGCCCGAAAGGTAAAGAGCGAGAGACGGAGGATCAGAGAGCTCTTGCCGAGGAAGTCGGAGCTGTCCTTAACTACATCATCCTTGAACATTTTGTTGTCTTTGCTACCGACACCGGCAAAGTGTTCTGTGGGCTCTTTGGTGATAAGAACCGGGTCGAGGACATTCTCGAGCTACGCGATTTGCAAAGTGAGAACGGCACAGCAGTAGATGTCCAGGGATCCTTCCGGCGATTTGCAGTATTCAAGAACGGGGAGGTCATCACCGCCGACCAGGAATATCTGCATCAGTGCTGGAACGCCCGGGGCACAGACTCGACATTTGGTGGTCTTCACAAGATACCGGCTTTACAACACAAAGACGTCATTTCTGTAGCATTTGGTGACTACCATTATCTCGCGCTTCATTCCAACGGCAAAATTACCTCTTATGGTACCGAATTACAAGCATGCGGCGCGCTCGGTCTTGGAGAAGAGGGCCCACAAGGTAAGGCTCGAGGTATTGTTTATGATCGCTTCCAGCGCGACGGGCGCCTCTTACCTCACGCATATACGTATGGTCGCCAAGTATGGTTCGACCCAAGAAAGAAAGACTGGATCCAACAAATCATCCAAAATGGCGGCAGTGATCCAGACGAAGCGAGACAGCGGATGGAAGCTTTCGAGGACGAAGCTAACGTCCAGGGAGAGATCAGCGAATGGATCGAGCAAGAAGGCCGCGAGTGGGACAAGGACACTTGTGATGATGGCCTCGGTGGATACTTTGCCCTCAGGGTCAGTGCTGCAGGGTGGCACTCTGGTGCATTGGTGCTGGTCAACGATGATCTAGCCAAGAAAGAGCCGTCTTATTCCTATGAAGGAAAGCCATTCCCGCGTCTTCGACTCAGCGACGGAACCGAGATGCCTGGATCTGTGGATTTCGCAGTGTGGAGACACGGACAGCCTGAGTGGCAGCTCGACGCTGTAGCTTGAAGAGGACACAATCACGTCTCTCCCAGAAGAGTAGAATTGGCGAACCATTTGTGTTCTACGCTGCGGCTCCTGCACATAAAAAGTACAACACTTACGGGCTACGGGCTAAGGGCTGCGGGCTACAACCTGGTTCACACATCAATCAATCACTGCTATCCTCATGTTTTCCGCAAACTTGCTCCATGTCCCCATGAGCCTTGCGCTTACGCCTCTCCTAGTTATCAGCTATATCTCGTCCATGCCGTCTTTATGGTTCATTCATTGAGTCGCTAGGGACGTGCTGAAGGCTGCAGGCGACGGATGTGATATCGAGAGCTCGATTTTGAGACGAACGTTGGTGGCTTTGTGTAAACAACTGTTCACTTTTTCTGTGTTGTTCAGCTTGAGACTTGATGACATGCACAGATGGATGATGTAGATTCAGGACTATACAAGGCAGCGACGAGAGGGTCGTTCGTCGCTAGGATACTAGGATGACAGAGGTGGTGTGAGAGATGCAGATAGGGCTCTTCTTTATGCGTCCTTGTCGACAGAGGCCTTGCCGCGCTCCTCCTTGTTCTCGGCACCAGGGCGGTCGGTGGAGACGGTTCCCTTGAGCTTAGCGGTCTCGGCAACACCCTCGCCCTTCTTGGACTTCTCGGGCTGCTTGGAGATCTGCGACGAGTGGTGGGTGTCGTCGTTGGACATGCCCTGCTGCTTGCCAGACATTTCGTTGAAGCTCTTGGGCTCCTTGCGAGGGTCGGGCTATTCCTGTTAGCATATAGTCGTGTGCTAGCGAAGGCTGTTCCACTCACCTTGTCAGACTTGTCGGGGGAGGCCTCGTTCTCGTTTTCGACCTTCTCCTGGCTGGCCTGTGCCTTCTCCTCCTTATGCTCGGCCTTCTTGTCCTCAGCCTTCTTCTCGCGGGACTCGGGATGGACGTCCCCCTTGTTGTCGGTCTTCTCCGGCTCGTCTTTGGCCAAATCCTCTTCGTTGGCATCAGACTTCTCCACCTTGGGTGCATTGGGATTGGTCTGGTCGGTAGTCTCGTCCTTGGATGCCTCTTCGGTCTTCTCCTCCTCAGCAGGGGCCTCCTCCTCGGCCTCCTCGTGCTTCTCGCCGTGCTCAGCGTGCTCATCGTGACCGCCGTGGCTCAAGTCCTGGGTCAGGATGATGTAGAGGCCACCAACGGTCGAAGCAACAGCCGCGGCCATCCTGCGCAGTGATCAGCCGTATGTCGCGGAGCTGTGCGCGCCTCTTGGACAAGACCATGTCGGCAGGCGAGGGTGCCCCCGTGGACTCCGGCAGGTTGTTTTTGACTTACCATGGCACATCGCTGCTCTTGGCCTCGCCGTGGCCGTGGCCGCTGGCATATGTCCTGCGCTGGATGCTCTGGCGAAGAGGCTGGGCGACGCGGACGGCCGGGCGAGCGGCGCGTGCGACAGAAGATGCGCGGAGGGCGGTGGACCTGATGAAAGACATGGTGAAGCCGTGGGGATATCAATTGACTGCAGCGAAGAGCAATTGATGACAGTGACGAAGGTTGATAGGTGAGAGGTTGTGGGATCAGGTCACTCGGCACGTCATGTCAACGAAAAAGAACCGTAAACAGCCTAGCCGATCCGCTTTGGCCCTTGAAGCTTGTCAACTCCCCAGGAACGGGCGTAGGAAACAGTGTCAAGGTGTATTGAGAGGTGATCAGTTGATTCTTTTTCGGTCGTCTGGCAGGAATCTGAGCTGCTGAGAATGGCTTCCGCAGCTGCGGTAGCTTCGTGCTGGAAGCTCCATTCAAGGCAAGCTACGTCAGAGCTGTCAAGATGTTTGAAATGATGTGCAGAACGCAGAGGTCCGGCTCATGACAGCAGTCGATGTATATGTGATGGACAGTCAGACATGTGCTGCTGAGGATGAAGACAGCTCCTGGATTAGGCAGTGCAAATGCTAGTTCATGTTCGTCTGCTGGAAGCATTGCGTAGTCCGTGCGGTGAAGCTCTGGGGCAAATGGGGCACAAGCAGCAGGCAGACATGCGGCGGCAACCGGTCGATCGACTTCCATAATAATCTCTCCACTTCACTCCTCAGTGCACCCATCTTCTTTGTCCTCTACAAAACAGCGCGTTTTCCTCACGCGCCTAGAACACCAGCTCACCTCCGCGCCCAACACCATCACCCCGCCAATAGCTCAGGTGCCCCGCCACGCCGCACCCTCCACCAGCGCGCCGCAGCTCACGCTCTTCAGACTGCGAGCAGCTTGACCATCATACAAAGCCACCATGGCGCCCTCGTCGGTACCACCGAATCCGACCGCCCACAATGTCGCCCAGCTGCTACCGAAGCTCACCGATGCGGACCCCGACTTTCGATTCATGGCCCTGAGCGACCTGCACGACACGCTCGTTGTTGCTCATACGGGCTTCTTGCAGCATGACGAAGTGACGTGTGCAAAGACGGTCGAGGGCTTGCTCGGCACTCTTGTGGATACAAACGGCGAGGTGCAGAACCAAGCTGTCAAGTGCCTGGGCCCTTTCGTGAACAGGATCCAGGATAAGATCCTATGTCCCATGATCGAGAAGTTGTCCAACCTACAGACAGACAGTGCTGTCGACCAGAGCATACCTTCACTCGCTCTCCGGGAAGTCGTCGTCTCGCTGCCACGGCCTGTCGCTGGCGTTGCGCGAACAAAGCCAGTCCTCGATGCCTACAGCGCCATCAGCAGGGTGCTCATCCCACGCTTGGTAGGATACCATGTCATCCAGCCGGCACAGTCAGGCCTTCCCAAGGTTCCGCAGGGTATGCTGCAGGTGGACCTCGAGAAGGGCACAGACAGCAATGCCATTGATGTTCTGATAGAGATCTCGCGATGCTTTGGCCCATTGTTGCAGGATGTCGAGATCCAGGCACTGCAGAAGATCACATTCGAGATCCTCGAGAACGACCGAGCGAGCTCCATGATGAAGAAGAAGTCGGTCACAGCCATCTCCACACTGGCAGGGTACTTCCCAGACCAGCTGCTGAGCAGCTTCCTGTCACGCGTCATCGAACACCTGCGAGATGCTCACCTTGTCCGTAGCAAGCGCAAGCTCTACATCACCATTCTTGGCTCCATGGCGAGGTAAAATTCATGAGCCAACACCGTCATACAACGCGCTGACCTGACCAGATCAATCCCTCGCAAATTCGGCCCCTACCTGAAGACACTAGCACCTTTTGTCTTGAGCGCAGTCAGCGAGCAGGAACAAGATGAGGACATGGATGTGTCGGATGACGAGGGTGAGCGGGACCCCGAGATTGATGAGGTGCTCGAAGCTGCTCTCATTGCGCTCGATGGCTTCCTTGCCTCGTGCTCGCAAGACATGCGCATGTACACCGACGAGACGATCGATGCCGCCACACGCTTCCTGAAGTACGACCCGAATCTTGCCCAAGATGACGACGAGGAAGAGGATGCTATGGATAGCGACGAAGAAGACGCGCTAGAAGGAGACGATTTCGAGGAAGAAGCCGGTTATGATGACGACGAGGACGCCAGCTGGAAGGTGCGCAGGTGCGCAGCCAAAGTCCTGTACACATTGATCTCCACGCGAAGCAACGGCGATCTCATGGACGATGGGACGCTCTACAACAAGGTCGCTCCAGCTCTGATTACGCGCTTCAAGGAACGGGAGGACAATGTGCGTCTGGAGGTACTGGCGACACTGTCCAACTTGGTGAAGAAGTCTGGTGATGGGCCCAGTCCTGTCAAATTCTCCGACGAACACCCTCAAGGAGGGACGATGATGCCACCCCCGAGCCGTAAGCGCCGCAGAGGGGGTAGTGACGCCAGCATGCTCGACCTGCACGCTAACTCGTCAGTCTCCATGGGTTATTCTTCTCCCGCGCGGACGGGAACACCGCCAGTTGGCCCTCGAGCTAGTCTTGCTAAGCTCAGCCCTGACATTGTGAAGGGCGTAGCACAACTCCTCAAGCAGTCGTCTTGCCCACCGTCGACAAAGCAGGCCTCCATCATACTGATCAAGGATATTGTCATCACTCAGCAAGGTGGTCTCGAGGGTTACCTGTCGCAGTTGCTCGAGCCCGTAGTGGAAGCTTCGAAGACTAGTAGCGGTCTCACAAGCAGCGCATCAGCAACAGCCAACAGCCTTCGCATTCAGGCTCTGCAACTCATCGGTGCAATCGCCGATACGCATCACGCCAAGGATATCCAGCCATATCTGTCGAGTATTGTACCCGCATTGTTGAAGGGAGCAACTGAAAAGTACAGCAAGCTGTCCATAGAAGCCCTTGCTGCGACAGAGCAAGTGATCAAGGCACTTACTCCTCCGAGATCAGCAGCATCAGGGGCACAGAACCAGCAATACCTAGAACCATTGTACGACACACTGGTCAGCCGTATCTCTGCCAACGATGCGGATCTTGAGGTCCGCCAGAGCGCTATTCACGTACTTGGACTGTTCCTCGGTAGAAGCTCTGGTACTGAGGGACTGCTTTCATCGCAAAAGCGAGCAGCTGGCCTTGAGCTTTTGGCAGATCGTCTAAAGAACGAGCTCACTCGTTTAGCGTCCGTTCGTGCCATTGACTCGATAGCTGCTCACACAAGAGCTCAGAACGAGCTGTCTGCGAAGTGGGTTCGAGGCGTCGCTTTGGAGCTCGGTGCTCAGTTGCGTAAAGCCAGTCGTGTTCTTCGCGGTGCAAGCTTGAGCGCTTTGAGGACCCTGGCGCTGAACGAGCGGTCTAGGAGCCAGCTCGACAGCCAAACCAAGGCGCAGGTTGTCGACTTGCTGTTGCCACTTCTCAATGCTTCTGACCTTCACTTGCTCGGACCCGCTCTTATAATTCTAGCCACCTTCATCCAGGATGACGCAAAATCAATACTGACACCAGAACTCAACGCTGCACTGTGTCAAGTTGTACAAGGCTCCATTAGTGGATCTTCTCTAGATGCGCTACTAAAGCTCGTACGAACGATTGGAGAGCAGCAAGCCGGTCAAGCACTGATGAAATCACTGCTTCAAGAGGTCGGTGTCGCCGGTCACCCAGAGGTAGTAGGCAAAGTCATTGGTAACCTCCTCGTGTACGGTGGCGCCAGCGTTGGCGTCAAGCTTGATCAGTTCATCACTGAGCTGGAGACAGCCCAAGACGATAAGCGCAGGTGCCTCGCACTGGTGGTACTAGGAGAAGCAGCGCTCCGTCTTGGTAAGCAGTCGACAATTGATCCGAACCTGTTCATCAAACACTTCTCCATCAAGTCTGAGCAGGTACCACTTGCAGCTGCTGTTGCTCTGGGTCGAGCTGGAGCTGGAAACGTCAGCCAGTACGTTCCTGTCATCTTGTCGACAATGGGCCAGCAATCTGCGCCTCAGTATCTCCTTTTGCACGCTATCAAGGAGATTCTACAGCAAGACGATACCGAGTCGGAGATCATCCCGTACGCTTCAACACTCTGGCAGAACCTGGTTGCTGCGTCTCAGCTTGAGGACAACAAGGCGATTGGTGCAGAATGTGTCGGCAGGCTTACCATCATCGATCCTAAGACGTACCTGCCTCAGCTACAGGTGAGACTCTAATCTACTATATATTGATACATGCTAACTTGGACAGGGATTCTTGAACGACCGTAAAGCTGCGGTTCGCGGCATGGTCATCTCTGCACTACGTTATACACTTGCGGACACTGACGAAGCTTACGATGAATACCTACGCCCAATCGTGGTTCCGATGCTTGTGCAAATGCTGAACGAGGAGGATCTGGATAACCGCCGCTTAGCTCTTACAACATTCAACTCTGCTATGCACAACAAACCGGACCTCATCCTTCCAGCTCTGGACCAACTCCTCCCACTTGCTATGAAGGAGACCCATGTCAAGCCCGAATTGATTCGTGTAGTTCAGATGGGTCCCTTCAAGCATAACGTCGACGATGGTCTTGAGATTCGCAAGTCTGCATACGAGACCTTATACGCGCTTCTCGAAACCGCCTTCACCCGTCTTGGACCTATGGAGGTGTCTGACTGCTTCGAGCGTATCGTTGCCGGTATCGCTGACGAGCACGACATCCGCATTCTGTGCAATCTCATGTTGACCAAGCTCATGGTCATTGCGCCTGACCAAGTGCACTCGCGCCTTGAGGCTATTGCGTCGAACTTCCGCACTGTCTTGATGGTAAAGCCTAAGGATAACGCAGTAAAGCAGGAAATCGAAAAGATCCAAGAAGGTGGAAAGGGGGTTCTCAGGGTATCCGTGCTGCTCAACAAGCAGCTGGGTACTGAGGGAAGCGTTGGTCAGGATGACCCGCAAAGCAGGACTTGGGCACAGTACTGGGAATGGGTTACGAAGGAGCATGGACAGCGTCTCAAGGATGCAGTGGACGAGCTCAAGGAACGTGACCGTTAATAGGCATTGTCAATAGGTGGTGCAACAAGGATGTTCAGCAGCTGTAGACGATTCACGAGACAAAGCAGACAGGCAGTTCATAGTTGCCGTCTTTGGCGTACATAACGGTCGCATAGCATGGTTATTCAAGGAAAAGACATGGTCCACGTCGTACCAACAAAAAAGGCACCGCTGCACACAACTTTCTATATTGTGTTTCAATTAAGCCTTCTGCTAGCGCCTGGACCTGACTGCAACACCATGGTCAGATGAATCCGTGTCCAGTCCATCGCCATCGTCACTGCTATCATCCAGATTAGATCTGCTATGAACCCCACTCGCCTCATCGTCCTGTTCTTCCAAATGCTCATCTTCGTCAGACTCTGTAACATCCTCCTCGCTATCATCTTCCGCGTCCTGCCTGTCTTTCAACTGCGCCTTCAGTCCATCCAGCACAACGCCTAGTCTTGACTTCAAATCTGGGTTCCATACTTTACTCAACTGGCCTTCCATCTCTTCGATCTTCGCTCGCAGCTCTTCTGCGACCTTGTCGTCTACACGGCCTTCTTCGTCATCCTCACCATCCCCGTCAGAGCTGCGTGGCCCAGCCTCAGCCTCGATTCCACCACCAAACGCCTTTGCAAAGTCGCTGGCCATCCTGGCATTTGGAATTGCAAAAGTCACCTCTTCCAAGTTCGGCCACGTCTCGCCTGCCACATTCATCTTACTTTTCTTTGCAACCAAGGGTGTACCAGACAAAACATGTGACCAGGCCGAAGCAACATCTGCAACGGGATTTCCGTACGCGCCGCACCCCCAGGCTCCGAGAACAAGTCTTTTCACCCCCTTCGCCTCGGCAATCCTCAGCACCGCCCTCATCTTCCGCTCCACAATCTCTCGATCCTTCTTCGCTAATCTCTTCACCTCGTCCTCCTCGCCCTCCAAATCCGGAAACCGCAGCATTCCTGCGCTCATAACGTCGACGTAGTACCGCTCCCCTGCGCCCAGCTCCGCTGCGTTGTCGCCCAATGAACCAGGTGAGCGGAAGACGAGAACGTCAGAGGTGAAGATGCCGCCGTACTCGGGCAGACGATAGAACGATTCTTTCAGAGAGGGTAAGAGGGTGGTGCGCGCACAGAGGAATTCTTCCTGGGAGGTTGCGCCAGCGAGGACGCCGCCGCCGGGGCGGAGCGGCGAGGCCATGTTGAGGATGCACACATTGAGCGACTTCTTCACTGGTTTTGTGGCGGAGTTTAAGATCATCTGCGCAGCTGTGAGGCTGTCCGTTTTTACGATTCTTACAATACGTTTCTTACTCGATATCGGGGCTTCGAGTTTGGGGTCCAGCGTAAGACTCGACAAATCTTCGTCAATGGAGTCATTCCTTCTCTTTCCACTCTTCTTTGACTTGGAACTGATTTTACGAGCTGCCCCGTTCTGCTCAACATCTTCCTCGTCGTTTCTGTCTTTTGCTTTTCGGCGTCCCTGGCCTTTTCGCTTGATGTACGCCACATCATCGCCACCTGCATCTACCTTCCTGATGTCGTTGCTTGACGCTGGGGCCGGATCGGAAATCAGCTCGCTGCCATCGACGCCCCGTCTAGCTCTCGTGTTTGAGGCTAGGATTGCTGGCACGACTTTATTGATGATGTTGCGGGCTTGCTTTGCGCGGATGTCTTTGCGGATTGCGGGAGGTGCAAGGCCTTGGGACTTTTCTGTACGACCCATTTTCGAAGAAAACAACAAACTTCGATGAGCAGAACGAGAGTTCGAGGGTCAAAAACGATTGTTGTTGTAGGTTTTGTAGAGTTGGAACACCATGATGGTCGATTCGGTGGTCATGAGATTTCAATACGGAAGGTTTAGCCGGAGAGAACTCGGGGCTCCGATGAATCTGAGGTTGTCTACATCACATACTTCTTGGAGGTAGTGTTGTTAGTGAAACTATATGAGGACTTTGCCTTTATTGTTAACTATAGACAGAAATTGATTGTAAGCGTAGAGGACTGTTTCTTCAGCGAACAAGATAGAACCCAGGTAATCTTTTCTTGCAGGATGGTTCAGTCTTTTATCGACAAAGCTAGCAAAATTGCAAAACATTTCTAATCTTTACTGAGCCAGAGTGTTTGGAACCACACGAGTTTACAAGCAGATTGTGTTGTAGCGTAGTGTAGTAGAGAAGCAAGTGGTTTTCTTGCTGCCATCACGTGACATCACGTGGTCTAGCGACAACCGAAACGCCCGGTTGGCGTTTCTGGATCTTCGAATTCATGGCTTTGCAACACATTCGCAATGAACAAAATCATGCAGCCGCGAACTTTTGATAGGAGCTACAAGGTGCATGATGGTTAGTCTCATACCATTTAACTTTCTAATAAAGCTCAGAGCGCTATCACTATCCTTCAGAGTCGACGCCGTCCAGAAAGGCCCAATGTAGAACCGGGAAGCAATCTGCCGGGCCTGAGCCGAATTCCAGATGCAAAAGGAAAGCCCGATCTTAAGGGTACCCCAAGCATAGTGGGAATGAAACAATGGCTCAACCAGCTGGGTCACTCAGTATGTGTGCAGAAACAGCATCTTGGAGATTACTGATAAGAGAAGACTGCCGACGTTGATAACCTCAACATCATCCACGTTGCAGGAACAAAAGGCAAAGGGAGTACGTGTGCGTTTATCGAATCATTTCTCAGAGTCTCTGGGCAAAGAACCGGGTTCCCTCGGAAAACAGGTCTTTACACTTCGCCGCATCTGATCTATCCTGAAGAGAGGATCCGCATTGATTTCCGACCCATCGAGAGACCTCTTTTCGCAAAATACTTCTTCGAAGTATGGGATGCTTTGACGGATGGTAACAGCAGCCCACACACTTTGCCTCGATATCTCCAGCTCGTTGCTCTTGTATCAATCCATGCTTTCATCAAAGAAGGTGTAGAAGCAGCCATATTCGAAACCCATCATGGCGGGGAGTATGATGCTACCAACGTAATCGAGCATCCTGTCGCAACTGTCGTTACTACACTTGGAATGGATCACGTTAAGCAGCTAGGTCCCACTCTCGAGAACATTGCATGGCACAAAGCAGGAATTTTTAAGATTGGGACCCGTGCATTCTCATCTCCACAAGAGGCCTCCGCTGCTGAGGTTCTTCGGAACCGCGCTTCTGAAAAGGCTATCGATGTCCATTTTGTCGACAACGACTCTTCCCTTCCAGCAAACGCACTTCAGTTGAAGCCAGACGTTCAACGCACAAACTGTTCTGTAGCACTTGCTGCCGTTCGTCATTTCCTTGAGGAAAAGCGCTCGAAAGGTGCTGCGTCCTTGTCGTCCTCGGACATAGAGCAGGGCATAAATCAGTTCTCCTGGCCAGGACGGTTTCAAATCATCCGTGAAGGGGCGTTCAACTGGTTACTGGATGGTGCACATAATGAGATGAGCGTCAGTAAGGCCGCAGAATGGTTCATTGAGAGCTCACAGGCGCAGAGGTACTTCACCACACCTACTCCCACGCTGCCACTATTTACCAACTTTGACAGAGCTCCTGTTGCACGAATTCTAATATTTAGCCAAGTGTCAGAGCAAAGAGATTCGCAAATCGTGCTGGAACAATTGGCCAATGATCTCAGCGCTGTTCACATTCATCATGTTATATTCACCAATTACGATCCAAAACAGGACTTTGAGTCTGCAACAAGTAAGTGCGGAACCCGCTGTGGTTGATCCTTCGACTGATTGCAACCCAGCCATCATGGCTAAACCAGAAGATACATCGCACGTAACATTTAGTGAAATATGGAAAAGGTTCCACAAGAAATCTCACATCCTCTACGAACCGAACATTCAGAAAGCCCTGGATTCTGCGAGAAGGCTAGGGACACAAGCGGGAGGCATGCACACACTTGTCACTGGAAGTCAACATCTCGTTGGTGGCGCACTCTATTCGTTGAACAAATGATACCGTTTGTACTACAGAACACTACCAAATTAGATTTAGCGTCGAAATCGCGCTAAGTTTGGGGGGGGGGGGGGGGGGGGGGCAAGCCTTCATCAACTACCTAGATCTTGGACCCTTCCCATAAATAATTACGACTGCGCGGCACACGAACAAATACGATTTCGATCGAACGGGTCCTACCGATAAAGTCGCAACCAATATGTCGAAAGCAAATCCTACATACCTACCCGATCCTTTGTATTCGCTTACGGAGACCTATGTGCGCTGGGCGCCTATCGGTCTAGTTTTTGGCCCCCAACATTGCCACCCTGCAATAATGCCAAGTTACTGCTCCACTGAGACCGCTGAAAAGAGGCTGGGCTGACTTGCATACTTCCGTCACCCCAAATCAAACTCAAGGGCAGGTCGCTGCCCGGTCACAAACAAATGTCGCGTTCAAGCGCAACGATGTTCCAGCGTTCGCCTTTGCCAGAAAGGCGAGAGTATGCCGCGCATCGCTGTCAGGGCTGGTACCCTCCAGCTCTTCGCTGGTGGAACCTCGCCCTCTTCACATTCTTATCTTGGGGCTTTATCATTGTTCTTCAATACTTCTTGCACAAAAGCCAGACTGATGGTGGTGTCATATTTGCCTCGGACATTAACCGTTTGCCTCTTCGACGCTCCTTCGTATACCTGTACATGCCAACTATCATCGCCGTCACCTTCAGCATCTACGTTGTGTGGATCGACAATGATGCTAAGCGTTTCGAGCCATATCGCCAACTATCACAATCAGCCGGTGCGCGCGGCAAAGACTCGTTGCTGCTGCACTATACCTTCGATTTCATACCTGCTGTACCATTCGCCGCAGCTAAGAGAGGGTGAGTCCTGATTCCCCGCATCCAAGAGGATCAGATTGCTCAAGGCATACAGGCACTACTTGGTCTTCTGGGCTTCGTTTGCCACGGTCCTGACCACCTTTGGGGTTGTTCCTCTACAGGCTGGTATATTCACCACGCAAGAGGTGACGCGTGCTTTTGCCGAGCCATTCGTTCTATCCAACAGATTCATGCATTCTTCCCTTCAAGATGCCGACCTTGATCTAAGTTACGCTCATTCTGCTTACGGCATTCTGAATCTGAATGAGACTTTACCTGCCTTTATGACTTACGACTACACGCTTGCGCCGTTCACTGCAACATCCAGCGGATATTCAGGCTCCGGTACTTGGACTGCGAACACGACCCTGTACAGTATGGATCTGCAATGCGAAGATGTGGAGACTGTTACCGTAGCCAAGATGAGTGAGCTTGAAGACTACACCAAGCCGATGACTCGCTTCAACGATTCCACTGGTTGCAGCTGTCTCCTCGGAAATTTCAACAATGCCACCATCGGCGAAGTCATCGACACAGAGACGAGCATGCTCTATGCGAACAACGAAGATGTCCGAGTAAGGACCTTTTCTAGCTTCTTCGCTGGCTATGTGGCCGGTATACGTTCTTCGACGGAAATGATTGGGTATGCACTGAGCTCAGCGGCTTGTAACGGAACCATGCTTGCGTCTTTTGTTCGCAACAGAGACAGAGCCACTGATCCACCTAACAACATCACGGCTATATCCTGCAGACCAAATTATTATGAACAAGACGTCGAGGCTACAGTGGACGCTGTCACAAAATCCCCGCTTGGTGTCGTGTACCATGGACAAAAGCGAGCTCTAACCGAGGGACTGTTTAATTCAAGCATCTTTGAGGAAACTCTGTATACCGGCTACCGACGGTCTGAGCATCGCGGCGATGGTCTCATGGGGCGAGGCATACCCCGATATCTTGAGATGATAGATAAGCTGAACGTAACTCAACTCCAGAGGTGGAGCACCGGATGGGAGTTCCCTCCGATGGCAGCCATGGCAATAACAACCTCTCAGCGCCCAATTGAGGGGTTCTTGGACTCACAGGTCATGAAAGATGCCTACGGTTTTGCTTACAAGCTTCTTTTTGTACGTGCCATGGTCGATATCCTGGAGACTGATTTCGCCACATCGACACGAGAAGTTCCTGGGAAACGCTTAGAGCGAACAGAAGCCGTAGTGCTTAACCTTGTTTTCACTTATCTAGTTGAGTGCCTTCTTGCAGTTATTTCAGTCTCGGCAATTGCACTGCTGTACATCAGCACAGTAAGGTCAAGGAATCACAAACTTAGAGATGATCCAGGTATGTTACCAACGATGATCACCTCGGCTTCTGCTCATAAATTAGGTTCTCTTGCTGCACTCATGTCCATGGTCGCAGACAGCGCAGCATTACTAGCCAATTTCGAAGAACTAGACTGCTGTTCCCACGATTATCTGAAGCACAAGTTGAGGAACGAAGTCTACATGTTTCAATCTGATGACCATCAAGCTCGGTAAGTGGAACTACACACCACGTCGCATCTAGCCTGACACCCTGTAGCATTGTCGAAGCGCCTCAGTCCGCCGAGGCACATCAGCGTCTTCTTGAAAAATCTAGATTGAGCTCTGAAGATGAACTCAAAACTGTACATCCTACACGGCCAGTGGAATTCCGCTTGTACACTGCTATTCCTTTCACTGCATTATTTGTGGTTCTCATGACCCTTCTCGCCATTCTTTTCGTCAAGAGCCGACCACAAGGTATGTCCCGTGTAGATCTCGTTTCTTGTAGCACATATCCCTTTAGTGTTCATTCCTAGCGTAAATCACTGACTTCTAGATACAATACTGATATTCAACAGGCCTGCCTTTACCCTCTAAGAATCCAGTTGTTCAAAACCTCGTGGTTCAATATCTCCCCACAGCGACTGCAACACTGATTGAGCCCATGTGGATACTGATCAATCGTTTGCTCTGTGTTCTACAGCCCCTTGAAGAGCTTAGGGGATCCAAGGCGTCAGCGCCCAAGTCTCTCTTGTTGAATTACACTTCGCTTCCCCCGCAGCTTACAATCATCAAGGCTATCCGTGCCGGGCACATCACCCTAGCTTCAGTATGCGTAATGGCTCTTCTAGCTAATTTGTTAGCGACTAGCTTTGCAGGCTTGTTCTTCCAAAATTCGCTTTCAATCAACCATCCAACACAGTTCTGGCCGCCATATGAGGCACAATTCATAAATATCAACGGCTCCGTCGGTCCTCCAGCAGATGGAAGGCCTATTGCAGCCTCTCTCAGATATTCTGGTGCGTATCAAGGAGGCACCGGCGAAGAACAGTTTTTGGTTTCGGTTTCGAACTATACACGGAATACCACTTTGCCTTCATGGGTGGACGAGACCGCCATGTACCTTCCTTTCAAGACCGCCAACCCCACTGGGCAGGCTGTAGAAGATACCTACAAGGCTCGCACTAAGTATTTCAGCGCAAAGTCTAATTGTAAGCCACTGAAATTCAGCGAGGATTTCCTCTGGCGCATGTGGAATGTCAACCAAAGCTCTTCTGATCCAACAAGAGCGAGGAATAAAAAGCCAGACAGCATTTTCGAGGTCAAGGTCTTAGATGCAGCAGGCGTCGCAAGTACGTGCTATGCACCCGATAATAGCGCGGAAGACTGGGGGATCGCCCTCGGTAGGAAGAGTCATCCGATCGGAGACGATCCGTGTCCATCTGGCAAGACATCCGCGGATCTACTGACAACTCTTGTTGCTGGCAGAAACGCTTCTGAACACGATTGGGCTACTTGCCGGTCGGCGGTGGTAGTGGGATGGATGCGCACAATGCAAGGCAATTGTTCGGCACGAGTGGGATATAACAAGATACCTAAAGACTTTGAAGAAGCCAACAGCAACAACACCTTCCTCATGACATGCCAACCCACGATCTCAATTGGCGATGCGGACGTACACGTCGACTCAGATGGTGTGTTGCAATCGAAGGCCTCGAACCTTATACCAGATGTCGATCAAAGTACGGAGGCGGTTGCAAAATATTTCACCAATGGACCAGAAGGCCTCATCGCGCAATCCAACAGTTTCATCTTCCGCGGTCAATACTCAGGGTACCACAACGACTCGTTTGCCAGCGAATATTTTCATCTTTTTGTCAACCGAGCGGCAGGAAACTTGCGTCTGACAGATCCAACCGCACCGCTTCCAACATACGAAGATGTTACAAAGCCAGTCGAGACCGCATACGTAAGGCTTTTCGCGATATGGCTTGGCGTCAACTACGATCTGCTCCTTGTGCCTGCGAACGTGACGGCTAAATGGGTTGAGGGTACGGTAGTGAGAGAGGAGGAACGTCTTTTCTTCACTGTCCCAATGTTTATCATTTCTGAAATCATCCTTGGTATCTACGTCATCGTCTCGACTCTCGTGTACCTCCGCCGCCCCGGCCGTTACCTTCCACGCATGCCGACCTCTATCGCCGCAGTCATCGCCCTTTTTGCCTCAAGTGCTGCTGTCAAAGACTTGCAAGGCACGTCTCACATGACCAACAAGGAGCGCGAGCAGTACCTCAAGGATCTTGATTGCCGGTATGGGTATGGCAGCTATGTTGGAAGTGATGGTGCCGTGCACGTAGGCATCGAGAAGTTGCCCTATGTACGGTATATGAAGGAGGTTACGTTCGTGGGGAGTCGGGTTGAGAGGGAGATGCGGAGACGCAGGGAAGGCAAAGAGGATAAGCAGGGACCTAGAGTAGAGTACACGGCACTCGAGAGGCAAGATGAAGATGACGAGCGTCCTGTGTCGCCGCTGGAAGCGGTGTCGCTGAACACCGACGAGGGGCAACCAGGCTCTGGTCAACACGGCCCTCGCTCGAAGATCACGTAAACCAACAAGACAATGCTACCAGAGCAAGTCGTCTCAATGACTTTGGAAGAGAATTTTGGTGGATCTACAGATTTGCGCTTCTAGTCGCAATCAGAAACAGCTCTATAGCTGTAATTAGCCGTATCATTGAATGCAGCGCAAGCGTCAGACGTCTTCGGCCTCCAGGCCAGTTTTGGTGTGATGATTCTCTAGTCAACACGTGTAGAGCATCTCATTCTATAATCTCTACTATCGGGCTTCACGGATGAGGGGCACACTTATCATCAGCCTAACGCAGATCTCCAGTCTCATTTGAAGCCTGCGAATAACTTCTCTGCTGATCCTGATCATGTGTGCTACCAGCCTGCGAGAGTGGTGAAGGGGTTGGGCGGAACGACGAAAGCGTCGTAGGAGTCACGGAGCCAGGCGTAGTCGTCGCTCTCGAAGCGGATTTCTGTGCACGCCTTCGTTCACGCGCAGCTGCAGCTATGGCTTCCCGAGTCTTCTTGAGCTCTTGATTTTCAACCCCTTTCTTTCTCATGTTTTGCTCCATCTGGTGGAGGTCTTCTGGGCGGAGTGAGTTCTGCGTCCTCCAAGATGAGTAGATGGGTACTTACCTTTGGATAATGGCCCAAGTCTTGTTAGATCAGTCGCAAGCACCGGGTCGGCGAAAACGAACAGCCCTTCTTCGATGATAAACTGTTGGCCTAGGAGCATGTCAAACGTGGCACGCTCCAGAACTAAGAAACTCGTCTCCCATGATTTGGTCGAGTTTCTTGTCCAACGTACAGGAACAGTACCAGCTGAGTAGAACATGCTGCCATCGGCGCCGGTATACAGCTTTTCTGCTGTGGGTTCAATCAAATCACGCATTCCAGCTCGATCCACAGTCGGACCTGATATCCAGTTATCTTTACTCCCTGTGTCGAGTTTTACGCACACTCTAGTCTCTTCCTCGCTGGACCCTTGAGCTCTCATGATCTTTGCATAAAATTCGAAAGGGTTCGGACTGCTCTGGGACGCTTTTGCTGATGTATTTATACCCTCAGCAGCTCTTTTCAACTTTTCCAGGATATCTGCTGGATGCTGGTGGGTATCTGCATCCTGGGCTTTGCCCATGAATGAGTTCGCGATGTTGACGGAGCCGGTGCTGATACTACCACCGCTAAAAACAGCACTTAGCCGCTTCATAAGCGCCTCAACTTGTGATTCAATCATTTCTTCGCCTCGGGTCCAATCGATTACGATGTTGATGTCTCCGGTCGATGGTTGTGAAAGCTGTGAATTTGCGTTCTTGATAAGAAGTTCTTGTGTCATGGCACTGGCTATATGCTTAGCAGTCAAATTAAGAATCTTTCAGGCTGCCCTCTTACTCAGTGACTATGTCTCTGAGGACCTTAACAGAACGCCTGTAGTCCTTCATGCCGCTGACCAATTCATCTACAACACCTGCTCCCAGTTTCTTCGATCCTAATCTCATCCTCGTCGACGCACTGTCTGAAAAAAACGTTTTTCTGACATAGGCTTCTAGGTCAGAGAGTTGTTGGTGACAAAGCTTTAGTGATAATGTAGCATTTTCTGGGATTGTAGATGATCCCGAAAGTGCTATCTGACCGACTTGCTCCAAAATCCTCGTGTAGATTTGAAACTCAAGCTGTATTGTTGATAGAAGCTTGCTGGTTTCGATTTCCTTGTCACGGCCTCTCAACAGGTCCAAAATTGTGGACGCATAACGAGCAACATTGATGCTTCCGGCAGTAATCGATAGAGGATCCATTTTTGATCGAAAGATTTCGCAAGTCCCAGGAAAAAGTACGCCCTGTCGGCGTATCTCACGTGTTCATATAGAAGCTGCGTCGCGGGCCACCAATTCTCTAGATTGCGCAGCTTTAGTTTGGAGAAACGCCTCTGTGCGTCACAATGCATGTGGTCCAATCGACTAGCGCTGTTTATGTATTGAAATCAGCCACTTTGAGAGCTGAAAACCAACTCAGCTGTGTTATCATGCATGCTTTCGTGTTCGTGCATGAGATGGCCTCAGCCGCAGCCCAGACCGCTGTTCCGAACGTTGTCCGTCTCGTGTAGCAGTCTGAGTATATCCCTTCTCAATCGCAGTCTTACTGTCACATATCTACCCATCCTACCCACTATCTCACCAAGATGAGCCTACCTATATCGGAAAGTAAATCCCAGAAACCTCAAAATGGTGCGAACGTCACAGACCTGACCGAAAGATCGCGCGATGGATACCCTTCTCTGGCAGGGCTGATGCGGTCTTGCCCCGACTACGCCATATTCCGACGCTTTGGAGAACTAAACCTACTGCATCTGTTGCGACTGCAATCTGAGTTGCAAGACATGGAAAATGAGCTACAAAAGATCAGAGAGGAGGACACGTATTCAAACGACCCCATTCGTATGTGCTACGCGACAGACTTCTGTGCTATGCGAGACAATGAAGAGGTCGGAGACTCAGAGCAGTACGAGCAAATTGTCAGAATTGGGGTAAAACTCAAAGAGTACAGTGTGTTTCCTTTATCATCCAATAAGCAGGTGTTACAGTGGCTGATATCTAGGTGCAGACCAAGCGTTAATCTTAGCCTCGCAAGTCCAAAGAGTTGTTCAGCCGACGAACAGGGAGTTGAACCAACTCGTAGACTGGTTGTCGAGGCCGAAAGGTGAAAACGGCTTCCTCGTGGGCGAAGAAGCGAAAGTCTGGCAATGCGAAGATGTCTCAGAATATGTTACTTTGTTTCCACGAGAGCTTGAGGACGATGCTTTCACATCACTTCTGAGCGGCCGCTTGCTGGATTTGTATCATAAAGCCTTCGGCCACAGGCGACAGAAAGTATGTACACTACTGACTGAGCTTTATTGTCATTACTGACAGGGGATGAAGAAGTACGGTACTGGGGCCCGAGACGTCGAGGTACGCAAATACTCGGCTGAACGGATTGGTAAAGCAAGCAACATTGTTGTCGCTGCGATATCGTCGTTACTACCAACACTGGTTATCCTCGCACTCTATTTCGTGAAACGAATGATAGTCAGAATTGGACTTGTCATCATGTCCACGGCGGTGTTTTCAATCGCATTAGCTTGGTTTACAGACGCACGCAAGGTGGAAATCTTTTCTGCAACTGCAGCGTAAGTTTGCCGCCCTGTACGGAGAATTTCTTGAGCTGATAGCATCATAGCTTCGCCGCAGTCGAGGTGGTTTTTATTGGGAGCAGTAATAGCACTGAGTAGGATTCCAAGCATAGCTCTTATATCTGGGAGCAACAGCAGTGATGGATGGTATTTCGAACTTTGAACGGGCAAAAGAGGAGGGTCTATATTCAGCGATGATTTTATATAATGTACAGACCTCCCAGGAACTAGAAAATGCAAACTCTGGAAGCGGCTCATCACCTTTACTCAACAAGGCAGCGTTCCTGATTTCTCCTGTTTACGCTCTGGGAAAACTGCCATAGGGACTTATCAACTGTATTGTGTGGTTCTTAGAGCGTTAACCAGGCCAGCAAAAGCGGTGCGATATTTTCACGATCTTGCAAACCTATCGAAATATTAGCGTACGAAACGCATTGCAACTTGGTGTTCTAACAGCTGTCTCGCCGACCGAATCTCGGGAAGTGAATGTGGTCCAGATTGCCATTGGTGACCAAACAGATATCCTACCAAATCGTTGGAAAGAGTCACACGTGCGCCTTGTTCAAGCCGATGTTCTGCCTATGTTATTCAATTTGCAGCACTTCAATATTGAGAACAGCGGGCGACGATATGTACCGTTCGTTGCACCAAGCAGAGTGGGGTGATGAAGGAGCGGACGATGAACAGCACCGAAAAATCTATCACGCCTGTGAGGCCGGGAACGGATGGCTGCCAGAAACAGACTGCGGCAGGTTCGAGAGACGCAGGAATGCAAAAGTACAGTGGGGAAGCGATTAAGCGGTAATTCGGAAGTCAATACTGTTTTATGTGACAGGTACTATAGGTAGTCTGAAGTTGTTTCATCTTGCCACATGATCTTAACAATAACTCTGTCAGTGCAGCATGCACTCGTACTCCCGAATATCCTTTTAGAGAAAAAATTTAATGCAAGAACATCCTTTTTTACTAAGTGCAAGCGCTTCCGTTGATGTACCTAACCTCCGGAAAACTCTCTCTGGGCACATCCACACATTTACGCTCCCCCAGTACAAAACTGAAAAATGACTGTACAAGCGTATTAACGATAAAATCCATTCTCGGCGCCCAAATAGTGCCCAAGGACGGTGTAATCGTTTCGTTTCTCAGACCCTGTAGATCGACCCAATCGCCTAAGTCCGAATAATCCTGGTGGCTGGTGCCTGTAATATTGAGCCACTGGTACCATCCGGACTGGTTGGCAGAGAAGGGGGCCCAAGAGGGGTCAATGGCGGGAGTGTGCTGTGCGCCAGCTAGCATCAAAAAGGGTTTCTTAACATCAGGTAGGTCGATGAACAGGCCGTCGAGATTCATACCACCGAGGATGGACGGCTCGACCGCCAGAGCACCTGCTGCTGCGGCGCCGCCGAGAGAGTGTCCAATGGCAAAATAGTGTGTCGTATTGAAGGGTGCACCGATTGATTCTACATACGAGGGGAAAAGCTTCCGAATTATCGCGAGGGTGTCAGAGACTCGCATGTTGTAGACAGCTGTCTGCAATGTGTAGTTCCAAGTCGCTGTAATATCGATCCCATAGATGCCTTCCGCTGCGTTTGGTAATTGAAGATACGGGGCCTCGCCTGGATGGTCGAGCGCAAGCACCGTGTAGCCTTGGGAAGCAAGTTCAGAGGTCAGCGTATTGTACATGATTGCGTTCTCACCGCCGCCTGGAGAGAATATGACAGTAGGCCTTTGCCATGCATCTTCTCCTGTTCGGGCGAGGGGCGGAGCTTGATGTATGTTCCATGTTGTGAGGCTTTGGAGCGAGTTATTTGGATACTGAAGAATATCACCCCAAAGTTTCGCCGTCGTGGCATCGAGATACGGTGCTGTGTTGATTCCGGGGATAGGTACAGTTAAAGTGGGATAGTAGATCGTTGCTAGTAAGATTGATGATGCGTTTGCGGGAGCCACAGGATCGTTCGGCGTCGTGTTGTTGAATGCGTGCTGCGTATATCCGACGTGGTACGGGCCTGTAGGTGGGGGGAATGGTACAGCAGCGACTGCCAACACTAACAAGGACAAAAGAATTGTTGCCATCACGAAGTTGGCATATGCTTGTAATGCTGAGGATCAGGGCTCGATGGCCTTCTTAACGCTGTTCACCAGGTTCGTAGCGTCGATCGTTGACCGGACGTTGGTCTCTTTCCGGCCGTATGTAAACGATCTCACCCCGCTAAAGAATTAGGCATGCCATGCGGAAGACGGAACACCATCGGAAGTGGTAACCGCTATCAAACTGACATTAATCCTGACTTGCACCTGATGACGTAATTGTAGGAATCAGATGCGGCAGCCACCTTCTTCCATGTCATTGTACATTTGAACGCAATGGTCTACTTCCAAATCAAGGCAACAGCCCACAGCAAAGACATTTAGTGATCAATGAGCTGAAGAAGAATCGAGAGGTTAAGTGTGGTTTGCGCACGAAACATTGCGAGGTATGTATGTGTCTTGGATGAAGCACGTACATTGTAATAGATGGCGGTTGGTAGGGTACACTGGTCTACACAGCCAGTCGTAGCTAGGTTTCCAGCGACTCTTTCGCCTTGTCCCAAACTGGACACATTAAAGCGTGTGTTGTGACACAATTCGTTCGAATACGGTCACTCCAAAGAGTTGAATATCGCCACCTGTTAAAGTCATCATCGTAAGTATTTACATGAGTATCTCCACAGAGCTGACCCTCAGAGTGATACGGTATTGCGTAGATCGCAAAGCTCGAAATCGACCAAGGAGTCATGTACTATGCACATTCTGAGATGTCGCTTTGTCTGGACAATCTACCCCGTAACTTGCCATACTTCTTTTCGACGCTTCGTCTCATAAACACATCCTACAGAAATGCTGCGGCCGCAGCAGCAGCCAACGCCCCAAACTTCTTGTCCAGAAACGGCGCCGCTGTAGGCATACTCGCGCCACCTGACGAACTACTCGTCGTCTGCCTTGAAGCGATGATCTGCCTGACAATGCTAAATTGATCCTCGACCTGTTGTTCTTTGAATGCCCTCGCACCTGATGGTAGTGCCGAGTACCATGTTGGCGCTCCGAAGAAAGTAGTTGTCCCACTTTCAGTGACGGCAGCTGGAATACTGTAGTTGGAGGCTGTAGAAGCGAACGCTGCGATCTCGGAAGCGGCAGACGAGGAGGAAGATTGGTAGGGTTCGCCGAGCGCGGCGGTGAAAGAACGGAAGGCGAAGCCGGCGTTTAAAGCGACGGAAGTTGTCCAGGATGCTGCCTATGATGGATCAGTGAATAAGCGGGAACAGTGAAGAGGGCTCGTTTGTACATCTACTGAGTTTGCGAATGAGGGTATGGCTGATGTTGGGATAGGCGGTTCTGTGTAGACCATGAAGTCTGCGTTCGCGACAGGTATACCTGCTGCGGCTGCAAGGAAGAGGAGACAGCTCTTCAAATACATCGTTGTGAGGAGTGGCGTTGTGCGGTACTTGTAGTGGCGATTGTATGTACAGCAATGAGTACGAAGGGCGAACTGGAACGAGACCTCGAGGTGTGACAAGCGAGCGTCAATATTTGTTGGAGGTCAAGGCACAGTCAAGACCGTCCAAATTGCTTGGCTCTTCATTGCCACCCCTCGTATCTGATGATTAGTGGTTGTCATCCTTGCCGATTGCCTCACGGCGTTGGCTCCCGTTGATGAGGAGATGCGGTCGAAGAGGTGGTCTGTGCATGCCCCACTCCATACGTCTTGCTCCGTGCCAGAAGACACAATTGGCATTGTCCTGACCAACTACGCGTAGCTGAGCAGCTCGACAAGTAGCAAGCTCGACCTGGAGGCTTTTGCACAGTTCTTCGCCGGACAAACGCCAAGAACGCATCTTGGTTGCCGATCAGACAAGGAGCACGCGTAATCATAGCTGCAGCTGGTGGCTGAATTAGAATAAACGTCGCATAGCGCTTTCAACATGACAGATGACTGCACCAGCAGCATAGTGAGCAGATCAGAGGATCAGAAACCGAGCTTGGGCACCCTACCAAGGGCGCTCTTCGCCAAAGTGTAATTCCAGCTCACAAATTTGATATAAAGTCGAGCAGCTAGAGGTTTAGAAGAAACTACTGCTAAAAGATCTGTTCTTTTGCGGCTTTCCAATTCCTGTTTCGTAGGGAGCTCTAACTTAGCAAAACCATAAAGAGTAGATACATTTCAGTAACTCCTACCTGGTGAACTACCTCGCCTTCTGATCCTGTATTCGATATGATCAACAGTAGTGAACTTGTGGCGCGTTTCGGTACATGTTTGTGTCGAGAATCAGAGCCGCCTTACTCGGTCTGCAGTAACTGTGTTCTAATACTGTGACTGTAGTGAAAAATTACTGCCTTTGACATCTTACCTTTATCCACGTACAAAGACTTTTGCCGCCTCAAAAACGAACCATAGTTACATTGCGTCTGTAGGTACATGGCTGTATTTTATGATACATGGCTTGGTATTGCGCTCCTCTGACAAACATGAAACCTGGTGGATTAGTCTTATCGACTGTATCGACCATTAGGCAATAAGGTAATATCAATCGTCTCGTCATGACCGGATTTTCAAGATAATAGGAGCGGTTCGAGTGTTCTTTTGTCTCGAGCAATATCATTGCTAGTAGGGTGATAACTCTAGAAAGGTGCTCTTGCACGGCTTTAGTATGGAGTCAATTTGCATACGCTGGAATGTTTTTGGACGTTGAATGGACCCAAGTACAGAGGAATGGCTGTCGATAGTTGTAGAGCTGTACGGTAATGGAAGAAGGCGCGCACCTTGTGTGCGGAGGCGACGTGCGAAGATCGAAATTCATCTATAGGCTTTATCGTTTACACCAACAGACGCCATGACCAGTCAGGAGTTTACGCTGTGGTCCACCCGATCAACAAAGTCTGGACTATTCCCACAGAAGAGATGCACTTCTGCAATAGCAAGCTGCTTGGATTGTCAAACTGCTGGCTATGCCCCGTTAATAGCTTGTAAAACACGACTCGCACCTGCTAAGTCTTTTGGACCACCCAGCGACAATCACACCGTATGTTCCGTAGTCTCCAAAGCGTCAATTTTGTGATTCAGGTATTATCTCATCTTCGGATTATGAGGATGGTCAGTGGAGAGCACGTAAAACTGCTGCAGGTTAGACTGGAAGGATGAATAAATGTGGCACAGTTCGTCCGAAAGAGCCAGATAATGTCATGGCGGGAACATCTAACGCTCGACGCTATTTCGGGATCATTGAGCCATGCAATCGTGTGGTGACTGTCGAAGGACAACTATTAAATGTATCAACAGTCAGTAGTGAATATGTGTTCGAGGCACCCTCGATGCGCCACTTGCCCACCGGACGTTGATAGATGGAGAAGAAGACACAGTGGGAGATCTATATCTTGAGATATTGACGCACATGACTGATCCTGTTACTGGCCAATTGAGCGTGCGTACACGTGATAGAACCTTGTGCATTTATGCGCCGCATCCTTGTCCACGACCGGGCATATGGACGTTACCGAGGCAATGCATGCACAAGCGGAATTGTGCATTCGATAAAATGTCCGATCTGAGGCACGCTTCAGAACCTGAGCTGGACGGCCTTGAACAAATCTTCACAAAGACGAACATTCGATGGTGGAAGATTTGAAGCACTGCCGGGTGATATCGATGGACTGGAGGAAGTCGGTTTGAGCCGATTCAGTGCCCAGTGTACGGTGGGATTAAGAGATAGTCGGACCAGCCACCCGTCAGCGGTCAGCAGAGGAGGCTCAAAGTCTGGAAGTTGACTGGCAGAGATCAGGGTGGCGCTGATCAAGCATTGATCCATGCAGAAGAACTAGCCATCGTTGCTAGCTGCTTGAGATTGTGGAGAACCCCATGGGCAGCCCCACGGACAGACATCTGTCATTATTGACACCGGCCGAGTGAACGACCAGACCTAAACTGATAGAGACACGTAGCGGTGGGCATGACCATCAGCGAGCGAAAGACAGCATCAGCCAGACCAAATGGTGGATTCGTTCTGTGGGTCGATTGGCAAGGTGCAGCATCAAAAGAAGCAAACCGGGGCTGGGCACGTGCTCTGACTAACCGATGCCCCACTTCCAGCACGATACCACATCTTCCACCAACCGCGCTTCGTTCCATCGTCTCTTTGGTTATTGGTCTCAAAGATGCCCGTACACGTTCCTGGGGTAACATCTGTAACTCTCCACACCGCACGCTTTTGGCTGCTGGCCGAGGTGACCTGGGGGTCTGGGGATACACCCTGGCTAAAGCATTCAGCCGTAGCTCCATGTCTTCCACCAGGAAGTTGTTCTAGAAGACTCGCGCTTGTGGACTCTCGCAAATTACCACTATTGTGGTCTTAGAACACGTTATGTTCAGGAACGAAGTTATCGCTCTGAACGGCGAGCCCGACAAGCGACATGCAAGCCTCAAAGCCTTTACCCATCAAGACGCCAGGTTCACCGAATGAGCCGTATCACAGTAGACACAACAACGTGGCCCGGCCGGTCGTACCACAAAACCAACGTGACAGTGGTACCACTACAATCGATGCCTAAGGAACTCGCCATCATGCGCCATCGAGCCAAGTGATCAATTACACTTTTCTTTGGGCATTCCGCCGTTCACCTTACCCAATATAATTGCTCTCCCGCAGTGTACTGGAGCCGCACGGCTATAATACAGATTTAACCGGTCCGCCCAGCCGTTACATTGGAGCTAAGGAATACCTCGTCTGAACGTGGGCATGTGGAGCATATATATGAAGCATCCCAAGCTCAGCTCCAACCAGCCCACTCCCAGCACGACGTCGACCTATATAGCCAGTCACTGTGGAGACTGAATCTCCAGCTCCGACCGAACATCCTCCCTCGTTCCCTTGGACAAGAATCGATTGTTATGGTGATGAGCAAGTTCGGGCCCAAGATGGGCGCTGTTGCGAAAAAGAGTGCCGACTTGGAGATCGCTCAGGCTGAAGCTCCTCATCTGGCTCGAGTTGACTGGAAGTCCGACCCCGGTTTGAGGAAGCTTTACTTCTGGGCCTTTATCATTTGTATCGCTTCTGCGACTACGGGTTACGATGGGTAGGTAACACTCAATAATGAACTGTTACACTGATCCTAACACTTCGCAGATCTATGCTCAACAATTTGCGTATTTTGAAGCACTGGACCGATTATTTCAACGATCCCAAAGAGTCGACTCTTGGTCTACTGACAGCTCTTTACTCGATCGGTTCCATCGCCTCGCTTCCAGTCGCTCCCTTCCTTGCTGACCGCTTCGGTCGCAAGTCGGCCATCGCTAGCGGATGTTGTATCATGATTGTTGGTGCCGCCGTCCAGGCCGCCGCGAAAAACCTTGATTACTTCATGGGTGGTCGTTTCCTGATGGGTTTTGGCAACTCCCTTGCCCAGCTCTCGTCTCCACTGCTGCTCACCGAGCTCTGCCACCCTCAGCACCGTGCTCGTGTTACTGCCGTTTACAACTGTCTCTGGAACGTTGGTGCTATCATCTGTACCTGGTTGACTTTCGGCACCAAGCGTATCGACAATGACTGGTGCTGGCGCATTCCTGCCCTTACCCAGGCTTTCCCATCTGTTATCCAGCTGACTTTCATCTGGTTCATTCCTGAGTCGCCCCGTTGGCTTATCTCGAAGGAGAGGAACGAGGAGGCTCTTGCAATTCTCGGCAAGTACCACGCAAATGGTGACATCAACAACCCCACTGTCCAGTTCGAATACGCCGAAATCAAGGAGACCCTTCGCATCGAGTTCCAGTACAAGAAAACTTCTTCTTACCTCGACTTTTTCAAGACCCGCGGCAACAGATACAGGCTCTTGCTCCTTGCGTCTCTCGGTCTCTTCTCGCAGTGGTCCGGCAACGGTCTCGTTTCCTACTACGCGACCGATGTCTACAAGAGTATCGGCATTACCGACGCTGATACCCAACTCGGTCTCAACGGTGGCCTTACCATCCTCTCTCTCATCGTCTCCGTCTCCTGCGCTCTGCTCTGTGACAAGGTCGGTCGCCGCCCGCTCTTCATCGCCGCTACTGCCTCCATGTGCCTTACCTTCATAATCTGGACAGTTTGCTCTTCGCAGCAAGAAGCCAAGCAGAGCAAGGCTGCCGGCCAGGCTGTCATTGCTATGATTTGGATATTCTCTGTCGCTTACGCTCTTGCCTGGTCTGGTCTGCTCGTTGCCTATACTGTCGAAATCCTACCCTTCAAAATCCGTGCCAAGGGCCTCATGATCATGAACTTGTTCATCCAGGTTGCGTTGACCATCAACCAATACGTCAACCCCTTCGGCTTCGAGCATCTGCGGCCAACTTGGAAGTTCTACACTATCTACGCTGTAAGTAGAATCCTATCTCTACTAACCCAGAAGCGTGTACTGATTTTTAAAAGGTCTGGATCTTCCTCGAACTCATGTTCGTCATCTTCTTCTACGTCGAGACCAAAGGCCCGACTCTCGAGGAAATCGCCAAAATTTTCGACGGTGACGAAGCTGAGGTTGCTATCATCGACACCGACAAGGTTGGACAGGAAACATTCGCTACTAGCTACGAGAAGCAGGGTGATGTTCATGTCGAGTCTGTCCGCTACTAGTGAGCTAGTCTCACTTCAAAAGCTGTAGTTTCGCGACGATAGTTATGAAATTTTGCTTGGACAGTTTGTAGATATTGATATGCAATATATCTTGTTTGTTGCTTGATGTCAAAAGGCTTTGGATTCTCTAATCTGTCCAATTGCTTTACCATTGCAAATTCATTCTCCGCTGTTTTGTTCCAGCCTCGTACCATTGTTGACGAGTGAGTGCACAAAATTCTTGGCAACAATTTAGTTATGAGAGCTAGAGTATAGACGAAGAATTGTTGTCAAAGTCGTAATGTTAACGGAATATCACTTGAGCTTCCTCTAGTCATCCATAAGGGTCAAACATGAGCGTCGATTGGTCGCCGAAGTCATCTAAGTATGTACACGAAATAATATCACCACCTCCTCTTCACCCTAGCGCCTATTGCTAATGATGTTTCCAGCCTTCTCACCGATAGCGTACATCGTCGACTGAATATGCTGCGAAGGCACCAGTGGAATGATCGAAGCGTCAACAATGGACAGCTTCTCGATACCGTGAAAAAGTAGCTCATCGGACACACAGCCACCAAGAGCCTCAGGCATCATGGGGCAACTACCACTGGGGTGACTCAGTGTCGGCCAGATAGCTCCGAGCTCAACTGAGCGGTCGATGATCTCCGCATCAGTCTGGTACTGTGCTCCAGGGCTTGTCTCAACAGGGTTGAACTTTGCGATTTCAGGGCGTGCCCAAACTTGGCGTATGTAGCGCACGCATGCTGCGAGCATCGACTTGTCAAGAGGGTTCGTCATAGCATTGTAACGAATCAGAGGTACACCCTGTGGGTTGACCGGGTTAATGGAGATGGTGCCGCGGGACAAAGGCTTTTGGAGTGCGACGAGAAGACCGCTACCGGCGGCAGGGATGCCGAACTCGACAATGCCTGCCTTCGTGTTGGAGTAGAGACCTGCGAGGACTTTGCGTTGGGCGGCGACACCTGCGAGGAGCTTCTTGCTGCCCTTGTAGATGGCGGGGAGGTAAGCATCATTTGCTTGAGCGGTGACTTGGGCGGAGATATTGGCGTAGCCGGCTGGTGCGACTTCTGGAAGAGGGATAAAGGCTAAAGCGTTTCCGCGGGCTTGAGTCAAGGGTCCGGTCTTGTTGCCGTTGTATTCTGCCCACGCGGATGCGTTGAAAGCGGGATCTGTGGACAAGGATGTCGGGTTCGGTATGCTCATGTTGGAGATACTGAAGCCTAGGATGTGTCAGTAACACAACCTCTAAATGACTGGACTCGAGATATTTACCCATAGATGTGTAGGGGTGATCTAGAAACAATTAGCATTCATTGTCCCTTGTCAGATAGCTCAAGAGTGATACCACATACCTTGGAAGTTGGATCCAACACCGTCGTGCTCGAGCTTAACCTTGATACCAGCAGCCTCAAGGATGGCTTTCGGGCCGATACCGCTAAGTTGAAGCAGTTTGGGAGTGTTTACAGCGCCAGCTGCGAGGACAAGCTCCCTCTTAGCGTAAACGGTCTTGGTGGTGCCCGTCTTCTTGTCAGTGACCTTGACTCCGCGAGCAACAAGTCTCTTGCTGCTGTTGATATCAAACACAAGCTCCGTCGCAATGGTTTCGAGTAGAACATGGAGATTGGAGCGGCTGGCAACTGTGTCGTAGTAGGCAAGACGAGCATGCTGCCTCTCTCCGGTCTTAGGGTTCATCGTGTTGGGGTACCACGATGCGCCAGCATTGTCGCCGTTGTTACCATCGACAAGTCTGCGGGCACCCTCACCTTCAAAAGCTTTCCAGTAACTTTTGATATCCGGGTACTGGAAGTCGGCGATACCAAGCTTCAAAGGGCCGGAACCGTACGCTGAAGGGTCCCAAGTGATGTTGAATTCGTCAACAAGTTCCTGTGGTGGAGGAATGAACTCAGTGCCTACATTTAGATTCAGTTGTGTTCACTGATTAAGCTGAGAGGAGAATGTTACCTTTCTTGAAGAAGGGGTAGATGCCACTCCAGCCCCAGCCCTTGTTACCCAACGCCTCCCACGCATCGTAGTCAGCAGCAGAGCCACGGTCATACATCATTCCGTTAACAACAGATCCACCTCCTAGTACCTGAGCAACGCGGGTGTTCCATGTTTTGTTGTTAAGGGCCGGCTCAGGCTGGCAGACATAGTCGGTCCATAGCAACGAAGTGTTCAATGCGTAGGACGCGCCAAACGGCAAGCGAATATTCGGGTTGTCATATGCGCCACCTGCCTCGATGACGAGTACGGACTCTAGTAGGAAGATACGTTAGTGCAGGTATGTCGTAGGAAAAGTCCAACCTACTCTTCTTGTCTTCAGTCAAGCGATTTGCAACAATCAATCCAGTGACTCCACCTCCTACGATAACATAGTCGTATGTATCTGAAGCCCTGGCCTTGATGTCGACCGGAGTGTCATTAGGAAGAGCGGCCGATATGCCCAGAAGCTGAAGCGCAACAGCGAAACGAGTGGATGAGCGCATCTTGAGCAAAGTCAAGGGACACTGTACAGTGAAGAGTGAATTGTAAAGACTAAGATTGCGATTGCAGCCGCTTCCACATCGGATGTTACGGACATTTTAAACATGTGGTTGCCACGAGGTCGAATAATCTCCTATTGACACATGGTTCGGTACTGGTCCGGGAGGCGTAGAAGTTCTAGCTGCAGGAAGACGAATCCGCGCCTTCTCGAATTTGTGCAGTGCGAGATTAGATGGTTCGATAATGCTCCACTACGCGGCTCGGCTCTTGCAGGGGCTTTACCGCCCGTTGTGGCGCCCCATGCCTTCGGTCCCAACAACGTGGAGGATGGACGTTATGAGGAGCCTGACAGCTGTATTGTACATCCATATAATGTTAGATCTCTGTTCCACTGCACTCTCTCAGCGCTGCACAAAGATGGTTGCGTGCACGCAGCTACATGCCGTCCGCAATCGCACCTCGACAGAAACGGCCCGACTGCCTGCGGTGATTGTCGAAGTTACTGTATGGGTGTCCAGGGAAAAGATCCTTCATGCGTCCCGGGAGATCAGTTCCTGGATCCGGCATAGTCGCTTAAGCTTTCCAAGCCTACCAAGACTTTGGCCATCCCGTTTCCTGGCCTGAATACTGCCACGCCGTATGAATACCAAAATGCCTTTGCGCTCAATAGATGGCACGATCGAGATTGGTGCCTTACAGCAGACAGCTGACCGCTATTGTGACTGGGGCTTACTGTGATGTTGACTCCTTGAACCGACTCCAGCCAACACACCATCCTGTCTCTTGTGTTCGCCATAGAAGCTCTTGGCTCGCCATCTCCGAGGTTCACGGCCTCCCACGAGTCAACATCAACCGTATTCTAGGGTTCATCGAGGCCCCGTCCCACGGACCGTATCACTGGAGAAAACCCTGATCACTTTACAGCCCACTGTTTCATGTCAGGCGCGGAATGTGCCTTCGTTGGCATTTTCTCCTATCGATAGTCTATATCTGGTCATGATCTTCGTATGGGATATCAATATGTCGAACACCCTCGTGGGTCGGTGATGATGGCTTGAATAGGTCTGTCGTGCATACTTAGTTGTAGGAGGTCGGATGACATACGGAAAGGTAGATCATCTGAGTCGGAGGGCAGAGAGAGCGACAGCTGTCGTCGAAGCTGCTTATTCGAAGGGCATCAGGATCTCTCGATAGTTTCGACCAGATAAGCACACTGCTGACATGGTGCTCATGGCTTGCGGTTATTAAGAGCCCACCCTTACGGTCGTGACTCGTCAAACTTGAACACATGTGGATTAAACCAGAGAACACCTCCGTCGCCCTTACGATCGGCGATTTTCTCGGACGCGGGTGCGCAAGAGTAAACGGTTCGAAATCGGTCGAGCCCAGCAGGAGATGAGCTCATGCCAAAACGCATCTTACCGTGCTCTCTTGGCTACATGTTGCAGGGTAGCTTACTTGCAGAAATCGTCCGGAGGCATACGCAAGGTATCCTTATGAAGAGAGTGTGTCTTTCGTCGCTTTCATAGCTCCGCTTCTCTGGTTCTCTGGATCCACTCCGTCTTTCTGCACTTTGGTCCAGTGGTTACCTGAGATCGTCCTGGGCATCCCAGACCCCTCACGCAGTGCCCAGGATGGCGAATGAACAGCAAGAATGGCCAGATCGCAGGCATGAGATCCTAGGGGCAACCATCACCATTGGAATATTGAGCACAATGGTGCTGATTTGGCGGGTTGTTTATGCAATAATGAACAAGCGGAAGTTACTGTTCTGTGACTATCTCTTGATCTTAGCGGGTGTAAGTCTGAGTTCGCGCATTTGACAGGCAGTACTGACCGCCGGTGTAGCTCATGAATGTAACAACGATGGGACTTCGATTCAGCACCACAAATTTCGCTCAGGGCCGACACATTGCCGACCCTTCAATCAAGAAACCCGACGACATCATATCGTACAGCTACTACGTATGGGTCGGACAGGTGATCAATTTGATGGGAGTTGCCGTCCTCAAATGGTCAATCTGTGCATACTTGCTGGCACTGAAGTTTTCCAAAGTTTATACGCTTATCGTCTGGGCTTCGATTCTTATGGTCACAGTCTTCAACTGCATACTACCATGTATGGGTTTGCTGAACTGCGTACCATTTGAAGCCAATTGGAACCGCGCGGTGAAAGGGTATTGCTGGTACAAAGGCCATACAGTTCTGACGTATGCGCAAGGTGTTAGCAACATCATCACCGACATCGTGTACGTTGTCGCACCGATACTGTATCTCTCGACCATTCAGCTGGCAAAGCGGACACAATGGGGCTTGAGGATCGTCTTCATGCTAGGCCTGGTGTAAGTTAATCGTCACATCAAAGTTATGGCCTGCTGATTACTGCTGTAGAGCCACAGTGTGTTCGATTTTCAAGACCATTGAGCTCAGTGCACTCAAAAAGACAAGAGACCCTACCTGGGACGGTGTAAATCTGACGATTTGGAGTGCGACAGAGCTTTCAGTCGGTATTTTGATCGCAAATCTGCCGCCTCTGCGAAAGGTTTTCGATAAAATGTTTCGCCGTATCCTTCCATCAACTTTCATGACGAGATCAAAGACACCAGGTAGTATACCACTATACAACGTCAGTAAACCCCACAGCAAACCAATGGGTCGTTCTACCGCAGGAGACGACGCCGACAGTGAGAAAGATATGCTTCCTGGGGCAGCCGATGGCGGGATCACAAAGACGGTAATACACGAAGTTACGAGTGCAGAGAGGAGCGATGGTGTGCAGCCTCCAAACAGGACGTATAGTACGTATGGGAAGATTGGTGAGTAGTGCCATGTTGTTGGCGTCTGGATGAGAAGCGCTGCATACCGTGGAAACGTGTTCTGGATAACCGTAGTGTATGCCGCGCTCGACTTGAATGCAGCTTCTCGTTTTTTAACACGCACTTGTATTTGTTGAAGATGCGCTGGGATTGACCGACACTATCTGTATTGATGCTGTGTCTTTTCCCACTCTATTGTCATGCTTGCCACTCTAAGCAATCCGCGCAAAACGATGACAGTGCGCCTAGTGCCATGCTCCAACGCTGTAAAAAGGTGAATCCGGGGTATCTTGAAACGAATTGGCAAGAAAATCCAAGGGCATGGTCGTGATCAGATGTAGTAGGGTTGGCAAACGTGTGACCGGTCCAGCAGCCACTTCCAGCAGCAATCGTGTTTAGCTCTGAGCACCTCTATCGAGGCGCCGGGTTTGCTTTCGCGGTGTCTGTGGGCTCTTCTTTATTCAGCAGCGCCTTGACACGGTCAAGTGTGCTCACTGCCTTCTCCAAACGGTCCAGCCGCGCCATTTTGTCCTTGTCTTTTTTCTCAAGCAGCTCTATTCGGGCTTCCAGCTTTGCTCTTGCTCTACGCTCCTCGGCTACCATCTCATTTGCCTGCGAAAACAAAGTAACGCTCAGCTCTTCAATCTCCGAGTCAACTGTGCGCACTCTGTCCTCCGCTTTCGCTCGAAGTGCGCGCTCGCGTTCAAGCTCGTGAAGTAGGTCGGGATCGCCCGATGGAACTGGTAGAGGTGGTGCGGTCGTTGTATTTACAGGCGACGTCAATCTGCTCGTAAGGAAGGAGAAGCGAGATTGTGCTCTTGTGTGCGCCGAGGCGGCTGCTGTCGATGGACGGCCTTCCGGGGAAGAGGTATCGAATGAGCCCGATGTGTTCTTTCGCACTGGCCTATCACTACTAGGCGGTGTTGTCTTTAGGGTGCGAATCTGGTCTTCGTAGCCGGCACATTTGTCGACTGCACGACACGTCAGCATGCAAGTGGCAGATGTCGGGGTTCTGTGGACTTCACGGATGTACCTGCAGCGGCGGCCTTTTCTCTCAGCGACTCCATCTGCGCTTCTAGCTGTTTGATAGTTCTCCTCGCCTCTTCCACATCCTCCGCATCAACGATGACAATCGTTCCACATGACGGGCAGCTGTGCGTCGCGCTGGCAGGTCCGGGAGTGCGTGTCGACGGTGCTGGCTCTGAGGGTAAGTATACTTCGACTGACATGTCTCCACTGCTTTAGCTCTCTCTTGGTTGATGTTCCACGCCTCAGGCTATGGGCAGTCGGTGTTTGAAGCATGCACCAAAGTGTCGCGTGTCGTCACAGGGCGACGGACATTTGCCGGGTTTCGTCCCCCTCCCCTGCATGACATGTGCTAGCGCAGCCCCACTTTCCCATCCACGTGCAAGCCACACGCTCCAATCGTGAACTTCGATAACTTTGACTCGTGCTACAACTCAATCTACAAGGTTATCAGACTTGGTTTACTGTGCGCTTTACCTGCAGGTCGGTCGTTGATGCTGTTGACGCGCAATCTGCAATCCACCAGAACTGCATTTCGGCGTGACGCGAATGGTGATTGAGTAGGTACCGTGGCGGCTCTCTCTCAGCAAGCTGGGATCTTGTGGTACATGAACATCAAACAATCAACTCATTCTAGTTCTATTCTTCTAACACTCAGGTACCATTCGTTTTCTTAGAGTGGGCTGGCAAATTCAAGCTCCAGCGTGTACTTATAGTACATGATCTGAGGAGGTCATGTTAAGAGCTAGAAAACCGCTCTAAAGCAACCTATCATATCATGCCCCTGGATCATCTCAGAAGAACTTCTGATCGAGCACAAAGGCAGATCAGCTTCACAAGATCGACCGGGTACCTGCATTAGCGCCGGCCGCTACGACGGCTAGCTTCCAACGTAATGTTCAAATGAATATCTATTCGTTTAATGTTGATCGCGAGGCCTGGCCTGGAACCAGATTGAGAGAGCTCTTCAGGCTCTCTGCGTTCAATATTAAAGACTGTTATGACAAGCCGCCATACTAATGTTAAGTCCACAGACGACCAGTGGGTTTGCGGGAAACGAACGTCGAGTGATTGTAAAGATCGCCTATCAGACCAGGGCGGTGATAGCATACGGTATATTATACATAGGTCTCGCCGTGATAACAGAGAGAACTGTTGCGTTATCGTTTCCCAATATCAAGAGGTGAAAAATGCAAAAGTAATGTTTGATTATTGAAAAGTTGCTTAGTCCGCTTGTTGGCTCCAGAACCTCACCAATCATTGCTATGATTATTGTATAATTCGCTGGGTGGAGGAGTTTTGGTACTGCTCACAACGGTCCAGTCGGATACCACGATCTGTCTCGCCTAAAGGTCAGTTCATCTCAACCACTGTGACTGGTCGAACCGGCAACCTTCGCTGTTCCGAGTTATTTATTCGCGATGATGTCCTTCCAGGTCTGAAAAATTCTGTCTCCTGGAGTATAAAGACGAATCGATTCCCACCGAGTCCAACACACAAACATCCGACAACAGCTACAAGCTACTTCCAAGACTCATATGACACAAGCACAACAACATCATCACAACACCACCACCCAAGTGAGTGAATACCTGGTGAATTCTGAAAGTGTCTGACCAATGAATTCACAGCACATCATGTATCCACAGCACACCATGTTTCCTCCTAGTTTCCATACCCTACCTCCACGCGAACAGAGCCGATACAGGCGGGCAACTCCTGAGCAGCAAAGACGAATAATTTGTGATCACGAAGAAGCTTGCCGGGCGTCCCTCATGCGAGGGCTGACTAATGCTCTTGAGGAAGTTGATCATTCTGGTTGCTACGGTTGTATCCTACCTGGTCTATACCGTAACCAGTGCGGTTATCAGTTTCATGTGAGCCAGAACGGACAGCGATCAGAAGTCATCAGACGCGAGCCCCCAGGTCCAAGCTATATCTGGGTGTGGGAACGCAGGCCAGTCGCTTGGGTCGTTCCTTCCCGATTCCGATACAACCGGGGCGATTGGCGGCCAGCAACACCGCCTGCTCCCACTCCTATTCCAGCTGATCAGCAAATTCAGCTCCAAAGAGCCTCAAGTCTTGAGGGATGGCGCATGGGCCATTCCAGCGAGCAAGCACCCGTACCACCGCAAGTTCTGTTTGGTAGTGCGCAGCAGGGGCAGCAAATGCAGCAGCTGCAGTTACAGCAGCAGCAGCAGTTTCGTGCGTGGCAGCAATCGCAGGAGTCCCTCATTGACACCCCTTCTATCCAAGGTATCCAGCAAGTCGGCTTTACTGCTGCCGTTCAGCAGCACGCATTCCCTCAGCAACCTCAGCAGCTCCAGTTACAGCAGCAGCAGTTACAGCAGCAGCAGCAGCAGTTACAGCAGCAGCAGCAGCAGCAGTTGCGTGCGTGGCAGCAATCGCAGAATTCACTCATGGGCACCTCTTCCATCCAAGGTAGCCAGCAAGTCGGCTTTACTGCTGCCGTTCAGCAGCACGCATCCCCTCAGCAGCCTCATCCATCTTTCGCGGCTCCCCAACCGCAAACCCCCGTCCCTTCCGTTCCTGTAGAGCCGGAGAGTGTGGAGGAAACAGAGCTGGAGAGTCCAGAAGATGCTCATCTCAGGAGATCTCTGCTGGCAATGCTGGAACAGGACGATGCGGCAGCCGAAACATAGTCGTGCATAATCGCCACACAACAGCCGCTCGAGAACTCGGCATGCCCTCCTGGATATCATACGGCTACTTCTATATAAGGATCTAGTGTGCTTGCATGCTCATCCTTTCTTCTGTTCGTTGCACTACTTGTTCGGGTCGTGTTTGTATTTTACAATTATGGTTATCTGTTATTTCTGTAGTTGTTGTTGGAAGGGGCACATCTGTGGCGCGAGTTTGATTCACTGCTTTAACTGTAAATGGTATTTTTCCTTTTCCTCTCAGCTTGATGAGTTGTTCACGTGTAGTGCGTCCTCGACAGATAATCAATGAAAATAAATAGTACATTATCACATCGAACTTTTGCATCCCGGGTGTGTATCTGACAAATGTCAGTATCAGATGATAAGATTGACAGTCATGCAAATGATAGTTTTACTCTGGGAACGAGCTGATTGCTGATGGACTTGCTCAAGGCATTGCTTTTCTCGCGCTTGTTGATATATCATCCCCTCTCTCCTTGAGCCTGTCCTCAGAACCGCCATAAGCATAGCAACCGATCGTAGAAACTCGTCGAAATGAAGGTGCGCTGACCCTTCGTGTTCAGCCCGACCTGTGAGTCGCTGCCATAGTTCATGCTCTTGTGCTCCTCGAACTTGGCCAGAACCTCAAAACTCCAGTCTTCGCCGTTGCGAACAAGCTTTACAATACGTGCACCCGCATGCATACAACTGACCAGAAGCAACACTTCTTCGGGAGGCTGCGTCGCTTCGCTAGAGTTAGCGGCGGCTTGAGGGGCTAGCTTCTTGTCCAGCACCTTCAGGCGCCACACTCCGCCCCCGAGATCCAACTCGGCGTGCACCTGACGGCGACCGACTGTAGGTGCATGAATCAGGCGGATGTGATCATCGTAGCTACCGGTGACGATCCAGCTACTCGCGCTGTCTGAGTGAAGAGGAAGAATTGCGGTGACACCGGCGCTGTGAGCCTTTTTGTCTGACCATGACATAATCCACGAAGGAGCATAGTTCGCTCCAGCAATTTCTTCTTTACTGTCAGGGTGATCGCGTGGCAGCTCCATGTACTTGAGAGCACTGTCGTCGCCACCAGAGTAGATGCCTGTTCCATCCGGAAGAAATGCGAGGGTCCACGCTTCGAGCTCGTGAAGGCCAACGTCCATATGCGACGGATTCTCCAGATCGACCTTACCAAGACAGACTTTGCCGGTTGACAGGGTCATGCCGACTGCCGACTGTTCAGGGTGCCACGAGAAGGCGGTAATCAACTCGTTTTCTGGGAAATACTGGATAGTCTGGAGGAGCTGAATCTCGGGCACACCATCGACAGAATCCTGTTCCAGTTGATAGATGCCGATCGAACCGGTTGATGTTGCTACTCCAAAGATAGAATCTGCACCCTCTTGTGGAAGGAAGTGTACATCTAAGATCGCAGACGGTGTTGCAAGTGTCTGAACAATTTCGCTGATGATCATCAGTATCACGCGTTTGACACGGGATCCTTTACTAGAGCAGCCACTTACACAACATCCTCTGTAACGCGTACTAATATCAAACTGCCGTTACGTTGCTGACTCTTCTTCTGCCCCTCATGTTGTGCAGGATCTGACAGTCCTTGTCCATCTTCTTTCTCGAGATTGTAGGTACCAACAACAGCGTACTGTGGGTCGCGAGACCAAAACTCGATACAGCTCGGTGGCAGATCAAGCGTGAGAGTCAGTAACGAGTCGATTGATGCCATCTTGATGTTGGCTTGCAGAAAGTGCAGCCCTTGTGCGCTGCCAGATACGGTTAGTGCACCTATGACTAAGCACACATGACGCGACTGGAGACACGACAAGCGCTCCTCCACTCTCATCCCCAACCACATCAACGTGTATTGGCAAAACGAAGATCTCGTGACGATCTGTCAACTCCTCAATCGATTGAGCGGCTATTCTGATCTGAGGCACAGTCGAGTTGATGCCTGACTAACCTCTGCTCGCCTCAACTGCTGCCTACACTAGCGCCCAATTCGGGACAGAGCTGGTCGCTGACACTCACACCCAACTATCTATTAAAAGTCGCCTGAGAACGTGTAAATTTCGTGTTTCTTTTCTATCTCACGCGTCTCGCGCTCAGCAAACGCTCAATTACTTTCCTGATCTTACCAGACAGTCGATTGCTCTATCCAGCTCACAATGTCTCAAGCCACGGCACCTCAAATGACCTTCGCGTCTGGACGGTATTCTAAGCGGAAGCGAACACAGGTCAACTACCGCATGGAGGAATTGGACGTGGACGATACAGACATCGAGAGCGAAGAAGATGTTGTGAAGCCGAAGGTTCGCCAGAGGCTTTACAATTACTTGCGCAGTACTAAAAAGACCTCAGAAGCAACGCAAGACAGCAGTGTCCAGGCCTCTTCCTAAGCGCAAAATATTTCCCTTCCTTGAGCTGCCCGCGGAGATCCGCAACATGATCTACACCTATGCGCTTACAGATCCATCTGGTATCAACTTCGTTGCGGTCCAGCGCAACAGGCGCCGCTGTGTGGAGCGCGTCTCGCAAAAGACATTCAACTCAGCCTCGGGCAGCAGGTCCTACTATCAGTCCAGCAGGATTAATGACAGTATCGACGACGCGAACGACCTTCCCACGTCCTTGGTGCCTTCGCTTCTTGCTGTCAACAAGCAGATCCATCAAGAAGGCGGTGATGTGTTGTACAGCAACGAGCTTGCCTTCGCTGACACAGTGGCTCTGTACGCATTCATGATCAATCTCGGCCCTGGCAGCGCTTCGCATCTCAGGACAATGCGCCTCAGTGGCTGGGGCCGTGGCCGTACTTCGAAAGCATACAACAACGCCTGCTTTGCTGTCCTCATCTGGGCCACGAACCTAGAGAAGTTCCAAATTGATACAAGCATGGGGGGTTGGTACCGCCAACCCAAGGGTGCTGCTCAGCTGTTCTATCGCAATGCCTTCCCATGGCTTGAAGCTGTTGGCACTGCCAAAGGCAAATTCGATGCGGCCCTCGACATTCTGGATGTGACTGAAGAAAGCTTGGGACGAAGCCATTACAACACTTCACAAGACCGATCAGATGAGACCAGGCGAACGATGTTCAATACTGAGCTGAGCAGAAACCTGGAATTGCAACAAAACCGCATCATGGCCACATCGGTGAAAAGAAGGACTCGGAAGGTCAGCGACAACATCGACTGAGTCTTTGCAGGACAACAGTTTGCACTCGCGGCTGCATAGGGTTCAACCGGCAGCATCATTTGCCACAAGTGGTTGTATATGGAGTTCATCCATGTCAGCATTACGGTCATGGCTTTTCATCTGATAGATCTATCGAGTACTTCTGTCTTTGTCCGGGGAGTTTAGACGATGTTACGCAGCTTCGCGGTCCCTTCGGTTCATGCTAGTCCCAATACATATTTGACTGATCATGCATGACGTAATGATTCATATTTCCATCAAACCGTCGCGGGACTGACCGGCCTCAATAGAAGCTCGCCATGCCAAGGGGACTCGGCCAAGAGACACGTTGACCAGCCACGATTGGGCTAGTGGTCGGGCCACAGCTGCCGAAGACCTGTCGTCCTCTTCACAAACCACGCGCACATGGCTTGCAGCTTACGCTTCGATTGTGCCTGGAGCTATAACCGCCCCGCCGATGGCTTCAAGTGACTTTGGATCTACGTCGTGATTTACAGCTTACACTCTTGGTCGCGCAGCACCCAGCATTGACAGAGGAGTGCCGCGCCGCTTTAGTGCTTCACGAACTACCATTCAACAGAAGCACGGTCCCAGCGCAGAGAGCCAGCCTCGTTGCACGCGTCAAGAGCTGCATGTAGCCTTGTGACCGATCTCTTCTTCCGTACTTGGCCCCGCATCGACCTCGGCGTCTCATTCCAGGCACCGACCGACATCAGCATTACCCGCGCACCTGTACATAAACCGCACGCTCGCGAGCCATGTCCACCGATACCCACCCCTTCGCCTCTCCAAACGCCATACCTCCCCGTACAAGCTCCACCGGTCAAGTCGCAAACGGTCACCCCGTCAACCCACGTCACAGCGTCTTGCGCCCACTCTCTGAGATCGACTGGATGAGCCAAAGCAAGAAGAGCAAAACGTCGCACACCTCAACCGAGCTACTCAACGGCACACAGACACAATCGCACTCGCACTCGCAATCGCAACCTCAGTCGCAATCCGAGCCGATGAACCTCGAAGAAGTCAGCACAAACTACCCCACCCCGCTATCCCCGCCAAACGACACGAAGAATCTGGGCGAAGACCTGATATACGGCAACGGTGCAGCATGGACAGGAGAGAAGGAGCGCATACTACTGGGGCCCTACGACTATCTGTGGGGGCACCCAGGTAAAGACATCCGGTCACAATGCATAGCAGCCTTCAATCTGTGGCTGAAAGTGCCACCTGAGCGGCTCGAGGTTATCACACGGGTGGTCGGCATGCTGCACACAGCATCTCTCCTCGTCGACGATGTGGAGGACAGCTCGATACTGCGGCGGGGTATCCCCGTCGCAAACAGCATCTTCGGTGTTGCACAGACGATCAATTCAGCGAATTACGTCTACTTCAAGGCATTGCAGGAGCTGCTGCTCATGGGCAACCCCAAGCTGATCGAGATCTTTACAGAAGAGCTATTGAATCTGCACCGGGGCCAGGGTATGGATCTGTACTGGCGAGACAGCCTAACATGCCCCAGCGAAGCAGACTATCTAGAAATGGTAGGGAACAAGACCGGAGGGCTATTCCGACTGGCCATCAAGCTCATGCAGGCCGAGAGCGCCGTGGAAGTGTACGCACCCATTCCCTATTTCCCCGAACATTCGGCATGCTAACAACAACCAGCGACTGCGCACCCCTCGTTTCCACAATCGGCCTGCTCTTCCAGATCCTCGACGACCACCTCAATCTATCCCCAACATCCGGCTACTCGTCCCTTAAGGGGCTGTGCGAAGACCTCACAGAAGGCAAATTCTCCTTCCCCGTCATCCACGCCATCCGCGCCGACCCGAGCAACCAGATCCTGATCAACATTCTGAAACAAAAGACCACAGACGAAGAAGTAAAGCGCTATGCGCTGAGATACATGGAGAGTAAAGGCAGCTTCGAGTACTCGAAGAAAGTCATCGACGAGCTGAGAGGGAAGACCGAGGACCTCGTGCGGGGGATTGAACACGGGTTAGGCGACGAAGGGACGCAGGGTGCGGAGGCGCTACGGAAGATGCTGGGGAGACTCGTCTTGAAATGAGGCTTATACGGGGGGTGGATGGATGCTGGATTGGGTTGGAGGAGAGGAGTAATGGTGTGCCATCGCGTTATTGCATAGCGACACGGCTAATGATTACGAAGTTACGCTGTCCATGCTCGTCGCTATCGATGTGAATTCGCCCATTACACGAGGATTGTCTCTGCTTTGATTCTCATTTTCTCAGCTAAACGATCGATTTCTTCGACACAGCATGCTAAGGAAAACCAGCACACCGCACCTTATCACATGGCAGGAAGAACAAACAGATAAAAACATACATTCTCCCCCTTGCTCGAAGGCACCCAGAATACCCTCACAAAACCCAACAATCATCCAAACACTCAGAACACCACCAAAGACCTCCAAGCACCGTTGCTAGCAGAGCCAGTTGCGAGATGCCAGGTATCAAGGTACCAAGAACACACCAGCAGAGCAGTCTAAAGCACACTCCCATCTCGACCCAAGAGCGCCAATATCCTGTACACGAGCACGAGTAGATTTCCTTCTAGTCCTAAGAAGAGCGCCCCACGACTGCGTCCACAATACATTACTTCATGTTCCAGTCGAAAACACGATTAAGGAACATAACACAGCGTGTCCAGCGCTTCTCGCAGCGAAAAAAATGCTTGGATATCTGGTTTCCGATAGGCAATAGCGGGGATTTGTACAGTACAGACAGACAGATAGACAGGTCATCAAGATACCGTGTCCAAGGCACTTCACATAGCGTTGCGTTGCGTTGCGCAAAGCGCTGTACTATCAACATCAACAACGAAGTAAATCCTCCAAACAGTGCGTAATCACATCGAAAAAAACACACACACTCTCTCTCTCTCTCTATCATCCAATCTACCCCGCTTCCCTACCTCAACCCCCCACAACAGAGCAACGTAAGTGCAATTCACCAGGTATCAACCCTCAATCTAACCCACGAACCCACTCTAAAGATCCAGAGAAAATCGTCACCAGTCGACGTCCGACACCACAACGCTAAACGTGAGGTAATCAGCTTACTTCAGATAATACAGCGAGGCCTTCAAGTGCGATGAAACCAACCCAACTGCATTTCGATTCAGCGTCAAGGACGCACGTACGTTGCGTTGCGTTGCGTTGCGTTGAACACAGAAGCCAAGTATGACAAAAGCGCAGCGCGATAGAAATCACCGTTACTACAACTATGCTACAACCTACTGTCAATTCATCTTGTATTATTTTCTTCTGTCTTTCTCACTAGCGAGGAATGGTGAGGGTAGTAAAGTATACGGGTACTGCCAATTAGTCTAGTTAGACAGTATGAATATTATTTCATGTCAGCGTTTTAGTATCGTTCTTGCATGAAAGAGATGTAGTGCTGAGAGTTGACGCATCTTCTGCGTGTGTGTGCTGCAGTTTCTTTTCTTGCATGTGCTCACGTTACCTTTTGTGTGAAGTGGGGATGTTGCTGGTTTCCATAGGTTTGTTCTTGTTTACGAGGATGAAGAGTGATAATGTGTCTAGAGGAAGGTAAGAAGAGATTGAGTGATTGATGCAAGAGACACAACGCGTAGAAGGCGCGGCTGAGGTTCATGCCCGACGTAGATAACACGCAAAAACAAATGTAACCAGGATCTGCACTTGTGAGAGCAGCACTGTAAAAATGTATTGATGCCCAATGCCTGGCTCTCAAGCTGCACAGCAGCATTAAATATTATACAAGTATCAAACCCCAAGCCTCACCCCGAATGTACAATCTCGCCCAAATAGAAAAGAAAGGGGCATAAGAAGCTTGCGCGCAACGCCCCAAATACAAGGCTAACAAAATGAAATATGCAATGATGATGTACCGAACCTTTTGAGCCACAGCTGGGCGTCCATGCAACCGCGAGAAATCCAAAAACACAAAAGAGATGTCTGCTCTACTATCGTACGTCGTAAGGAAATGCTCCGCGAGAGGCTGGGTATGTGGGTAAAGTAATGGGTCGAAGTTTGTTGGGGTGTGATAAAGAGGAGCGGGCGTCGTCGGTTTATGCTGCCTGACTATGCGCAATCCACGCATCGTGAGCCTCTCGGAGAACTACGCTCTTGTTAGCAGTTACTTAGTGCAGGACGGGCTAGAACTTACTCTGCAGAACATGAGCCTGCAAGGTGGAGGACTCGCATGCACATTGCAGCGTCCTACCGTCAATGAAGTCTAGCACAACGCTGTTGGGAAGCTCTTGTCGATCCTGATCAGGAGGGTAGGGTGTTTCGAATTCAGTGAGGTGGAAGCGCTTGGTGATCCCTTTCGGATTCGAAATCGAGGGGCTCAGGACGAGGTTGCCCAGAGCGTCAATTTCGACAAATCGGCGTTTCCACAGCTGTCTCCATGTTAACTTCGATCAAGCTTTTGTCGTGTAGCCGACTTACCAATGTGTCAGGGAACTGGATGTTAAGATCGCCAACCTGAACGGATGGTGGCGGTTCACGCATAGACGACAGAGACGTAGGACGAAGGTCCTGCTCGGGAAGAGCTAGGCTCGACGCGGAGTTCTTCCACGGCATCGTCGACATGGATGAAGACATGCGCTTGAACAGCTTGCTTGTGCGCGAGTCCTTCTTTCCTTTTTTGTCCTCCCGCTTCTCGTCATCCCCGTCATGGCTGTGGATCGACTTTGTCTCACTCATTCGGCGACCAAAGGATCTCCAGCTGCTTTCAGACGAAGACCGAGGAAGCGCAGGGCCTTGGTCGCGCGAGTGTGACGACGAAGGCGCTCTGGGCGAAGCTGGCTCCATCGTAGCAGGTGGTGCCGTTTTCACGCGGGTTGGGCTCTGAGGAACAAACGCAGGCTTCTGATGGTCGATGATCAACGGACTCTGGTGGAGATCCAGTGGGGTCGTCTCAGTTGGCATAGCTAGTGTGGGTTGCTTTGTGCGATCATCTTGAATGATACGAGCAGTGACCTGAACAGTCTCGGGTTGCTCCACTTGCTCCACTTGCTGGATGTTGTACACAGTGCTGTCCGTTGTCATGGGCGAAGGTTGTAGTGTAGGCTTCTTGTCAGGCGTTGTCTGGCTAGACAAGCTCAGGAATGATGGGCTGCCCAACCGCTGGACAGGCCGACCGTCAGGAGACCTTTCGATTGGCGTTGCCGCAAAGAAGTTTGACTTTCGCTGCGCCAAGCTGGAGCCGGGCCTCGATCGAGGCGTATCAAGCCCAGCAGCTGGACTCAACGATGCCTGCGAATCACGCTTGGACTTTTCTGCAAGCGCCTTGATCCTTTGCGCGATGCCACCAGAAACCTTGACTGAGTTCATCTTCGCTGGTGGGGCCGTTTCCTCGCTCTTGGTGGATGTGAACCATGGACCTGACGACTTCCTTGCAAGCTGTTCCGGTGACGTTCGGCCGACGTTGTTGAACGACGTCGATACGGCCCTTTTGGGAGGAGAAGAGATCTTGGGCTCAGACGGCTGGCGAGGGAAGAAGGGCATGATGGGCGACTTGGACACAGACATGGGCTGGGCTTGGCGAACCTCTGCGCTGCGAAGCTCCTCCATGAAGGAGTCGTCGGACAGGTACTCGGCCTCTGAATTTTCTGCGCTGACCTGTATCGGATCAAGCAGTGCCCTGCGCTTCTCTTTCGATTGATACCAGCTCTCTCTTTTGGGGGTTGGCAGAAGCATCGACTCCCTGTTGCGCCTCTTCGACTGCTTATCGTCGTGCTGAGCGTCGCCTTCAGGGGGCATGTAGATTGTTGACTCGCGGTTGGCGCGGTGTGATTGGTCTTGGGGGTAGGAAGGCATAAGGGTTGTTGTGGATTCCCGGTTTGACGCCTGGGTCTCGTTTGACTCAAGTGGGGCGTCCTCTGGCGGGGTCGGCAACTGACTAGGTACGGGCAAATCCAGCGAGGGAACTGGTGTTCTGCTCTCCGGGACGACTGTCGGCGAGCTGTCTACAGAGTGCTGCTCGTCTAGTGCATCCCAAGTGGTGTGTTCTGGAATAGGGCCAGCCTTCTGTGCATCATCCATGTTATTATGATCGTCTTCGGACAGGGATGAGGGCCGGGTGGAGGGTGCGACAGATGAACCTTGCGTTTGCGCAGATACCGGCGAAGACACGGATACGGCGGAGTTGAGATCGTCATTCTCGGTTTGGTTGCTGGTGTGAACCATGCCCGAGCTGTCCATTGCCAAAGACGAGGTTGTGTCCTCCTCCAGCGATATCTTCCTGTCCTCAAACTCGTCTCTGTTGTGTGAAGCGGGCATGTCTTGGCTGTCACCTGCTTCCGTGTCGGTTGTAGGGTTCTGAATCTCGGTCGTAACGTCGATCGGTTTGCTGTCGGATGCCGGTGCGTCTGCTACTGCGCTGCGATAATCGAGAAAGGTCTCGGGCTCAACGATCTGCTCCTGCGCTTCACTACTCGCTGTAACCTCCTGTGCCATGTTGCTCTGCCGGTCTTGCTGGGCCTTGATCTGCTTCTTGCGCAATTCCAAGGCCTTCATCAACCGGGTCCTCTCCTGTGTATTGCCGTTGGATCTGTGCCCGCTGCTGTAGCTCACGGGCATGGACCGCACGCTGGCAGGACTCTTCAGCGAGAAGGTGATGGAGATGGGAGAAATAGGGGTTTCTGGTAGTGTGGACACGGGCGGAGGCAGGGACGTGGGATTTGTGAGGCTCGGTTCTGAGGCTGAGTCTTTGAGTTTGGGCTTCTTCGATTCGGTTGTCTTTCGGTTGGCTGAGCGAAGACCGGACGGTAGGGAGGATTTTTGTTTCGAGATGAGCTGAGAACCACTGCTGGAGGTAGATGGGCGCCTGCCTTCCTGTGATGCTCGGGGTCGTGGGCCCAGCTTCTCCTTTGGTTTGGTGTACTGGGCGTAGTAGTGCTCGTACAGCTCGTTGTAGTCTGGGCGAGCAGTCTGCGAGGAGGCTCTTAGTTCAGGACCTCGGTCCAAAAACTTGTCGTAGCTTGTGAGCGTCTCTCTGAAGTCGCTCAGGTCGTCGGCCTCGGGCGTCTGCGGGCCCTGTGTGGGCTTCTCGATTGTGAGATGGGAGGCGTCTTCGCCTGCCTTGTCGTCGAGGACGACGGGGACCTGCTCGGCGTTCTGTGAACCCACTGAAGCAGACCGCAGTGAGGGCTCGTCGTGGCTCCGTGTGTGCGCAAGGAGAGCGGGCGCGGTGGACTCGGCGGTGGGGGGTCGTGGTTGGGCGGCGTCGTCAGGGCCGGGCTGGGCAGCTGCCTCGGACTCTTCCCTGATCCAGCTCAGCTTCTGGTGGCGGGCAGACGAGCCACTGGACGAGGAGCTCGAGGGGGCGGCGGTGTGCAGGGAGCAGGCCGAGGTAAGGGCGGCATCACTAAGCTCTTCGGGGGAGGTGATGGAGAGGACCAGGTCGTGGGGCGTGAACCTCTCGGTCACGGTGATGAAGTGGACGGCTACGCGGGCTGCGGTCGAGTTTAGCGCGGGCCTGATCTGCCGGTGAATGAGCGAGGTGGGCGCATACCTTTGAGCAGGCGCGAGGTGCCGTCAGGTATGTACTTGACCAGGACCTTGCGGCGACGGTAGAGCAGCAGGCCGTACAGCGGCGACGTGTCTTGGTAGTGTGCGACGGCAGTGCGCGCCTCTTGAGCCCCGCCCGTTCCCGTGGTGAGGACGGCGACAGCGTCCCTTGCCGTGTATTTGAGCAGAAACCTGCAGTCGAGGCATTAGCACAGCGGCTGGAGATTGCGGAGACATTTGGGGGGCATCGCACCATCCACCAGCCTCGGCCAGTGCGCTCTGGTACGCCTGTGTGACGGCGATGTCGTCGAGGCCGTTGAGCGACATGCTCGGAGCTGGGGGCCTGCGGTGGGCTGCAGCAGGTCGCAGCGTGCAGCAGCCTCCAGTGCAGAAGAGCTGCCGTGGTGCAGTGTTGCGGTGGTGCAGCGGTGCAGTCTTGTCCGTCGTCGCAGTGGGAGCCTCGCGCGCCTGAGAGCAGGCCAGTGCTTAGGGGTCAACGCGAGCTACTGCGACTTGCAGGGACCGCGGCGAGTCAGCCAACGACAAGACACGATCCAACAATACAAGACAATAGCAACAGTACGACAAGACAAGCATCCAACAATACAACAAGACGATAGTCCAACAGCACAACAACACGGCTGTGCAGATGGTGGGCTAGTAGAAGAGAGGTGCATGGGAGAGCTACGTCTATGTGTGTGTGCGTGTGCGTGTGCGTGTGCGTGTCACTGTGCTGTGCTGCATGGCTGCACTGCTTAGTGTTTCACATTTTACATTTCAGCTGGCCCAAGTGCAAGACTGCAAGTGCCCAAGTGCCTGGTGCTGGCTCTGCGTCGGCCCTCCTCCGGCTAGGCTGGCTCGACGGCTTGTCGCGCGCTGCTACTGCATCCTTCCTCTGGTGTACCGGCCTTGACTGGGAGAACCGTGAAAAGTTGCACCCTGAGCTGCTGACAGCTGCAGGAACGCCGCCCCTGCTCGTACACTAGAGCCGTTGCAGCGACGGGAGTGAGCGCACCCAGACAAAGCTACGTAGTCGTCTACTAGCTATTCGGTGCTCAAAGGAATGCACTTACAAAGACCATCATCACCATCATCATCATCGTCATCGTCAAGTCCATCATGATAGCCGTTGTGCATGCAGCTGCGGGACCATGGCCTCCATCCAGTCACAGTCCACGTCTTGCCTGGGCAATCCCAGCAGTAGCTCTCGACGCCAGGAACTCTATCGAACCCATCACACCTTGACGCTAATCGTTCGATTGACTTTGCCTCTGCAGACGGCCCAACAATGCCATTGTACAACCTCTATCCACGGCTCTAGTCCTCCATGGACCCAGCAATCAGAGCTGTTCACTCCACGTCGATAGTATTGAACGCCTGTTCGGCATCAAGTACCAACAACCAGGACTGCCCCTCCAAGCTACGACGTGCCCCAGAACCACGCTCCACCCCCTTGCAGCGTGCATTCAAACCACCCCACTAACCCGCTCTCTACGAACCACTCAAGACTTGGCCACCATGTACAAGATACTCGTGGCTTGAACATGCAGCTCGTCTGCATCGGACGGTAGCGCCCGGCGTCACACCTTTCTTAACGGCATCGTATCCCCGCTATCGCGCAGCTGTAGCCTCGCCATCTTCAGCCCGCACCTCTCGAGTCTCAACACATCCACTTGCGCTCCAGACTTCCACTTTTTGCTGCAATCGATAACAACACCCTTGCCCACCACCACCATGACATCACTCCCACCCGTCTCCACCCTGCCACACGCCTCCGATGCGGACCTGACAACCGTGCTGGACCTGCTTTTCGAGCCCTCTCCCCCACTCAGCGCACTCACGTTACCCGTGCTCCGCTCGACGACCTTCCCCAGCTACGAGGTGCTTATCGTCGCCGTCAATGCCCAGCTAAAGGCACTCGCGAGCTCAGCCAGCCCGGAGGATGTGACGAAGCTCTCAGACATTCTGTGCTCACATCCACGGCTCGGCGAGAACAAGGTCGACAGCGAGCAGAGCAGGAAGGAACAGGCGCAGTTGCAGCAGGGTGCCGAGGAAGAGAAGGAGAAGCTGGCAGCGCTGAACAGGGAGTATGAGGACAAGTTTCCTGGCTTGAGATATGTGTGTGTATACCCTTTACTCCAACCACCATCTCCAGGACAACCTCGCACAGCCCACGCTGGAAGACCTTGGGAAAGCACTAGCTACACACTGTTATGATGACCACACGATTCCTTTCGTACTACTCCACCGCTAACACCTACCAGCGTCTTCGTGAACGGACGGCCACGCCCCGTCATCATGGAAAACATGCGCTCTCGCATCGACCGCGGTGACATGGCTGCTGAGCGACAGGAAGCTATCCAGGCCATGTGCGACATAGCCCTCGACCGCGCCAAGAAGCTGCAGACGTAACTCTCCTTGAAGCTGTGAGATGTACGCCGGTGCTCAAGTGACGCACGGTAGGAAGGTGCTTGTGCCTCGATGATAGAGGCGAGCGCAAAGCCTTCTGCTTCTGATGCGTGTGTGGTAGTCTTCGAAGCAGTATTTCGATGATCGCGACTAGTATGAGGAGTTTGGCGATATGTCTGCACATCGAGTGACAGCGGAATGCTGCGCTTCACACCAAGCTAGATAAGTCTCTACAGTGATTCAAGGAGGCAAAGCAGGAGAAGAGAAGCCCTATCTCGAAACAATTTACGTATGACGACAACACGACCAGCAATTTCAACACACGAGAAGCACAATCAAGATGAAGAACAAGACCAAGACTAGAGAGTACACAAAACATGCAACGATTCATACAATACATTTCCCTGCCACACTCCCTTCCCGTCGCTTTCCTACCCCTCCTCCACCCAACCACCCACATCAGCAGGCAAGAAGTTAGGCGACATACACGCTGGCACCATCTTCGGCGACGGCACCGACCGCTGCACCAGCGGCGTCCTATCCGCCACCATATCCACCACCGGCTCCCCCGGGTACCGCACAGCAAGGGTCCTCAGATCTCGGTGCGAGAACTTCGCAACCGGATACACCGCGCTGTGCAGGGAGTTGGTTGGCGTAGCGTCGAGGAAGGGACTCGGCCACGTGGAGTCGACATCCGCGTCGACATCTACATGTGCATCTGCGTCTGCGTCTGTGTCGTCAAACCCAAGCAGCGCAGCCACTCCACTACCATTCTTGTCTACCATCCGCGACAACGTCTTCTCACTCCAACACCGCACGTCTACTTCATTCGAAAACGGACTGTCGTGTCGCTCCTCCGCCCCCTCGTCCCAGTAGTACGACGCAAACGCGTCGCCCTCGTCAAAGTGCGCGTACAAATCCGACTCGCTGGCGTCAGCGTCGTCGTCGTCGTCGTTGTCTTCGACGTCCAGCGCGTCGTAGTTGGAGAGGCCTAGTGGGGAGGGGAGATGGGGTTCGTAGGTGGTGCGGGAGGGGTGTGTGCGTGGCGGGGACAGGGCGTATGCTGCGTTTGGGGAGCCGGGTGGTAGGGGGTTATCGTGCAGGTGGAGGTGAGAGGGCGGGGAGATGGATGGGGGAGAGGGGCTTCGGGAGGGGTTTGGGGAAGTGGATGGTGAGGTGGTGGGCGAGCTGGAGAAGAAGAGGTGTTGATTCCCATTGCGTGGTGGCGTTGAGTGCGGTTGTAGGTGCACCGGTCGAGTGTATGTGTCGATGCTCCCGTAGTTGAAGGTCAGACGTGCCATCTCTAGTTGTCGCTGTTCTTTTTCTTGCTCCACTAGCAGGCGACCACGTCCTGGGACCGCTCCGCGCGCTGACACAGCACCGCGACGGATGCGGTTCAGAATGGCCGCTTTACGCAGCAGGTTCCGTCCAAGGGCTTTTTGCTTCGCCCACACAGCAATCTTGGAGCTCCCCCTGTCGACGATGTTGGTTGCTGGGTGGGAGAACTGGGGTGATAGACGTGAGGTGATGAGGAAGAGTCTGAGTCTGCGTTTCTTCTTCTGCAGACAAGAATGCTCGCCGTCAATGTCTGCCGCTGCCCGGCCGCGCTTTCTCGAATCCAGTAGAGCCGGCTTTGGTGGGAATTGGAGGCCCATGTCAGGAAGTGGCAGTCTCTGAAACCTGATAGTCGGTTGTGCCAGGTCGAGCACGGGAATGGGAGTCTGGAGGCGTTCGGGTTCTGGACCGCGCGAGGTTTTGTTGCGCATCATCCTCCGTTGCCTAACTTCGTGTGCCGTCTTGAAAGGGAAATATGGCTGGGCAAACAATACGGCATGCTCGCGTAGGCTTTTCAGAAGAGACGTCAAGTAAGTGTCGCTGCGGGATGAGTGCGGAATGGCACTGCTGAAGGCATCCAGCGATGGTGTAGATGCTAGCGAGGCGGTCAGGTGTTTTACTTGTAGCGTGTCGGTGTAGAGAGCGCGTGTGGCTGTCCTTGTTGGCTCTGTCGAAATTCCTGTATGGATCACGAGACCAGAATGGCGGCTCGATTGGTGTCAATGTGTGCGTGCCACGTCCAGAGCGGAGAAAATGCCGATGCCGCAGAAAAACAGCATCTACCCGCGATACCAAGTTTTGATTTTACGAGAAGCGGAGTCGTAGATGGGATTGTAAAGACTGGCGAGTGTCATCAGCGAGGGAGCTGTGACATCTTGAGGAGGTTCATCTGACCCGACGCTATGGGCACAAAAATGCGGAGAACCATGCATGGTCAGCTCCCTTTTCTCTTCTGTCCAATATCATTGGACAACGTGCTCCCTGATTGTCCGCCATTGCGTCTGGACGCTCTCCACTTGCATCAAGCTGTCCAAGATGATCTGTCACTCTGCAGGATGTTGACGAGGCTGCTCAATTCTAGACTGCGAAGGATTGTCTGTTCCTGACAAGCAAGTCAAATCACTCATGTTCAAATCGCGCATGTGGCGACAGGAGGCAGATGCAGCGGAGAATGTCTCCAGCACGTTGGAAGTGAAGAATTTGAGGGTGGCGCAAAGTGAGGCTTCGATCTCTTCCTGCAGATCCCAGTTCGCTCCTGCCATCTGCGCCGATCAGTGAATTCGCCAGTCTCGCCTCCCAACAGCCAGGATTCAAGAGCCACAACGTGCGCTGCGTTGTAATTGTCGTTTGTAAAGGCATTGTTGCTCCTAACAGTATGCACCATGTCTGCAATATTCAAGATTTCGATTTACTCGGTGTGAAGACGGAGTACGGCGTGCTGCGAACACTGAGTCCTGACCAACCACCAACAGCAGCAAACGTCGAGCCTGCACTCCGCTCTGCACTCCGCATCTCTCACGCAGCAGCCTCTCCAATGAACTCTCTCAAATTTGCAACGTTTTCGCTTCGCATGACTACTCTGCGTCACCGCGAGGCTTTGCGCCACCACTCGAAAAAGCAATATAGTGCAGCGAAACGACGCTGCAGCCCGACCAACCGATGTCGACATCGCGGCTGAACGCGCCAACGTGCGACAACCCGGTTGCGACATGCGAGTGCTCAATGGCGATTAGGCCAAAAGATGAGCGAGGTACGGAGCCTGGAGTTGGGTGCAGTACTGTAGTGGATCAGCTGTGCAAAATAGTGGTAGGACAAAGACCGTGCAGAAGGGCGAGAAATGCTCTGTATTACTGGGTATAGCTGCTCCAACGATCTCCCTGATAGCTGATCCTGTGACATCGTAGACCAACTCATGCTGCTCCTCTTCGTAAGCTACACTTCAAGCAATACCAAATACTTCTCCAAAAGGCCGGAACCCAATTCAGCAGCATTTTTAGACTACACAGTCTGGGTCCACCAATATTGGTATATGTTTGATCGGCCGATCAGTCTGATGTCGGTGCTCTTTCTTCGACTACATCCAAACAGAAGAGGTCCTGAGTCTTGACAAATGAGTTTCTCTTCCCCTGAACCCGGCGTGCCGAACGGGGTCAGACGATGCCCGGTATCCTGTGCAATCATTGCCACTTGTTCTGCGCTATTTTACGACCAACGAGGGTGCCTCAAATCATCAGATCTGGGTCTGGCTGCCAGAGGAACAGATCCTTGTCCGCACTGGCCAGCAGATTTGTCCTTGGGTTGTAGCCCACGACAGCAGCTTTTCCATGTCCAGGCAGCTTCTCCGTAGGCTCAAGTACGTGGTTCGGCGCTGATGGTTTCGAGATGTCCCACACCAAGAGTCCATCCTCCGCGCTGCCGCCCACAAGGAATTGACCATCAGGCGTAACACATACATCGCCCTGTCCAACGGCAGGAGTGCTGCCATTCGACCTGTGAGAACCGTGTCCATTCGACGCGCCAGGTGCAAGTCGCCCTGAGGACCCAGCCTTACGATAGCAGAAATGTGTGATCTCGCCAGAGAAAGCATCGAGAACAAAGTGACCGCTGCCGTTTGTTGCAACAATCAAACTCTTTCCGTCATTGGTGAACTCGATCTTCGTCCACTCGCCCTTTTTCCCACCAAGAAATCGTTGCTCGAGCTCAAGCAGATCGAAGCTTGCAAAGGGCGGCTTGTCGTAGTTGCGCACGTCGTAGAGAAGTATGGACTGCGTGGCCGCCGAGGCGATTGCAATGACAGTTGCAGAGGGGTCGTAGGTAGCAAGGTAGGGTTTGTGAAGGTTCAATCGACCCACATGGTTGGGCGACTGGAGGTTCCACAGGCGCACTGTGTTGTCTGCTGAGCAGGATATGAATGTATCAGACGACGGACAGAGTGATATTGAGGTCACGGTGTCTTCATGGCCCTTGAAGTAGCGGATATACGAGTTATCGTGGGTGGAGAGGAAGCGCAGGGTGTCATCGACCTTTGTGCTTGCATAGATGATGCTCTGGGCATGGTGAGAGAAGCGCGCCAGGTGCACGCCGTACTTTTGCGACTTGAGCTCTTTGGCGTGCTTGCCTTCTTTGCAGTTGTAGATTTGGAGGGTATCGTCGTCGCGTGCTACAATGGCGAGCTCGCCTGTATCGTCGAAGTCGAGCGAGGTGATGGAGGTGCCTGAGCCGCCGGGCTTGAAGCGCTGCACGGGCTGTTAGAACAATACAACAGATACAGGACAGACATAGAGACTCACTCTTGCCGGCCGGAAGCTCGAGATGACGTCGCCGACCTTCTGTGTTGGTGGGCCTGCGGGCGGCGGCGGCGCGCCAGGCGTTGCAGATCCAGTCGCCATTGTGTTGGGCAATATGCGCTACGTGTGCAAACCTGGGAAGGAGGTCTACAGCATGGTGCCCTCTCCAGGCTGTCGTTCAGGTCGCGTCGCGTGTTCGATTCCAAGCCAACGCGCGCAACATGCAATGCAATGGTTTAAGCCGCGGGAGAGCGAAGATCATTACGGTGGACCCTGCTTGGCGCTGTTGCATCACTTCTCCGACCTCGGCCAAGGGTATTGTATGGATTATTATTCACGCCGAGCTTACCTCTCACACCAACAATTTCCAATTGACAAAGTCTGGCTAACGTCAGCAATCATCTCGTCGCGCACTAGTCTGCCACCGTTGCCCATTACGACCTACACGACATCAACACACCGCAGAGAGTGAAGGGGAGCTCTGAGCGCGGACAATCCGGAACCGGATACATCAAAGAGCTGTCGCAAAAGGGGTCAACATGTCGACAACGCTTGGGTATGTGTCGCCGGCGATACACGAGACTTTCTTCAGGATCTAATGCGCCCAGCTCGTTCATTGCGGGTGGAATCGCAGCATGCGGTGCGGTAACGGTTACCCACGGATTCGAAACAGTCAAGATCCGGTGCGCATACAGCCACGACGCGTGCAAGCACCACAGCGCTGATAGATGTTTAGACTACAATTACAAGGCGAGCTGCAGTCGAAAAAGGCAGCACCGCGCATGTACAAGGGCGTATTCCACGGCGTTAAAGTCATCCTGTCGAATGAAGGTCCCAAGGGCCTCCTGCGTGGAATCAACTGCGCCTACGTTTACCAAATGACCCTCAATGGTTGTCGGCTAGGCTTCTACGAGCCTCTGCGCGCAGGCGTCACCAAGGCCATTTACCACGACCCGACGGTGCAATCGTTTGGCATCAACATCTTCTCCGGCGCTGCGTCGGGCATTCTTGGAGCCGCAGCCGGATCGCCCTTCTTCCTCGTCAAGACTCGTCTACAATCGTACTCGCCCTTCCTACCCGTGGGAACGCAACACAACTACACAGGAGCTCTCGATGGCATGCGTAAAATCTACGCGAGCGAGGGGATAAAGGGCCTGTACCGCGGTGTAGGGCCGGCGATGGTGCGCACAGGTTTTGGTAGCTCGGTGCAGCTTCCAACCTACTTCTTCGCGAAGAGACGGCTGGTGAAGCATTTTGGTATGGAGGAAGGCATGCCCCTGCACATTGCAAGCAGTACGGTCAGTGGCTTTGTTGTCTGCTGCGTTATGCACCCCCCAGACACCATCATGTCGCGCATGTACAACCAGACCGGTAATCTGTACAGCTCGGCGTTCGACTGTCTATATCGAACAGTCAAGACAGAAGGTATCATGGCCATGTACAAGGGCTACTTTGCCCATTTGGCCAGAATCTTACCGCACACTGTAAGCTCTGTCTCTTCAAAGGGTCTAGACGAACGCGCGCTAACAAGTCTAAGATCCTCACCCTCACGCTCGCCGAACAAACAATCAAAATCATGCGCAAAATCGAAGACCGGATACTGTCCCCAGAGACCAAGGCGAAGATCTGAGCACACGTCAAGACTATACACTGTACAACATTTCCATGTTCATCGGGTTACATAGCGCGTTGGGGCAGAGCGGTGGGGACACAAAAATTTCGGGTCATTTGGGGTATGGATAGATATCTAGAAGCGCGCATTGTACGCAGCGCTCAGATCTGGAAAGTCGATTTTTAACCGACAATGAGAATCTGTCAACTTGCATCCTCGCGGTCCATTTTTATGCGTCTTCGTCCCAGCCCTCAGGTAGCCATCCAATAGGCCTTGCCTTCCATAGCCCGACCACCTTCTGCGGCCCTCTGATCTTCTCTCTGGTGTCGTTGGACTCAGGAACCGGCACAGGGCCTGGAACTACCACCGATGAGCTCTCAGTGACCTTCTCCAACTCGACCTCGACCTCCATATCGCCATCTGTCTCTTTCTCACCTCCCACCTTATCAAGCACCATCACCCCCTGCCCCGCCTCCTCACTACGCGAAGCATCCAGAATCGCACGCCACAGCCCCCCCTCCTCTCCCATGCCACCCACAATCTTCTCCGCAAGCCTCAGATCCCACGTCCCCAGCTCCGTCATACAATCCCCAAGCACCTTCTCCCTGACCGCTCTTTCGTTCCTCCTGCCACCCGCCCACTCGTTACTAATCAGCATATGTGCAGCCCACTCACAAAACCCCTCTTTCACCACCTCGCTGCTCTCGTCTGCGCCGTGCATTCCCTCCAACAGCTTATCCAGCAGGGCCTGGAAGCACGACGGGCTTTTTGCGCAGAAGGCCAGCAGCAGCGGACCCCAGATGAGGAAGGCGCCGGACATGGGACTTCCTAGCTTTTTATCCTGGGGTAGGATTTGCTGTTCCTGGACGAGGAGGGAGAGTAGCGCGGTTTGTGTTGTCGGCGAGGGGAGCGTGGTGGCTGAGGGACTGAAGCGGAGTGTGTATGTTGATAGGGCATCACGAGCTGCTGTGCACAGGTCTGGTTTGCGTTTTGATTTGATTTCCTGTTTGCGCGTCTTGAGGTACGTTCGTAGGATGTTTTGGAGTTTTTCGCGTACGTGGCTCTCCGCGTCGGTGTCGTTGCCGTGTGTGAGCGTGGAGGAGGGCAGGCTGAAGGCTGGTTCGAGGTGTGACCAGTACCACTCCCATAACCAGGTTAGAGCTTCTTGTGTGGCGCGTCTGAGCTCTGCCAGTGAGGGCATGTGTCTGTGGACTATGCAGTGGCGCACTTCGAGGAGGGAAACTGGCGGCTGCAGCGATTTCCCTGGTGGGAACCATGAAGGGCGGTCTCGGGTGAGGTCGATCTGGGTGTCCAGGTAACCGGTGATGAATCTGCGTGAGAGTCAGAAAGTACCTCTTGTGATGTATGAAGGGATGTGAAGACGCTTGGGGTATTGTGAGGTAGAATACTGCTGAGGATTGACTGGAGTCACTTGGAAAGCCTCGGAAGAGAAGCTTATGCAGAAAAGACACAATAGTAGAGATGGGGCAAAGGGGTTTTGGAAACGATAATTCGATACATCTGCACTTGACGAAAGAAATCAACCGCGATCCTACCTCGATATAGCAGTCGCATACAGCAATCTGCACGCATTATGCTTCAACCCACCGTTCTCGCCTTGGACCATCACATCGACGATATCTGCGGTCGAGTCTAACAACAAAGGCACACTCTCCTTTCGCGCCCGCCATGCCAGAACCTACCTATCATCAGCCTACCTCTTCTTACACACCGCCCAAAAATTCTCTCTTGGCGAACCTCTACAACGACTGACCTTATTCACAGCACCCTCTCTCCTGTCAACGTTGTCATCGTTTAGTCGGTACAAGTCTCGCCGAAGCTGAATCAGCTCCTGGCTGTTGCGCCACGGCGTAACGACAAAGTGCGTGTACGCCTCCATAACCCAATGCGTCTGCTCGCAAAAGATTTGTCTCACTTGGCTCAGGAGCGTGCAGTAGTCGTAGCCACGCCGCGATTGGCCAGAGGCGACGGTGGCAGGCTTACGCGTGCGTTGTCGGCTGCAGAATCGGTGCACGTGAGTACGCGCCTTGCTCAAAACCCTCGCTGTGTGCAAATATGCAAATTGTTTATCGATAACAAAACTGGGGATTTGGGTTGGGCATCGGAGTGCGCGGCCTCGTAATGCACCCGGACAAGCGCCGTTTGTGAAGACGAGCTCGGACGCGACGTGGCTGGCGTCATGGCGCTCCCGGGGGTCGATTCGAGCTCAAGCGCGAATGAGGCGTCCCGTCTCGCTGGGTTTCCAGAATCCTTTGCTCGCTCAGCGCTTGACGGCTCGCAAATCTTATTTTGGCACGGCACTGATTCGAACTAAAGAAGCGGGCTACGGTAGTCGCCGTAGCAGGACCGTGGGACGGAAGGAAAGTAAGAGTGCTGGCGCGGCCAGCGCTGGAAGGTCCTTGGGAGCTGGGAAATGAATCGTGTGTCGGCTGGTGTGTTCATCTTGGTCACCTGGCGTGCCTCGGTGCAAGGCGCACGGCATCTCACTTCCTCGCACTAAAGTCGCTGCAGCGCGCAGGTGTGGGTGTGAATCAGAGGCAGGTACGACAGAGCCCAAGATCGCTTGCAGTGACATGCACGACCTTGGATGACATTCCGCAAGCAGCGTCTTCCACGGCGGTGCGTCGGTCGTTTCCGAGTTGGTGAGACGCATGCAGCAGATTCACAGGTCGTGGCCGTCGTGGCCTGTTGTGTTGCTGGTTGGTTTTGGCGTGCTCCTGCTGCTGAGTCTGCCGGGTCTGCCGGGTCTTCGGCGAGCGTCCGGATGCTGTGGTTCCTTCTGGCGTTGCATTGGTTCTGCGGCGGGGACATGTCCGTGATTGACACTGAAGTCTGAATGTGGTCCCGGATGCCTTCCACGGTTGGGACGGGGACATGACGCCGATATGAGATTAGCGTTGTCACTTACCACTGTTGCACCATGCGTGCGCAAAGCCAAGTGTGAATAAATATTGAAGGAGGGTGTGGAGCTGACGATGATCGTGTCTTCACGGCAGTTCAAAGTAAGAAGACGGTAGATGTAAAGTTGGACTCATGTTTGTTGTTGTGAGTTGATGTCATGTCTAAACTACAATTCATCTGACCTCTTATCGAGCGATGTGGTGCCTTCGACGGCAAGGGGTATCTGTAAATGTTCTATGCTCTGAATCGAATCGCTCCCACGCCTTACTGCAAAATCATGAGCCACTGAATGCGTATTGGTACAAATGTGTTCAACGAAGCCAGCCATATCCAAGGCCCGTGTCCTGCACTGGCATGTTAGGCTGCTTCAGCTGATGGAACCACCACTCTTTGGACACTGTCTCATCGTCGTCGAAGAAGAAGCTCTGACCCTCCATGCTACCAGGCGTTTGTGCCTTGACGTGAACTGGCAGCTGCAATTGTTGGCTTTGTTGGGTCGCTGCGGGTAATGGTGGAGAAGGTTCCTCCATGCTGCCCTCCGAGCTTGCATCATCTTCATCGTCATCCTCGTCCTCTTCAGGTGGTTGCCAGGTCTCCTCAAGCTTCAATCCCTTGCCTGTCGCCTCTGCGAGACTTCCCCAATTTGTAGTTGGGTCAGGAGTATCGTACAAGCCCATGCCTACGAGTTCTTTCCCATCGTCTTCAACATCCATCTGCTCATCGTAATCCGTGGGGTGCTGAATGGGTAGGAATTCCGTTGATCCATTTTGCGAGTCCAAGAAGCATTGCGTTTGGTTCTTCTGAGCCCACTGCTGTAGATACCAGGGCAGAGGCTCAGTTGAGGGAGTGTGGACAGCTGAGTAAGCGTACGACTGAGCCCGATGTGGAACATTTTGCCAGCTGTAGTCGGACTCATCGGATCCCCTGTGTACACCATGTGCGGCAGCATGTGTCTGGTGGTTTGTATTCGAGTCGTACATGGAGTTTCTTGTGGAAAGAGAGTAGAAATCTGATCCATGACCAGAGTTTCTTGAGGGCGTGTTCCATGACCATTCCTGCTGTTGAGGAGAGACTACACATGCTGACGAGCGTGGTGCGAACCACTGGTTTGATGATGGGTGCCAGCTGACAGGTCTGCTTGGCTGTGGACGCTGCTCCATCTCCTCCTCTGAATCGTCGATTCCAAACATCATCTTGTAGTGGTCATCCAATGTTGCGTAGAGCTTGGGCTCTGTGGTCGTTTTCCTTCTCTCCATGGTCCTTGGGCTGTTGTGATGGCTCTTGGGCTTTTCAATGCGTGACGAGCGCGAAGGTTGCTGCGTGACTGAGCTCCGCGAGGTCCGTCGTGGAAGCTGTGAACTGTACATGTAGGTGGACATGGTGGGAACTGGATGCGTGCTGGTGGGCACAGTATCACTGGATTTGGAGGGAGTGTTGATGTCGATATGGTTCGCGTGAGGTTATGATCGAACAGTCGTATGCATTGCAGTCACACTCGTCCGGCTCCAGCGTGCCAGCTTGGGGGCATGTACAAAGGTATATGCAGTGCCAAGAGGGATGGACGAATTAAGCTGGATATATGGGGAGATTGAGAAAGAACAACGTCGCGGCACAAGTCATGGTCTGTACATGAGGTGCCAGGGCTAGGCTAGCGGAAACTCAAGAACTGACAAAAGTGGAATGGAAGCAGACAAGGAACGGAAAGTTCTTGACTACTTCGTACAGAGCTACCAAGGGATAGCTCGGTGAGGGAGCGCTGTGACGACTAGGCCGAGTGGCACGGCTGGAACGATGATCCATAGCATGGGATGCAGACAACGAAAAGCAACGCGAGGAATGACCAAATCACAGGACAAGGAAGGCTCTCGACGAGGGCGGGTACCGATGTATCATGGCGCAACGGAGCAACCGTGCAGCGGAGGTTGGCCGGTCCATCGAGACAGCAAGCAACGGAAGCTACCGCACCCACAAAGGTGATGGTAGGCGGTAGTGCGACTAGGCTCCGGAAGGATGAACTTACAGTTGCGACTCAGCTGGGTCCGAGGCCAGGGTGGAGTGTCGTATGCATGGGGCCCTCCAGGGCGGTCTGCTAGCCCTGAAGATTCATGTTCACAATGCATGGCGACTCCAGCATGGCAGCATCGGCGGCGTTATGTTGTAGCCGCGCCATCAGCAACGCACGATTAGTGAATGAAAGCTGGGCGAGACCGAAACGGCTGGGCGAAGCCAGGTTGCCAGCTGCTAGCGGCGTGTGTGTGGACGATATGGCTGCTGATGGGACTCGTTGGTGCAGCTGCCGGTGAAAAGGCGTGTCGCTGGGCGTCATGGCCAGTCGCCAAATCAGGGGCCGATGAGAAGGGATCAGACTTTGGTGGGCACTGGGAGGGAGTGCCTAGTTTCGGGACTGGAGAGACTGGGAAGCGAGGTTGGCCTCCCTGTGCTGCGACATCTCTTCACGACCGGCCCCTGCAGCTAACCAATCATCATCCACTGTCAGGAATGCGTTTCTCCACCACGCAGCAACCCAGCGCCTCCTGCCTGGTTGCGCGTGCCGCCGGCAAACCAAGCTGCTGGCCCATGGGTATCCAAGCGCGATCCGGGGTGGGCGCAGCTACGCTGACACTATTGGCCATGTTGCAGCCGAACGCCTTCCAGAAAGCAACATTAGCCAGCCTGTCCCTGTCCTTGCTCATCTGCAACAGGGACAACAAAGCGCGACATGGGTCCTTCCAGGATGCATGCAGCATCGACATCTACCCGCTGGAGTCACACAGCCAACGGGGAAAGCCTGGACGGAGATTGAAGCAATCAGCACATCGCATTCATCCGGCACAGCACCTAACATACGCATGCCATCAGCCTCGCCAATAGGCCCCTCGGAGACAATGTCAGTACCCAGCCGCGGGCTCCCGCTTCGTCACCCTTCGATGGTCCACCCTCCAGCATGCATGGGAGTGTGTGCCGTTACTGCGGACGCCCAGGCACCCCTTATGTGACAACCAACCCCGGTAAACCTTTTGTAGTTAGCCGGCGATGTGCAAGAGCACCAGCTCACCATCACTGTGGATCACCGAGCTTTTGAAACGATGCGCAGGCTGCTGACACCGAGCCACCGGCCATATTCGCTCGGTGATGCACGCAAAGCAGACGAAACCAGAACTTCAGCCGACTTCTGAATCAAGACACGGCAGAGATGTGCAAAGTCATTGTCGAAACGACTCCTTCGCTGGTGGATCAATTTTCGATAGTCCTCGTATGGACTGATGTGCGGTACAAGCTGGCATCCACATGTAGGCAACACCAAAGTACCTGTGTTGACAGCCGACGTTGTCGCTAAGGTTAGTTGTATTGGTTCTCATTATCACGATGGGCACTTGTGATGCACTGCATTCAGTAGATTGCAGATGACGAAAGCCTAGCTGCGCCTCAGATGACAAAGCCGTGTGCACCAGTTTCAAGATGCAGCTTACAGCTACTGTTGGCCGACCCTGCCAACGGTTGGGAATAATCCATGGGACAGAAAAAGGCCACCAAGGCGTACTTAGGTCACCCCACGGTGTCCAAGCCCAAAACGGCAACACCGTTTTCGATAACGAGAAATCCCCGTGGCGTGGCCTTGCGTATATGCAGCCGAAACGCCGAGAACCCTGGTAGCATCCCGCCTAAATGATCGACGGCGGACCAGCGCGGGCACAAGGATGGGTTTTGGGCGGTTCAAACGAACCGGATCATGTCAGGGGGTATCTGGTCGCCAGGAGCGTAAAAATTACAACTGTAGCCACGCACTATCATGACTGCGCTCAGTTTGCATCATTCATGTTCATCTAGCCGCAGCAAGACGCCAGTTCTGACCCAGTTCCTAGTCATCTTTGAGTGGATAGGCGCTAAACACCATAGTAATGACCACGTACGTCTACCGTGCAACATCAGACGAAAAGGTTGAGCGAGGACTGCCACATGCATGCGCCACACAGTTGGTGACCACCACTATTGCTGACAGCATGCCAGTAACCCCTGAGGTCTTGATGCTTCGCAATGCGCCAATAGCATACCATGCAGCCCCGTACTTAACCGCGTGTCACGCTTGGTCGGCCTGACTGCTGCAGCTCCCATGGGGCTAAACTAGTCGGAACTAAGACTGGCAGAACACCGTCTTGTTGTGCAGGCTCATGATCAAACCAAATAGCAAATTTGTGTGAGTCTCGATAGAGCATATTAAGGAACTTTTTGATCAAGTGCGAGACGCTTGAATGTTGTGGGCATGGCGCTACTGGGGGGTGCCTATCATCACGTTGCCTTCAACCATTATTCAAGCCCTGCGAGAGTAGCAGTCGGTCTCGGCCGCTTTTCGTGGAAGATTGCAACGCAGCCGTCCCACTTTGTGCATCACAAGACAAACTATGTCCATGTACTACTGGTGTCGGCTCTTGACTATGTCAAACATGCACGCTGCATGGTGGATTTTGCTCAGAAATCTCTGCGAACGGTATCAGATCGTGGCAACAGACTCTCGCCTGCATCTTACCATGGTAGTCAGCTCGACGCGGGCGGAGCCAGACACAGCACGAACAAGAAGGGTTACAGCACTAGATCACTATCATGGTGATGTGATGTATTTGGCCGGTTCAATCAATCGAGATTGCGAAGTGCATCCAGCCGCTCAACCTTGAAGGATTCATTCGTGCGCTGACTCTCGAGCCCTGTCTTGACAAGCGAGCGCTGCCCATCTGTGACAGCCTCAGTCCGACAATAATCTGCAACGCGGGAAGCCCTCATGACGTACTCCTCACCGTGCCACGAGACGAGTGGGTCTGAACGTGGCGCTGCATCGCACACACCTACACAGACCACTGGCGGCAAAGAAAGGGCTGCTTGAGGCAACACTAGCGAGTAACAGGAGGACACTTCCTGCTCGCTATCCCTTGTGGTCGGTCGGTTGTCCCCACAATCTGCTTGTCAAGGTTCCTTTTCCTAGTGCGACCAATGGTACCATCGTAACTCATTGCCTGATTCTCGGACACGAGAATGCGCCTGGAGATAGATATCAAAAGCATATTTCATCGCCATCGACATGCCTACTTTCCTTGTTGAGAGAGCGACATTCTCTGAAGCAGGCAGGAGCTGCAGACCGGGTACGAGAATAGTGGATCACTAGCTTGAAGGTGGGTGATGCCGATCTTAGCCAGGAGCTGATGTTTGCAATGCGTGTTCTAGACTGTGCCTAGGGCAACGTCCAGCAACGCGAATTCTTCTGTGGGTCATGCTGAAATTTACCCTTGATGTAAGGATTAGCCCTAACTTGCAGTGGACCAGTTCCATGTCGGTGCCACATCAGCCAATCGACATAGGCCGTCGACCTCCTGAAAGGCCTGATCAACATTCACCTCGGTAATCGTAATCTGATTTTTTCGTGCTTCTATATGTGCAAATGTCACCGACCCAAGTTGCTGAGATCGCGACCAACAACATCGACCAGCCATGCAGGTCGTTTCGACAATCAACGTAGAACACGACGTTGCTCTGCATTACAATTTAAACCCATACAAACCAGTTCTACTACATGTTATGCGACTGGAAATAAATCCGGCGGTGTGGTGATCGTTACGTCCAGCTCATCGAAGCCCTTCGATAGGCGTCTCATTAGCCTTTGTACTCATTGGTCATAGATCCTCCAAATTCTCGGCATGGCGGATGACGGCTTGCGCTCATGCACAACTTACTGTGTAATAAGTCTATTCCATGCTCCAAACGGATGCTTTGACAAGGTTTCTGTACGACCGTATCTTGCCGCTGTTGGAAAGACACATCCGACGAACACGACAGTCCTCGCTACGACATGCTGCTTTAACAGACATCTGCAAGTAAGGTGTCACTGCATGCATACATGCTGCCTAAGTTTGACTTTCCGTAAAGTTGTGCACCTGTGCTGAGGCGGACCATCGGTGGGCGACTAAACCAGTGCCTCCACCCTTGCAGTCAACCGTTCGCTGCAACAGCTACCCCGCCAGGATGGGGCGGGACCTGGTTTCACACGTAGGAATGTTTCCTTTTGCCGTCACTGTGACTCGATGATGTTGATTGTTGCAGCCTTGTGATACACACTTTGCCTTGTGCTAGAGTGCTCACAAGCACGAACGAGGGTGCAACGAGAAACCATACCGTTAGAAGAGTTGACACCCTTGGCTGCAGGACCACAGCATCCGAAGATCGGACCTTGCGGCTCCAGGGTGGAATAATCTGCTCACTGCAATATCAACATCGCCACCTTCTGGATGCGTGCACCAGTTCGTGGGCGCGATAGCCATGTTAGCTCAGACGTGGCATCTCTCAACCCTCATACTAATTACATCGTCCAGAGGCTTTTAGTAGTTCTTTTGAGAGGAGTTTTGAATAGCTAAGAATATATGTAGTTCTCTAGATACTTGAAGTCGATAAGACTTCTCCCCCCTTAAAGTGGAGAAGAAGCGCACATTTGTATCCTGGTTATTCTGCGACATGATAGGCTTGCCTCTTGCATCCACATGCTGTACTTCTACCGTGTCTCCTGGATTTGATACCTGGGCAGATTTTAGTGGAGCTCTCACACACCAGGAAATAGGCAAGACGCGGCTCGTCTGCGGTCATCGTACCTTGCTATGGTATCCCAAAAACAACAGGCCGAGTAAGGCAACGGTTGACTGCATGACCTAAATTGGGGTCCTTCGGCAGGAACGAATACGACCGTGCATTCTCTTACACTTCGTGCTCACACCAATCATCGAGCCCCTCATGCGACTAGGGTCATCGAAACATCCAGGCAGTTCGTTCAGACAGCTTCCCGCCGTGTGCAACCACCAAGTCGTCCTCCTTCGATCATCACGTCAAGAGCTCGTATGCAGAAGTTGCCTGCATAGATCTCATCGTATTGTCCCACACACAAGCGCTTACTTTTGGCTGAGACAGATCTGATCCGTCTGCACAGTGCAAGCCTGCAAGGACACCCATTGTCATTTGGCAAGCCACAATGGCATGATTTTTTTTCCAGCTGTTCCTTGTCACGAGTCGGACGAAACCTCGAAGCAACACGACTCGTTGCCCTCAGCCACAGTTTTGTAACCCCTCTTTCGCGCTAGGTGCATAGCCGATGGAACAAGGAAGTCAATCCTTGACGCCTCAGACCGCCAAACACAACACGCACAACAGGGTTCATTCGCGCCGGCGTACTCCCGTGAACTGACTCTTTTGATTTTCTTCTTCCCTTTCCCGCCTCTTCCGCGCGCTTCGTTTGCTGCCCGATTAACCTGCAACTCACCGCCGGCCCGCCTATTTGCATCATGTCACGACTTCGGCAGATCCGACATACAACATGAGCGCTAGAGTCCGACTGACCGTGGTCGAGAATTCTACCACGCGCCGAAGTACCTAGTCATACTGAACATCTGAACCATGGCTATAGCAGTATGGCGGAACATTATCATCACAGCGACCAAACCCTTCCCACGGTCTACGAAGGAGAATCTTCAGCACTCTTGGGTGACAATAGGTTCATGCCATATGACTAAACTGCACTACGGTGTACTTGTTTAACGATGTGGATGCCAGATCTGCGTGTCGGATACATTTGGTTCGACGACGGCAGGCGCTCGCCATTAATCTCGATCATTCCACGGCGGCTCGCGCAGGAGACCGTGAGCACGATGATCATATTGTTGTCATCACGGTACAGGTGCACTAGCTTTCGCAACGAGGTCATTGTGCTACAACGCTATCTGCTGTCCGACTAGAAAACTCTTGGGAAGCACACTCACAACAACTGCCTTGAAGGGTTTTGGAGCACATGACTACTGTGGAACAGGATCTTAATTGGACGGCAACACAAACCTAGGCACTCCTCTGAGGCAACCATCTTCCCGCCAACGACGATCAACCTGAATTTTTCACATCTTCTCGCAGTTGCATCATCTTCAAATCGAAGTGGGCCTCGACCTTCCAACGTGCTGGCCTACCGCCTCAGTACAATGCAGGTAAAAACCTAGGTATACCGGTCCCGCGCCGTTCCCTAATGTCGCATGAAGATGTCATCGGCAGGCGAGTTTCAAAAAGCAGGAGTGTCGATCATGACGAAGACGTTGTAGTGCGGGGCTTGGGCTCAGGCTCACCTGCAGGCTCGACTGCTCCACAGACGATCATTTTGACGATAACAGCGAGCGAGCGCGGCTGCAGGACAAGGGGACAAGGACCGGCAGTGACGTGGGATGTCTCGATACGCGTAAAGTGCTTTTATTGTTGAGATGCTCAGGCAACTGGGATTGAGAGTCTACCTCGAGCTCAGTATCGATAGGTAATTGTGTGTAATCTAAAATGTAGATTTGTATGAAGTCGATATGGTGGCAGGCAGCGCATCTGCTGACAGATATAATACTCCATCATATGTCGTTCTGCATGGATACAGTCTGATGACTTTGCACCAACAAGACATAGATACCATTTTCTGTTCTACGAACGAACAGATGCTAGGATCATGTTGATAGAGAAGATACCTTTCATGTTGTGGAGAGAGTCTAATGCTGTAGCTACTTGCTCATGTTGTTAGCAGACGTGAGCTAAGCGTCTAACATAGATAGGGGTTTGTAGTCCTGCATCTACTCATAGACTGTGAATACCTGTACTTAAAGATTCTGACTACCCTCCTTAGATGTAGAAGTTGCATGTTTGAATCGGCTTTATTTTGTAACCGACCGCCCGCGTGTACCTTCCCAAAGAATTGTCTGGTCCCCGCCGTATCTCGAATGCCAACCGACCTTCAGTAACATCCTCATTCCCCACTACCACAATGGCGTTCTCTGTTATCGACGCTTTGTCTTTGCCTGTACACGCGCGCATATCGCCCAAGCCGCCCTGAGATTTGTACTGCCTTGACCCTGGATACTTGGACAAAACGAGAGCTATCATCTGAGATCCTTCGAGTTCACACCAGGATGTCTATCGAAGTTACGCGTATGACGGAAGCCGACATTGATGGTGCGATAGACACGATACAGCAAGCCTTCGCAGATGATCCATACAACAACTGGGTCTACCCAGACCGCTCAAAGGTAAGTGCACCTTTCTTACACTTGTTGACCAGTTGACCAAGATGTAATACTGACACGCTCAAGGTCGATCTCACACGAAACCGTGTCTCTCTAACTCTCCGGTGCCGCTGGGGAATATCGCACGGCCTTTTCCACGTTGCGCGCTCCACCTCCAACCCCTCCAAAATTCTTGGCTGCGCAATGTGGCTCCCTCCACACGCCCCTTCCCAGCCCGAGTCTTGGTCTTTATATCTCTCTTACTGGTGGCTCTGGCTACACCAGATACGAATGAATACCTGGTACGGCCGTGGTGGACTCAGCACACAGCGATACTGGATCTGGAAGGCGCAGCAGGCGGAAGCGCAAAAAGAGCTATGGAAAAGTGACAAAGGGTACTACTTCTGTAACATTGTGACGGTGTTGCCGGAGGCGCAGGGACAGGGTGTGGGGAGGAAGTTAATGGAAGAAGTGTTGAAGATGGCCGATGAGGAGGGAGTGGGATGCTATTTAGAGAGTTCAAGGAATGTGCCGAATGTGCCCATCTATGAAAAGTTTGGGTTCAAGTTAGCGAGAGAAATGGAGTGTAAGGATGGCGAAGGAGAGAAAGATAAGATTGCGTTGTACTGTATGTTGAGGGAACCGAGGCAGGCTGGGGACGCGCGGTTTGGGAGAGCATAATGGACCAAAAAGGTGAGTTTATGAGGCGAGCTGTTCCCTCGGGTTGTTCGAGGTTGGAGCCCGTTTTACAGCTTTTCAGCCACAGAAGAAACAGATGCACCGCTTTCCGATCTTCAGCTTTCATCGATGAAGCCTGGAGGTGTTCCATGCTTTTTTGACAAATGTCTAGTAAAGCTTAACTACCTGGAAAGTCTAAAGACTCAAGATGTTTCCGGGCTACTATCTACACAGCATAAGAGCAGGTCATTTATCAGACCCGCCTCCCAATCTCCCGCCTTCATTGGCCCTTCATCCCAATCTACACCGGTCCATTCGTGGAATACACTTTTCGCGGCTGCTTCACTACCCTCGCGTTCCAGTATGCGAACAATATCCTCGACGCCCTTGAATGCTCTTCGAGTCACTTGATCACCTTTCTCTGTGACGATCCTACCCACTGCTTCCACAACCCTCTCCACCGACTTGCCAATCCACCAGCCTCTCGGCGCCAGTCCCGCAAGCGCAAACCACCACGCAACCAACACGAGTGCTCTTGGCTCCCTGTTCTTGACGAGCAGCAGGAAATCCGGCATCAAGAAGGAGCAGAACACAAAGATGCGGACGAAGAAGTCTGGGTTGAGGTGGAAGTAGTATAAACTCAGGAAAATTGGACTCAATGCGTGCAACACAGGATACAGCGTATTGCCGTGCAGATCAATTGGGCCCGAGCTGAACTCTGCGTTGCTGAGTGATGTCAACAGCTCCAGCAGCGATGGAGGAAGAAATACCGGTGACGCTTCGGAGTGCTTCATGTAGTATGTTGATGGTGGATTGGGATGGTCGGGCGTTGTCCCTACTGCGCCAACGCGAGTGTGCAGAAAACGGTCGTCGCTGCTGTAGAGGAATGGCGGTGGCGGTAGAGTCCGTAGCTCTCGGCAGATCAGGGGGTAGACGGAGAGTTTCTCGATGCCTGCTGCCCAGCGTAGAGATGCGAGGATACGGAGGCCCTCGCTCATTTTCAGAAAGCTGTCCATCCAGATGAGGTATCTGCTGTCATCCCCCGCATTCTCTTCCGGAGGTGAGATCAGACTCAGTAAAAGCATCCCCGTTATGAGTACGGATTCGTAATTGTCGGCAGTGATGTTTTGTAGCACTTTGCTGTACTCGGCAAAGGTGCGCTGACGGTAAAACAGTGCTTGGCTCTCGATCTGCTTGCATGGCGCAAGAGCGTTACTGTGTGACGCTGCAATACTTAGAAGTGCGTGAAGCAGATGAGGTTGCGAGAGAGACAGTCGAGGTATAGAATCCCTGTGTAGGGACACAACGACAGGATCATCACGCACAGTAAGCGTTTGCCATGTAAAGGTCTTGTAGTGATGCAGTAGTTCCATATCCAAGCCAGACATGGCTCCACAAGCCGAGTGCACGGCTGGTTTCAACCAGGAAAAGGCTGGATCTTGGTCGTCGTTGAAGTTGATCTCCTCATCTGACACTGACACAGTACTCGAGGGAGAACCTTCGTTGCTAAGTAAGGAGGTACTCGACGCCGGTGATGCGAATCTTGATTCCCGAGCATATTCGCAACTCAGTTTGCGCAATGAGCAGTAGCCGCAGCTTGGTTGGCTCTCATCACACTGCCGTCAAATTAGTACCATTTCTGCATCGTGTCTGGCAATACTGCCTCCTCGCCTTGTTCTTTCCGAAAGATGAATCTCAAAAGGGATGGTGGTGTCATAGTAACACTCCCACCTTCATCGTATAGCAACATAAAGGATGTTTCAACAGGAGTAGTTACCTTCACCTTCTTCCGCTTGCACATCAAACATCCTCCACGAGACTTGCGGTGTGGCTTCTTACCCACGAAGCCTGTAGTGCGGCGCACCATAGCTCGTTCCCATTCAGAAGCCGCTGAAATTGGGTAGAAGTGCAGGCATGATAGAAAAGCGGACAGACGTGTCAGGCGTCCAAAGGCAGCTCTGGGCGTTACAACTTACAAGGCTGCAGCTAATCACCTACGTCATGAACAAGCTCGTGTTGCAACAGTCTTCCTGAACGAGGGAAAGCTTTAACCAGCAGATTAGGTGGCCGTACTGCCGTTGATGATAACTTCTCCTTCAACGTCTGTTACTCGTTGAACGTGTAGTATAGCGGAGTTGTATAAGGCTCGGATCCGAGAACCGGAGCCGGCGCAGCTTCGACTCTTTGCACCAACACCATAGCTCGGAGCCGACGGCTTTGTATTCGTTCGACCTACAAACAACATGTTAGGTTCTTGAAATTAGAAAGCAGTCGCTTTTGCGGACTGAGTATGTCCGAACATTGGGAATCTTGACCGTCATACGTAGCTGACACGAACGTGTGCATGCCTCTGCATGCTGCCATAAGCGCTATGCTGTCTGAACAGAACAACACTTCAGCATTATATAAGGCTTGATATCCTGCAGTTGAAAAGTCTCAATTTCATTGAGTCCAGCTCCTATCTGCTCGTACCTTCTCTTCTCCTCGTACTTCTACCGCTCTCAACACCGAAACTATGAACATCTCGACCGTCAACCCCCCTCCCCAAGCACAAGCCCTCCTCTCAGGCGCGCAAAAAGTCTCAACCTACGAAACAACAGGTGGCCTTGTAACCGCTCAATTCGCAGAGCACAACCTCTCCCTCATCTTTCCTATCCCTAGTGGCTCCATAATCCATGACAACGCATGCGGCTCCGGCACCGTCTCACGCGCCATCCTTTCCTCTCCTGAAAGGCCGGAGGACATAGAAATCCACGCAACCGACATCGACCCACCCTTCCTCTCTGCGCTGACCTACTCGGCAAAAACAAACTCCTGGCCCACTGCAGTCACGAACCAGAAGTCTGAAGCGCTGACGTTCAAAGACAACACTTTTACGCACTCCATCACAAATATTGCCATCTTCTTCACATCAGCGGCCGGTGTCGATGGCGCGAAGGAAATCTACCGTACGCTGAAGCCAGGCGGTGTCGCTGTGGTGAATTGCTGGGCTCATGTCACCTGGCTCATGCCTGTTAAAACTGTGCACGAGCTTGTTCGACCGGGAAAACCATTCCCTACACCTGTTGTTGCTTGGCATGACGGGCAGCATATTCAGCAAGTCATGAAAGAGGCGGGTTTTAAGGAAGATAAGATCAAGATTGAGAAGAGTGACGCATGGGCAGTAGTGAGGCGGGGTGGGCTCAGAGAGTGGGCGGAGAAGAGTTGGGCATATTTAGGGGGGATTGCGGGGTGGTTCGAAGGCGATGGTGAGATGTGGGATGAGGCTGTAGACAAGATGGTAGAGTTGCTGTTGGTACAACCTGGAACGGCGGTGGAAGGGGACATGGTGAGGATGAAAGCTAGTCAGTGGGTTGTTGTTGCAGAAAAGTAAGGACGGAAATTGGCTTGATGTAGGATGCATAGTCAGAAAGTGGAGGTAGCTTTCAATAGTACATTACTCTATCAGACATCAGACTTTTCGGGCTTTTCAAACGACCAAGCGAAATCCTGTCCAGCATACGATGCTTGCTTTTAACGTCGTGACGTTCATAGTGTACACATGCTCTCCAGCATTTCAATGCAATCTTCTTTCCATAACTCAAAACAAAATAAGAATCCCTAAATCAAGCTTATTTTGTACATGCTTCCAATGTGAAAGCACTTAACCCATAACCATACCCTTGAGGCCGGACATGTCGCCCTCCTTTGCGGCGATCTCGAAGTATCCGTAAATGATTGTAACGGCAAGCAAGATACCAGTTCCGCTACCGAGAGCGCCAAGAAGGTCACTACCAACAGAGAGAGCACCAATGCAAGCACCACCGAAAGCAGCAGCAGTGGGGATGACACGCTTGAGCTCCTTGTACATGGACTCCTCGCGGTGACCGGCCATAACGAGACCCTGCTCCTTCAGCTGCTTAGCGACATCGCGGGGGGACGAGCCAGAGACCTCGATCCAGGTCTTGGAGAAGACAGCGCAGGCGACAAGCATGTAGACGATGAAGACAGCGGTCTTGAGGGGGTCAGAAAGCGCCTCGGTGATGCTGAGAGGAGGGGACCTAGACGAATTAGCGATTGATCTTCAGAAATTCCAAGGGTAAGACATACATGTAGTAAGCGATGCCGGAAGTAGCGAAGAGCTGAGCAGAGCCCTCCTTGGGCTCCCAGACACCGAGGAGCTGAACGAGGAGGTTGTCGGAGAAACGGCTGTACAGCATCTGGCTGATCAGGAAGACGTTGGAAGACAGAGCTGACTGCAGCATGATAGGCATGTTGGAGGTGTAGAACAGGCGGACGGGGTACGAGCCGCGGACACCACGCTGGCGGGCAGACTTGACGGGGATCTCGACGCGGAAGCCCTGAAGGTAGATGACAGCGCCAAAGACGATGACGGTCGAGATCAGGTTCATGACGTTGGGCAGGTTCTGACGGTAGAAAGCCTCGCGGAGCGCAACGGTCTTGTTGGGCCAGGTGAAGAGCAGGTGGACAAGGGCAATGATGGCGCCCTCGAACTCGGGACCACGACCAGTGTTGATGGTGGTGGGGGAGAAAGCCTTCCACATGATCGACTCGCAGATATTGGTGGCAATGAAGAGCGAGATACCGCTGCCAAGACCGTAGCCCTTCTGCAGCAGCTCGTCAAGAAGAATGACAATCAGACCGGCGATGATGAGCTGGATAACGAGGAGAACGCAGATACCGGCGCCGAGGTCAGAGGGCTGTCCGTAGAGACCGGAGATGACGTAGACGACGGCCTGGCCGAAAGACAGGAGAATAGCCAGGAGCTTCTGGGCGGTCTGGTAGAGCTCACGGTCGGACTTGAGGTCGAGGTTGACGTCGATGAGGTGGGTTCCAGCGAGGAGCTGGAAGACCATGCCAGAGGAGATGATGGGGGTGATACCCAGCTCCATCAGCGTTCCTCTGTTACTCGCCATCATCATACGCAGCCAGTAGAGCGGGTCCGAGGTGTCAGAGGAGACAATGCCGTACAGCGGCATCTGGCTCATGACGAGGAAGACAAGAAGCGTCAGACCCGTCCATACCAGGCGGTTGTTGAAGGGCACCTTGCTCTCAGGGAGCTGGATCTCGGGGACGAGAGGGACGAAGGGTTTGACGAGATCGAGGAACCGGACTGTAGGCCGTGGTTAGCTATGTTCGGTGCGTGTATCTCAATGGGAATTGCGCGCATGCAGGCATCGCGCGCGCGACCAGCAATTGCGGCGGAGGCACTTACGGCCGCTCATGGTTGCGAGTCTTGAGGCCCAAGCGAAGCGAAAAGAGACAAAAGGAAGTGAAGAAGAAGGTGTCGTGGGCGACGCTCGAGATGGGTGATGGAGAGGGGGTCCAGTGAGCTCTTTCTAGCAACGTGTTCGAGAAACAGCGCCAAGCATCCGGCTCGCTAATGCGGAGAGACGACCCCTTGTCATTTCGCCCTGCGCGCATCCACTCTGCCAGAGGCCACGCTGGCTTGAGCCTGGAGATGAAAGAAGCTTCGTGAACGTTTGGGTTTCGTGTTTCCCTCTGCCGCAGCATTGCACTTTGGGCGCTGGTCGCTGTTCTCTACGCCTACCAGAGCCGGCTGGCTGGCCCGTGCATCCAGGGATATTACATACTCCCTGGTATGGAGTCTCTTTCACCACCACACTCGCACGATGCAGCTCGGAGGCATAGATCAAAGATCTAATAACCTTCAGCACCACACGATCAAGCTAAATCTACAGATCTGAGCTTCTGGACGACTTCGCTCTCATCGTGCCCATGACCTCACCGTGCCAGCTCGAACACGGTCTAGTGCGCTAACCTCATTGGTCAGAACTGCGAATGCGAATTTAGCGTCAACAGGTAGTCAGCCCTGTGGTGCTATGCGAAGGAGGCACTCATGGACAAGGCTAACTTGCATCCTTGTTACACAGCCTCTTTAAGCGAGTGCGAAAGGTGCTCTCCAAACATGACTTCATTACAGCATTTCGCATTCGCAAGAACTGCCCTTGTCGTGGGGACTATGTATAAAGTATGGCCACTACCTCACTGCACCATACAACAATCAACCAGTTCACAAAGAGTCTCACTCGGCCGCTCTCAAAGCATCTTATGATCTACTCACATACCCAGCTTCTCCATATTCAACACTACCCTTGCACAAATCGGGAGTCATGGCGAACCCTCCAACATCCTCCTCCTTCGACTGGAAAATGTACCGATACACGCCCTCGCTCCCTCTCGCTGCGCTCTTCCTCGCTCTCTTCACCATTATGACTCTCTTCCATGTGTGGTCCTATATCAGATACCGCAAGACAAGCATTATATACGTCTTCATCGGCGGCGCCTGTAAGTCCCCTCCTCCACTTCTAGATTCACCACACACCATGAACACAGCTTACAGAGAGTAGGTGAGATGGCTGGATTCTCCGCACGTATCGGCTCCCATTACAACAACGAAGCATGGGCGCCCTTCATCATCCAAGGCACTCTCCTCCTCATCGGCCCGCTATTCTTCGCAGCAACCGTCTACATGATGCTAGGTCGGACGATCAATCTCGCCAACGCAGCGGCCGTATCGAGGATAAGTCCAAAGTGGTACACCCGGATTTTTGTGACTGCGGATATCTCTACACTGATTGTTCAGGGACTAGGTACGTTTCTCATGACTACAGAAAGGTGAAGTGAGCTGACGACACACAGGCGCAAGTCTGATGGGTACAATGCAACTCTCTCTCGCACTGGCAGGCGAAAAGGTTGTCATAGCAGGCCTTGCACTCCAGGTCGCCACCTTCGTCGTCTTCCTGGCCGCAGCAATCGACTGCAACGTTCGCTTGATCCGCGTGAAACGCGAGTCCGCGTCTGATGCGGCGAATCACTCCAACGATGCGTGGAAGAGGATGCTCCATACGCTCTACACACTCAGCGCTCTTATTCTCTTCCGCTGTGTTTTCCGCCTGATTGAGTATGCCATGGGTAATGCAGCCTACCTGATCGCCCATGAGTGGACTCTTTATGTATTTGACGGAGTGCCAATGTTTGCGGTGCTGGTCTTGCTCTTCGTGTTTCAGCAAAGAGCGATGAAGAGTCCCAGTGGAGAGGAGAGGAAGGTGGACGAGTCAAGCGACGAGGAGAAGGTCGTTGTGGGCAGTCAGTAGAGGATAGAAGTGCTTGGTGGAGTTCCTACATTGGTATGCTCCAACCTCTCACTTCGCAGATAAAGGGGCTACGGATAAACCAGTTCTCTGATTGGTAGGAACAGAGTCAAGTTGGCGTTGTTAGATTTTTTCAAGAAAAAGATATGTAGATGAGGTAATAGGCACTTAACATATTTAATAATGGCTTGATGTTTAGAGAGGAGTTATGGGCCTCGTTATAGAGGTCTAGGACTTACGACTGCCCTACCTGATCCCTTCTGCAAATTGAAAGACAGCTACTAAAACATTCTTCATTGGATAAGTTCATTACCAACCGTCCACACCTGTCACAGTATTTCAACTATTGTTGGTTGTCCAGTCAATGAGCTACGGCTGCCTTTCAAGCGCAAGCCACCAAAACCCCACGATAATGAGGAGAAGGAGTTAGAGGAGGACTCAGAGGCTCTAAAACTACGTCAGCATCACTCACGAACCATGAAAGAGTGTACTCACTGGGTGGAGAAGGAGGCGGTGTGTAAGGATCTGAATCTTCGCCTGGCTTAGCCTTGGGAGATGACGGAGGAGGCGGAGGAGGTCGGTCCCCGCGTCCAAGTTGATGCATGTCGATGGCCTGGTCGCACAGAACAGGAAATGGTGGAAGTGGCGGAAGAGGAGGCGAAAGAGGTGGTGATCCTTCGCCTTCGACACAATCATCGGGCCTCATACTGGGCGAATGAGGCGGCCCAGAAGGTTGTACAGACGGAGCACCTGTGTCGCTAAGCTTAAGACGGATGATCTTGAGTAAGAGATGGGTGACTTTGATGAGCTCCTCAGATTTTGCGCTGGGCAAAGGAGGCGGAACGAGTGGCGCAGCATTGCCCCCAAGCTGTACTCGAATGATCTTGAGCAAGGCATCTGTGGCCCCAAAGTGCTCTATCGGCTTTGCTTGAGGCGAGTGAGGAGGACCTGATGGCGGAGGAGATGTAGGGTTCTCACTTTTAAGGTTGATTACAGTGTTCTGTTTGTCACACTCGGACTGGTTCTTGGGGTAGGGAGCTGGAGAAGGCTTCAAGCTCACTGTGAGTCTCAGGTCTATAGAAGGGTCTCTGACTAACTTACAGTTGGTGATTGGAATTGATCCAGAGCCTCTTCTTTAGGGCTGTTTGGCGGTGGCCTGGGCTATAAGCATTGTGTTAGTGTCGGACTGTCTGTCAGGTTAATGTTGAACTTACAGGCGATGGAGGATCGTCCCTGCTGAATTGGTTGATTGGAACATATGCTGCAGTGTACATATTGAATAGGGCCTGTAACCGATAAATTCTATGTCTAGGTTTAGAGCGAAGATGCCGTTGAATGCTTTGTAGAGGTTGGTACTGTTGGTGTTGACTCCTATCAGCAACAAAGTTGCCGTATATATACATACTGTGATTCAATGTCAACATACCCAATATGCTGTGAAAGTTGCAGGGCGTTTGCAACATTCAACAAGAAGTTGTGAGAGTGGCGAGCAAGTTAGAGCCGCCGTTTGCTACCCGAAGGCGCAACCGCCGGAGATGCACTTTTGAGAAAGTGGCAGCAGTTCTCGTTCTTGCCGTGATTTGGAAACGTTCGCAATTGACCGTGGCCCTGTGTGATCGATCATTCGGTAGGCGCGTACACCGCTTTTGTGTTACAGCTAAAGCGTACTTTGAAGCGCAAAGTGTTGTACGATCTCCATCCTACATCGGAAGTGTGGCAAACGTAAGACGGTGGTAGGAAGCAAGATTAAAGTGGACGAGGATCGTAATATATTTTGTCAAGCGTTTTCAGCACAGAAGCTCGATATTAGGTATAGATGTGTTGGTACAGAGTTGCTCAGACATTAGGTCGGAGCTCGTTCATTTAAAAAGTGTAATCGGTAGTGGAAGAATTAAAGACTCGTAATCAGTCAAGAAAGGGTATATCCGGATACTTCTGGAACTGGAAATATCGAAACAAGAAGCCATTTTACAATGCTTTGAGCGACAAAGCGATCGAAGGAGTGGAAAAAAAAGGCTAGTATAAGAGACATAAGACTGGTAGCGTCAAAAAACAGAGGCGGACTAGCCGGGTATCAAAATGAAAGTAGTCCAGGAAAAAAGCTCATGACAACGCAGCGAACCAGAACGCTTACGTTACAACAAAGGAAACAATTAATAGAGATGGCGGGAAGGATGCTGTAAGCCTGATCTTGCTCACATCATCATGAGTCTTGTTCGGCGCTTCTGTACGTTTCGAGGGCGATAGTCGCCAGGCCCAAGGTAGTTTTGCCGTGGAGCTGCAGCTCGTTGGCCGTGTCGTTCACAAAGCTTTTGCCCGCCAACCTCGTAGTAGTCAGCGCTCAGCGGAACTCTGCACGTTGAACACGTAAAGCACCGCGGATGGAACTTTTGGCGCGTATCTGTCTCCAGATATTGGCCCTCAATGCCGCGATTGCAAGAGTTGCAGAGAGACCCATTAAGCTTATGGTAGTGGTGTTCGCAGTATGGCGCATTCTCAAAAACATAAAATTCTGCGGTTGGAAAGCCATCACCACAGACTCGGCAAACGAAACAAGACCTGTGGTAGCGTCCACTTAGGCGACCAGAAGAATCTTTCACTGACTTGCCGACAATGGGCTCGGAACAACCGCGACAATTGCCTTTGCTTGCAGGCGCCGGTCGGCGTACCTCCGCCTGTCGTGGTCCAGACCCTGGCCTGCGTCTTGGAGGGTCCTGGGCGAAATTCAAGGCAGGGTCTTGAAGCGTGGGCGGCTCTTTTGACCGTCTCTCAAATGACACACCCAGCTGTATGGCAGGGTCCATAGGAGACTCGGGTGCCCTGGGACTTGGAAACCCGGGTGACAGAATTTGTGGAATCGGCTCAGAAAGGTTCGGACGTGTATAGCTTGCAGGCGCTCTTCGGCCTTGTGTCTGAGAAGGAGGCCTTGCCTCGGCATATGAATCAGGACTTGCGGTTCTTTGAAGACTGTCCTCTGCAAGATAATCCGAACGGCTGACTTTAGACACGTTGCGAGAATGTCCTGCCTCAGAGCCAGGCGGGCTCGATCGTGAACTTGCAACACTTCGAGTAGTATAACTGGCGTATGAATCATCTGACAAGCCGGAGTCGGACGGAGTATGGAGAGGGACAGTCGGCGTGTCCATGTTGTAATTGGTTATAACCGGTGGTGGTTGCAACGACCTTAGGGGTACAGCATCCCGTCGCAAGTCTGAATCCGATTCTGTCCGGCTGGGGTTACGCGAGGGGAACATGTTGTTCGATCGAGGAGCGAAGTCTGAAGTCTTGTACTCAGCGATGTTGGCTGGAGGCAGATCTTTCTCTGAGGGTCTTCTTGGTCGCGGCGGTGGTCCTTTCCTCTCTTGACTTTCCTTCTGCAGCGGGTATGTCTTCGACCTATCATCCTGGCTCAGCTGTCCAGGGCGTTTGGCGTCATTTTGCAAACGTCCAAGGAAAGCATCGATACCCTCGCTCTCTGAAGCCGGAGCTGGTAACGGAGGTGCAGGTACTGCTGCTGCCGGTTCAGGTTTTGTTCGGCTGGAGAGTCCTGTGCTACGGTTCGAGTATGCGGAAGCTCGTGACGTGCTGGACGCCAGCGATGTCCTTGATTTCGACCCACTCCCCATACTCCCCATGCTACACTGTGTTTCTGTCCTTCTGTGCCCAAAGGATGCCTCCTGCGAAGGCGATCTGGGCGCACTGGCAGTGCTTGGGCGTCGACTGTCGAAGGGACCAGGCGCAATGCTGTCCATGCGTTTCGACACGTTCTCGCCCCCGTTTGTGCGAGGACTGAGCGGCGCAAACAGCGGACTGGGTTCGGCGTAATGCTGATTGTATGTGGCATTTAGCCTGTCATGCTCCTGTGGTCTTGGGCTTCGAGGCGTAGCTTTCGTAGGAAACCGCGGAAATGCCGAATCCATATTAGCATACATGTCGGGAGAAGGTGGCGAGACGGAGGGCGGAACGGGGCTTGTTGCGCTTCGGTTTAGAGCGTAGGGTGATCTCGGAGGTGCAGACGGTAGCGGAGAATGACTTCTCGGATCGCTGTAGTTGCTGCTCATCGGTGACGGGTCGAGAGGGCGAAACGGTTTATCTAAGTTGCTAAGCGATTGTTCATAGGTGATATCGACGGATACAAGATCTTACTGGCTGCTTGCGAATCTATCCTGGGTGGTGCCGGCATGCGACTCGTGGAGGACGCTTGGCTCTCATATCTCGTACTGAAGGAAGGACCTCCAAAGGTCGTGGCGCGTTCGAGCTTTGGCGATAGTGGTTCTTGGAAAGACGCTTCCGGTTGAAGTTGGGTAGTTCCAGCTGGAGCTTGAGCTGAGCCTGGAGGTAGTTAGATATGTGAGCCTGACATTGACAACCTCCGTTCACTTACGTGCTGCTGGTGGAGGAGCTGTAGCACAGACATGATCGGCTAGTTGCAAGATGTCAATGTCAATCCCACATGATGAACATTTGATCATCGGCAACCCGCTCATTCGCTCCATGTCTTGTGTGGCTAGAGGGCCTAGAGGGCCAGTACGATGAATGGTAGGTTGTGCTCTAGAAGTGATATTGTCGTCCTTCACTTTCGACAGTGCGATGTTTTGGCGTTGTTTCTACTGTGTTGACATGGGATGGAGGGTGAGATTCAAACGGCAGAACCTCGAAGACGGATGCAGGCCGCCGAGCAAAGATCCCTGACTATCTCAAGGCGGTTTGATCTTCGAACACGGCGGGTCTTGCTGAATCAGGGGAAACGATGCGGAAATGGTGCTTGATTAGCTCTGATCTGAGAGCGGCAGCGGAGAAACGGTTAGCGTATGCACGAGGACCATCCCGTTTGAGATATTGTCCAGCCCCACCAGCGACACTCACAATGTTGGATGATTTGTTAAAACAATGGTAGACAGGGGACTGTTAATGAAGACAACGGAAACTTGCGAGCAAACCGGCCATACAGAGACGGCAACGTGCGATAGCGCTGGACGAGCTCTCCAAGTCGAATCTTACGGGAACCAAAGACGCACCCACACCTTCGAGACCTCTGATGTCCTGCACGTAACCCGTGTGGTCCCTGAATCGTAGCGTTGCTCGACATTGCTAGGCGGCGCCGCTGATTCGACGGACTAGCTTAGGCGCGCACGGAGCGGCAGCTTGCAGAATCAAGTGGTCCCTGACTGTGGAACCAGTCGCATCACTGAAGCTGTCAACTGCGCTATGAAACGAATCTCCGTCGTCTCGTGTCAAACAGTGTCGCAAGCGCCCATGTCGAGGTTTTCTCCATTGTCAGATGAGGCTGCAGTCGCGTGGTACCGGTACCTGAACATGGGATAGGGTGGCGGGCCAGGTCGTGCAGAGCCGACTTGAGGCTTTGTTCGCTAGCTGTCCATGCGCAGGGGAACCATTCAACCCGGACATTAAGCCACCTGCTTGATTGGATCCTTCGTGCGTAGTTGTTGGGCACATGGCTTATTGGTGTGGACGTCTCACCGACACAGCCAGAGTTTCCTCGCAGAAGCTTTCTTCGTCCACGTGTCTGCTGAGACAGCAGCCTTGGATACATGACGTTTCCTGCAACCCTCGAGTTTCGAATGGTTTGAAGGATGCCCCACGGCCTTGATTTCTTCCTTTCGGAAACAACGTCCGTCGCACGGACCGATGGGTAAGCTTGAGTATGATGTGGGGCTGTCCAAGAGCGTCGTTCTACATATAGCCGTGGGGACAACGGATATTGGCCTTACGGAAATACTTGTCGCCCTGCAAAGAAGTCTTTCGACCACAGGATTGCTCACTGACGCGGTGCTTGAAGCTCATGCGTAATCTTGTTACCTGTGGGTCAGCACAGCGTCAAGCAAGCGACCATCGAGAATTGTTCTAGCTTCGCGCTGGTACGGATGCCGCGAGTGTAGTGTGTTCTGGTGATGCCGAACGAGTCGTCTCAGGAACCGCGGGAAGAGCACAATTTCCTAGCTCATCGTCCAAACAAGCAGGATTAAGAGGCAGGAGTGCTACCTTCAGTGCTTCGTATTGTTGACGTTTGATCTCGAACCTGTGGAGTAGTGTGCAGTCCACTCCACTCCACCGCTCCTTTCTCGCAGCTAGTGTAAGCAAGTATACGCGGGGTACGATGGAAGAACTCGGACGTCAACACCACGATCCACTGTCCTGTCATCGTCTTGACCGCTGTCAATGCAAAATATTCATTCTTCCGTCCTCTGGCGTGTTGTCGTCTCCTAGCCCAGAGGCATTTCGTGCTCACCATCCCAAGTGCGGTTCGGTTTGCTGCACCCTAAGATTGAGCATGATGGCGGGCGCGGCGCGGAGCAGCGAGACGGAGAAACTCACAACGCCATTGGCCTTCTGGTGAGCTGTCACGGGTTGCGGCGGCATGAATTGACTCGAAAAGTGGAGTGCGATTCAAAGAAGCGGTGGGAGTCGACGACGCTGTCCGGCAGCAGGCGGGTGCGAGTTAGCCTCGTGGCTATCGATAAGTCAGCAGGCAGGTAGGTACAAGATATAAGCCTCTCTCACCTCTACAACACGACCCCACCGCAAACTACAATAACTGAATCGGCCATCTCAGCTCGCAAGAACAACCTTTCCTCCCCATCACTACATCCTCTCGTCACTCGGGCCATTGCCCAGATTCAAGACGTTTTCTAACCTCCTTTCTTCGTAAGTACCCCGCCATTCACAAGGAAGGCAACAACGTCACTAACAGTTCACAGCGTCCACAACCCATTCGCCGGCCGACGCACTTCTCCTTCTGGGGCAGCGTCGGATTTGGATTTCCGCAGATAAGTTCGTTCAGCAAACAAGCCAATAAGAACATCTCAAGCGAACGATTATGGCACCTCACGCCGATGAAAGCGTCGGCCATGCGGATGGGTTCAATGTGCAGACGGCACCAGCCAAGGATCTCTTTGTCGTCAACTCTCCAAATGTCGAATACACCGAGGATACCATCAAGACCAAGTACACTTACCGTACCACCGACATTACCCAGAATGCGGACGGCAAGTATGTGGCCGTGCCGAAGGAGACTCTTTACGACTTCAAGGTCGACCGCAAAGTTCCCAAGGTTGGTGTGATGCTCGTAGGTCTTGGCGGTAATAACGGAACTACTGTTACCGCTGGTATAATCGCCAACAAACGCAACTTGGTGTGGGAGACTAAAGAGGGCAAGCGCGCCGCCAATTACTATGGTTCGGTTATCATGAGTTCCACTACGAAGCTCGGAGTCGACAGCAAGACTGGCAAGGAGATCCATATCCCCTTCCATGACCTTCTGCCGATGGTCCACCCCAATGACCTCGTTATTGGTGGTTGGGACATCAGTGGCATGAATCTGGCTGATGCTATGGATCGCGCCAAGGTTCTTTCGCCCTCTCTGAAGATGTTGGTTCGTAAGGAAATGGCTGCCATGAAGCCGCTGCCCAGTATCTACTACCCTGATTTCATCGCGGCTAACCAGGAGGAACGCGCCGACAACGTTTTGGAAGGCACCAAGGCCTCCATGGCTCATGTTGAGCAGATCCGCAAGGATATTCGGTAAGCTACTTCGCTGCAAACTTTGTGAAACCTTTGCCGCTGACATGATTCTCAGTGAATTCAAGTCTGCCAATGGTCTCGACAAGGTCATTGTTCAGTGGACGGCCAATACGGAGCGTTATGCCGACATCCTGGAGGGCGTCAACGACACTGCCAACAACCTGATGAAGGCCATTGAGTCTGGTCACGAAGAAGTTGCTCCCTCAACCGTCTTCGCCGTTGCATCCATCCTCGAAAACGTTCCATTCATCAACGGCTCTCCCCAGAACACTTTCGTTCCAGGTGCTATTCAGCTTGCAGAGAAGCACGGTGCTTTCATTGGTGGCGATGACTTCAAGTCTGGACAGACCAAGATGAAATCTGCCCTCGTTGATTTCATGATCAACGCAGGTATCAAGCTTACTTCCATTGCAAGCTACAATCATCTTGGCAACAACGACGGTATGAACCTGAGCTCGCAGAAGCAATTCCGCTCCAAGGAGATCTCCAAGTCCAACGTCGTTGACGACATGGTTGCTGCCAACAACGTTCTTTACAAGGATGGCGAGCACCCTGATCACTGTGTCGTGATCAAGTACATGCCCGCTGTTGGGGACGACAAGCGCGCTCTTGACGAGTACTATGCCGAGATCTTCTTGGATGGACACCAGACGATTAGTCTGTTCAATGTCTGCGAAGATTCTCTTTTGGCTTCACCTCTGATCATCGATCTGGTGCTTGTCGCTGAGATAATGACCCGTGTCCAATGGAAGGCTCACAGCGCTGGAGAGAATGCTTCTGAATATTCTGGCTTCCACAGTGTTCTTAGCATTCTCAGCTACATGCTCAAGGCCCCTCTCACGCCTACCGGCACGCCTGTCGTCAATGCTCTTGCCAAGCAGCGCGCTGCTCTCACCAACATTTTCCGCGCCTGCGTCGGTTTGGAGCCTGAGAACGACATGACTCTTGAGCACAAGCTATTCTAGGTCGTACTAGACGATGCGCAAGCTAATGTGAACGCCCAGGAAGCGGCAATCTGCTGGAGTATGCAGAAAGTTTGGATTTTGATTTGCCTAACTCTATACGCCCCTTACACTACGTAAACACAATAAAGATTTTTCAATCAATCTGATGTCTCCATGATTTTGCAACGTTAACTACTATGAGAGCGGGCCTGCAAAAGGAAGGCGCGGTGCTCCTTCCATCTCAACCTCACTCGTCACCCTCACTTACCTCACCACTACCACTGATACCATGCAACACCCTGTCATGCCTGCAACACCATCTATTCAGTCGTATTTCACGTCTTCGCCGACCAAGAACAGCGATGGCTTCACCGCTGACGAGGTGCAGTCGATCCTGCAGCCTGCAGGTACATCTGTACTCACCACATGGACTGTGTGTATAAGCGGTCGACTCTCATACCGCATGAACTGATCACAATAGCCCGTTCTGGATTATGAAGAAGCTGATCTGGGCTCCCTCGAGCCTGGGCCACGTAATTTGACGCTCATGGGGCGCGTGGTTAACTTCTATGATGTGGCCAAGCCAAGCAAGCGTCACACATCTGCCCAGGGCTACATCAAGATCATGCTTGCAGATGACACGGGCGTACTCACTGTGAGGCTCTGGTATGCTAACACAGAGTACAAACTGCGTCTTGGGCAGCTCATCACCGTCTGGACGGTGCATGTCTCGAATAGCTCGGAACACAACGCACTTGCTCCTAGCTCTGCGCCACTCTTCACCACCGTCTTCCCCGAAGGCGAGCGGCACTGTCACCTCATGGTGCATGAGAACAGTGACAACGGCACTCAATTCAAGCGACCGTTCAACTGCGAGGACTCTAGAGCGCTGCCGGGCCTCATGACATTAAGAAGCTTCACTGATGGCGGGTACGATGTCGACGAGCCCAAGCTGCTCGTATGTGTCAAGAGTATTGGAGCAAGGAAGCGTTGTGGGCCATCACCTTTCTTTTTTCTATTCCAGTCTTTCCAATTGACTAATAGTTGCGAGCAGACATCAATCGCAACGGCACCACGTCCGAACTGCTTACACTAGGCATCTTCGACCACACAGCTGATGCATCACTGACCCTCTACTCTGGGCTCTGTGATTCTGCATCTTCCCTCCAGCCTTCCAAGACCGTCTTGCTGATCTCCAACCCAGGCTGGCGCATTGAGAAGACCGCTAAACTGTCGCTGAATGCCAACACTCGTGTCGACATCGATCCAGACGTAGGCGACGCTTGTCGACTTCGCACACTTGCGCAACGGTTAACAAAGAAAGAGCACGTCAACCCGGCGTTCCCTGCTATCGAGGTAAATTCTTTCCAAGAGAGCCCTGTTCGTGCGTTGTACAGCTTCGCCGAAATCGACAGTTTTGCGCGGGTGAATCCACGGGAGGAGCTCATTGGCTACATGTCCTGTATAATCACTTCGCTCAACATCGTTGTGCCATACAAGCGAAACATGCTGTTGAGCGCCCAGTGCTGTGGGGTTGGGCTGTTCGCGAATGCGATCAGAACGACATGCCAGCAATGCGAGAAAGACGTTGAACTGAGGATCAATCCGAGGATTGTGCGTATCCAGCCTATTCCCATCTGAAAATTTCTTTGTCTCACTACCACAACCCTTTGCTACACAAGAATGTGACTGGAGCTGACTCTTCATGTCCAGCTTGGTCCAGTTCTTGATGAAACCGGACAAATCAGCAGCGGCAAACTCGTTTTATCGGATCGCGCGTGGGGAGAGCTCCTAGGTCGCACAAATTCGCAACTCATCGCCACCGATGTAGATGTGCTGCAATACCTGGAGCAGCGGCTGTTATTTCTACGAGTCACGATGGGGTTTGCACTGAAGCTGGATGACGAGATCGGAAGGCTTGCTGTTTGGTGCGTGAAGAATTGAGGTTCACTACGGGGCAGTCGAACACGACAACCACGACGTCTCGCATCATGCCGGCTTGGCGCGAAAGGTTCGTTGCTGAGCTGTAGGGAAGGCCCAGTCCCACTGCTAAGCGTTGGTCAGCAGGCTATATATGCCAGAGGACCCTCATTGCCCTGGCGATGCATCACACGTGTGTTGAAAGTTTTACAGGGCGCGGATAATCTGGCAAAATGTCCGGCATTTCCGAGCAACTGCTATCGCAATGAGGCTGACTGAAGCAGCGATGCATCTCCGTTTCGGCCGCGGCGCCGACACCGCGGCATGATAGACGGAACAATTCTCTCGTGTTGAAACAAATGCTTTTGGTACGGGGCCTGTTAGAACGGACTGGATCGTGTGTGTAAGGGAATGGTCAATTTGTGTGTCTGAACATGTTATCGGCGCTGAAATGGTCGGCTTCGGCGTTTGGTTGAACCAGGGGCCATGACTGATGACGGTAATGAATTAGCCACAGACAGCCAGGACAACAGACAAGACAGACAACAACGACCTGGAGGCACACAGCGTGTCATGAATACAGACCGTCTAGATTGACCGCTTCTTCAGCAGACACGGACAGCTGCGGCGACGCTTTGATACATGGTGGACTCGACAAAGCTTTCGCTGAAAAGCATCCACCGGCATGACGCAGGAAGAGTGGGTCGCAAAGGCCGTAACCATGAGGCAAGCAAGCGTGGCGCGCATGCGCTTGACATCCCACGTCTAGCGCCCCTCCAACATTTCAAAACCCAACCCCAAAGCCAGGCGCTTCAACTCTTCACTCTTGTTCCATTGTCAACCACATTCAAGATGACTTACAGCAAGACAGACTCGCTCGCCATCAACACGATCCGCACCCTGGCCGTATGTAAAGCCCTGTTTTGCTCCGACAACGCTGATGGCTACCCCGCCATGGCATACTTTCTTCCCAACAACATCACGATGTTGGTGACTGCAAAGCTGTGAGGCCCAATGGCTGACAACAACCGATGTATAGGTCGATGCCACTGCGCAGGCCAACTCGGGTCACCCGGGTGCCCCTATGGGCATGGCCCCGGTTGCCCACGTCTTGTTCAACAAGTTCATGAAGTTTAACCCCAAGAACCCCGAGTGGTTGAACCGCGACCGATTTGTCCTCTCGTATGTGTTCCTGAGCTAGTAAACTGTGCCTATGGCTTTCACAGCCTTGCGCACCTCTTCAGCGATGCTCCGTCATCATTTGGATGCAAACCACTGACCCCGCGCACAGCAACGGTCACGGCTGCATGCTTCAGTATGCACTGCTGCACCTGTTCGGCTACAAGATCAGCATTGACGACCTGAAGAACTTCCGCGTAAGCAGCTTTGACAGACAGTGCCTGTAGAATGGGACTGACAATCATAGCAAATTGACTCCATTACCCCTGGTCACCCCGAGTCTCACGATACCCCCGGCATTGAGGTCACTACGGGTCCTCTCGGCCAGGGCTTCGCCAACGCTGTCGGTCTTGCCATCGCTGAGAGGCACACCGCCGCCGTTTTCAACAAGCCCGGGTACGAGCTGGTCAACAACTACACATACGCCTTCTTCGGTGATGGCTGTGCTATGGAGGGTATTGCCTCGGAGGCTGCTTCAATGGCTGGCCACTTGCAGCTCGGCAACCTCATCATGGTCTACGACGACAACCACATTTCCATTGGTAAGTTGTGATACGCTGCGTTGCAAGCTTGGAGTGCTAACGTATACTTCAGACGGTGACACCAAGTGCGCTTTCACTGAGGATGTCATGAAGCGATTTGAGGCCTACGGCTGGCACACCCAGCACGTCGAGGACGGTGACTCCGACCTTGAGGGCATCGAGGCTGCTATTAAGAAGGCCCAGGAGGTCAAGGACAAGCCTTCCGTCATCAAGCTGACCACCACCATTGGTTTCGGCTCCAAGCTCCAGGGTACCGGTGGTGTCCACGGCAACCCCCTGAAGCCTGACGACATCAAGAGTGTCAAGGAGAAGTTCGGTTTCGACCCCGAGAAGACATTCGTCGTTCCCCAGGAGGTCTACGACATGTACCACAAGCACGCCGCTGAGGGTGCCGCTGCTGAGCAGGAGTGGAACCAGCTCCTCGAGAAGTACGGCAAGGAGCACCAGGATCTGTACAAGGACCTCGTCCGCCGTCAGACCCGCAACCTCCCCGAAGGCTGGGAGAAGAGCCTCCCCACATACAAGCCCACCGACTCCGCCATCGCGTCCAGGAAGCTGTCCGAATCTGTTCTTGAGGCTATCCACAGCGTCGTTCCTGAGCTCATCTCGGGTTCTGCTGACTTGACTGGCTCCAACAACACCCGATGGAAGAACGCCGTTGACTTCCAGCCCCCTAACCTTGGCATTGGAGAGTGGTCCGGCCGTTACATGAGGTACGGTGTCCGTGAGCACGCCATGGCCGCCGTCATGAACGGTCTGTCTGCCTACGGTACCATCATCCCCGCTGGTGGTACTTTCCTTAACTTCGTCTCGTACGCTGCCGGTGCCGTCCGCCTTTCCGCTCTCTCCCACCAGCGTCTGATCCACGTCGCTACCCACGACTCCATCGGTCTTGGCGAGGACGGTGCGACTCACCAGCCTATCGAGACTCTTGCTCACTTCCGCGCCCTGCCCAACTGCATGGTTTGGCGTCCCGCTGACGGCAACGAGACCTCCGCTGCCTACTACATGGCCCTCACCTCCAAGGGCACCCCCTCCATCCTTGCCCTCACCCGTCAGAACCTGCCCCAGCTTGAGGGCTCTACACTCGAGAACGGTATCAAGGGTGGATACGTTGCTCTTGAGAAGGAGGGTGCTGATGTCACACTCGTCTCTACCGGTTCCGAGGTTTCTCTCTGCCTTGAGGCCGTCAAGACCCTCGAGGAGCAGGGCATCAAGGCTCGTGTCGTCTCTCTGCCCTGCTGGGAGGTATTCGATGCTCAGGACAAGGAGTACAAGCTCTCCGTCATCCCCGATGGCATCCCTACCATGTCCGTCGAGGTCATGTCCACACTCGGTTGGGAGAAGTACTCGCACGAGCAGTTCGGTCTTAACAGGTTCGGTGCCTCCGGCCCTTACAAGGACGTCTACAAGGTAAGCTCAAACCCCACAAACGTAATGGGGTGATTTTGATCACTAACACCCACCGCAGAAGTTCGAGTTCACCCCTGAGGGTGTCGCCAAGCGCGCGAAGCTCACCGTTGAGTTCTACAAGGACGTCAAGCCTCTTCGCTCGCCCGTTAACCGTGCTTTCCAGCAGCTCATCTAAGCGTTTGCGCAAGCTGTTAGCGTTGTTGAGATTTGGCGTTTGGCTTCGATGACGCATGAGAAACGACCGGTTTGCGATTACATAGTTCACACGATGAAAACTAGGACGCCCCCGGATGTATAGAATTGATTCCCACTTCATAAGTAACACAAGTTCCTTACATGCCTCTAAGCTGCAGTGACCTATGGACAAATGGTTTTTGCGTCGTGACACGTGGCAGGAGGATTCGGACAATGGTGGAATTAGCTGAATGGCACATTGCAACCAGAGCGTAGTCTTTAAAGCGTAGGCCAAATGTGATGTTGTCTACGAATATATACTACATTGCCAATACAAACTGTCATATGATTAGAAAGCCTCCTTGGCCAAGTGGTAAGGCGTCGCACTTGTAATGCGAAGATCGCTCGTTCGATTCGGGTAGGTGGCAAAGTCAAATTTTTGCTCATGCCTAATCCTGTCTCTGTGTAAGCTGCACGATGTTATCCATTAAGATGAGAGTCAGGCTTGTTCTTGCTCTTGACTGTGGCTATTGTGATTGATTGTATTGGTTGCTTTGTCAATACGCAGGAACTGCGAAGTGTAGCGCTGTCTTATTCTTTTTCTTGTCTTTCGACTGTGTAAAGGTAATCTACACACAACGTTGGTCTGGCGATGGATGCTACTTGTCACTGTACAATACATAAGCACTCGTGTTTGATCACTAAGGTAGCTACGCTACTGTAGCTAACTTTAACTAAGGGACGATGCTGCCTCACGTCTACCATGCACAGGTTACGATCAATTCTTGGATAATATCTTACCTTGAGTAGTGAGCTGCCCTTGATCATGTGAATTGCTCATATTGACCCGTCCTTGCATATAGCCGAGTCAGGCAACGTCGAGAGTGCATTCCTCAAGTACCAAATTCCAGGTCCACGGGACCATTCCAAGCGGGCTAACCGCTCCGTTGAGTGCTTGATCTTTCCAAAGACTCCCTTCCTTCACAGGTAGTTTACACAATCGCAATGATGACAACGAATATCCAGATGCTGAATTGATGGTCTGGCCCTGCTTGCTCGACGGCGCATAATCTGAGGTGAATGGGCAGCACGACAACGCGAGATCGACTGAAATGAGAAGTATAAGATATGCGAAATAACCACCAAAGCAATAACCCTTATCGTACCACCCACCTACTCTCTCCCTCTGCGCCAGATCGGTCCTTCTCGCTGGCCTCATTACGCGGCGGCACCGCCATACTCCCGAGTCCTCAACACCTCGTAAACTCAGCCCTCACCACTCCCATCGCACATACCGAACTCTAAGCATCGCCAGTGGACACAGCATGACCACCTCGACCGCGTCGCTCGTCAGCAGCGACAGCAGCGGCAGCAACAATAATAAAAATGACGACATTTACCACTCTCCTTCATTGAAGTTGAAACCATCTACTCCCAAACTGCGCATCCCCAGACCAAGAATCCACATGCCCTGGCCACGGAAACGGTCGTTTATTAAACTGCCAAAAGACGCAGAGCAATTGGATGCCACACCACTCTATTTCAATTCCGATACCGATGCCGGTGGCAACGTCAACACTTGTTCCGACGGCCGTGTCGAGATTGATCTTAATGTCGATGTCGATGCCGATACAACGCCCATTCAACCCCGCACTCCGCGCCATCTCAATAAGATCGAAAGAGAAGTGCGCGTCAGAGAGGCAAAAGTGGGGAAGCGGGAGGATGATGTACGCACGAGGGAGAAGAAGGTCTGGGAGGGGCTGAAGGAGGTGGCGAGGGGGAAGGTGCATGTTGCGGTTCTGGAGGCGAGGGTTAGGGAGTTGGAAGGGACTGTTGGTGGTGGTGGGAAGAGGAGGGGCGGTGGAAAAGCGGGGTGTGAGAGGGGGACGAGACAGTGGTGGGTGAAGGGGTGGTGGAGTTTAAGCGATGGGAATGGTCGGGGTTCGTGACGTCGAGTTTGACTGGAGGAGGAAGGACTTTGAACAAAAGAGGAGACTAGTTCCCTACGATACAGAGAAGATGTACTGTGATTGTGTTCACAGTTAGTATAGTACAGCACCAGCGCCTGAACAACCATGTCGCTGACCGTGCATTGTGCCAATGTTCGTCCGCTTACAACCCAACTTCAGCAATCGCCTATCCCCTCAGGCCAAGCAAGAAGCTGCCGCCTGTCTTCCCGCCATCAGCTCCCGCACCGCCACCAGGCAGGTAGGAGACGTTGGGATTCCTGGCCAACATCTGCGCAATGTCCTTCTGTGTCTCGATTCTTCGGATCATGATCAGGCCATCACCGCTCTTCGCGACCGCTTTGGAAATGGTGTCGGCAGCCTCGGCTTCACCCTCAGCCCGGATGACGTTGGCCTGCCTCTCCTGCTCGGCCTTCTCGACGATGAAGCGCGCGCGCTCGGCCTCCTGCTGGGCAATCTGCTTCTCCTCGACGGCCTTGGTGAACTCTTTGCCGAAGGTCATGTGTGTGATAGAAACGTCCTCGAGGGCAATGTTGAACTCGTTGGCGCGCTTGAGCAGGTCGGCGCGAATCCTGTTGGAGACGGCTTCACGCTGGGTAATGAGCTCGGCGGCGTCGAACTGCGCGACGATGGCTTTGAGGACTTCGTTACCGATCGAGGGGAGGACACGCTCGTCGTAGTCTTGGCCGAGGTTCTGGAGGCGTTAGTTTGACTCTCTTTGTGCTTTCTTCTCGGCGGCGACGCCATAGCTGCCGCGGGGGTTTTGGTATGTGTGTACGCACCTGGTAGATCTTAGGCAGCTGCTTGACTTCCGGGCGATGCAGGACCCTCAGCGTCAGAGTAACCATCTGCAGGTCCTTGGATCCAGTGGTGGTGCTGATGTTCCTCGGCCGTGTGCGGACATCGAAGACAATGGCGCGCTGCAGCCAGGGGACCAGGAAATGTGTGCCCTCGTTGACGACCTGTTCCTTCACTCCGGACAGACGGTCGAAGATGACGGCGCGTGTGCCACCCTTGACGTCGTAGATGGACGACTGTGCGAGAGAGACGGCGACGGCGCCGGGGACTACCCAGCGGAATATCGAGCTTGGAAGGGCGGCCATGGCGATGTGTAGGGGCGGGTGGGTGTGTTGGGGTTGCGGCGAGTCGATGGCGTTGATGTTCGAGAAATGGAAAGTGAGAGGAGCTGTCATCGAACACGCACAGACCGCCCTCGGAGTCGCCGCCCACCACCACCGACCATGCATGATGCATCAACCTGGACGAAGACATCAACCTGGATGAAGACATCAACCTGGATGAAGACATCAACCCGGGCGAAGACATCGGCACCAGCATGCAGTACTACAGCTGTCTTCCACTGCAGACACGTTATATGGGATCAACGCAGCCACGATTAGGCATGGGCCTTGGAAATACGCGGTCAAAGGAAGCGTCGCAGATATGCATTGGGTTGATGCTCCGCTAATAGTAGGTATGAACATGTCTGATCGCAAGTAATGATCAAAAAAGAAGAATGTACCAAATATGCATCCCAGCCAGAGCGTCTCGAATATGCAATCAATCACCAATCACTCGAGTCCCATCGCTCACGCCTTGGTCGCCTCCTGCGCTATGAATCCCTTGTGCTCGTTGTGCGCCTTGTACCAGTAACTGTCCTCCTTCTTGGGCTGGAGCTCGGGAGACAGCTTGTCCAGGATGACAGCGAGCAGCTTGTCTCGTCCCGCCTCGTTGTCTGCATCACGGTTCCAAACAGCAATCTGCACCGCATTCCAGCGGACAGAGTAGGAAAGACCGCAGATGTCGTCGTTGAACGCTGCACACTGTTAGCAAGACATCGCGCACCTACCCATGGACAACTCACCAGCACGCTTTGTCTCAACGGCACCTTGCAGAACGTCGCCAACGGCAAGCAGGCAAAGCTCGTGCCAGAACTGTGGCGCAACTTCCTTGCTGACCTTGAAGTACCACGCCCCACCCCGCGTGTTGCGCGGATCCTCCCACACTGGCTTGATACCCATGTGAAAGAGATGAATCGAGTCTCGCAGTTTCAGGTTCTCGACGGGGATATTGTTGAAGTGCTGGTAGAACTCCTTGATGCTGATGATCTGCTCACCAAGAGGCTTCGGCCGTGATGCGTACTCTTCCGGCTGTGCTGTCTTGTCCTTGGGACCACTTTGCTGTCCTTTCTCCGCCCAGAACATCCATCGGAAGCGGAACTCAGGAACACGGACGGACTTGAAGATGGAATTCAGCATCGCAGATCCGCGTGCTGGTGAGGCTGTTGCAGATTGCTCGGAAGCTGATGCCGGAGGCAAGTTGGAGGTGCTGAGCACCGGGAAGCGGCCGGCCATTGTGGAAGTGGAAGGTGAAGCACGAACGTTGAGAGCAATAATCTGGAGCTTGCTGATGTCTGCGCGAGCGGCAAAGATCCGTTTGCAGTTGGCAATAGCGAGGTCGTTCTTGATGTCACTGGTGGTCTTGGTAGTTCGAGTGTGGGGTTGAAGAGTTGTAAAGTCCCGAGCAGCGGAGGATCTGAGAAGATCAAGAATGCGTTGCAAGCCAACTTTGATATCCGGGTTGGATGTGTTGAGTGAGGAATCGAGGTGGAGAAGCTTGTCATTGTTAGCGTTGTGAGCTGCAGATGCTCTAAGCATGCCAGTAAGACGAGCAGCTTCAGACATGACGACGATTTTGTAAAGAAGCTGCGAAATTGGAGAAGTTGTATAGTGGTAGAAGAGGGCAGGTCAGATGACGAGCGAGGAGTCGCCGCAGGGGGTGAAGTACGTGAATGCCCCAGCCTCCGGGTTTTGCGCTGGAGACAACAGCAAATTTTACAATAGCAAAGGTGCTGTTGTAGCCGGTGCTCTCAAGGGGGCTGGATGTGACATCTGGTGAAGGTGAATGCCAGCGATGGGCGGTGACGAGTGCGGAAGCGACACATCTGTAGTGAATGTGACAAACGCACAATGGTGACAGGCCGAATTTGAGCCAAGGACGCTGTAATGCCGTGTTTCGGTAGGCGTAGGATAGTGTCGAAAAGATGGCTGTCGTGGATGCCAAGCGTTGATATCAGGCGAGAATGGAAGGAGCCAGGTGGAGAGGCTCAGGAGCGGTGGAGACGCAGGATTTGTAGCCGAAGGATAAAAGGCCGAATAGGAGACAAAGACGAAGAAATGGAGAAGAAAAGACGGTGCTGCGAACAAGATCATACGTACCGGATCACGCTGATATCACGTTGGTCTGTTCTCTACCACAGCCTGGTTGACGGCTTGTATACCCCGCAGAAGGTCCTGAAGTAGCACAGCAAAGAGCACCTGGACACTCGAGGGGATGGGAGGGGGAGAGTTGGCAGCACGTCAATGAAGAGGTGAGGTGTGATGAGACTTGGCCAGCTGCACTTTTATTAGTAGCATCTGTCCATTGAACAAGTCAGCAACGGAAGCTGCAGCCGCCTGTTCTGGCGTTTCAGTGCTCCGTTTCAACCCCTGCGGACACCAACAAGAGGCCACGCCTGAGGCCCGCACGGCGGCGCAGGCCCAACCACTACGAATAATGGCGTCGCCCTTGGCGGAGACCATGACGGCTGCGGGCCGCCCATTGGGCCTGTCAGACTGCTTGGACCTCCCTTTACGAATTGTCCAAGATGCTGGCTTTGGATCATCGAGTCTGCCTTCCAGGCGCGTGCGGAAGTGCGTATTTCCATGTGACGTCGCGGGTTGCATTGGCTCGCACCTGAGACCCCCGCGGCCTAATTCGCCCGCTTCCCCCAAATAATTCGACAAGTCCTGCCAGCTCTCCCACCAAAGCCCGAGACATTCCGGGAACCACCAGCTCCGCAGAACCACTGTGCTACCCGTCGCACACTTTGGTACCGTCTCATAGCCACTGCTACCATGGCCTCCCCTGCTACTCCGCACCTCGCCGACCGTCGTAAGCGTGCCAAAGTCTCTCCCGAGAACAGCTCCGAGCCTTCACTTTCCCGCCAGCAGGGCTCCACGACCAAACCCCAGACTGCGCCTGCCGAATCCACCGATGCCAGTGACTTGAACTCGGGCGACGAGAGCAGTGAGCTGTCTGAGTCGAGCGAAGAGCCCAGCGACCTGAGCTCCAGCGAGGATGAAGACGAGAATGCTCACGTGGACGTCGAGACACCGAAAGAGCCAGAGGTTGTCAATCTGAGGGCAAACAGAGGAAAGAAACCTACATATAAGCTGGACCAAGAGGAATTCGGTCCAGACATCAGGACCTTCTTGAAAGATTTCTTGCCCCAGCTGAAGGCTGCAAACGAGGAGCTCGAGGCGCAACGCAAGGAAGGCACCCTGAAGAAGCGGGAGATCGACACTGTCGACGCAGAGGAAGATGAACAGTACATCGAGATGGTATGTGTCTTCGCATACAGCAGAACAGTCAACGTATGCTGACCATAATGTAGAATCTCGGTCTTGGCGTGCTGAAGATGAAAGATGCAGACAACAGCTCAGACAGTAGCAGCGACAGCGACAACGACAGCGACAGCGAAATGGACGACGTCGAAGACACCGCAAAGGAGAAGGACGTGCTTGGCAAGCTCATGGGACAAGAGAAGACGAAGGAGGCTGCTGGCATTCAGGAGGTCAATGAAAAGCAAGGTTCATGAGGCCGTCATTGCATTCATTCGTCAGCTACCTGGCATGCACCGCTCGTCAGCGAGGACATGATACTATCTACGATCACTTCTCTCCGACGTGTCCAAGGCCACCTTTCGCCCACGTAGCGTCGGCATTCGGGTGGATGTCTGGAACCTCGATGTATTCACGCACCTCCTTCTTACGCTTGTGGTCAGTTCCGAATCGCCTGTCCCGGTCCTCGACAATTCTCTCGAAGTTGGGCATCTGGTCAGCCGATGTGTAACTCGTCATAAGCTGCGGCGGACCCAGTGGTAGCTTATCTCCTCTATCAGTCTGCCAGAGATGGTAGATCTTGCCGTAAAGATGAACAACCTCTTCCATCTCCTTGTTCTCGGCAACCTCCCAAGCAGCTTCTGGGACGGCCTTAGGCTTCGGCATAATCAGCATCCCGGACTTGACCTCGAACACGTGCGAATGCCACAGCTTTTGCTCTTCTTCATCTAAAGTCTCGTACAGATGCGGCTTGATCATGTATTCTGTAACGCGGTGAGCAAGAGTCGTTTGGTCACACAACAAGGGAACCTGAAGACCTACCGATACCAATAATTCGTGCTGGCTGCACAGGCGAATCGTACAAGATGCACTGCCTCACATCCTCGTTTAGATGAGCGCAGTAGTGGTTTGCCTCGACCGCATCTCGCTTGGGATCGTGAGCGTATGCATGGAAGGCGTTCAGATGTGCGCATATCCTCTGCACTGGCTCGAAGTTCTGTGACTCGTTAGTATCAAGTAGTTGAAACAAGCGAGCATCAATACTTGAACGGCACCGGCACCGGTCTCTAGAGTCTTGTTCAACAAGCTCTCCGGCTCGCCAGCTGTCTTGTTGGTAACTGGAAGCGAATCCATGTTGTGGCAGGTTCTGTCCGACATGTGCGTTCTTCCAGATTCTTTGTTTGGTAAGGACCTGAAGTCAACGGCGCTCTGTCGTTGTTCTGTTCGAATTCGAGAAGATCAGTTGATAATTATGGACCTGGATTGACGTCATCATGACTTCCGATTGGTCAACGCACCACAACGCGGTAACAAGATCCGAGTCACAGTAAGATTACTAGACACCGGTTAAGACACCGCGTAAGACGCCGTTCTGCAGCCTGCGGTATGGTAAAGAGCTGCTCCTAGTCAGCAAAAGAGCAGAGAACACTGAACTAGCACCTTAACAAAAGAATTAATCAGAATAAAAGATGTTAAAATCCAAGGTTCTATACCGAACACATCGCTACCTTGCAAAGGACTGTTCAAGTGACCCTCCATCTTACATATCCATCTTCTACAATACCGCCTACGTTTATCGATCACAACGAACTACCTAGCCCTTCATCTCTAACCATCCTCGTCTGCCTACATCTCCGACATATCCCCGCTACACGCTCTTCCTTATCAAAGCTATACCTAGGACATCTCCGGGTGTTCAAATTCGGATGATACACGTTGCAGCTGAACCATCGGTAGTTGGTTGCTCCAGTGACGAAGTGATTGCATTGCGTATAGTAGTCGCCTCGTTCTGTGCACATTGGCTATGTGGTGTTGTTTTTGTCCAGATGGGGTCTAATTAGGTAGGTCTAGGTTGTCTTTGCTTGTACGTTTTAGGTGCTGGGTTCTGCGAGCTGTAGGGTGGTTGATTAAGAGTGGCCGTTCTGTCAATATGCGATTGTGAAGTGTGCTGCGTGTAGTGTTGTATTAATCAATCGTCTTCTTCCGTAATCATTGCTGTTCTTGAATACCTGGCAATTCACTCTACGGCCTATGTGTATCGCTGTTGTCTCGCAGAAAGGGCTGTAAACTGCTTTGCATCTGCAGAGTTCTAGTCTCGTCTACAATCCTTCTAATCACCACCAAGCCCCCTTCAGAATGACAACACTATCTTCCTGTTACCTTACTCGCAACCTTTGTCTCGACAAACATCTGTAACACCTCATCCCTTCACCTCCTCCTCCCTCTCTACCTCCCCCACCAACACTTCAGGCGAAGGCTGCTCGCCTAACAGAGGATGTCTCCCGCACTTCCCGCCTTCATGTAGAACTGTCCGAATCGTGTCCAGGTGCCCGTTGCAGATATTCTGTTGTCGTTTGCGGTAGTGCTGACAGCGTGTGATGCTTTTTGGTATAAAGGTGCTTACGCAGCCGCACCGCGTGTAGCGGCTTGCACTGATGCCGCACATTGTGTTTTCTTTTGCAGGTGCGATGACACTGAGAGTATATGATTGATATAACGAAGACTTCTGTGGAAAGCAAGGGTCTTCCTCTGTTGCTCTTGCTTGCTGCTGTAGCACCTCTATAAGGGCGGTCTGAGCAAGGTGTTGCTCAATGACAGTGACAAGAAGTTACGACGCGGTGGAATGCTGGGTGTTAGATGGGATGGTATGATGGGCTTGACTTGGTTGGCTCTACACTCATAGTGACAAACGCTATATGTACACACATTGTGGCTGAGGTGCTGAGGATGCTGTCAAACAAACGACAACTTCTTTGCGTGTCATAGCGTTGAAAAACACATTACAACATCGACGCCTATGCAAGAGAAGACAATGACCACCACCATGGCATGTGTTTAGTCGTTGGTGTGATTCCACAGCTACGAGCCACCGTGCTCCTTTGTTCTGCGTGCCAATGTTGAAGAGCGACAAAAATTAACAAAGACCAGAAATACGCGAGTGGAAAGCGATTCGTGTATGGGCTATTGACCGACTGCTTGCGCACACTGTTTGCGCCAGCGCGCTTTACTTAAGGCAAGCTCGTTGTGTATCTCTGTTAGCAAGCATTTCGACTACTGTGTAAGGAATGCATCACCAGGTCAAGAACTCTGCTCAAGAAAACCTCACTACAAACAACCGAAACATACGGGAGACAAAAAACTGTGGAAAAAAATCTCGAAATCGTCTTTTTTCGGAAGTACGCATGAGCTGCTTCTTTGCAGCGCAACTTCGACAAACCCCTAGGCCTTCTCAAACTACTGCCCACTGTTGTTGGTTCTCTTACGCTTGCTGTGTATGTATTCTGGAAACAGCGCCTACGAGCCGTTTAGAGACCCCAGAAAACGTACCATTCTATCGGCAAACCACTGTTGTGACTCTAAAGCAGACAGGACATGATCTGAGTCTGGGACCAGGCTTGATATCGGGCTCACGAGATTGACTGGACACGCTTGAATCCACTTTTGAAGCAGTGCTTCCTTGTCCACCGTGGGAGGAACCATCTCATCCTTCTCTGAGGGTAAAATCAGTGTTGGCTTGTTCATTCTACTGAACTTTGCAACCAGCGCAGATGCAGACAAGTCGGAAGAGAAGTAGTCGTCGTCGCCACTATCCTTTGTCAGTTGGAAGAGGAACGCACTGCTCGATCAACGCACCCTTCTGATATTAGAGAATGCCAACGGTACACTGATATTGGCGAATCAAATATATTGGGGATAAGATCTTTTGGCATGATCCCGTCCTTACTGCCTCGAGCAATCTCACTTTCGGCAAATTTGAGCGTGAGTTTGTAGAAATCTGACGACATCAACATGCTGGCCGTCTCTCTATCGGAAGTAGGCGCCTGCAATACATAGGCATCAACTTCAGGAACGTTGTATTTGGAGACGTTCATGTACTCCATGCAACCCTGACAGCCTAGACGCACAAGTTAACCATGCTCAGTAAGTGCCACATCACACATAGCCGTACCAGTGGATGAGCCCATTAACACAACTTTTTTCCTGCCGAACTCCCTGAGATATCTGACCAGTGCAGCAATATCCTCTACGTCGTTTGTGAGACTCGAATAACCGAATCCAGTGAACGAGCTGCGCATTCGAAACTCCCAGACCGAATAGCCCAGCTCGGCATCATGGAGAGCCTGGAAAACGGTGTTCAAGAGAGCCAAAGCTGTATGTGGCCCACTTGTGAGCCCTCCTATGAAGACAAGTGCATTGCGTGATAAACTATCGCCACGCTCGTATGCGCATGCGTTAGGTGTTGGAGAGGTGAAGGGGTGTACTGTTACTGAGAATGGACGAGGCGAGATCATGCTGAGAGTGTTGCTCATGTAGTGGTGGAGGATATGATGACTGCTTTGACATTTCTTGCCTGGTGAGCACAATTTATGGGGTTTGCACGTCTGAATATTGCAGTTACCAGATCAGGCAGTCCATCGTTGCCAAGAACTAGTCATCCTTCAGTAGCTAGCATCTTCGTACGTGAGATTCTTTGATTGGTGCATCAGCGAACACTTCTACTAGCGAAAATATATGTGCGTTGAGATTCTTCAATGGTACATGGAGGGTCGTTCTCTAAACCCCTGTCATCAACGATCTTATCAATCCAAAGTCGGCTTACCCGCGCGCATGCCCAAGCATTGGCACCGTCAATGTACATTGCCACGCGAGTGATTCGTACAAAGCCACGCGTCTGCTTGGGGATGTCACAGTTTCGGTTTGTGTTGATACTGATCACTGAAACCCACATTGTATCGAACGGCACTTCACGCCTTGGCAAACAGCACCTTCCGGGCATGTCATGCGGCTTCGAGCAATATGCCAGGGAAAACAAGCCCTTGTCACACGCTGTCAAACGTGATGGGTTGAGGCAGAAGGTAGAGGTGTTGAGACAAAGTGGGCTCTGGTGCAGATCGCCAAGGTACGATTTACGCCGCTTCGTCTGGGGTTTCGGGAAGCCCACCCCACTTATCGATGCTACGGGACTATACATACCCTTAAGGCCGTTAGGACGTGATGACGCTGATTTCGTCCCTTTCTCGCAGAGCTGGTCTCTTCATTCTCCCCTCTTTTAGACTCCGAAACACGCTCCTCTGTACTTTGTAATACCGAGTCTGCTGGCAGGCTTCTTTCCATCGACTCTTTTGTCACTTACATTCCGATTATTGAATCCGAAAAAAGATGGGGTTAGGGGTACTGGACGATCGCCAAATGGCCGCTCCTCCGGGAACATCCACTCTTGGTGCATCAGCAGCTGCTGGTACGTAACAACGCATCATCTTGGAAAGTAACAACAGCTAAGAAAGAATTGCTGTGTAGAAGATCCTGCAATCGACACTGTTGGAATGAAGCGCGATGGCGATATCGTTCTCCAGCCTCAGCCATCCGACAGTCCAAACGATCCATTGAACTGGTCCGCGGTGCGAAAGGAAATCATCATGATTATCCTGGCATTTAGCTCTGGCGTTACAACCTCCCTCGGCCCTATGGTAACCCCAGGCCTACCTCTTATTGCCAAGAAGTACAACGTCAGCATAGACATGGTTGCAAGTCTCGTTATTGGATTCCTCGCGTTCTGGATCGGCTTCACAACGTTCTTCACCGCAGCTGGTGCAAACATCTGGGGCAAGAGACCATTTTTTGTGATATCAACCATCTTGCTGTTAGCCACCAACATATGGGGCTACTTTACCACATCATTTGTGTCCCTGGCCGTTATGCGAGTTATCCAAGGTATCGCCTCTGCGCCGCTTGAGACTCTGGTCACATCCACAGTGTCTGACATGTACTTTGTCCATCAGCGAGGCACACACATCAGCATTTGGGGTTGCATGCTCGCCAGCGGCGTTCTCCTTGGCCAAACCATTGCGGGCGCGATCATCGAGAATATCTCCTTCGAGGCTACATTCGGTATCTCAGCCCTGATTTACATCCCCATACTTCTCGGCATGTATTTCTTCGTTGTAGAAACGACCTACTACGGCTCCCGTCCTGGCTCTGAGAAAGAGCTTGAGCCTGAAGAAAAAAGCTCATCTTGGTCCGAGTATGGCGAAGAAAAACAGACATACCGTCAACAACTTGCACTCTTCCGCGGTCGCCTCTCCGCCGAAGCTTTCTGGCAGAACGTGTGGAAGCCAGTCCCACTTATTGCCTATCCAGCCGTGCTTTTTTCTACCGTAGTCTACGGCACGTACTTTACCTGGCTGCTCACCATATCCGTCCTCTCGGTGACCATCTTCTCCGCACCCCCCTATTCTCTCGGACCCGCGCAAGTCGGCCTGACAAACCTACCTCTCCTTGTCGTAGGCCTCATCGGTTCGCCCCTGTCGGGCTGGGCAGCAGACTTCGTTGCAAAGTCCATGGCGCGCAAGAACAAGGGGGTTTTCGAGCCTGAGTTCCGCCTGACTCTTATGCTCCCTGCTGTCATCTTTGCCACGATCGGTTTCCTCGGCTTCGGTATCAGCACTCAACGCGGCGCTTCCATCTACCAACTCATTGCTTTCATGTCGATCCACTCTTTCAGCGTGCCTTTCGCGAGTACGGCCAGTTTGACGTATGTCATCGACTGTCATCCACGAGATGCGAACCAGGCGTTTGTCACGATTAATTTTACGAAGGCAGTATTCACATTCGTTGCCACGACATATGCGAATGGCATCATGGCGAGCATTGGGCCGAGCAAGGTGTTTGTGACGATCACGATGATTAATTTGGGTGTTTGCGCCTTGACGATTCCGGCATACGTGTTTGGGAAGAAGTTCAGGGGTCTGGTAGCGAGGAGTTCGTTCGGTCGGAAACTGTCAGGTTGAGTGTCTTGTTTCTGGAAACACAAGAGAAGGCCAACCGTGAAACACGGGCGAAAGACGCATAGTTATGCCGTATAGAGGTATCGATGATGCAGTTTTGTCTTTCGGCCCTTTTGTCCTGATGCCTGAGTTATATTGTATCGGCGGATCTCATTCCGGTGGGGCGACGATCTTAGGTGGGACTCTTAGTAGGGTTATCAACATATCGATACGAATCACAATTTTGGACAACGGTCTGAAGAATTGTAGATGTTGTATGTAACCTGTTTGTCTCTGGGCTTGATGATAAGGCAGGTATGAGTTGAATGGAGAGGATGAAGAAAGTGACACGTCTATGATGATCTATGTATATAGACGGTGGAGTTTTGAAAGATTTTGAATTCTTAAGATACCGGCTCACTATCGCTACAAGGTACATACAATTGAGATCGCCAGCGTTCCCACTGTTGTGTAGCATATGGTGACTTGACCGGTTCTGGTTCCCGTGACATGTCCGGCATGATATCTAGAGAAACAGTGTGAAGACCGCGGCCAGCGCCGATACAAGTATCAAAGGTGTAGTACGCGCAGTGAAACCTGCTGCGCCACCGCTGGCTTGTTGGACTGAGCCTGCAGTCGTACCTTGAGCATCCGAACCTGGTTCATGTCAGTACAAATATAGACTTTGCGTTGCATTGCTGGGAAAGACTCACCGTCGCCTTTCTGCTGCTGTCGCTGAGTGCAAAAGCTGGTGAGAGTGGTGTTGGATTGCATCTCTTGCAGCTTAACCGAAGCCTCTGCGATTTTCTTCTTCAGCTTCTCGATACCCGTCTCGTTCAGACCCTTCTTCTTCTCGAAAGCAGCTGCAGCAGTATCGTTTCCTGCCAGCGCAGCCAATTTGGCCAACCATTTCATCTGCCTGCACTGCCTGATGCTCTTTCGCTCAGCATTCACAACGGCACACTCTCCGACAAGTGTGGTGTTAGACTGCAAAGTCTGCAGCTCTGCCGTAGAGTTTGCGGCCTTCGCCTTGATGGCGTCGACTTCGGCGGTGTTGAGCCTGCCCTCTGCGACCCATGCATCCAATTTCGTCTGATTGTTTGCAAGTTCGGAGAGAACATTGAGTTTGCGTATCTTTTTACATGTCTTCTTGAGGACGCGCTCGGGGTTGTTGGAGTTGGTGTCGTTGCCATGATGGCGAGGCTCAAGGGTTGGAAAGCTGACACTAGGCCAGGCGTAGGAAGTCGCAGCGCAAGCAAAGAGAAGCACGAGGAGAAAGCTGAAGGAACGCATAGCTGACGTTGGATATGTTATTAAGAAGAAAAGTTGTTCGGACCTGCCGTGTAGTGAAGATTCTGTTTGGAAGTGGAAGTATCGAGTGTGATGTGTACTGAAGACTGCGGTTTAGATAGGGACAGCCGATATCTCTAAATACTCACACAATGGTGAATGCATAACTGTCGACACCCACGCGGCCCAGCCGTAGTTGAAACTTGACAGAAACGGCTTTTATGCTGCCGACGCTGACGGCGAGAATCGAAACATGAAGCCGGACACCTGCCATCATGCCCTCAAAACGGAGGTCATGGCACCATGATGCGTTAACCAAGCATTGATGCGTTCACAAAGTGGTGAGGTTGTAGGCGCCAGTAGCAAGTCTCTGCGTTCGTTGAGACCCGTCGAACAGTTGGGTCGCAAGAATGTCAGTGTTTCATGTGCCGCTAAGATCGAGGCATTAGTGTGCGCGTCTTGTCCCGTAGACTGTTTTGCCTCCCCATAGTGCAAAAGCGCGTGGATAACACCTGTCACTCGCTGTCGTCTGTCTCCTCAAACACCTCCTGACAGACAGGCCAAGGCGAGCGTGACCGTGAGATACAAGCTGCTAGATACACGCGTTGAAATGAAAAAAAAAATCCTTGAAGTCTGGTAGATCAACGTGGTTCTGAAATTGGGCTATGTCTGATTTGGAAAAGACCAGCGGCAGACTTCGCCGGCCGAAAGCAGCCCAGACCAGCGTCGAAACGCAGGGCTAATCAATGACTGGCTGCTGGGGACCTTCGCATCGCTCTTCTCCTGGTCTCCTCAGTGCACATCGCGCAACTGGTGCTCGTTGCACGTCTGTGTTCGTTTGTTCCTTCTTCATGTCGAATTCGTTTGTTTGAGTGATGGGATGACGTCAGGGCTTTACTGTACATCTCGGCTTGCCACTGTCACTAATCAGGCGCAAACAACTCCTTAGCAATGGCAACCTTGCAGCGGATTCGCACTGAATATGAGCTAAGCAAGTACGGACATAAATTCTGTGTCTCAGCTGTGCGTTTTTCACTTACACATCGTGTAGATATCTTCAGCTATTTCACGGCGACGAGGCGCTACTTCTCGCTGGGGACGCAGCCCTTCGCGGTTCTCTGAACGACCGCGTCGAGCTCACGATCGAGCGCCTTGGTATTTCAACTTAACCCGGAGATTGAACTGTGTGCTGACGATGTCATGCAGCGGTGCACGGGGCGTTTCTGGTACTCAACGATGCCAATCGTCTGTATTTTATTGCAGGTGGCCACAGAGCGGATGCGGACGACAATTCTTCCCGAGTAGAGTTCGATTCTCGAGACGGTGCATGGCTGCACGCAGGAGAGTCAGACCGACCAGCATGGATCTCGTTGTTCCAAGAGGTCGTTGCAATCAATGCATCTCAATCACGTTCAGCAAGCGAAAAGGTATTCAGTATACCATCCTTACAACAGGAAACTCGAACATCCAAGCTTTCAGCAGTGTCAGGGCCAGCGCGATTATCCTTCTTCGCAGGCGTTCCCATAACTTCACAGAACGCACACAACATCGGTGCCGTCTGTGTTGTCACCCGGACTGAAAGGCCACCATTATCAACGTTCGAAGCTTCTTTTTTGGTTGAAACCGCCCGAAGATGCATGATTCTTCTAGAAATTGCAAGAGAACGTACTTTCCATAACAGATGGTCTGCCGTACAGAAAGAACTTGACATTTTCCTCAAGTCGCGCTCTCTACACGCCCAGATGCTAGAGGAGCCACAGACCCCTGCAGGACGCAAACCCTCGACGCAAGAAGAGAACACTGAGCAAAAGAACGAGCGTGGAGATGAGCGAGTGGATCCTGATAAGTTAGCGATGGATCCGCTTGCAGAACTAGATGACCCGCCAGTTGAAGGGGATGAGTCGAAAAGGTTGATGGATGCCGAAGTCGAGCAAGGTTGTCGTGTTGCTGAACGTGACAATGCCCAAGACGCACGATCGTTGACAGCCAAACGTGGCAAGGACGACGAGCGAGGTTTTCTAAAGGGCGAGACGGCCTATCGAAAGATTTTCAGAAGGGCTGCTGAATGTTTGCACACTGCTCTGAGAACAGACGGAGTTCTGTTCATTGATGGGCTTATCGGATTCCATGGCGACGCGCAACCTGTTGCTGAACCAGAACAAGAGCTCGAACGCGAGATCGCACGCCCGTCAGCACGCCATGATACAGCAGCACAAGCGGGGTCCAATTTAACGACTGATCGGTCCGGACTTCCACCAGATACATTCAATCCACATGATCCTGATCCGCCTGGCACTCATAGCAGACTTTACACTAGCGCCGAGTATTTGAAAGGTGTCTACGTTGAACGACCCGCTGAGGTCCTTGGCATATCTGGTTCCGATCACGTGCTGAACCTTGCGCAAGTATCAGGGTCTACTGTCGGGTTACCGGAAATCGATGAGGGCTTTCTCCAAAGACTGATGGATCGTTACCCTAAGGGTGCAGTATGGCATTTTTCCAATTCCAGATTCATGTTGGTCAAGAACGAAACTCTAGTAGAGGTCGATTTGCAAGAGGAGGCAAGCAGGCTTACAGCTACCTTCAAGAACACCAAACAACTAATCTTCAAGCCGCTTACAGATCCTACGTCGCTTAAGCGGTTAGGTGCATGCTTTGCGTGGAGGACTAGATCGACCCCTGTTCTCACAGATGCTGTCGATCTTGGGTCGTTGAAGGCTTTTCTGCATGTCGTCGAGTCTGAGATCGCGCGGTACGATGCAGCATCAGCTGCAAAACAGAAAGAATCCTTTGTATCCTCTGTCAGCCACGAACTGAGTTTGTCGCCCTGGCTCTCAAGAGTTCTAACCACTAACACCTTTATAGGGACCCCTCTCCACGGCATTCTCGGCGCCGTTCAACTCCTCGACGAGACCGGACTTGATCCAATGCAAAAGTCGCTTGCCGGGATGATCACCGCTTGCGGGTCGACTCTTCATGAGACGCTTACCAGTGTGTTAAGTTACGCAAAGATAAATCAATTCGAACGACGCCAGCACGAATACCGCCAACGACGCCCGCCTGACTCGGTGTGGGCACTATCGGACAAAAAAGGTCTTGCTTCTGGCCCTGATCGAGGTGTGTAGTAGAACCCTCTTTGGTGTTTGTCCTCAGACTAATGTGATTCGAGACTACGAAGGGTTGTACATCTGCACAAACGTCGCTTTGCTATGCGAGGAGATTCTCGGTGTACTCGAAGCTGGGAAATCTTTCCAAAATGAGCATGGAGGCGAAGTGATAGTGGTGTGCAACATCGAGCACCAAGAGAACTGGAGTTACTACACAGAACCAGGCGCTCTCCGACGAATCGCAGCAAATCTCATCGGAAACGCTTTGAAATATACGAAGAGTGGTTCAGTGATAGTCACACTAAGTGCAACCAGACTCATCAAGGATACCCATAGAGTCAGCAACGATCTCACTTCAGGGCGCACCCTTACTTTCACCATCCGGGACACAGGAAAAGGCATGTCCAAAGAATTCATGGACACCGAACTCTTCCTCCCATTCACGCAAGAAGATTCAACATCGTCTAATGGCGTTGGCCTGGGTATGTCGATTGTGAAAAGCCTTACCTCGCTGCTGGGTGGTGAGATTCATGTTCGAAGCGAGGAAGGTAAGGGAACCGATGTCAACATCAGAATACCGATGAAAATGTGCAGCTCTCAGCATGAGGAAAAGGGAGAACCAGCACTCGAGTTTGAACGCAACCTTCGAATGATCCGCGATCGAAAGCTGTCTGCGGTCATCTATGGCTTTCCCCAATACGTTCGCGATTCCCTTGAAAATTATCTTTGTGATTGGTATGGTTGTACACTTTTAGAGCCAACAGATGACGCCAGACCGGATATTGTCATGGTTGACGAGGGAAATGAGGACGTTGCACAAGCAGTCAAGAAGACCGCCCATGCCTACGGCAAGCATGGTGTACTTTTGAGTATAGTGATGGTTCCAAGCAGGCTGGGGAAGGCGATGGACGCAATCGATGGATACATCAAGTGGGAGAGAGTGCCTCGTCCTCTTGGACCTAACAACGTAGCTCAAGGACTGTTGTCTTGCCTTGGCAAATTGGACGAGCTTCGAAGGCACGGTACAGATGCCACCATTGATCGGCAGGAAATAGATGAAGAGCCACCATCTCGGAAAGACCCAGCAGATTTACAAGTTTCGAAAGACAGGTTACTAGCTGAAGTGGACATGCCTAGTCTGGAGAAGCTTCAAATACATGAAGCTGCTTAGATCCCGCCCGCATCTTCAAGCTCGCCGGGTTTGTCTCAAGGGCCAGCAAAGCCTTCTACAAGCGAAGAGCAAACAAGCGCAGCGAAACAAGCATCCGACAACTCTGGAGTCTACGAGGTGGATTCCAAAACCAACCCCTCGGAGGGTCTCCGCATTCTTATCGTTGATGACAATACTCTCAACCTTAAGCTGTTAGGGACTTTCTTCAAGAAGAACGGGTATGGCGACACAAAGCAAGCGAAGCATGGCAGAGAAGCAGTTGAAGCGGTGCAGGACTGCAGCGGGGGATTCGACATCATATTCATGGGTATGTAGACTTTCTGCTAGACTTCCTTCAGCCCTGATACAAGGCTAACAAATCAGATCTCTCGATGCCCGTTATGGACGGCTTCGAGGCAACACGGCAGATTCGCAAGATGGAAACAGGGTGTGAGCGCGCTGTCTCCGTCAAAGAATCAGTGATTATAGCCCTGACCGGTCTGGCTAGCCGAGAGGACGAGGAGGAAGCGTTTAACGCTGGCGTCGACATGTTCCTCACAAAACCAGTACAGTTTGCGAAGCTGTCCAAGCTGCTGAATCAATATAAGGAGGGGACTTTGACGAAGCGTAGCCACTCAGAAACGAGTAGCTAAGCTAGAGAGGACGAGGGAAAACTTTACATCGGCTTCGATGTGAACTGTCTACCTAGTTTGGTTCATGAGCCTGGACGTCCAATAGATATCAGACACGACCTGCGACGATTCATGTATCCCCTGAGAACTGACGTCGTCTCAATGAGCGCCAGTTCTGAAACGTACTGCGCACCAACCTTGCTGGGGTTAAAGAACTTCAAGTTATGTTCTCGAGCTTTGTTGACGAGGGATCGCCCTTCCAAAGGATCGTCCCTAGCAGCTGACATGACAGGGTTGGCGTTGATCGTCTTGCGAAGTGCAGCGACAAACTTGAACAAAGTAACAAGCCCATGAATGCTCGTAGCTTTGTGATAGGGGCAGCATATAAGGAATAAATCGGGGTCGCGAGTTTCCTTTCACGTCAACGACGAAGAACACGAACCCCTCACCAACCCACTCCAAGCGCCAGGTGCGCCTACTCCGTCACTGCCATCAGCCACCAACGCCGAGCTCGTACTCGTCTTCTTTACCCAAGATCCACTCAGGTCGTACAGCCAGGGCCGCAGTGCAGCAGCTCCGAGGCCCCGCACTTGCCGACCGAGGACGTCCGGGGTCCTCACACCCTCACTCACCCTGCCTCGCCTAAGTCTGCTAGGCTCACTGGGCTGGCTTCGCGTGATCGCGAGCTGGTGTTCCTGCGTTGCGCGAAATGTGGCGCGCAAGAGGAGAGCTGAAGGAAAGCTTGAGCGCACGACGTGCTCGTAAAGACACACAGACGCCTTTCTATGTTTTTGAACAGTGGAAGAAGCACTGCGCTGCGATAAGAAGGCGCGTTGCGCTGACGTGAACGTGCAAGGCTGGGCTCGTGGTTGGAGTTGCGGGCCGTGTGGAAGCAAAGTGGGGCGTGGATCAGACTATCGATTGATGCACGAGGAAGGTGCATTGCAGACGGGTCCTTGCGACATGGATCGTAGGGCTTTTTAGCTGACTGATGGCAATGCTTTCGGAAGCGAAGGCTGGACATGCGATCCTTCGCAGCTGCATGCACATATTCAACATAAGCAGAGTTGGCACAATCCAACGGAGGCATCAATGAATCGACGATGTACGACCTTGAAAGTGCAATGTGAAGAAACGGTATAGTATTATCAATTATCTCAGTAAACTATCGCATGTGAACATCAACAACACCGAAGTGCTTTTCGTATCCCCTGTGAAACTAGAACAAGCCCAGGCCAATACCTGCGGCTCCAATCAGCCAACCTGCGATGGCTGTTGGTAGTGGTGCGCCACCAGTGTACTCCGAAATGCTCGAGCTAGGACGGGTGCCCGAGGCTGTTCCATCTGAGAACGTGGTTGTTCTAGTGGAAGAGCGGACGGAGGAGATTGGTGGAGGAGGTGTTGTTGCAGATGAGGTCTCGATCTCAGCCGTGCTGCTCTCGATTGTGCTGGAGTCCTCTGAAGTGACATCCAAAGTGGACGATGCGGCAGAAGCTGTAGACGAAGACGTCTGGGCTTCTGATGAAGATGAGAGGACAGGAGCTGCAGAAGAGGACGCTGGACCTGCAGAAGAGGACGCTGGACCTGCTGAAGAGTCAGTGGCGCTGCTCGAAGATGGCGCGACACTCGAGGACAGAACAGCAGAACTGCTGGGCGTAGGCAATTGACTGGAAGGCGGCTGCGAGGATTCACTTGGAGACGGCTCCAGAGTGGCGCTGCTCGGCTCCTGGGTCGCACTGCTAGGCTCTGCAGTTTCACTGCTTGACGCTGCCGTCGAACTTGGACTGGAGGAGGGAGTGTTACTTGAGACGGGTTGTTGAGATGACGCTATGCTCGTGGATTCCGGTGTAGCAGTCGCTTGCGAAAAAACAGGCCCCGTAACCTGAGCTTGGGCGGTGGGCAGGCGACGTGTGACGGTCTCGAGTGTCCCAACTGATGACACGATAGTCGTAGGTTGATTTGTCGTAGTGCTCAACTCTGTCGTACCCCCGACGATAGGGTCGCAGGCTCCCTCTCCGATAGGCCTGCCAAGCTGCGCAAGTACGGTTGGCAAAGTATTGAGATAGTTCACAACAGTTGGTGCTACAAGTGATGGGTTTGGAATGTCGGTCTCTGGAAGGATGAGAGGTGCGTAGTTTGTCGGTGAAGGCAAATTCAAGCTAAGCGTTTCACTAATGCACTGCGATTCGACCGCCTCCACAGAGATGTGACTAAACGTCGCATATGCAGCGTATGTTGTTGGCCAAGTCAATGTAACACCCTCGAACGTCCAGGTCAGACTCTGGGTGGGAGCTGGAAGTGACTCGGTACGGGTCGTGCTGCTAACGTCGTTTCCAACAGCGTCCGTGAAAATGTCTACGGTGACAAGAGGTAGAGTGGTCGTCGACACCACAACGATTCCAGGATATACTAGGCGGGTTGCTGTGACATCGATCTGGCAGTCGCTCGTGCAAGAGATCGACGCTGGCACAGTGGAGCTTGCGCTGGGCGAGGACGTTACGCCAGGTGTCAATGTCTGAAATACAGTTGTAGGTACAAGCTCGGTAGTGGTGATGAGCACTGAAGAGAGAATGGTCGAAACAATGGTGGAGGCTGGGACCTGCGTGGTAATGACTTGCGTCGATCCTGGCTGCGTCAAAGTGCTGGTGGTGATCTGGCCTGGAAGCGTAATTGTAGACAGGAAGCTCGTTGTGATTGTGCTCGCTGGTAGCGTGATGACCGAAGTTTGGATTGCTCCTGACAGTGTAATGGTGCTTGTGGTTGGAGGAACAACTGTGGTACTCGTAATGGTCGAGAAGATAGTCTCCTGAGGAAGTTGTATAGTAGACACGAAGCTCGTCGTGACTGTGCTTGCTGGTAGCGTGACGACCGAGGTTTGGATTGCCCCTGACAGTGTAATGGTGCTCGTAATTGGAGGGACGATTGTGGTACTCGTGATTGTTGAGAATACAGTCTCTGGAGGGAGCTGTATAGTCGTGACTTGAGTGGGACCCGGTACAGTTGAGGTAAGAACGGTGGTCGAGGGCGGAAGTACGATGGTCGAAAGAGTCGTTGAGACGGAAGTCGACACGCTCACGACAGTAGAAGTCTGTACCAGCGTGCTTGTCACCACAGAAATCTCGACACGCGTAATTTCAAGCGTCTGCACTGAAGTAGGCCCCTCAATGGTCTGTACGGAGGTCGGGCCCGGGACAGTCTCAATTGAGGAGACCGTTCGAGTGAAAGAGAGTACCTGTGTGGATGTGCTAACCACTGAAATCGTTGTAGGGACGATACTGGTGATTGTAGTGGGTTCACCTGACACCGTGGTCGTAACTGTTGTCGGGATGTAGGATGTACTGACAGTAGTGACAGGAACTAGGACAGTACTCAAGCTGACAAAAGTTTGAACAACTGTTGGGCCTGGAACGGTCTCAATTGACGACACTGTCTGAGTGAAGGAGAGCACCTGCGTGGACGTGCTGGTCACCAAGATTGTCGTAGGAACAATACTGGTAATGGTAGTGGGTTCACCTGACACTGTGGTCGTGAATGTTGTTGAAACGTATGATGTGCTGACAGAAGTGACAGGGATCAGGACGGTACTCAAGCTGACGAAAGTCTCAGTGACCGTAGGGCCCGGCACAGTTGTGGGTACAGTTGTGGGGACGAGAGAGAGGTAAGTCTCCGTAGTCGTCGAGACAATCGTGGTAGGGACGTATGAGGTGATGTAGGACGTTATAGTGGACGCTGGCTGGGTAATGACGCTGCCAGAAAGTGTAATTGTAGGTCCAGGTACCGTAGTCGTAGTTGGGATGTACGAGGTGCTCCAGGAAGTGATAGTGACTAGTCGCTCAGTAGTAATGTACGAAGTCTGGACGCTCAATTGAGTCTCAGTAGTGCGGACAGTCGTAGGGACGGTCTGGGTAGGACCAGGCACCAATTGCGTCACCGGGAAAAATGAAACTATGGTTGTCGTTTGCACAAATGTAACGGGGATGTAGCTCGTGATGTAGGAGGTATATGTGGTCTCAGGCCCGGGAATCTCGGTGGGAATGATAGTAGTGATGTAAGACGTCGTGGTTGTGGTTTGTACACTCGTCGTCGTGCTGATGCTGGTCGTTGTGATATAGCTGAGCTCCGTTTGGACGCTGAGCTGGGTCTCAACGCTTAATCGAGTTTCAATAGAAACTTTCGTGACCTCGATAGTCCTCTCGGAAGTTGGTCCCTCAACGGTTTGGGTAGGTCCAGGCGTCTGAATGGTTTTTTCCACTGTCTGAATAGGGCCAGGCGTCTCTATCGTCTTTTCGACCGTCTGAGTGAGAGAGATGCGTTCTGTCGTCGTTGTAGGAACCAGGACTGTGATGATAGTTGTCGCCCAAGATGTTACCGTAGTGCCTGGCTGCGTGTACGTGGTCGAGTACCAGGATGTGATATACGATGTAAAGACGGTTGAATAGGTCGTGGTGCTTACAGACACTTCCGTAGTCTTGTAAGTGCTCCATTCTGTAGTACGGATGGTCTCGACAGGTCCTGGGACCGAAATTTCTTTGGTCACGTCCTTGGTGACTTCTTTTGTCTCGACAGGACCGGGCACAGATATCTCCTTTGTTACCTCTGTTGTGGGTCCAGGCGTCACTACTGTCTTCGTAGGCCCTTCGATCGTTTGCGTGACCGGGAAGGAAACGGTTGTTGTAAGAGTCTCCACTGTAGTTATGTATGAAGTCTTCCAGGACACGTATGTGTGGTCGACAGTGACTGGGTAGCTCGTGGTGATGAAGCTTGTGATGCAAGTGGTGTAAGTAGTAGTGGATGTACTAACAAAAGTAGACCAGTCTGTAAACACCAGTTAGCAAATTCACCCCTCGAGGCATTTTATTTGGAGGTACGCACCTGTTGTGTGGAAAGTGACCAGATCTGTCGTGCGGAACGTTTCTATATCGGTCGTGCGCCATGTCTCAACGGCGGTCGTCGGCACAAGCTATGAATTGGTCAGCGGAGAAGGGGATGAGAGAGGACGGAAAGAGAACCGGCGTACGCTAATAGCAGTGACGGTGTAGGTTGAGGTTTGAAGATCCGTTTCCGTAACCGTGTTGTTCACCGTGACTGTAGGGCCAGGTATCGTAGTGTAGATATGCGAGCCAGAGATGGTAATGTCATTTGAAACTGTCAGGGTTTCGGTGGTAGTGCAGGTCTGGAAAGGTCAGTTTTGTGGCATCAGGCAAGGTTGAAACAGAAATACCGTTGTGCTCCATTGAGTCGAGGTAAGGGTACTTGTGCAAGTCTAAAATCTGGATCAGCAAGCGCCCTCGAATTCACAATTGCGTTCAAGAGCTCGTACAGTCGTCTCGGTGATAGTAAAGTTCTGGCCAGGCATTCCAGGCCCTGTGATAGTTTGGTAGGCTGGAACGGTCTGATAGATCGTCTACAAAGATCAGCATATTGCTTTGCATGTGGGTGCTTGATACTTGCTGTGGTGGTGTTGACGCCTGGTTTTGTTGTTGTTTCGGTCTGGTAATCTGGTCAGCCCTATTATTTCTCACTTCAGCATCAACGATCTTCGTTGATAAGCATATTGAGTCGCGTGTCCACAAGAGCGATTTACAAGACCTTGCGCAAGCCAACAAAAGAGAAAACAACTTACGACCGTGCAGGTGCTTATGGAAGTCTTTGTTTTGGTGTCGTACTTGGTCTCCGTACAAGTTGTCGTGGTGGTCGTCCCAGGCGCGGTTTTCACGACCGTCACAGTCGAGGCTGGAAGGGTCAATGTATAGGGCCTGTCCTGCCATTTGGTAACGGTTGTTGCCTTGCATGTTGGATAGCCTCCTCCGCCTGCCACAGAGAACAGTGGTTCTGGTGTGGCTGAAGGGGTAGGGGTCTTCAGTGCTTGCGAAGTGTAGTTGTCTTGGGCAACAACAACACCAGCAATGGCCAGAAGATGCAAAAAGCTGCGCATCTTGAAAGCGAGCGACTGTTATACCGGCTGAATGAGTGCACCAGCTTGAGACTGTAACAGTTAGCCATGCACGTGAAGCGAATTGGAAAGTTGTGGAGGATCGCCACAGGCAGGGCGCCCTAGCACTTGAGGAAATTGGACCAGAGCACAAGCGTTCTCGATATAGGATCACACAATTGGCGATCTGCCATTGTGGAGATGAGGTACCAAAGGGTTGCGCAAGGGTTTTGCAGAAAAGTGACACATACCTCAAGAGTAACGATAGGCTGAAGGCTGGAGCTTGAAAGGAAAGGCGAGTGAGCGGCAGCCCGTGACTATAAGGGAATGATGACGGTAGCAAACAGTGCACAGCTTACAGTAGCGTGCCATTGAGCTGGCAGGGCTGGACTCCAAGCTTCAATAACAATCCTGTCTACCAGGATGGGTAAACACCAGGTCCCGGGCAGAACACAAGCAAGCATAAGGCAACGATCGACTTGGCTGTTCGCCGCTCGACAGCCTCTCGGCCAGGGCCGCAGCAAGTGGAAGAGAGGCAGTACATCATCCCTAGGCCTATTCGAGACAAAGACATGACCGCCGTGAGAAAGAAGTGAGCACTGCCGTGGTTGGATGGCGCGAGAGGCGGAGGTACGGCCAAGAAAGCATCGGACGTGGTGCAAAATGCGGGCATAAGACTCGGTTCCCCTACACGGGTATGGTCGGACAGTTGTAAGACCCAATGCACACTATCCGGAACAGTGGTCTGGATATTGCTGGCGGAACTCATGGCCATGGCAATTGCTGACATGATCAACCATAGGCCGCAACTAGTTCGTAAAATGCCTACTATGTACTAGACAGCTGCAAGCCGTCAGCGAAGGTATACATTAGCGCAAGGCAGGAGTCTGATGGTGGGTGGCAGGGCCTGCGCGGTATACTGGGGGCCAAGTTATTGGAGAGTTGAAGAGCGAAACGTTGCTTTTTTCGCTACCACCAGGTGCCCCACGCGCCTTGCCATGCTGCCATGATCTGCGATACACTGCTATGGTTCGCATATGCTGGGCGGGTGCGACATGAAGAAGCCGTGCGACGACAAGGCGATACGTTTGAGTTGAGCTTGTGCGGCTCAAAGGGTAAGCAGCGAATAGCTCAGGCGTACGTGCAATCGGGGGCCCTGTCAGCACGAGCCGTTGACCTTGCACTTGCTGATCGAGGCGGCCACTAGTCCATTTCAGGGTCTAGTTGAGCGCTCTCCGGCCCGCCTTCTCTGATCCTCCTTCCTCAGCCACCTCTCTATCGCTGCAACCCTTCCTGCAGCCCTGGCACACATCTATTCAGACTGGCCTGGACACAACACGCCAGATTCTGCAGGTCCTCCCTACATGTTTCTCCTCCAATAGCCACCCTGGAACTGGCCACAAACTCTGCGTTCCCTCACCGGTTAACATGGACCAGTCGTCTGTAGGGATCCTGACGGTTGGTACGCACGAAGCTGTCGTGCTGGCAAGCGACAGGTATACCCCGCTCGTGGCGCGGAGCATGCTCAAAAGAAAGCAATTGGGCCGAGAAGCCCTCCAGCACCTGGCTGGCCCTATCTTCACTCTGGATAGCGAAGAAGGTTCCGCCCACGTTATGACGCTGACGCATAGCGAGGCCGCAGCCCTGCAGCCTGTCCCATCCACCTGCTTAAGCTTACATTTGATCCTTTGTTGTGCGTGCTTGCTGCTAAGATCAGCCGACTTGTCGACGCGGGCTAGTCCTCCTCCCGTCTACGCCCTTCCTTGTCCTTGACTTTCGTTATTACTCGCTCGCCCATCGAAACATCCTCTGCTCGTTATGTCAGATTCGTGAAGATGCATCTTCGAAAGCGTGCCGATACGACGACAATACAGCTACCTGACCCGCCGGTCGTTGTACCCCCCAGTGGAGATTTCGATGGCAACGATGGAAGATGGTCAACTTTCCTTGTCAATGTGAACTCTGACTCGGAAGGGCTCAACGGCCAGGACTTCAAAGTTCTTATATCTACCTCTTCCTCACTCACTCTTCTTCCCGCAATAACCGAGTGGTGCGACGAAAACTGTGCAGCGAAGCGGGGTGTTCTCAAGTACAACGAGAAGCAGGTTCTGGGCGTACAAGAGTCAGACAATTGGAAAACCGCGGGAATCTACGAAATCCCTCTTCCCTACTGGTATTCAAACGATCTTGTCGATGGCAATCATACGCTGAGAGGGACGTGGGGACTGACAAACGTCGGACTCGGGAAGACCTCACCGCAAAGCAGAGTCATCGCAAGCCGATACGCCGTGAAATACCTTTTTGAAGATTTTTTCCTAGGTTCTTTTGGACTTGCAGTGGGTGTAGTTGGAGGAAACGCTTCGACCAGACCTACTTTCTTGACGCAGTTCAAGGACGACAAGAATGTCGCAAGCTCTTCCTACGGTTACACAGCGGGTGCTTGGTACCGTGAGTATACTTTCCGTTACCTGCTCAGCTTGACTTGGCCTCACCTGTCCGCGCGGGATGACGTGGCATACCCAAGTAGTAAACAGAAACATACCTGTTCGAGGCTCAACAGATATCATACATGCTAATCGACCTTCAGGTAACAATAGCCTGGGGGCACCTGGCAACCTCGTTCTCGGTGGCTACGATAAATCTCGCATGACCAAATCAACCGTGTCGATTCCAATGCCAGATAACCTGAATAACACTCTCGCTATTGGTGTCCCCTCGATCCTGTATTCACCGGACACGGACGTTGCAACAAATACCGTTTCATTCACTACTGAATGTCGTGGCGGCTTTCCTGCCAATATTGACTCGACCCTGCCATACTTGATCCTGCCAGATTGTATCTGCGATCAATTTCAGAAAACCTTTGGGCTAACATACGACGAGACTCAAAATCTGTATTTCACAAACACTTCGTCGCACGAAAGGAACACACAGCAAAATGGAACTATCGAGTTCAAGATCGCAGAAAGCTCGCAAGACAGCGACAAGTTCACAAACATCAAGCTCGGCTATGCTGCGTTTGATCAACAGTGGAGTTCCGAAACAGGGGATAATGCTACGAACTATTTCCCAATCAAGAAGTCGAAGGATGGAGTATACACTCTAGGCCGTACTTTTCTCCAAGAGGCGTACATCGTTGTTGATTATGAACGTCGCAATTTCACAGTCGCTCCTGCTCATTACGCTGATCCGATGCCAAAAGAGGATCTCCAGATAATCTACAATACGACATACATCCTCCCAACAGGCGCACCGAGTTCGGATGGAGGGCTGGCTCCTGGTGCCATTGCTGGGACTGTCGTTGGGATAGTTATTGCCTTCGTCATCGGCGGTATCATTGCTTTTTGCTGGTGGAAGAAACGAAAAAACAAGGCAGACGCCGATAGAACCCCTCACGATACCACGCAAATTGATCCGACATTAGCCGACCAGGAGATCAAACACCGACGTGTGTCTGAGCTCACAGGCTCCGATGTACCGAGTTCACCCAAGACCCATTATGGTGGCTACTACACGGCCGATCATAAGTCCATTCCGCCGATCAGCGAGATGTCACCAGACAGCCCACCAGTTGAGTTGTACAGTCCACCACCAGAAAGCGCAAGTGACGTCGATGGTGGTCGCGACTACTTCACTGCTGCCAAGCCTCACAGACGAGGCGCGCAAAGAGACCGCGCATCATCAGGTCAGAACTCTCCTGGGACGCCCATAGCTGAGCTTCCAGGCGATGACGTCCAGTTTTATACACCAGGCACACAGTTTGACGGCGTGAGCCCGCTCAACAGTCCGCAGCAAAGCCGCGGCCCCAGCGACACGTCTCTATCGAGGAACATCGATGAGAGACTGGCCGACCACAAGAAGGATGCAGCGAGGCCGGCGCATCCTGCAGAGGCCATGCATGCGGATGATGCAGTGGGCCCAAAGGACGAGACGCAGACTGGAATTGCCACAGAGGCTGCACGGGAGCGACGCCCCTCTCACCAGAGAGGGCTCAGCGACAACACAATCGCAAGCGACAGCACAGCTGTGTCTCAACCCACGCCTGAGGAGGAAGAGCGCTGGGCGAGGGAGCCCAGATCGCCATTATCCGGATGAGGAAGGCACGATCACGGACACAACACGGTTGCTTTGACATTGTGTTCTTATTCTTTTTCGTTGTTCAATTACTGTCGGCATCTGAATGAACATGTATTCTCCTCGGTGGGATTTCTGCGAAGTCGCATTATGATTGATTGTTTGATACCCACTAGTACGCTCTTTACGATGAGATGTAATATCATGCTATCTGATCTTGACAATAATTTGGCCTTGAAGCTACCGTGAGGATCTCCTGGGCATGGTGGCTTCCAGCTTGCTGTATCATGACTGTGTAGCTAAAGACACATAGACTTTACTCTGCAGGCACAGTACTTTGCCTGTTCATGAACATGTGATTCATCGTGAGGCAGACCAGGCTGCGGTTACGAACCATGAAGAGCCGACGGCTTAGCGTTACGTGATATATGATCTAGTACGTTGAGGGTCTTTATGGCCGTGCTAGAAGAGCGGTCGATTGTGGAGGCACACGGATAGCCACCAGAACTGCTCGCGCCAATTGACGTGTCTGGACCGTGTGGGAATTCGGGGCACCCCTGCGCTCCGTGTGAGGTCGCATGGGAGGCGTAAGGCGACGTCATCAATAATTCTACAATCAATATTGACCTCGAAGTCTTGGAAGCTGAGGTTCTGACCGGGTCAGCAAGAGGCCGGATGCTGCTGATGGGAAGTCTGGCTGACTGATCCACCCATAGTGGCTGGGTAAATTGCGGTAAAGTGCTTTCTGCCGTGCCTACTGCCGTGCCTGCAACGAACACGGTCATGTGTGTGGGGTGTGGTAGATCTCGAACAATGTGGTTGCTATTGCGCCACATATAGGTAGTATTGTAGACATGCATCGTAATTAATACTCCCCAGGGTATTCTGAAGCGAGACCGCGAGTTTTCTGTCACGAGTTTTCTCGCTTTTGCGTGTGTTGTATCGTCCCTGTGCCTTGTCCGTATGTCTGATTTGTCGGCTGACTGGATGCGTGCTCGCCGTAATCGTTATACTTATTCTGGTTTCGCACTGCTTCAGGCATTGGAGGCAGGTATGATGCACTCGTCATCTGGGGCGTGTATGAAGTTGGCATTTGGCCAGTGAGATGTGGATACGGCCCAACACTTGGTGTTGATATGGATTGATGTTCAGGCGATCGCGATGAAGGTTCAGAGAATTGGCGAAAGGCAACTGTCTGTGGTGGTTGCTGTGCATATGGTAGGACAAGCTGTCTCTGTCCGTGCCCGAGACCTGCAGGGAGCCGACCAATGTTCGTGAAGAGGCTGTACGTAGGATCTGTTTCCAAGAAGGACAGTGGCCACTGTATGACTGGCAACCAGCTCTTGTCGACACCATCATGACAGGCCTTCATCAGTCGATGGCCCCACCCATCCATAAACCAGTACCGGGGCTCAGCAGCGAACAGCATAGTAGCGTAGTACATCAGTATTACGAGTGCTCCCGAGTGTCTCTGTCGAACTGATGCGAGAAAGTTTCCATCAAGATGTAGTGGCCAGAAGAACAAGAACCGCAGTTCCCGGTTGTCTACTCGGGGAGGGCTCGCTAGCTTGAGCACAGGCTCGAAGTGAGCAATGACGCGCATGTACCCGGAACGCTCTTGTTCGGATAAGTCGGTCTTGGTTTCAATAAACGAGACCAAACTTGGGATATGCTGTATAAGTTCCTGGAGTAACGGTTGCGAGGGAGTAGATTCCAGTGGGTCGCGAAACATTGGGCCAAGGAACGATTCCAGCACATGAACGTGAGCAAGTGCCAGTACATTACCCATGCCTTGCATGAGTGAAAAGATATTCAAGATACCATCAATGGAGGACGGCGGTGAGGGTATTTCTGCACAGCTTGCCTCGAATCCAGTTGATGCAAAGACACCTAGGGTCAGGAGCGTTGAGGTGGCAACGATAGCTGGTGCCTCGTCTGGAACAATATCTTGGAGCTTTGGTCGCATACCTTTAATAGCAAGATCTTGATGATGAATCCCCAGGGTATAATACTCCTGACGCTGATCAGGGGCTTGTGATGCTTTGTGAAAGGCCGCGAACGCAAGGATTTCATGCATCAGAAACGTGTGAGTGACAGCGTGCTTTGGAGCATCCACCCTCCAAGTGTATCGCATATCTTCTCGTTGCGACAGTTCGCCATATGTGTCGATGGTCCAGTGATGCCTGGCTGAGTTTAGCATCGACTATCCGACATACTTCGGGTTTACGAACATCAACTCCACATCTCGTACCCAAAGATCCGATTGATCCCTTGCAGGCTTGTGGATGAACGGTCTCAAGAATGGGAACTGATCAGATTGCGAATTTGGGGAGCTACCCTCTGAGAGTCCATCTCCAGCCTCCATTGATGAGGGATTTAAGACATGATCGATAAGTAAAGACGGCGACGACGTCGAGGAACCCTATAAGCCTTTCAGCCGCATGTTACACGGCGCGATCGTGCACACTCACGGTTCTGGAGCGTTCATTTGAGGGTTTGCTTTCACGTTTCAGAGCAACACTGCCACTTGCAGATCCGGCGGTTGATGCGGGAGCTCCAGGAGGATCTATTACAAGACTACATTGTACACCGTGTCTTGCACAGTTAGTACACGGCTTGAGCTCGTCGCACTATCCACGAATCAGTTTCGGGCTGTTGATAGTCTGTCAAAAAACTGGATTGAGTAGCTAGTCGCTGCTTTCCCTTACATACGCACCTTTACGTGGCGTGCCTTGCACTGCCGACAACCCAATCGACTCTTCTTATGGCCTAAGCGCGGCATTGGAGTTTCACGGACCAGTGAGGTGGCGCTGAAGGTCGCTCTCCGGCGATCTGGCTGGGTCACCCTCGGTGCAGCCACTTGACGGTGTCGTTGTTTTAAAGCGAATGCGAGGCGGGGTGGGAAGACGCTGTGGGTCGACAATCTCTTCGTGCATGGGTGGCATTGCGCTATACCCTGTTTGCTACCGATGAAGACAGTCACAGAGTCAGTTTCGGGTTCGGGTTGCTGGCTGGAGCCGCAGATGCATTGTATCTTTCTACACCGTTGGATACTTAGACGTTGTTCACGATGCACGTTCGTGATCCAAGGTTGCAAGTCCTGCTGACTAATGAAGACTTGATCCAGCGCGAACGACGCCGTTGTAACCCGCGCCTGCATTACCGTAGCACGCTGTACCTCGAACGCCTAGTAACACGCCAGCGACACCAGCACGAAAGCTCTAGCTTCATGAATAGAGTTGCATCGCGTATCAGTGACAGCGGGACTCTCCGCATGCAGGAATCCGCGCGCCATCGTCCCAGCGTCCTGGACTGCTTGAATCGCAGAATACAATATGCACATAACAAGGGACATTTACGTTGCAGGATTCCCCTATCAGCATGGGGCTCAGATTAGCATTTTGGTTGTAATCCAAACCATTTACAGCAAACCTATGGCAGTATTGGTGTACAGCGATCGTCTATGGACCAAACCACTCATGCGAGGCTTGATTCGGTTTTTGCGATGCAAGAATAGTTTAGTATAGGTCAGGGTGTCCACTGGCTCAAGTGAGCAGTCCTTCCTCACGAACATAGATCTATATATGACACAGGACGCTGATATATTGCTTCTACATCGACGGACCCCTTCTCGGTCTACTAGGTCTACTAGTCATAGAAATCGGAAACAAGATAGGATTGCGAGCTACCAACCTTAGTATATTCAGCTGCTCCCTTTCTCAGGATCGTCTTTCCAGCTATGCTAATTAAAAGGCCTAAGCATGACGGACTTTTCCATGTTCGGATTTTGGTACAGAAGATCTAGAGTGGCGACCAGTATTGATACTGCACGGCAGATTGGAGCTAGATCAAAACAAGAGAATCTTCATCATGAACTTACTCGTAGCGCAGTTTATAATGTAAGCATACGTTGTGTGAGACTTTAAGCATCACAGACTTGACAAAGCGCTGTGTGAAGATATAGCACGCGATTCTGAGGTCGATCGCGGTTGTTTATGCGAAGGAGCACAACGTTATTCACGCGATATCTACAGTCTCATCAAACTTCAGACTGTCGACATTCTCCAACGACCAAATTACTTGAAACAGAACCGTTATGAGATTAATTTGAAAGTACTGATGAGAGTCAGGTGCTAGCGCGATTGGACCCTTGAGCGACGCGCGAAGTGGCGTTCGTCATCGTTCACGAACATTCCATTCGTCGTCACCATCGTTGCCTGCAACAAACGTTATACACTGCTATAAGCCTTGAGACGCCTATTACCCACATCACGAAAAAGCGGTCACTCTCCTACCTTTGGATATCGCTACATCCAGAAAGAACACACGCCGGACTAAATTGCGCGGTCAAACACTCAGCCGTCAAGATGGATGTGCAACTTTACGTGTACGACCTTTCTCAGGTATGGTTCTGCAAATACGCAACGATGCCGCACAGGATCTATGCAGGAGGCTGACACGATCAGGGTCTTGCACGTAGCATGTCGCGCCAATTCCTAGGCATCCAGATAGACGCCGTATACCACACATCGATCGTCTTTGAAGGCATTGAATATTATTATGGTGGAGGTATACAGACATGTCGCGCTGGCGCCACGCATCACGGCCGGCCCATGGAGATAGAAAATCTCGGAAAGACGTCTTTGCCGCTCGAGGTGATTCTGGAGTACTTGGAATCGCTGAAGACGATATACACAGCAGAGGTACGCGCTGCGTTCTGCTGCATGAGGAGAAAGAACTAACAACCGCAGTCATACGACTTGTTTCTGCACAACTGCAATAACTTCTCGAACGACTTTGCTATGTTCCTCGTAGGCAAGGGTATACCTGCGCACATCACCAGCCTACCGCAGGACGTCCTCAACACCCCCTTCGGTCAGATGCTCAGGCCTCAGCTTGACTCCATGATGCGACCGATCACGCAAGCACCCACACCTCAACCTGTCACGCCCGCACGACCGCAAGCCACTACGAGTACACCGAACGGAGCAGCGAATGCTGCACCTACGAGCAACGGCAATGCCCTAGCAGCATACACAGGACGGGTCAACAACGTCACTGCAATTAAGGATGTCGATCGGTTGCTCGAGCTAGCCAAAGACCGCAGTGCCATCATATTCTTCACAAGTGCAACCTGCGGCCCTTGTAAGCTTGTCTATCAACCTTACGATGACCTAGCTGCAGAAGCGGGCTCCAAGTGTATCTTCATCAAGATCGATTTCACACGCGCAGACCGCTCTGTCAATGTCCGCTATCCAGACGTACGCGCAACCCCAACGTTCATCACCTACAGCAAAGGTTCAAAGCGGGATGAGTGGAGTGGAGCAGATCCTCGGCAATTGCGCAGCAATGTGGAATCACTGCTGAATGCCACTTTCCCACCACATCCACATCTTTCACAGAGCACACCACACCTGTTACGTCAAAGCCAACGCCCCATCACCTTCGCAAAAGTTCCACCGTTAGAGAAGTTGGCGGCAAAAATGGGTGATTTGGGCAAAGATCCCGCCGTCACTTCGATAGTCTCGTTCATTAATGCTCGAGAGAAGTCTGGTGCGATGGATGCACCTTTGACACAATTACCAAAGTTTGCCAGTTTTTTGAGGAACAGCACCTCTCAGCTTCCGCCAGAGCTACTTTTCACTGCATTCGACTTGCTCAGAGTCGCCCTTACAGACATCCGTGTTGCTGGGTTCTTCGCTGAGGAGCACAAAGGTGCTACTGGCATACCAGCAACGGTCCACCACTTGCTCAGCCACGTGGAAGGATTGAGCGAGTCGGCGCCATATCCGCTACGTCTGACTACCTTGCATCTAGCATGCAACCTCTTCAACTCTCCACTTTTCGTTCCTCACCTGCTCTCACCACCTCTTTCGTCAACACTCATCTCTATCCTCACAACCTCCCTCCTCGACGACAAGCACCCAGCGCTAAAAGCATCCGCGCTCAGCCTAGCCATGAACCTCGCGTCCTCCAATCATCAGATCCGCATGAAGAAGTATGGCGGCAACGTCGCACACACGCTTTCCTCAGCGCCTGAACTTGAAGACTCTGAACAAACTGAGCTGCTAGCTTCTCTGCTCGAGACGTTGGGCGCTGAGGAAGACTGGAGCGAGAACAAGAAGATGGCCATTATCACTACGGGCTGGCTTGCTTATGGGGCCGACATGAACGGCGAACTGAGAGATTTATGGCGCGTTATGGACGCTGCCGGGACAGTGGGCAAGATTCAGGCAAAGGCCGCGGAAGATAGACTGCTAGTGAAGGAGGTACACAAGCTTTTGGAGGCATAGAGGACAGTTTGACATAAACTATATACCCCACGTTGCATATAGAAAATTATTGCTGCTCACTGACTTGAATGGTATTCTTGCCGCCTAGGTATTCTTCCGTTTCTATACAGAAGCTCGTTTTTCGAGTCCTTTCTTAACGAGGAACACGGAATTTACAATGTTTAAATCAGTCTTCTACAACAACCTCATCTAAAATAGTTCTAGGTGAGCAGAACCCTAACGCGTCCTAAACTCTTTAAGATGACTTCTTTACTAGCAACCAATAGGTAGCGTAGGTGGCTAGCACTGCTTATACGAGAGTACGTGTTTTAGAATTTCCCGAAACCCGGGACTCCATAAAAACGAGCTTCTTCGTATACGTCGGAGATAGATCACAGTCAGCCAATTTGGCTCACTCTTTCGAGCCATTACCAGGAATCTGGATTGAATCAGTCGACAGCAACCTGGTCACAACACTCCCCCACCCAACAATCTGTTCAGCTGCCTTCCCACCATCACTCAGTAGAAAGACGCCAGACCACCCCCCACTGTCACAGTACCCGAACCGCACGAATCGATCAAAAACAACCATCAACGCAATCCAAGCTTCACCTGCTCTTCCTCACCGGCCCCCAAAAACGCACCATCCTGCTCCGCAGCATCAACCTCCTCGCACGGAAACCTACACTTCAGTCTCCGCTCCTACATCTCATTAGCGCTGCAAACCCAAACACAACACAGCAGGAAGAAACTACACACCCGACTCCTCCCACTCCCATACCACAACCCTACCTCACACCCCGCTCCATTAACATCAACATCAACACCATTACTTTCCCCTCGGCCAAGCACGTCAGGAACTCGCCACCGCACACTACCGACTTCGAAGCTCAAGACGCCTTCTTCGTTGCTGGTCAGGGTTAAACGCTGCTCATCCAGTAGTCCGGCGACGGCGAAGGCGCGCGTTGGCGATAGGCGCGTGTAACTGTTCCGCGCGGTGGGCGGGCGGTGCGACGCGATGTCGATGGTGAGAGCGTTGGCGTGGTCGGTGAGGGTGGGGAGGTGGATGTAGATGGCTGAGCTTTGGTGGCGGTGGAGGAGGGTGAATGTGCATTTGTTGTTTGGAGTGGAGGGGGGGGGATGGAAGCGGTTGTTAAAGGGGGGAGGAGCAGGGCGAGGAGGGGGAATAGCATGGTGGTCGTTCTGTGGGTGAGTTGAAGGGATGAAGAGTTTGGTTCGATGGGTAGGGAGGTTCGAGGTGGAGGTGAGTACTGTACTGTCTTGCTCGTGTGCTGGGTGTATGCGGGGTTGAAGCTAGTTGCTTAGCTGCATACGTCAGAGGAGTGCATGTGCCACTAGCTGTGTATCTTGATGCGCTGAATTTCTCGAAACGTGAGGCCAGGATCCAGATATTCTCGCGAGAGCAACAGAAGCCGAGTAAGGCTCGCGGTGGATCAGGCGTGTGGTTCCTCTCTTACTTGTTCAAGTCCCTCGTACCGCCATTTTGAAATGTAGGCTGCAAAGGCACCCTCTCCATACCGACCGTTGCTCGTAGCGTAAGCACCTACTGTCGCGCCTATCTCCACATGTTAATGACAACTCTGTTCTGAGTGTGTGGAAGGGATACGTACCTGAGTACACAGGCACCAGTAAATCACCCCTCGCCCACCCAAAGACTCGCACCTCCCCGCCTGCGTCCTTGCGCCGAGCTGGTCCAGCTGAGAAGCTGTAGTGCGTGGTATTGACTGCTTCGATCTCAAACAGCAGCTTCTGCCCTTTCCACGCTTCCGGTAGCTGCGTCAACTCTTCCACCCACTTCATACTCTCCGCTCTTCTGTACGCCGTCGTACTAATGCCGCCAAATCTGATATACGGCTCAGCCGGGCGCTCAGGGATGAATCGTGCACCGTCGTCAATCGGCCCAAACTCGTTCTCTGGAAGTGGGTACAACGTTCCGCTCGTCAGATTCCTCGGTGCTAGAGTACTCTTCATAACAACACCGATGTCGAAGTGCTGACTCTGGTCCTGCATGATGCTTATTCCAGTCTCTTCCGAGTCGCGTGAGAGCGCTGTCCAGTCGATTTCGACGCTGAATTTGAAGCGCGTATGTGCTTGGCGACGGGAGATATACGTTTGACCCCGTCCAAGTGAAGAGTCGCCGTCGAAGCCAGTAAGATTGAGCATTGAGGAGTGGAGAGCCAGAGCGTTTTCGTGGCCGTGAGGAGAGATGATGTAGTTCTTCATATGTGGGATTCGCCAGTGGAGGAAGTGCGGTGGGATCTGGGTGTCTTGGGCAAAGTCGACATCATCGTTAGCATCAACAAGCTGTCCAATACCTTGCAATGGCACACTGTCGATGCCGGAAGGCTCAGGGAGAGTGAAATTGCCGGTCACAGTGCCCGATACGTTGGTGAAAATGGGAAACTCGCCTTCTGGCCAGGTAACAGGGGTTAGGAATGTTTCGCGGCCCATTGGGAAATTGGCGTGATACGGATCGTCTGCGTAATTGCCACCTGCTCGAACGGCAAGACCAGTAGCCCACCACTGACCGAGTTTATCTTGGAAGAGATCGACGTGACCAATGGCTTGGAAGTATGACTCTGTATTGTTGAAAGCCGTTAGAAGCGGGTTGTTTGGTGCGCCTTCATACGGGCCATGCAAACTTCGTGAGCGGGCCATGGTAACCATGTGTTTTTCGCGTGTACCGCCCTCAGCAAGCAGAACATAGTACCAGCTGTCCTTTTCGTATACATGGGCTGCTTCAGGCGCGGCGCCACCAGTGCCCTTCCAAAGCCACTTGAAGGGCAGTGTGACCTCACCAGTCGTTAGATTGACAGGTGCGTGTACAACACCGGAAGAGTTGAATGTGCTTGCCACCCAAGCCACACCATTCTCGTCCCAGAATGGAGAAGGGTCAATTCCTGGGCCGTAGTACTTTGTTTCTATCAGCAAGGCCTAGGGAAGATGTGTTCTGGACGTACGTGAATAGGGTTATCCCACTCCCCATACGGATCCTTGGTGTTGAAGATGATGTTGTCCCATCTAGTAAGGTTCTCTCGTGGTAGCGCCTGGTTCGCTAGTGTTGTTGTGATGGTGAACGTGCCATCTCGATACCTCAATGTCGGTGCGTAGATACCACTCTGGCCTCGATTGTTGTAAGCCATGTACGGGAGCTGTTCTGGACGGTTCAAGGCATTGGAAACAAGCTTCCAATGCTGCAAATCTGTACTTGCGTATACCGGTAGCCCAGGAAACCAGTTGAAGGTGGATGCTGTGCAGAAGAAGGTGTTGTTCCATTCTGGGACGTGTGTACAACTTGGATCCGGATGAAAGCCTGGCAAGATGGGATTGGTGATGGTCGACTGTTGAGTTTGAGCCAAGTTGAGTAGCAGGAACTGCACAAGAAGCAAGTATAGACGCATGTTGTTCGTTCTTGAGTAGGCCTGTGGGAAGATAAAAGCTGCCTTATGTAGTCTTACAGTCCTTCGCGATGTTCCTGGTTGTATACCGCCAGATCACGTCCTGTCACGACGGCTATGGACTTGGCCGGATACTTACTCCGATGCACCACCCTTGTCACATCTCTCGATTGAGAGATGAGCCTACATGCCTGTTCACTTACAGTCTAAGATCTGCAGGTTAACGTTCGGCAACCGGGCTGAAGCTATGGGGCAGCATGTTGACATGCGGGGTACTCCAGCAGCACCGTATTCAAGCTCTTGGCAAGACGCTCATCGTCAATATGCTCATCTTTTGAGGTCAAAAGCCTGGCTAAACAGACTGAGATAATGTCTGATCGTGAAGGTGTCGTAGGGCTGGTTGCACTGGTTGCTAGGGCTGCAAGCCGCGCTCTTATGGTGCAGAAAAACCTGGAAGCAAGCATCCGTCCTGTAGAAGCTGGATGCACTGGGAGGGTCTTTGCAGAAGTCTCGTGGAAAACATCCTTTCTTGTGTTAGGCTTTTCTCGGTTACTGTCAACATCTTTGGGTGTTATTGTGAAGGTAAGATGAGAGCTGCTGCGCCCGAGCTTTCGTGCATGAGAGCCGCGGTCGAGGCAAGGTTGCGGCATATCAGCGCCTTGGCATTTGAGGCTGGAACTGACATCAACATCTGGGTCCTCCAGTCCCGACAACCCAAGCTCGCATATCCCTTTGGCGCTGCTCCCATAGACCTTTCGGATTATTTGACGTCTTGCGCATTCTTCCCGACTCGTTCGATATTGCCTCAGCAGGTCTTGGCTGCCTAGTACACAGCTCGGTCACGCTCCGCATCTCGAACCTCGTCATCAGAGAAGCTTCGATCTTCCATCGGTCCTTCACTCCACACTTCAGCCACCCACTCTACATACACAATGGCGTCCAGGAAGAAGGTCCTCCTTAAGGTAGTTATGCCTCTTCGCAGAGACGTTGAACCCTGCTGACGTATGCAGGTCATCATCCTCGGTGATAGTGGTGTCGGCAAGACCAGCTTGATGAACCAATATGTACGAACCCACCTATCGCGACTCTCGCTCACGATCGCACACTCCCGAACTAGAGAGCCCTGCTCACACCCAGATTCAGGTCAACAAGAAGTTCAGCGCAAGCTACAAGGCCACAATCGGCGCTGATTTCTTGACCAAGGAAGTCATGGTCGACGACAGACTGGTGACAATGCAGGTGGGTGGCGCAGTCATGGTCGAGCGGATTCAATACTGATCTGTGTAGCTCTGGGACACTGCTGGACAGGAGCGCTTCCAGTCGCTCGGTGTTGCATTCTACCGTGGTGCCGACTGCTGCGTGCTCGTGTACGACGTCAACAACTCGAAGAGTTTCGATACCCTGGACAGCTGGAGAGACGAGTTCTTGGTCCAGGCTAGTCCCATGGACCCTGAGAGCTTCCCATTTGTAGGTTTTCGTACAGGAGGCTGGACATGGCTAATGAGGACAGGTAGTTATTGGCAACAAGATCGATGTGGAGGAGAGCAAGAGGATGGTGAGATCTATGAATGCAACAATATATCACTCGGTCGCTAATGTTGGACTAGATCTCGTCGAAGCGCGCCATGACCTTCTGCCAGTCCAAAGGCGGCATTCCCTACTTCGAGACCAGCGCCAAGGATGCCATCAATGTCGAGCAGGCGTTTGAGGGTGCGTACTGCAAACCTCGGCTATAAGCACGGCATGCTAACACGATTCCAGTCATCGCACGACAGGCACTTGCGCAGGAAGACGTGGGCGACTTCAGCAACGACTTCCCTGAGACGATCCCGATCGACCTGAAGGGCAACGAGGGGGGATGCGCGTGCTAGTGTTGGGGAATGAATGCGCAAGAAGTGCCGTTGGTGAGGAGAGATATACCCTCGAATCGCTGTGTCGTTGGGTGGAGTCTGGTGTACGGTGTATTGCATGCCTCTCTGAGAGGTTGTTTCTTGCTTACTTGGCATGGTTGGGTGTGTAGTGGCTGGCAGTAGATAATGGACCACGTGCAGTCTGCGAAAGTTGAAGCAAAGTGGGGCGTGCGTGGTGGTGACGTGAAGTGTGGCTGGGCCGGCGCTACGGACATGTGAGACAGGCGACCCTGAAGCATTGCGCATCTAACGACGGCTTGATCCCTGACATTCGCTGGTCGCGCTGGTCACTCTGCAACCTGCGCTCTGCCCTGCGCTCTGCCCTGCACTCTGCAACCTGCGCTCTGCCCTGCGCTCTGCAACCTGCGCTCTGCACTCTGCACTCTGCACTCTGCACTCTGCACTCTGCACTCTGCACTCTGCACTCTGCACCCCTCGCGCAGTCGCTGCACTAGCCGACACGCAGCCTCTGGCCTCACGACCACACGGCCGTCCCATGTGCCCTCTACCGCACTTCGATACCCGACTCCCGGCCGTGATCCCGTACAACGCCGATAGCAACTACGCCGAGCGCCCTCCTTGATCTGACCGAAGCACGCTCTTTAAGCCGAACCGATAGCTCACAATGATCCCGCGACGACAGGAGGAGGTGGAGCCCTCGCCCTCGACGCCGCTCAGTCCGCGCAGCAGCACTGTGTCCACCGAGAGTCGCTTTCTCTACGACGATGACTTCCTGGAGAGCCCCGTACGCTCGCCGGCGAGCGTAGTCAGCCTGTGGGACGAGGGGAAGAAACCACACAGCAAGGTCAGACACGCAGTCGGCATTGCGCTGCTGCTTGCGACTGTTTTCCTATGGACAGCATCCAACTTCCTAGCCAGCGTACGTGCCTCGACCTGCAGCATCAAGGGTGCAACGTCCACTGAACACCACAGACCATCTTTGCAGACTCGTCCTACGACAAGCCCTACCTCGTGACCTACGTCAACACGGCCTTCTTCCTCATCCCGCTGCTGCCCATGTTCATCCACCACCTCTGGGCCGACCGCCAGAACACGGTCCACCGGCAGCCCCTCGCCGCCCAGCTCCGCGACCTCCTGAACCGCCGCGCAGGAAAGTGGACACTCCTCCGCGACCACGAATCACCCTCGTCGTCTCGCTCGCCCAGCAAGTCAGGCGACGCAGAGGGCGCTGAGCTCCTCCTCGGCGACTCGGCGCATGGCAGCAGTGCCGACATTCGCGAGCTGCGTGCCGACGACCAAGGCCTGACGCTGCAAGAGACGGCCAAGCTGGCACTGGAATTCTGCATCCTCTGGTTCCTCGCAAACTACTTCGCCGCCGCCTGCCTGTCGTACACGACGGTTGCATCGTCGACCATCCTAGCCTCCACCTCGAGCATCTGGACTCTCCTCTGCGGCTCCCTCCTCCGCGTCGAGCGCTTCACCGTCCGCAAGCTCATCGGCGTAGGCGCCTCCCTCGCCGGCGTAGCCCTCATCTCCACCATTGACGTGTCAGGCGAGACAGACACGAACCGGGGCTCCTTCCCGCACAAGACGCCGCGCGAGCTCGCCCTCGGCGACGTCATGGCCTTTGTGTCCGCGGTGCTATACGGCTTCTACGCCGTCCTGATGAAGAAGCGCATCGGCGACGAATCGCGCGTCAACATGCCCCTCTTCTTCGGCCTCGTCGGCCTCTCCAACGTCGTGCTCCTCTGGCCCGGTCTCGTCCTCTTACACCTCACTGGCATCGAGCCCTTCCAGCTGCCGCCGACGCGCAACATCCTCACCATCGTCCTCGTCAACAGCGCTAGTAGTCTCGTCTCGGACTTTTGCTGGGCCTACGCGATGCTGCTTACTTCCCCGCTCATCGTTAGTGTCGGCTTGTCGCTTACTATCCCGCTTAGTCTCGTGGGTCAGATGGTGCTGGATGCGCAGTATGCGAGCTGGCTGTATTGGGTTGGCGCAGCGGTTATGGTGGTGTCGTTTGTGTTTATTAATCATGAGGATCGCAAGGATGAGGAGGGGGGACTGCAGGGTGTGGGGCTTGGTGGTGCGGTGGGTGGGGGGAGTCGGAGGGAGAGTTTGCATTCGAGGAGGAGCGAGGGCGGGAGTTTGCGCGCATAAGGTGGGTTGGTCGTGTCAGTTTTGGGTTTTGCGGATACCTATGGCATTGCATGGCGTTTTGTAGAGTTTTTCTACTCATCATCATCATCATCATCATCAATCGAGGAGTCTGGTCTTGTTTTCTTTCCACGGGTATCATTCCACTCACTCATTCCTCCCACCATCCATATTCTTCGAATACCTCCCACCACCCCCTCTATACTTGCCCCTCCCACCTCCACCACCACCCCTATAACTCCGACTGCGATCGTCATCCTTTCTGTTGGCTATGAGTTCCTTCTTCTTCACCTGCCAGGTCTCCTCATCCTCGAGCTCCTCCTGCGGCCAGCCCTCGCGCTCCATGAAATCGGTTAGGAACGACTCCACCTGCGGCTCCCACACCGCTGGCCCCTTTTCCAGGTCCGCGTACTCGAGCACATTCGCGCCGTGCAGCTGGTAGTCGCCTTGGCGGCTGCGGACTAGGCTGCTCATCAGACCCAGACTGCCGCATGCGAGACCCAGGTCGTGGCACAGCGAGCGGACGTAGAAGCCGCTGGTGACGGTCATGCGCAGGCGGGCGGCGGGGGTTGGTGGGGGCGGTCGATGGGGGCGGCCGGGGGATGGCGTCGCCTGCGCTTGTGGATGCCTGGTCGACGACCTCGGCTTGCTCGATGCTGTCGGCGGGCTGCTTTTCCGAGGGGATGGGTGGCTCTGGGATGTCGGTGTCGAGCGGGCGCTGAATGGGGACGGCGGGGTTTTGCGAGCCCTCGACTTGGGCTTCTTCGTTGGTGCGGCGCTGGGACTCGGGCTCGGCGATCTGGTGCGCTGTGGGGAGGGCGCCGGACATGGCGGGCTCGCTGTCGGTGCGCGGCTTCTTGGGCTGCGGTCCTGCGTCTGAGGTGGGCGTGGGCGTGGGCGTGGGCGTGGGCGTGGGCGTGGGCGTGGACGAGGGCGAGGGGTCGGCGTGGGGCTTCGTGGAGGGAGAGCGGGCGCGTTTGGCGTTGCGCAGGTGCTGGGCGGCGTCGGACTCGCGGATGCCTAGGAGCTTCTCTGCGCCGGCCTTGGCTTCAGCGTCGACTTCGTCCTTGGGCCAGGCGAAGTCGTGGGTGCCGGGCTCGAGCCAGTCGACAAGCTCGAGCTCCTTGACGGTGACGGGGCGGGCGGCAACGACGGGAATGTCCTTGCCCTCGCGCGCGTACTCGTACATCTTCTTGCCGTCGACCTTGAGGGCGGAGAAGACGCTGGGCTTCTGCATGATGTCGCCGCGGAAGTCGTTCAGCCTCTCCTCGACCAGGGCGCGGGTGACGTGGGCGTAGTCGGCCTTGCTAACGAGCTTGCCCACGGCGTCGTAGCTGTCGGTGGCGGCGCCAAACAGCACGACGCACTCGTAGCTCTTGGTGCACTCGAGGAACTTGCCCAGCTCCTTTGTGCCGCGGCCCATGCCCACAATCAGCACGCCCGTCGCCATGGGGTCGAGCGTGCCGCCATGGCCCAGCTTGACCTTGAGCTGCTCAATGTGCTTCTTCTTCGATCCGGACACGAGCATCTGCCGCCGCTGCGCCTCGAGCCACGGCTGGAAGACGTCCGACTTGGCAAACTCGGCCTGCAGGTCGCGCAGCACGCCCGCCGACGACGCCCACTGCGGCTTGTTGATGCCGAAGACGCCCTCGAGCACCTTGCGCCTGCCGCCTGCGCTGTCTTTGGGTGGGGAAGCCATGGTGCGTCGCAGCGTGCACGCAATCGACATGGGGAGGTGAGCAGCTTGGGGAGCTTGGATGATTTTCCACCTTGTACCCGCACGCCAACGGCCGCTAGTCGTCGATTGCATGAATTATTCTATTGGATGGATACTCGTGATTCTATTCGATGGATACTCGATGATTCCGGCTTACTCTGTCACTGACAGAATTCTTTGTCTGCGTCGACCCCGTCGAGGTAGACAGAGCGAGCTCTTCGCTTTTTAGTTGTACACGTCCATCCCCATGCAGCATCCATGATGGATAGTGCCATCCACAATGGATAGTGATGCTTTTCTGGAAAGGTCATGACGCCTTAATAAGTACTTGTATAGTAGTTCCTATTGTATCGCAATGTCCTTGCCTAGCGCCGAAACCAAAGTGCTGCTAAAAACTCAAGAGGGCGCGCCAAGCAAATCCTGTATAACAACATCCCTCCCACCAGACACTTGCACCCAAACCTAGGCCCACCCCGAGCAACACACTACCGCCCCCGCCGCCATGGGCGACAACAACAAAGACCTCGAGGACCTCGCCCGCAGCACCACAGAAGACTACTACGAGCTGCTCGGCGTGCCCTTTGACGCCGAGGAATCGACAATCAAGCGTGCCTACCGCAAAGCCTCGATCCGCTACCACCCGGACAAGAACCCAGACAGCAAAGATGCCGCCGACAAATTCATCAACCTGGGGTTAGCGCGCGATATTCTCATCGACGCAAAACTAAAGGGCGAATATGACCGCGCACGCACGCGCCGCCGCGAAAAAGCTTTCCAGGATGAGCTGCTGACGGGCAACCGCCGCAAGATGAAGGAGGAGCTCGAGCGCCGCGAGCGGGAAAGTGCAAACTTCGGGGCAAGCCTGAAGAGGAAGAGGGCCGAAAACATGAGCGAGGCTGAGAAGAGGGAGCAGGAAATCCAACGCCTGGCCGAAGACGGGAGAAGGCGGCGCAAAGAGATGCAAGAGCGCAGAGAAAAGGCGCGAAAAGAAGACGAGGCAGCGGCCGCAGCGACCGCAGAGCCAGTCAAGAGCCAGGAGCCCCAGGCGCCAAAGCCAGGACAGTCTGCTGACATCGACCGCACCATCAAGGTCCGCTTCCACCGCGACAGCGAGACCGCAGCGTGGGACAGGGACACAATACGAAGCCTGTTCAGCAAGTACGGCAACATCGACAGTGTCATCATCACAGGCAAAGACAAGAAGCTGAAGCTCGAGGGACAAAAGCTCCGCAAGCTCGTAGCCACCGTCTTCATCGTCTACAAACGGCTCGATCATGCGCACGCCGCCGTCTCAGACGCAAAGGAAGATTTCCCGGCCCTCGAATCCGTAGCTTGGGTGAACGGCGAGCCAGACCTGACCTCCACCGCTGCCCACGCCAACGGCATCGCCCCCAAGACGGCAAGCTTGGAGGAGATTACGATGATGCGCCTCAAGGAGGCAGGAAAGAAGCAGATGGAGGAGCAGACCAGGAAGCACGCGGCCGCTGAAGAGGCCGTCAAGGCGGCGAGGGCACCCACCTTCGCAACCCCCGCGAACCCCTCCACGCCGTCCACGCCAGTACCGAAATCCTTCCGCGCGTCCCTCAACTCCAGTCTCGGCACCACGCCCCTCAGCGTCCCAAAATTCTCCTTCTCCCCGATGACGCCAAGCTCGGGAGAGGTCACCAAGATGCGCCTCAAGAATGCAGAGAAGAAGCAGCTAGAGGAGCAGATCAGGAAGCGCGAGGCCGCCGAGGAGGCTGCCGAAGCGGCTGTGTAGTCGAATAGTGTTCTGATTAGACAGCAGGAGAGTGTTTTAGCGATGATACCCATTTCCTTGCATTCCCGGACAAGGCGTATACTTTATTCTTCCAACTCGAGTTAAATCGAACCATATCTTTGGTGTCGCAGAAAAGACTTCAGCATACCCTGCAGCTCTTCACCGAGGTCAAGGCTAACATCTGTCACGTATCAACAGCGCTGTAGTCTTGCACTGACTGGTCAAGTAGAAAGTACTTCTCAAAGTCAACCCACCTAACTTACTCCCAGATTCATGAATCAGTACATCTCCCACAACATACGACTCTTCCAGCTATTCACGCGCCATGTCGGTGCAGTACAACACAGTGCAGTGCAATGCAATGCACATACCCACCATCCACAGACCGAACACGCACACGTGCAAGCCCACCATCCATACCATCCACGTAGCCAACTTCGGAATGCATGCATTCCACGACCCACCCAGTATCTTGTCACGGTACCCGCCTGCGTGACGTCAGAGCGGATACACCCGTTGAAATGTGGGCCGTTGATGGCGTTCCCACATGCCTCCGAAGTACCGTCGCTTGTGGGGAGCGGAGGGAGTGAAGTGGGGGTAGCATTCCTAGGTGGTTTGCGTGGGTGGGTGGGTATGCGTTACCAAGAGGGAAACAGGTAGTAATGAATAGTTGGGATGGTGAGTTTCAGAGGGAGGTATAAATAGGCCGTTGGTGGTGAGAAGTGGTTGATCAGTGAGCGATTCTATATCTCTACTCTACTCTCCTCTACTCCACTTCACTTTCATACCATCTCACCAACACACACACAAAATGCTCTTCTCTACCCTCGCCCTCGCCACTCTGGCATCCGCTAACGCACTCACCCTCACCGAACGCCAACTCGTCCCCACTTACCCCTTCACTCAAATCCTCCCCGTCCCCGGCTGGAACAGCACAACCGACGGCTTCAACAGCCTGGGAAACCTCTACACGAGCAGCGCCGCGCAGCTCTCCTCTCAAGCAGCCGCTATCGGTACGTCGCACTTTCAATTCCCGCATTTACAGTCGAACTACCATCTCTCGATGAAGCAGCATGTACACACACACACACACACACACACACACACACACACACACACACACACACACACACACACACACACACACACACACAGTCAACTCAACAAGCGCGCTAACACCCCCACAGCGCAAAAGACAATCGCACTCAACGGCTCCGGCGGCATCCAGTACAACTACGACGTCAAAGCCAGTCTCGCCTCATCGCTGGCAATTGTCAATAACCTGTTCTGGCAGACGGCGTATCAGTCTGAACAGCGCGTTTGCGCCATCGTGACGTCGATTAATCAGCAGAACGTCGATAACGTGAATGCGGGGTTGAGAGCTGGGTGAGTGTTTACCCAATTTGATTTAGTCTTTGGGAGGGGGGGTGGTAGAAAGATAGATGGATGATGGATGATGGATGGATGGATGGATGATAGATGGATGATAGATGGATGCGATGGAGACGAAACACCCGCTAACACCAACCCACACCAGCATAACCGCCGAAGTCCAAGCCATCGTCGCCATCACCGTATCCCTAACCAACCTCATCGCCGCGATCCGAGCTCGTGAGTCCTCTCCCCCTCTTCCTTGCACAAACTCACTCACGTTCCAGAACTCACCGCCTTCACCGACGCCGAACGCGCCGTAATCACTGTCCTCATCCAGGCCATCGTCGCCGCTGCGTCTGCTAGCTTGGGCCCTGCTGCCGCCCTTAGTGCCGGGTTGGCGGCTACGGGCGTTTCGGGTGTTGCGGAGGCGGTTGGTGGGCTGCAGGTTGCGGTTACGCAGTTGCAGGCGCTTGCTACTATTAACTGGTCGACTGGTTAAGTTTCAGGTTAGTGGGGTGGGTGAGGTGTGGGTAGGGAGAGAGGGGTAGGTTTGGAATTTGGGGCTGGGTGGATGGGAGGGTTGGTGGTTTGTGGATGGGTGGTGGGGGGTTCTTACTCTCGTTAAGTATCGTTATTTTTTTGGCTTTTTAATGTTATAAAACTGGGTTGATCTATCGTGTAGCTTTGCTGTGGATGGTCTTTTGGGGTTGATGGCCACCACGAGGTTTTCACCGCATGTCCTTCTGATTACAGTTTGAGATGTCCGTATGTGCGAAAAGTACATCACCCGTTGCACCAACCCAGTCTGCAGGATCTGTCTCTGCGTCTGTAATGGTAAGACACGTAGTCACTACTAACGACGCAATGGCAATATTATACACGATAGCTGAATTTGCACGGTTTACCCTTGTTGAGTTGTGTTCCTGATGGAAGGGTCTTAGTTGTCGTTGTCGAGTACTGCGGTGCTACGATACTGTGATGGCGGCGTGCCTTGTTGTGTGACGGGGATTGGCTGGACACAGGACAAGCGGGGCTTGTATGTGAGCAGGAATGGGAGACGACAGGCGTGATCATGGAAGTTGTGAGGTTGGCGTGTAGTGTTCACCTATGTACTACCACTGTGCTGTCGGCTTTGGTGATGTTTACGGCCGCAACACTAATTCGTATCTGCCCGGTTTCAAGGCTACTCTGACTCCCTTCTCAATCACCGTTTTCTGCTCCGACTTCTGCAGCCGTGTGATGGCGACCTCGCTTTCCGCCCTCGGTAATACCAAGTACCCGACCGTGCTTGTCGGGACGGTGATCTGCATGCTTACATGTTCGTGCTCCTCATCTCTGGTGTATTGCACTTCGATCTTTCCATATGGACATTCCACATCGCCCTTGACACGTCCAAATTCGCTTTTCAACGGCGGCTTGACAGTCCACGTGCGGTATGCCTCTGTCTCCGCCTTGACGCCCAGCACCGCTTCGTAGAACCACTCGTAAATCGTGCCCAGCATGTCGTGGCACTTGCTTCGGCACGCATCTTGCCAGAATTCGTTTAGCGTCGTCTCGCCACGGCGCAGGAAGCGCATGTATGACGGGTGTTCCTGCTGGCGCGCCATGGTCAGGACGATGTCAGGGCGGTCGACGTCTGCCAGCGTGTTCCACAGGTACTTAAGCCCGATTTCGCCGGCTTGGATGCGGTTGCCGGCGTCTGAGCAGTCGGCGAGGAAGGCGCTCTGTACGTCGGCGATGTGCTCGGTAGGAACCAGAGAGAATTGCAGGGCCATGGCTTGCGCAATCATGGTTCTATCTGTATCGCCGGGTGTATCGCGCGATGTGTAGAAGGCGTAGGGATACTTCTTCTTATCTGTAATGAGCAGATGCTTGTTGTAAACAGTGTAGATGCGGTCTGCCCACGCTTTGAAGCGCACTTCTTGTTCGTGTTTTCCGAGCGTCACTGCCATGCCCTGGATGTTGCGCAGACAGCGGTAGTAGATGGCTGTCTCGATGTTGGCTTGGTTGTTGCCGAATGCTATGTCGCGCCCCCAGTCGCCGAGACCGTGTTCAATGAGCCCCCCGTCTCGCTCCTTGGTCGCGATATACTCCATATAACGTACACACGGATCGAAGGGTTTCTCAAAAATAACTGTGTTGCCGTAGTAGAAACGTAAAATCTCAGGTAGCAGGGCCACTGCGCCTCCCCAGGTTATGGTGTCATGGAGAGGTCCGCACATGTATCTGATCTCGGGCGCCATGGTCGGACACAATCCGTTAGGTTCTTGCGCGTCGACAATATCATCGAGGATCTTAGTGTAGAGCGACTCCATGTCTCTGATGTACTGGGTGGCTGGGGCGAGCAGGTGGGTAACTTCGAGCCAGCCAAATTTCTCGATTTGCGGGCAGTCGGTGTGGTAGCTGAAAAGATTGGAGACAAAAGACCAGTAGCACATGTTGATGAGCTGGTTCGCGTCTTCCTTGTCGGTTGTTATGGAGCCGAGGCGACGGGCCGCTGATGAGATGTGGCGGCTCTCGAGGGAAACGATTTCTGGGAGATTGCCAGGATTCTCAGATCCGAGTGCGACACCCTCTATCTGGATATAACGCGCGCTCGTGAAGCTGAAGTCTGGCTCCCAGGTCTCGATGCCGTTACCAGCAAGAGTGAACTTGCAGAAAACACCCGTTTCGAATTCTTTGAACAGCGGATCTGGCATGAGTACTTTGCCGTCATCGCCAACCGTCTCGGAGAACCGAACGATGACCTCGGCGCCGGCAGGTCCTCTAACCTGAACTTTGACCATCGTGGTCATGTTCTGACCCATATCGAAGGCGACAATGCCTGGTTCAAGAGTCTTCTGAGTCTTAGGTTTGAAGGTCTCGTGTAGCACGACTGGCGGTTGGTTTTGGTACTTTAGCTTGCCCCTTGGGCCGGTAACTGGAGTGGACTTCTTCCAGTGGTCATCTTCGTCAAATCCAGGTGCATCCCAACCCTCTGGATACGCACGAAGGTCTTTGGTTTCGGACGAGTAGATGTTGGCCAGCGTGGTTGCACTCTTGCGTATGCTCCAATCGGGCCCAGTGGTGATGGTCTCGCGGCTGCCATCGTCGTAGAAGAGGTGCAATTCAGCAAAAAAGCACAACTCGTTGCCATATCGCACGTACGTGTTGTCCTCGTAGCAAGGCCAGAAGAAACGGTCATCACCTTGGTCTCCAGCATAGAAGCCGTTACCAATGTGAGCACCCAGAACGTTCTCTCCCTGCTTCAGGATGCTGGAGACATCGTATGCAGTGAACTGGACTGTGCGGTGGTAATTGGTCCAACCAGGGTCAAGCTTGTGCCCGTTCGCTGCCGAAGGGTCCCCATTACAAACGAAATTGAAGTGGCCTAGGCCGCTGGCGAACACAATGGCACGGGAAGGCTTTCGTTCTAGATGGATTGCCTTGCGCACGTAGATTGGCTTGTCTCCGTTGTCGCCAATCCAGACTCCCTTCCACCGATTGGCCTCGTCTTCGAACCAGGTCCGGAAGATCAGATTGGTGTGAGGCATATAGGTTTGATTCATGCTGTACGGAGGAAGCAAGCCACTTGATCTGGGATATGCAGTGAAGAACTCGTTGGTGGCGCTTTGGGTGGGATTGCCATCTTGATCCCAAACAGTCACTCTCCAATAGTGGAAAGTTGCTGATTGGAAGCCACCTTCCGGAGCGCAGGGTATGTTACGCTGTTGGCTTCCTTCGACTTTGGCGGAGTCCCAGGAGAGCACATCGAACGACTGTGACGTGGATACCTCCACACGGTACGCTGTCTGCTGAGCATTGGCAAGATCTGACTGTGAAACCCAGAAGAAGCGCAGTTTGTCGGTATCAATGCCAAGAACCTCGTGGAAGCCGTGAATGCCACAACGTGTGATTTGAAAAGTCATCTTGGAAGCAATCGATGCGAAAGGTCCCAGATTGATGATGGGACGTCTAGCTCGACGACGCGATGATTCTGTATCGCGCTGAGAAGCTCTACTACTAGACGGCAATGAAATGTACGTCTCCTCGCGCTGTGTTTGACCGAACAGCTGGACTCACTTACTCAACCTGGGACTGTTACCGATCTGTTCCTTGTTGGTATTTGTAAAAGTTTGCGGCCGAGGTCACGGTCTCTGTTCGAACACAACCTCGTGGCACCGCGCGAGAGCCGCATGCACATTCGGGGCGACCTGCACCGAAATCCTGTCGAATGTGGATTAGCGGAGGCTTGCCCGTCTGCCGAAGAGATATCCGATCAGCGCAGTGTGGGGAAGACCCCAAAGGACAGGCGGCCGATGACAGTCTCCACATGAAAACAAGGGTTGCCGAGCTAATGAGCTTGGCACTCGCGCTGGGCTACCAAACCACAACGAGATTTGCCTTCCAATATGACGCTTGGACTGACCGTCTTTACCATGTCTGTGGTGTCTACCCCGCTAGCTTTCCTTGGGGTCGTGCAACAAGGGGGATCGGGGACAGATGTCGCTCCACATGCGCAAGCCCAACCCAGTCCTCGGTGTGGTGCAGTCCGGGGTAAGGGCCTAGGTCGCTCCTGACGATCTACCGTTGTCGCGGTGTATACATAGGCGCTGGTCTCCCTTGTCGAGGCGATCATCGCCAACGCATTCTCCACATCGACAAGATGGGTCTCGCAACCACCGTCGTCTCTGCGGTCTTCCTTGCGACCGGAGGTTTTCTCTTTGGTTACGACAGTGGTATCATCACATCTACCATTGCTCTGCAAACCTTCAAAGACTACTTCAACACTCCCAATGACACTACTACCGGAGGGATTGTCTCCGCTTTCCAGGGCGGAGCCATAGCTGGAACCATCTTCAACATGTTGTTCGCCCACAAGATGGGTCGACGCTGGACCATTTTGGTTGGCGCTCTTGTATCTGTCTTCGGGAGCGCTCTTCAGGCCGGTGCTGTGAACATGGCCATGCTCATTGTTGGTCGCTTTATCGGAGGGGTTGCAGTCGGTCAGCTTACTTCGACTATTCCTCTGTATGCTGCAGAGCTTTCGGAAGCCAGGCATCGCGGAGTCTTGTCTGGATTATTACAGTGGATGCTCTCGTGGGGATTCTTCGTCGCGCAATGGCTGGGTTACGGTTGTTCGTTTAACTCTACGCAGTTCTCTTGTAAGTATACCCTGGAGTTAGACAGTGTTTGCTGGACTGACGGCTCCCAGGGCGCTTCCCGCTTGCCTTCCAGTGCTTCCCAGGAATTATTCTCGTTTCTGGTATCTTTTTCCTCCAAGAATCACCACGCTGGCTCATGGAGAGGGATCGTCATGAGGAAGCAATGGCTTCGCTCCAGAAGCTTCGTAGTGGCTACGACTCTGAGATTATCGATCTCGAGTACCGCGAAATTCGAGACGTCATCGCGGCTGACCGGGCACTGGGTAACATCAATTGGCTTTCGATTGTTACCAAGGCGTCATGGCGCAAGCGTCTTCTTCTCGGATGTGGTGTCCAGGCTTTCGGTCCTCTGTCTGGTATCAATGTGAGTGCTTGTATCTTCCGCAGTCAGGTGGATGACAGCTAATTTGGTTAATAGGTAATCAACTACTACGGTCCTCGCATCTACGAAATCCTTGGTATTTCTACGCGCGAATCTCTCCTGATCATCGGTATTAGCGGAGCGTTGTCCATTGTTTGGTGCACGATTGGCCTTGCCATCCTCGATAAGTTTGGTCGCATCAAGCCTCTGCTCATCTCTGCTGCTGGTCTTGCTGCTGCTCTACTCGTCAACGCTGTACAAGGACAGTATTTCGACCCCAGCAACGGCGCGCAGCTGCGTAGTATGGTCGCCATGAACTTCGCGTTCTCCTTCTTCTACACGCCTCTTGGTATCATATCCTGGGTCTACCCTGCCGAAGTAAGTAGCCGGAAAATCACAATTTGTTGGCAGAAGTTGACAAAGAACCCCAGATTTTCCCAGTCGAAGTTCGCGCTCTCGGCAACGCTGTCACTACCTTCACAAATTGGGCTGTCAACTTGATCTTTGCGCAGTTCTCACCTTCGGCACTGACCGCAATCGAGTTCCAGTACTTTTACGTCTTCTTCGTCTTCAACATCATCGCATTCCTATGCTACTGGTTCTTCTTCCCAGAGACCAAAGGAAAGACGCTCGAGCAGATGGATGAGCTCTTCGGCGATCAGCTGGTGCCTCATGCCATGCAGGATCCCGAGGCTGCTGCTGCAGCCATGGAAAAAGACGAAAAGCTCCATACTGAAGTGCGCCAGGAATCAGTTGTCTGAGGGTGGATTCGATGCCCTGAAGAGAACGTAGACGATATCCAGGAGCGGCTATTGTGCGAATAGTGCTGTAAAGGAGATGTTGAGTCATGTAAGATGGAGCTTCAGTGGATGGGTTGAAGAATGATAATATTAATTCATAAGAACTCTACGTGAAAGAACTCTTATAGACAGACTCAAATTAATGCTGGCTGACCAGTCCACTCACTAGTTAGACGGCTTTGTGCTTCCACAGAAGAAGTCCACCCCCGTCCACCTCAAGCAATTTTACGTCCACCCTGCTTACGTTCTTTCAAGGCCTTGAATGTTTGGTTGTACTATCTGGTCTCTCTGTAAATCTTTGAAGTTGCCAACTCGGCCATGCGCATACACCGCTTCCAGCAACCGTAAGAGCTGCCCCCGTGGATCAGGTTGACAAGTTTGCTCGCATGCATTTCTGCGATTTTCAGGTAACAGTTGACCGACGACGGATTGATATGAAGCAACAGTGCGGTGAAGCGTTGTCGCATTCATGCAGACCTCCGCAGTCGTACCTTCCCATCAACAACCTTCGTACCATCGTACAACAACCCCCAACTCGGCAGCACCGTACTAAATACACACCCTATTAGTCGCGGCAGCTTCTCTAGATGTACGGCTTCTTTATGCATACATGCATACTTGATCTGCAGACGCATAAACCCGTGCAATGGGAGGTTAAACGCTGGCAACGGGCCACTGTTGCGAGTGGCAAATACAGACAACTTCGGCAGTTCTGATTCAGAATCGCATCTGTGCATTTTGGTCTCACGTGCAGCAAGAGATGACATTTGATTGCTCCCCACAGCAATGACTGGGCTGTTTGTGTTCTTAGTGTCTTACAGCGGTGCGCCACGTTAGCCTCGCCCTCTTAGCTGAGCGCTTCGGTGTATCTTGGGACGAATGATAGATCGTGATCCTTGAGTCACGTCTAGACTTTTCATCGGGCCTTAGGATGTTTCCGGATCTTTGAGCCTATAATCCTGCTGCATCATTAGCCATTCACTTACCGGACAGAGCTCCGGTGGTTCGGCTTCAACATCAGCACGCTGACCTCCGTCGGTACTAGATCTGGATGTAAAGGGCACACACGAGTAGCATTGAAAACCGAATCGGGTCAATGGAAGCCGGGTCTTAGAAGCTACTACCTTGAGAAAGCGAGGGAGAGCCAAGCACTCAACTGACGTGATGTATCATGGAGATCCCTGCCACTATGCAGAGACAGTGCTACTCTCTGCATTTTTTTGTCTGTGCTGTTGAATTTGCTTTCACCCGAAGAGCAAGTAGTGCTTTCCTTGTCAACCTCTCGAAAATACGTCTGAGAGCAATGGCATCCCATCACACATCATCCCAGCGCATTCTGTCAATGTACCGTGCGGTAAACAGGTCCCGAATACTAAAGCCAAGGAAGTACATCGCTATTTTTGGCTGTATTGAGGCCAACACAAGTACTCTCACTCCGAGGCTGAGAAGATCGTTTGCTGTCAACTTGAAAACCCTGTCTCTAGCCACCGATGACTGTTCTATTATTCTCTGGCGTCTACCCATTCTGATAATTGATCTTTTTCTATTGTGTCATGGCTCTGGCTATGTATGTGACCGTCTAGTAGCTAAACTAGATGCAGGAATAAACAGCTGTACCGGTAGACATTTAGATTTAGCTTTAGAATCGGTTCTAGTATTGAAGAAGAGATGTCTTAGCAGCAAAGAAAGTTGTATCCCTCTTTCTGCTCGTGTACCAGGCGTAGGGACCCGAAGAATTTGTGAGAGGTGTGCAAAGGTTGATACCAACAGCGCAGAGACATCTACGACTGTCCAAGTCTATGGAAGGCTTGAATCGGGAATTTTTTCGACCCATACAATGTATATGCTCAACTTGGTCACTGCTTGCACGGATAGTATGGCTACTGACCAAGCATACGCAATAAACCTCCCAATGAAACGACCGGCATGTCTGCAGCAAAACAAGGCAAGGATCCAGAGGGTACTAAATCGAGATCAAACCATGCTTGTTGGTACAGGAAAGCATACCGGAGCGCAATGTTTACTACTAGATGTGTCTACAATAGTTGACACGGAAAATAAAGTTCTTTGTCTCAGGACAGATGGGTAATTTGGAAACAAAACTGTGAATCAGCAATTATAAATACAGACGCCCACTTGATGGAATCCTGGCTCCCTATTTTCCGATCGTGAAGCTTGGGAGAAGCCGATTGTCGCATAGAATCCAACTTACATATCAACACTTCAGGAGCAGAAGAGCGGTTGGTCACATTTTTGTCCCAGCCTGGTTGTAACACTGATAGATCTACTCAAGGAAATGCATGTGCCAATTCCTCCTGTAACCTCTCACAGCCTCCGGAGACTGCATCTTACCTGGAATGTCATGTTACAAATGCCAGCCTTGTTGTGGCTGCTGAGGTTGCGCAGTTGTATATTGGGCTCTGAGGACGCGAGGAGCACTGCCACCTTCAAGAATTACGCCATAGCCGATTCAAAGCAAGAATTTTAATTCTACGCTGCAGATGCGTGATTTTAGTCTCTGAGATACAAAAGCGCAGAAGCGGAGGTCAAGAAAAGACTTTGCAGCTGAGAGAGAAGTACTAAGAACGTCGTCAGTGAGCCTTCGTTTCCGCTGTAGGTTCACCACTGCCACCGGTGTCGTAAGCTACGGTCTACGTAAGGACGACTAGCGATGAAGATAGTGCGTTTGCTTGTCTGACAATATACAGGGCAGACCGTTTAAGGTTTTATCCATTACAATGTTCGTGGTCACTGTGAGAGCTGATCGGGGCTCCGTAAAGTCGTTTCAACGTGAGGCAGCTGTGACGTTTGCCACTTTTGAATTTATGGATATGTTGGCATATCACTTGACGAAATGCGTTAGTGTTAGGAATGTGGTCGGCAGTCTACATCGATAGTACGACGAGAACGCGACGCAGTTTTAACAAGGATCATGCTTTGCTGTCGGGGCTGTGTCATATCTGGCAGGGAAAGACGGCGGCGGCATAAACAATGGTTCGATGGAAGGGACTGTGATGGTTTGTTAGTTGCAGAAGTGCTCGAGGACCTAGATGTCTATAAGCAACAACACAGAGGTATCACTGTATGCGAGAAATAAGTGTTTGAGGTGTGATTCCGATATGATAAGGCCACAGCATAGATGGAATCGTTGATGGTCGACCGACCGAAGTGCGGGTACCTGCAGCTTTCTTTGTTAGTGAAGCACGTTAATGACGCATGCCAGGGAGTATGCACTGCCGGGGGACATAAGAGCCGAAATTCAGATTAGTATTTGCGCCTCGAAAATGGCCCCAAAACTCAGAGACACCTGGAGCCTTGCCAAACGCGGCATGTTTCAGCTCCCACCGACACCAATTCCCGAGAATCTCAATAATTCCTCCAATCACGGTGTCAATGTGCTTATGTGAGAACGTATGTTTCGTTGACGACGAGCAGCTGTTTCGACGTTGACTGTGTCATGGTCTGGATTGGCTCACACGTTTGCGATATATTGAAGCTGAGAGCACGTTGTCAGTTGAGATCGATCGTGATTATAATTTATTCTAAACGCCGGCAAATCAATGGCTCCACCCAGGTCGTTATTCCAGTGTCGCAATAGTGATGCTCATACACATTCGTGAGAAGCCCGAAACGCCGTAATGTTCACAAGCGAATACAAAAATCCAAGAGTGGGAAACAAAGTCTTCGCTCAGTGCCCGTTGTAGCCCCCGAACTGGTTGGGCTTCGGCTTCTTGTGATGATCTTCGAACTTACTGCCGAGCACTGCGCCGGCAATGGCACCAATAATGCCGTGCCCACCCATCTTGTTGCCGCCAAAATATCCAGCAGCACCGCCACCCATGGCACCCAAAAGGCCTCGGTCGCCCTCCTGCTGCATAGCTGGGTCGCTGGAACCATATTGCTGCTGTCCAGGCTGGCCGTAAGCGTTCTGGCCTTGCGGGTACTGATCTTGACCGTAAGGTCCCTGCTGAGGGAACTGGTTCTGAGGCTGCGAGCCGGGGTAACCTCCCTGCTGGTGTTGGCCATACTGCCTGTCAACGATGTCAGAAAAAAGATGTTTCAAAACACTGGGATGCAAGATTTACCCTTGCTGCTGCTGTTGGCTGTAATCACCATATTGGCCCACTTGCTGGCCGTGCTGGAAGCCACCCTGTGCAGGAGGACCATACTGTGAGTTGTAGCCCTGCTGGTCCCCGTAGCCCTGCTGGCCATACTGCTGCTGAGGTTGTTGGTAGCCTTGCTGCTGTTGGTAACCGCTCTGGTCATATCCACCCTGTTGAGGGTATGGGCTGTGCCCCTGCTGGTACGGCTGCTGCTGCTGCTGACCGTAGCCCTGGTTGTATTGATCGTATCCAGACATGCTTGGTTTGGGATGTAAAAACTAGGTGTAGATAGAGATGGGTCGAAAGGTTATGTCCTCGAAGTTGTGTTCTTTAAGGCGGGGTAGCTGAAGGGTTGTGGCGGTTGACGTAAGTCGTGAAATGGTAGGTGGAAGAAAGAGCGAACGAACGTAGGAACATCAACCAACTTTATCAACTCTTTGCTCTTACTAACGGCAGCCTTATCCGCTCCATCCTGAGAGGCGGAGCATCAACGAGTCCTCGAGCTCAACTCAGCCCTCAGCCACCCAGAAGACACGAACATCAGCTCGGCCGGGTGTAGCGGCCTGTTCTGTCATAGGGCGATGGCTAAGCACAGCCGCACGATCCGAACTGCTGAGTGCTCGCTGGCGTTTCTCACCAAACTTTCGCCCGTGCTGACAGACAAACCAGATCGCCTGCTGCCGCTGGCATCCTTCGTGCGCATCTTGCTATCCATGGGCTCTGACCTTCACCCACGACCGCAGACTGATGAGGCATCAATGTCTTCGTGCCCGAATTGACGTATATTGCCTTAGACTCGGCCAGACCTCGTGCGCCGCCGTAACGCGCGGAAGGCCTGTGGAGCCGAGGCTTGAGATGAGGCGCAGCAAACTCTTCACTTGCGCAAGTGTGGCTGCGTCATCGCGGCGTGACGAGTCTGCGCAGCATCCGTTCGCAATTTTACAATTCTCCGAGAAACATCAGTAATAGAGCGCGTCTTATGCGGGGAATCGTTAGGGCTATAGCAACATCACGACAGCTCGAACGACTTGATAACAAAATCTAATCATGGCAGTGCTGTCGCGCACCCCCTGGGGCGTCTGATCTGCACTAAGAGCTAGCAAGCGTGCCAGATGCGGGTGTTGAAACACGACCACTATGACTTGAGACAATTCCAAGACGAGCTCTGAGGACCCGCTTCATATGTTTGCTTCACATTGTCGCTCATCATACCCCTTTCCGGCATATTAGCTCTTCTCCAGACCCTCCAGATTGCCACTTAGAGCTGCAGACGCTACTAAATATGCCTTCTTGCCCCCCAAGGCTCGATCACATCTCGGGTCGACCCTCAAACTGACATGGGTTCAGAAGGAACCGGATACTAGCGTCATTCATGCAACTTCTCAAATGCACCCCTCGCGCTGTCGCATGAACGTGTCTCGTCCAGAGCGTTTGCCGAGCCTTTCGCTGCGTCTCTGCTGACTTGCTTCCTTTCTGTCCTTCGTTCCGCAGGCGGGTTCTTGTTGCTAATTTCACACTCCATACTTTCATTCACTTCAACATTCATTTCGTACCACCCTGGTGGCGGTCCTAACAGGCTCGGAACTGTACATTTCATTTACTCGATCGAAATCTACGCCGCTGGTCGATTCGCAGATGTATCTTGGTGGTGCACACAAGTGGCAGGAAGACTGATTGGGACCCACCCAATTCGATCTATCGCAAATCGCGCAAAAATGAATTCGCTGCAGGCTCGCAGATGGAATGAAGAGGTGGAATATGTGATCGTGGAAAGGGACGGGGTGGTTGTGGCAGGGCAGCAGGAAGGCACCAACGCGACACCGACGGCGACAATCGATCGAATATTACCACGTTCGTACACAAGGAGGCAACAGCCTACTCCTAGAGGTGATGGGGATGGTACCGAGGAGGAGAGTGATCTTGCAACGACATCTACGACTGCCACGCCATCATCCGGATTTCCACCACCAGTATGGCCAGACCGGAACACTTAACGTAGATGCAAAGGCTGACAATGACAGCTACTGATTACGATGACCCTTTCTCAAGCGCAGGCTACTGTTGGAGCTCTGGCGGACAACGACCCTACAGAGACTGTAGTTGTGTCTCTAGAACCACCTCCTAAGCCCCATCACGATGGCGGTGGCAGCGGCCGCATATCACAGACGACAGAGCATCTTCTCATTGCTGCTGGGTCAATTGGTAAATCATGCAAACGATCATGTAAATCGCGTAAATTAACCGGTATCAGGCGCAACTATCATCATCGTGATGATCGTACTCGCTATTTACACCATGCGAAGGCGCGGAATGTCATTCTCGGACGTGGTCAGACAGGGCAAAAATCAGGTCACACGCCGTGGCGGGCAGCAGACAGGCTCCAAGTACGACTGGGACAACAAACAAACGCTCGAGGAGAGGTACTCTCTCAGGAATGACGCTGTCTACCCACCACCACCGGCTGCTGTGGGCTCTCGATCTCGGTCTCTCTCGTCGCAAACTCGTGTACAACCTCTTCGTCGCAGCGACAGGTATGTTGTCCTCGCTTTGACCATGTAACATGCAGCTAATAATTATCAGTTTCCGGGATGGGTCTTCAGACATGACGCAGAAAACCTTCCTTTTACAAGACCCTCCATCGCGAATGAACTCCTACAAGCGAAACAACAGTGCAACACCGTCCTCGCCTGTTCTCGGAATGCAAGGTCAACGAAGCAGCGACTCAACGCACAATACTAGATCCACGGAGGACGAGGACGAGTACATACAACAACAGCAGGAGGCATCTCGACTGCCTGCACCTCCAACCTTCAAGCAGTTTATGTCGAACCGTCCTTCCATCTCGCAACGACCTGGTCTCGGCGGTATGCCTAGTAGATTCAGCTGGACGAACTCGCAAGCGCCACAAACGCCTCACGATCCCAACCGCGACACGATGAATCAACCGTTAGGACGTGAAAGCTTCATGACAAATCGATCATCTGTACCTCGTTTCCGCACTATCAACTCATGGGTCAACCAGCAATCGAACCGTGTCGAAGAGCAGAAGCTAAAGGAGCAGTACCGTATGACGCAGAGTTCCGCTTACTCAGAGGACACGCATGGGGATGTAGTACCTGAGATGCCGCCTGTTCCCAAGAACTACAAACAAACCGGTGGGCTCGCAGGCAAGGACATCAAGCACCAACGCCACGAAACCAACACATCGGTTGTCACAGCACCCGTTTTCAGGCAGCACCCGGGCACAGAAGTACGCTTCAGCACACGAAGCACTGTACCTTCCGAAATCCTGGACATGGGCCGGAAGAACTCGGTACTACGATGATAGTAGTCACTACTACATGCAATATTTCCTATCTCCAGCGTATCCTTAAGGTACCCCATCAGCATTTCAGCGCGTCAGGGACAGCATTGGCTTTGGCAAGCACAAGAAATAATCACAAGCATGCGTGTACGCTATTTGGGTTTTGTGAAGTACCGTGTTTTCAAGTTGTAACTATAGCAGTCATTGTGTATACCGTCCATCTTGAGTTAGCGAAAATATCTTATCTACGTAATGCTATTGCAACATTACATCTGCCTTGTCTCGATCCGCAGTTTGTTTCCGTTGAACCTTATTAAGTCCTGGCTGTTCTTTTTTGCTGGAGCTGCCGGGTACTCCTTGTCATACATCATTTATATCGTACGTCCAGGGAACACAGCCCCAACTGAACAAAAAAGGGCAGATTCTGTCAAATGTCGACGTTCACTGCCACGTTCACAACAGGGATTAGACCTTGTTCTAGCAACGTTTGCTCGTGTTCGCTATCGTGGTCCGCGGCGTCCGCTGACGCGTACCTGAGTAGGCCGCACTTCGCAACATGTTCGACGCTTGGTGTTTCAGGTAGATGTTTCGAGGCCTGGAGTGTTGTGGAATGTCTAGCTGGACATCGGGGTGGATTTGCACGCAGAGACGCCGTATAAAGGGTCAGCCTTGGTTTGGCTTGTTGAGCCTACTAAATCCTGTGGGCGCAGCTAAGTCTATTGAGCTACAGAGCGAGCGTTGCGTTATTCTCAACCATTTATCAAGGCTAGAGGATGTACCTGAGATGAATCGATCAATGTCAATGGCAACAATATCACGAAGTCTTGTGATTGCTACGGGCCTTGCATTACCGATTAGGCCCTATGCATGCCCAAGAGGGTGACTTGACATGTACATTTGAGGGTGGCGAGACACTTTGTCTCTTGCGGTGGAAAGGTCACCATGACCCACACGTAACATGCCCTGGATCTGCTGGAAGTTCCGATCACGTCTTCGCGTGCAGTCCTTGTCAAGTCAAGCAGGAACTAGTGGGTGATTGTTACATCGAAGATGCAATAGAAACGGAGATCAATCCTCAAAGCCTGCACTACATTCGTCTCCAGTAGGGTTTTTAGTCCCTCAAACCACTGTGTGCCTCGATAGTGTCCTGATCTCGAAAGTTTAGATCAGGATCGTTGGCCACAAAGGGTGCTACCGCTCACTCGTACTGTGTTGTATACTAGAGTCTATTGAGAGCTTACATGTCTTCTACTTCAATTCACAACAGATTTCCTGCCCATACTCGTCAACTTTGAAATCAAAGATTGTCCGAATTTATGCACTTTTGTCAGGAACCCTGAACTAAAGGCTTGCCGAGACTCAACATCTCGACACCGCTTCATGCGGAACATTTCGATCATCAAACCAGGTCCGAAACTGGTGGCTATTACGTCGTCTCGGCCTTGACCCATTTTCCTCAGCTTGTCCAGTACAATAAGCACTGTCGGACTTGACGAGTTGCCAAAATTCTGGTATACATCAAGGGAGGCGCGAATGTGGTCACTGGTAAGGTTCATCGCCTGTTGTGCGCCTTGCAGTATTGCGACACCACCCGGGTGTATTGCCCAATCAAAGGTTGATGGATCGATCTGTTCACCGGTCGAATTGCAGACTTGATTGAACATTGAGCCAATGGCACCGACGGTAGCTTTCGGTACTTCCTTGGTGATAGTAGCTATCATACCTGGGGACTGATTAGCCTACTCCGACTGTGGTAGAAGGAACTTCATATATACCATTTGGGCTGACAACGTAGCTCATGTGTTCTCGTGTTCCAGGAACCACTGCACTATCCCACTCTTTCAGCTCATAGACTGGCTTCTGCCTGTCCTTGATAGCTAGTCCATTGCACACTACAAGTGCAGCAGAGCCATCTGAGAACAGCGCAGGAGCGATATGAAGGTTCTCACTGTCTTTGTATGCTTCTTTTATCTCAGCCCTTAGAAACAAACTACAAAGCTCTGTTGCAAACACCAAGACACGAGCCGGTCGGCTTCGTGATGAAGCGGCAGCAGCAAGGTTTGCGGCTTCCCGGAGTGCCGAAAGACCGCCAGCGCAACCTACACCATGTAGTAGCGTCCTTTGTACGCTGAGTGGAAGTTCTAGTTTCTGACTGACGAAGAGATCGTAGCCTGGGCTGCCTTGGTCGGTGCATGTGACAGCCACAACATGTGTGATGTCTGTTGCTGAGAGTTCTGCTTCTTCCAGTGCTTTCCTACATGCGGCCACTGTGAGACTGACACCTGTAGTTCGAAATGTCTGTGATAGTTCGTCGATGGTTGGAGGTGTTGCATCATCTATTGTCCAAGTGGTGTAATCGAAGATGGTGGGACGAGACGAAATCTTCGTGTTGCGGTTGATATGTAGTAACCTCTGAAGTCTGAAGCCGCAAGTCAGTATGAGAGTCACATAACCTCGTGTTTCACTGAATTCTAATTACCCTGGTGATGTTGTGTATTCAGGACAAATCCTTGTGATGAGTTCGGCGAACTGCTCTGGTGTTCGAGAGTATTCAGGATACTCATGAGCCAGTCCTGCGATATATACGGAGTTGGTCTTTGCGGCAACCATGATGGGAGGGCAGACAAAGCAACAGAACAATGATACCTAACAGTGGCCTAGGCAATTCTGACGATTGTTGAGATTATGATGAGTAGAATCACATACATCCAATTGTCATATATACCAGCAACAGAGTGTTAGAGTTTGAAGGATCTGCTTCATAAGAAAGTGCCATGGCAGCTAGTGGGGGCTGAGTGTGGTGACTGGTGAAGAGAACAGCGTAGTGTTGCTTGAATCGTTCGAGAATCCAGTATTTCCAGGCTGCAAATCGCTTGCCATTGCCATCAAAGGTAAGTAGAAAGCCATAAAAAGGGCGGAGAGAAGGAACGGTGGGGCCAGTGGATGATTCATACTCTCATACTGACATTCGGTCAACGCAGGAATAGGTGCTGATGACTGTTAGCCGCTGGACGACCAGACAAGCTTAGGGGGAGGCAGTGAATCATGGGTTCATGAAACGGCATTAGCCCAGAGGCCGCATGTAGGGAAGGGACTGGACCAAATCATCCTTTTGCACTCACTGAGCTGGCCAAGTAAGGATCTCGAACGCAGACTGGCTGTCTTTGGTGAGGTAGAATACAATTAGATGGCTGTGGTCGCTTTTTCCTAATCAAGCTCAAGAACAAAGATAGCTCACCGCGAGCCAGAAGGAGGTCTTGACTAAATTCTGAAGCTAATGGCTCGGCAAGTTGGAGTCCGTAAATTTCAGGTGCATCGGACAAGGCCTCCAGGAGGTTGCTGCTGACTGATAGAGGTGGCCAGTAGCGTCTTCATGTTCATAGATGCCTTGTTTCTCGCAAATTAGTGCGTCGCAGCCCTAGAGATGCGTCGTTTGGTCTCAGTGAGATTGAGCTGAGCCCCAAGTGAGAAGCTCTCAGCCACCACGGTCGCTTACACCACTAAGCTGAGATCCATCACTGCCGTTCGATGAAGACCAAAAGTTTGGCAGAATACAACAACAACGTGTATATAGTTTTGAGGGGTATCGAATGGGTGTTTGACCAGAAAGAAGTTATACTGAAGTCCTCACGTCGGCTGCGCTGACCGTATACCCGATCGTCGTATCCGCGGTCAGCATACAGAATTCATCAATGGCCGGCAATATGACACGTGCTGCATTGTCAGTTCGCCACAGTCAAATCATGGAGGTAATGTGGTCGCCTGGTCGCGCTATTCCTGCCTAAGCTGAAGTGAGCCCATGGTATTCTTGTTCACGATTGGTGGGTTTACTACACCTTCATCCTCCAGGAACGAAGATGTTGCCTTGTCTTGAAAATTCTACTTTCTGCAGGGGCCAATGCACTCAGAATGGAAAAGTTCGCGTGCTTTGGAAGGCGGCCAATGTTGCATGGCTCATCGCGCGTGCCTGTGCGTAGGGTGTTGATGCGGCTCTGTAGCCTGCAGGGCTGAGGCTGACACGAGCGACAGGTTCCAGACATAAGACTGCCTTATTGGTAGCGCGCGAAGGCATTGATGAAGAGATTGCCTATCAATCCGCAGATTCGGAATAGATCTGACATGCGACTCGACTGTTTGTGGAGCTTTTGCATGGTGGCGTGCTTGGTCTTACACCGCGGACGCAGAACTACCCCATTGGGACTGGTGCGCAACAATAGTTCGCGAAAATAGCTCCATTGCAGCGTAGTGCTCACGTGCTATTTGCGATGCTCATTTAAGGTGAGGAAACAAGTTTGAGACAGTGCTTGCTGGTTTATATCAAGCACAATTGCCCTCACAATCCTGGAGTAGTCGCGCAAGGTCTCGTGAACGAACAATGGAAACGCAACACCACGACTATGGATCTGCACACCAAGAATTTCAGTCTGCAGAGGAGTAAGCATGAGTCTTCGTCAAGCTTTTTGCCTGATGCTAATAGAAGTTGTGCAGGGATGGAAGTTGTTTCCCAGCAACGCAAAAGGTACAATCAGTTCTGAGAGTGTACTCGTGTCTGCCTTGGGAGCTTCGCGACTACATACATACATATTGTGTTCAAGGTTCCTTAGACAACGAAGTTGTTGTCCGTCATGCGAGTGGAAGTAAGCCAGCCTTTCTCGTACGGCAGTCCTTCAGTACACACTCTTACCAATGGATCGAGGACCCGGTCTTCCTACACTTAAGCCCAGGGCGTATTGGACCGAGTGTTGCCAGAGAAGTACTCGCCGCCTACTACAAGACGCGTACCTTCAAGTTTGCTCATCGAGAGCTTGGTTTGTTGCAAGCATTCCTTGAAACTGATAGGTTCGGCTTGGGCATACGACCAGCCGACCATGTTCGCCACGTAGACTTGCAAATCCAGCCTTCTTTATACGCTCAGCTGCATGGCTTCAAATCGAAGGACGAAGAAATCGCCAAGTGCTGTCGAGCTCTGGGAGCACTTTCTGTCATTCAGAGATCGCGCACGACAGTCGCTGTGCATGTAGACTTGGCAGAAGAATTCTTAGGTGACGAGGACCATAAGAGTCTCATAGCTGATGCTGCTGAATTCGTCTTTCAAGTTGCTGGAGTCGTTAACGATCTCAAATTGGACGGACTGAGAATTGACTTGATCTTTGAAGGGGAATGGGATAAGGCAAATGTACTGCGGATGTGCAACAGATCTGTCACATCGCTTGACGATTTTACGTCCCAGATAAAAACCGCCTGTATATAAAGATGCGCTGAAGACTCCAGTGAGCTCCAAGAAGGGTCGCGTCATGCAACATCTAGACATCGCCCACAAGTTGATGATCAGTGAGGGTCCTATGATTGGGTTCAAGAGGCTGACTCCAAGATATCGAGTCCTCCTTGCATTTCGAAGCTGCGGCACCGTACTCCTTCTGACATGTAGAGTATGAAACTTCTTCTAGTGTGGTCGCGACTGCTAGAGCGCCAGCAACATTTCGTCCGTTTCCATTGTGATGAAGTTGTTAAAGAGCGGTTGAAACTCGAGGACGTGATTGGACATGGTCAATGAAGACAATCGCCAAATTTATGGGATTTTGAGAGATAGCAACAAGAAATGTAGGCTTGAAGGATCCGGTGCAATTAAATGCAGAGTGACGTGCCCTTTCACCACCATGACGTACTGGAACCTAAATCCTCAAGGCTACTTAGGCTCAAAATTGAGTTATTGCATGATGGACTATGAGCTCAATCGTCGGTCAGATCGATGCAGTTAGTAGGGCCTCCATCCCCTGGTGGCGCTGTCTCCATGTTTGGTACCACTCGTTGAGGCGGAGCGACGGGGCTCGAAAGGAAACGCTTGAGACGAGCAGCACGTATCGCATCCAGCTCGTCTAAGGCAGGGGAAAGCCCAGTGCTTATTATGGGCGCTTTGCCATCGGCCTCACATGAGGCCGCTTTCGTGGCGGAAACCACAGGCCTAATAAGAGCGGACACTTGCTGAACATGCGAAAGTCTGGACGCGATGTCTGCCCCTCGCAAACCCGTGTTCTCAATTAGTGATTGGCTTGTTTGATGTGGTGACTGCATGCCCAGATGTGTCGCCCGAGCCAGATCCACGCTTTCGTCTGCGGACGATTCTGGTGAGCCAAGATCCACCACATTGGACAGTAATGCTGGTACCGACGAGGATTCTTTGGGTTGCCGGCCACGAGGAATACGCAAGACCATATCATCGTCCAGATTTGACAGGTCAATAACCTCGCGAGGCTTGGTGGTGGGTCGTTGTTGAACGCGCAACTCTGGAGGCTTTGAGCGGACAACATTGGAACTCCTTTTGCTGATTGGCCCCCGTTTCGAAGCTTGGGTTGTTGGTTTATCGATGGAATCTGTTAGTGGTCTATTAAGCGTACCTTCGCTTACGCCAGCAAGGTTCGGTGTGGCTATCGCCATCTCGTTGTTGCTCTGTGACTTTTGCTTCTTGCTTGTAGATGCCGGCGATATTGAATCTCCAACATCAACGTGCAGCTCTTTCCGCTTGGAGGGCTTTTTACTCGGCGCAGGCGGAGGCGGGTCAAAGATTTCAGGGGGTAACACTTGTTGTAGCCAGAACGCTGGAAAGTAATCGCACTCGACTCGATGCGTCGGATCGAACGGCACACCTCTCTTGCCCTCCCACATCCCTTCACGCTCTCCGCCTTCAAAATCCTCTCTTCGCAAGCTGGTGACTTCGAAAGGCGAGAAAGTGATCTTGCGTTCCCACGACCGTAACAACATGACGTCCTGGCTCTTGCTTGCGCGCTGTTTCGTGAGCTTGATGTCATGTACTACTTCCTTGGGCAAAGAAGCACTCCTGATCGAGAGCGCTCGTGTGAGTAATACAGGGCCCACCCAATTCATGTACAGTCTTCCCCAAATGTTGAAACGGCTGCTTGTAACATCGAGTAACTTATGCTCGTCAATACTCCGACTGATAGTCAAGTCGAGCGACCTTCTTCCTGTCAAAAGCTCGTCACTTGTGACTTTTGGTCTGTAGTACTTTTGCAGAATCTTGAAGTCAGGGAAACTAGAAGGTATGGATAAGTTTCGTGCGTGAGGCCTCGTCTGAAGAAAGGCAGCCAAACGGAAACTCCATTCCGTACAATCTCTCTGGTTGCGGCACAAACACAGAGCATGTGCAAGATTTCCTTCCTTTGCAGCAGCCAAAGCTATGCCTGCACCACAACCTCGTAAGCCTATTGGGTGGTAGTCGCCGCCAACGAGCATAGCAAATAGAAACAGTCCTTCGCGGTCCAAGTTCAGTTTATCTTTCAAATCTTTGGCTCGAACAACACGGACGTGTCTGTCACTCTTCTTTGTGTTTTCCTTGCTACGATCCTTGGTCCCAGGTTCTTTGGCAACTCGATCGTCGTGGAGCCACAAGCTACACCCAAACATGAGACAGTCTGAATCCTGGGACCACACAGCATCAACAATACCCAATATCTGCAGTCGCGCACACTCAGCCTCCGCTTCGCCGGGGGCTTCTTGGTAGGGAATGCCAAAGCAGCGCAGTAACTGTTTGAGTAAACGGAGTCGTTCGTAGTCTATCTTCCGTCCGCCGTTCCGGCCACGTTTAGCAGGAACTCCCGGTCCATCGAAAACAAATATCAGTTGGATGTTCAGAGTTGAGAGTTTGCAGATACGGTAGAACATAGCCTTCTCAATGCCCTGGAATGCGGGCTCATTGGAGGCTGCATAAGTCAGTCTGGCGAAGCCCAGATAATCAGAATACGCACAATCGCGGATAGCATATACTTGCGCCATAGTGAGATTGTTGAACCGCCAATCGGCCTCGTCAACAGCAATTCTAAGTGGTCTGCCATGTTCTCTGTAATGCTCTTCGGCAAGCTGTGCAACAGGCTTGACCTCCTCGAAATCCCGGATGGTATCCCAGAGCCTTCAGCAGATTAGCATAAGTCATGAGGTTTTTTGGAACAACGCACTCGGGGAGACCCATGATATAAGGACAGAGCCAGTGAGAAAGAGTGATGTGGCTGTACGCGTTCTAACGCGATTCACGCGTTTGCGAGGAGTTTTCGGACAGGGTTATGTAACTTCAAAGTGAACAACTCGCCAAGACACGTCGACTCATACACCTAATAGACCATGCTCCGTTGTTGCAGAAATATCTTACAGGCGCTTTGGAAATGCAGAGGCGAGATCATAGTATGGAGAGCGGCGAGGCGCTGGTGAGCTAGTGAGCCACGTGCATACTTGGCCCGTGCACACGCGTTCATAAAACCCCTTCAGCTGGCTGCATGACTAAACAGTACGCTTGATTACCGATTATATATCATACAAGGATTCGTCATTGTTGATTCCACTCGAATATACAACTACGGCTTTCACCACATTGGTCGTCGCGTACCCGGACGAACAGTGCTTTAGCGTGTCAATGACCACGATCTTTTAATATTACATCGGACAGTCCCATCCGGCAGACTCGTCCAGCTTGTTGAAGCCTTGCCACATCTCGGCCTCGAGGTAGGAACTCATCTCCTTTAGCTTTTCCTCCGCACCATTGCGCTTTCGTTTCAACGCATACCCTAGAACTTTCGCCGCGGATAGAGCCATGTCAGATTTTCGCCCTAGGTACCACAGGGCCTTGACGCAGTCATCTGCTTGCCGGAACGCTTCCTCCGCTTCAGAAGTACAAGCCAATGGGAATGGAGGAAGCAGATTTTCGGCCTCAAGCAGTACCACCCCAGCTTTGGCGAATGCACGTATCAGCACCGCAGTCCAAGGCTCTGTCAGCAAGGCCCCCTGATTGACAGCGAAATGGAAATCCCGCGACTGTGCAAATGAAGCATCCTCCCGGGGACACGCACATCGCGCCAGATCAGAAAGAGCCTTGCAATTGCTTTTGCGAAAGTAGCCCACAAAATCGGTCGAAGCGCGCTGTATCTGCTCAATGTCTGAGCCAAGTTCGGAGTCATCTACAATCTCAATCAGATCTGCCAGTAACAACGTGGCAAGATGCCAATGTCCGGTCAAACAGATGTACCATGATTGAATGCGGGGCGGCAGAGCATCGTGATGCTGCACACAATCTCGAATGAAAGGAGCATAGAGTTGTTCCCAGTGCTCGCATACGCTGAGAGCGGCTCTGATGGAACGTTCGATCTTCTCTCCGCGACAGCTACGAGTGAGGAGCGTCTGGATCCGTGTGACTTTTCGAAAGAGGAGTACTTTTACCGGAGCTGCATCACACAGCAGAGCAGCGGCCTGTTCGAACGAGCATGGCCATCGGGTAAGTTGTTGTTGCAGACGAGCGCGCTGATGAGCAAAGAGATGGATGTCCCAGACGCCCTCAGTACTTCTGGCTACAAATGATCCTACGCTTCGCTGCTTCTGGTCCGGCACTAATTGTGATTCGTTTGCATAAACATTGCTGTCCTCATCAGACAGCACCAGTGGCCGTTTGTGCATTGCTGAAGACAAGGTGTCGAACATCACACCAAGCCAGAAGAGCAAGTCCACCGTAGCACGATCGGCAGCATCGAGGCAATTCGCAGACGGCCTATACTGCTTACCACGTCGGTTCGCTCGTGGTTTGAGTGGCGGTGTGCTCGCGCACATTGTCATTCGTGATCGCAGCGAGTGTATGAGCCGAACTCCCTTCTCCAAGTTAACAGGCGGGTCTTCGGCATCAATTGCAAGGCTGAGCCTAGACATCAAATCTTCGCACTCAACCATTGCTCCATCTTCATCATACGAGGCCGATCGTGCGGGCTCGATATCTCCCATTGTCGTTTCCAGATTACTCTCGATGTCGGGGTTGTTCGGTCGTTGGGTCAGCGAGAAGACAATCTGTGCGAGCACCAGTCTGAATGACTCAATGTCACCGGCATCCTGTAAAGCCACACGTGCTTCGTGCCATGCGGTGACTTGCAGCGACCTGTCAAACTCGATTCCATTTGACGATTGGTCCGCACTATGGCCCGTAAAGAGCTCTGGATCCCCTCTCAAACCGCTGTAGTCGAACGGATACCTGGCTCTGCTCCGTTCGGACGACTGAGCCCATTGAGTCGCGAAGGAAAAGATTGCTGAATTGAGAGCCTTACCAACGGCTTTGTCTTCGCTGAATGTGAGTTGTCTCCCTCTAATCGAAGAAGCCATACGATCCAGTCGGAACACGCGGTGATATATGCGGTTCCAATCAGGCCCACCGTCGTTCGCTAACGATATGTCCGCCTTTGCGCTATACGGGCAGGTCCGTTCAGTCAACCAGCATGATAGGGCGTTCTCGAAGCTGTCATGGTAGATCTTCAGCAAACCTTCTCTCAGAAATGCCTTGTTTGCGGACGAGACAAATTCGGCTGCAAATGATATGGCTGGGCAAGGAAGCGCACCACTTGGAAGATTCGCCGATGAGCTGCGGCGTCGTCGTTTCCGCCCAATGCGCATTACAGCACCTTCCACTTTTTGCATGGTCTCCCGCGAGCCTGTGTTGCCGACTTGACTGTGGCACTGACCTCTCTCCTCCATCGTTTCCTTCGTACTGCCAGGCGGGGTTTCCATGGACGAGCCTTGCCCAGAGTCACACGTCAAAGGGCTTGCGTCGTCTTCGAAAACCTCGCTGAAACTTCCAGCGTGGTCCGTTGCTGACATATCAAAGCCGTCGTACCACAGAGTGGGCGTGGACTGAAAAGCCGTCGTCGAAAGGGCCGTCTCAAGCGCCGGCACACCCGGAAAGTCACCAAACGTTACCCCTAGCTGTGCTGAGCTCATAGGGTTCCCGCTTCCCGCGAAGTCCGAACGACAGTATGGCTTTCCAGTTTGCACCTGCTTTGGGGCTCCATTGGAGTTTTCGGATGCGATCGCGGTATTGCTGTTCGTCCGGCGACGTTTCGCCGAAGGACCTGTACTTGGCGAAGGCTGTGTTGCCTGCAACACCCTCTGCGATCGAAGCCATTCGAATGTGCAGGTCTTTTTAGTCTTCTCACAGTTTGTACACGCGGCCAACGGCCCATAGACGTCTGCATGGTTAATTGTCTGCCGTGACACTCTTTGAGCAAAGCCTCTCACCACTGTAGTGGAAGACACTCGGATGGTCTTCCGATTTGCTGGCATCCAACAGCGAGTCTTCCAGTATCGCAGCATCGCAGGCTCGTTTGCCTTTCCGACATTGGTCGCAACATCGATTTTGTTTCCTACTTGTCTTTGATGGTTTCGCGGCGTTCATCACCGGTGGTGTGGGCGATGTCCACGCATAATCAAGAAACGACTTCGGCTGTACATCAACAAAATTCATACTTTTACGTCGGACAGGACGTCGAAAACAGGAAAGAGGAAGAAAGCGGCGCGCAGAGGAGTGAAATCAGCTTCCGCGCCGCTGACACTTCTCATGCACAACCCCGCGCGAGCAGCTTACAGGGTTAGACCTCTGTGGGCCTTGTCCTGATTAGTGTATGCGGGGAGAGCTAATGCGCGGCTGGACACAACTTTGACACAGTTTACGGCTTAACGTGCGGTGGAATGATGAGACACTCCGTACTCATTGGCCGACCAAGTCACAATCAGGGCATCAAACCATGTCAATTCGCGCACTGCCAAAGTCAGCCGCTGTCACTCGTCCATTGTCTGTGCTCGTTATCTGCCGATCTTAGTCTGCGATATGCGGGTTCACAGTTCCGAATGATTGCAGTGTCGGGGAAAGGCTTCCCGATCTCTGCTGTGGTTAATTAGGGAGCCTAAAGCTGATAGTGATCCGGTCATCGAGCACTGTCCGGCTGGATTTCATCAACAACACTGAAGTTATACAGGGAGGGTCAGGCATAACACTGAGCGGAAACATGAAAACGAACATCGCTGACAAGGTTTCGGAAAGTCCCATACTCTGTTGCGAACTCACTGCTACTTGGGCTCAGACGTCAAGATCCTGATATACTTGTCCTTCGATGTTGAACCACAGACCGAGAACTTTGGCATCAGCAAAAGGAAGTATCTGGGTGCAGACGATTCCGCCGACACCCTTCTCTCTGTCAGCCCACCACCAGCAGTTCGGTAGGCCCGCCCAAAATCCCGTGCTCTTCGATCTTCCGGTCGGGCCGCCGTTCGATAGCATGAACGTCAACCCCCAGCCCTGAGGTGGGTTCCCTTCAACGGGATAGATCTCAGAGAGTACTTGTGGCAGTAGTCGTCCAGCGACAATCCGGTGACACGCTCGAGTGCAAGGCCAGCGAAGTCGATGTTCACGCCGTATTCCCAACCTTCCCCAGGCTGGAAGACGAGTGGCTGTAGGATGTCATTGATATGCCCAGAGAACTCATCCAACCCGATCGGATGAGAGAAGTCCCGCAAACGCTCATTGAAGAACGTGTATCCAAAGCCAGCTGATACCGTTAATCGTCAATAATCTCCAAGACGCACATTCTTTCACCTACCTGTGTGAGTAAGCAACATTCTCAGGGTAATCTTCTTGTTCTTTGGAACAAGCTTCCCATCTTTTTGCAGGACCATCAAATCCTTGAACTCTGGTATAAGCTTCTCGATCTCGTCCCCGTCGTCCAGGTGCAGCTTGCCCTGCTCCACCAGCTGCATGCATGCCACACCACCGATCATTTTTGTGCACGATGCGATCCAGAAAACGTTGTCCAGTGTCATTGGGTCAGAAGAGCTGACGCCTCGCTTACCCGCCGCGTGTGCAAACAGTTCTTTACCATCTTTGCCGACGACAACAATACTGGCACCAGGAATGTCAGATTTGGGGTCGGCGCATGCATCATCCACGGTCTTCGCAAGATTCTCGAGTGCTTCTTTGGACAATGGCATATTGATAAGCTAAAAGTAAAGATCAGAGTCTCATACAAAGATGCTCATGTACTCAAGTAGGTGCTCAAGCACGCCATCGGTTCAGCTCTGTCTTGTGCTCGGAACGCGTTCCGCAGACAACCCCGCCACAAGCAAACACCAAGCCCCCCGCACGAAGGGATCACGCTTTGGCTTTGTGGAGACTGTCGATCATGGCGGATGGAGCCGAAGAGAATAGGCAGGTGCTGGGCACCGCCGTGCCTTCTGCTTGTTCATCGCTGTAAAGCTGATCTATGACGGCAGACCGAAATCATCCATCTTGCACGGGCTCATTAGAGCACTATCAACTGTTGCACCGCACAACGATGTTGCACACCATACCATCTACTCGCCGATCGGTCGACCTGAGAGAGTACACCAAAAGGCAGAAGGAGCATGAACGCCAAGATGATGCTCAGCCAGCAACAAAAGTAGTGCAAATCTGCTCGAGCGAGGCTCCTGCACGCTGAACCCCTTTCAACATCAGTGCAGCCTTCCGTGTTGCTAGAAATCATGCTCGAAATAATAGTGGGTCTGCTTCTTAACTCCAAAGGATGCACATCTCGGAGCGGCCTGTAGCGAGGCCCTGATCATCCGACCGTTGCACCATAGTGCAGACACTAAGTACAATACGCAATCCGTAATATTTACCACGCAATGTATACTCAGCTGAGAGACGTTTGTACTACGGACACGGACCGCCAGTCCTAGATCGCGATTCTGCTGAGAACACCCACGGAAAGTCTTGTTACAAAGAATGAGGTCGAAATTGCGTCACGGGGACGACTCACGCCAAATCGTATATGCACATGATGGCCCAGGTTACAAAGCAGCCACTACCTGCGACCTCTCGACACGTATTTTTCTAATACACCGCTACAATCATTCCCCCCTAAATTACCATGTCTAGAACATACACTTCGCAATGCGGCAAACGCACCATCCAACAACTTCCCATTCCAGCACGCAAAGGACACAATGCAATTGTGAGATCGGACTATCTGGAAGACATTGTCAACGCGATAGGAGAGTGGAGCTGTCAGCGAGTGGTTCTTGTTCACTCGAGAGCACTTGATGCCAACACGGACGTGGTGAAGAATCTCGAGGAGAAGCTGGGACACTTCGTTGTCGCGAAGAAGGCTGGTGTTGGAGCGCACTCGCCCTACGAGGATGTACTCGAAATTACAAAGCTGTTAAACGACACAAATGCGGATTGTCTGCTCAGCGTTGGAAGCAGTAGCTATTCAGATGCTTGCAAAATTGCAAGGTTGATGCAAGCAAACCTGGACCCTCACAACCTCACTCCAGAATCCATGGAAGCTCTTGTCGACCAGAAACAGGGCACAGTGGATGATCTCAAAGACCCCAAAATACGTCTTATACTTGTCCCTACCAGTCTAAGCGCAAGCGAATGGAACAACAAGTCATCGGCGACAAGTCCCACCTCACGCAAGAAGCAACATTTTGCCAGTGCTAATGCTGCGCCCGATCTCATCCTACTCGACCCTGAAGTCGCTTCAACATCGCCTAGGAAGCTCTGGCTTTCATCTGGCATGCGCGCTGTGGACCATTGTGTAGAAACGATGCTGAACGCTCAGTGCAAGACCGACGCCTTCCACCATATGGAAGATGCTCTGGCAGTACTCCTCAGAGGACTCAAGGACTATAAAGACGGAGAAAGCCAAGGCGACCACGACAGCCTTGTCGACGGCATTAATCAATGCCAGCTCGGTAGCAGGAACGCGATGATGGGTTTGTTGACCTGGAGCATACCCATGGGACCATCGCACGCAATCGGCCACCAGCTTGGCAGTATTTGTGGTGTAATGCATGGTATCACATCATGCATAATGCTAGCACCAGTGTTGCGATACACTTACGAGCGGAGCGAGAAGCAGAATGAGGTGCAGAAGAAGGTGCTGGACATCTGGAACAAGGTGCTGAGTACCAAAGAGGAGAGTCTCGCAGACGCAGTGGAGAATTTTGTCAGATCGCTGCAGCTTCCGCAGACCTTGAAAGAGGTAGATGTGGTGAATGACGACGACATTGAGAAGGTCGCTGAAGGTACTTTGACGGATGTGTTCGGAGCTCAGGAGGGTCTGCTTGGAAACAAGAATCAGGTTTTGGAAATTCTGAACATGGCAAAGGGGTGAGTTATGATGGGTTCGGTAGCAAAAAGTAGTCTACCGTCTTTCATTCCGACATCTTGATGTTAAAGGACTGAGACCGTGAGCAGCCGAACGACTGCCGGGGCATCTCCGCGTCGTCATCGGCTCATTAGTCAGCACTCGCGCAACATCTGCATCATCCATCCCACAATTGCCCACTGCCATCTCCACTCTTTCATCAACGCTTGTTTGCTCGCCAGAATCTCCACGTGCGCGAGCCTCAACGGTCGCCAACGGCTTACAAACGCTACCTCCACTGCAAAGGTTGGAGGGCCCGCAATGAAATGATTCGTGGATAACCAAGAGTCTATTAAGGAATTTAAAATACTCTAGAAGACTACTACTAAGAAAAATAAGACTTACTAACTTGCTAAGTTGTCTATCTCTTTAGGAGCCTAGAAGTTTTCTATACAGCTTATGTTAGGGGCTTTCTACCTTAGGCATGCTAACTCTTAGGAACACCTTAGAGCAACTATAGTTACCTCTTAGAGCCTACATAACACATATATATTGTCCTAAATTCTTAGAGGCTTAACCCCTAAGAATTTGTTTCTTATCTTATCTAATACTATATGTTTTTATCCTATCTCTCTTGCCTGCCTATAGTGCCCTTACAATTTAAATCCTTTATACTCTCTCTTAGAAAAGGCAGTTAAGAAATATCTAATTTTTTCTATACCTATTGTAATAGTTGGAAATTAATATTGCTAATATGCTACTAGTAATAATAACATACTAGGCTTATAACAGCCTAGCTCTAGTAGCAACCTAATAGATACCTAGAAGTATCCTATATATAATGTAGTAGTAAACTTATTACTACTAGGCATGCTCTAGGCTAAGACAATACCTAGTATATCTAATAACTAAGTATTAGGCCCTACTAAATTAGAAGACAAACAGGCTTACAGCTCTACTAGTTTTCTAACAGATATACTATCTCTTTTTAATTAGTTAAACCTAGCAACTAGTTTAAATATAGACTTTCTAGCTGCTACTAGAGCGCCTAGGGTAGAACCTATAGCTATTCTAACTACAGGCTAGCCTTTATTAGTTAAGCAACTTCTTAAGAACCTTTTTAAGGCAGAGCTTACTAGAGCTACTAAGGCTAAACTAGCTATCTAAAGAAATTAGATTAACTAAGCCTTATAAGCCCTAGGCCTAACTAAGAGTAAAAACTAGTTAGAACCTAACTAGCTAGCGTTTAATAAGGCTAGAAAGATTATCTAAGTATTAAATGATATTTAACCTAAACTTAAGCTAGGTACTAAAAGTAGAGCTCTATCTCTATAGTAAGTAGACTAGTAGATTAAGGATATTAAGACAGCCTTCTAATATGCATAGGTGTTAGAAGACTCTATTATAAGAACCTACTAGGCTATAGGTACTATTTAGTTTAGCATCTATTATAAACTAATCTAGCAATAGATTAACTAGAGATCTATCTAATTAGAGTCTAACCTTAAGGTAGAGAAGGAGTAACTTGTATAAGACTCTGTTTTTACTAAGTGTAAGAACTATACTTAGTTCTTTAATATTAAGTAGAGAGAAGGTAATATAGTTAACACCTTTCTAATACTATTAAATTGCTAGAAGTTACTACTACTATATAGCTTCTTTAAGTTTAATAATAGTACTAATAACTATAACTTTAAAATTACTTTTATATAGTCTAAAACCTTACCTTACCTCTAGCAGGAAATCTAGCGTAACAGTAGCCTAGATAATATCTAGCAATAGCAGGAGTTTAAACAAGCTCTTTATAATATAGAGATAGTAGCTTATTCTATAGTTACTTATAAGAGTAATAGGAACTAACTATAGTAAAATGTATACTGTATCTTCTAATTAGAAGAGAAATAAAAGGTATGCTAGTTATAGAGGTACACTATTCTATAGCTAGAGCAACAGTACTCTAGTAGCTACCTAGTCTAATAATAGTAATAATAGCTAGAGTAAAAACAAAGACTAGAGTAGCTAAAAGAGTTACTAGAAAAGCTGTAGTAGCTATAACTTCTACTACAAAGAAAATAACAATAGAAATTCCTAGTTAATAGAAAAGTTAGAAAAAGAAAAGCCCTAGTTACTAACTTATTCTAACTATAACTAGAGCCTAAAACTAGAGGGAAATAAACCTATATTACAGTTACTATATCCTTCTAAGACTCTAATAGGTCTCTAACACTGCTCTAAGCCCTCTATAACTTAGAAGTAGAGCTAAACCTTATTAGTTAGTAAGTAGTAGACAACTTCTACCTAGAATATAAACTGTTTTATTAAAAGCTAGTTGCTATATTTCTTAATAGTAACTACTTAGACATCTAATAACTCTATAATCTAACTATTAATTACCTAGACAGTAATAGTATAGTTAAATCTATAGGCTTGTAGAAGTTCTAGTTAGCTGCCTTTAAGAGGTATAACCTAGTACTAGGCTACTTATAATTAGTATCTGCTAACCTATATATCTGCTTCTCTAAAGGTATATTTAAGTAGTTCTTTAATAATATAGAGAGAGTGTATATTACTACTATATAGAATCTATTTTACTCTATAGAGCTAGAGAAAAGAGTATACCTAATACACCTAGGTAACCTAGTCTACTAGGTCCTAGAGGAGACAATTAACACTCTATTAGAAGGTAACTAGAAAGACAGTAGACTACTACTAGCCTAAGGGCTAAGCAGAGATGCTGTCCTTAATACAGAATACTTCTATAATAAGAGACTTCTTTAGCTTTAGAACAAAATGCTTAAAGTTGTAGACTACCTTTAGTATTATATTACGTAGTATCTAGATCTATTATAGCTTTCTAAAGTTATAAAAAAGCGTATAGTAGTAAGTATTATTTATAAGCCCTCTTAACACTTAAGAATACTACCTACAGGTATAGCCTAAGTTCTTCTAAATAGTAATAAAGACTACTCTTTAGTTAACTCTATAAATAACAAACTAGACCTAGAAAAGCTTAAGAATGTTTCTCTAGAGCTATACTATAAGTAGTTTATATTTAGTAAACACTAGTCTAGTATATTAGCACTATATTAGGATTATAATTACTCTATTAATATTAAGCTAGAGAGTAAGATACTAAACATGCCTATCTATAACCTCTCTAGAAAGGAGCTAGAAATACTACAGGCCTACCTTAATATAGTATAAAAGAAGAGTTAGATCTGTCTAAGTAAGTTCCTTGCTAGGGTACCTATCCTGTTTATGCTAAAGGCTAACAGTATACTGCAACTTTATATAGATTACAAGAGCCTTAATAAGGTTACTATTAAGAACTAGTATCCTATTCCTCTTGTAAATAAGATGCTAGACAGGCTATTAAAAGCTACTATCTTCTCTAAGCTAGATCTATATAATACCTACTATAGGCTCTAGATTAAGGAAGGTAATAAGTAGAAGACAGCTTTTAAGACTAGATACAGTTATTTTAAGTACCTAGTTATACCTTTTAGGTTAGTAAACACTCTAGTAATATTCTAATTCTATATCTAGTAAGCCCTAGAGGGCCTAATAGACTGTACCTGCGTAGTATTTCTAGATAATATCCTTATGTACTTAGAGTATAAGAAGAATTATTAAACCTATATTAAAGAGATTCTTAATTAACTTATTAAATAGGGGTTGTTCTATAAAGCAAGTTAATGCTTATTTATAAGAAAGTTAGTTAAGTTGCTAGGCTTTATTATTACGCCTAGTAGAGTAGTTATAGATCCTGTCTGCGTGCAAATAATCTAAGAGTAGCTAAAGCCTAAGAGATATAAGAATATCTAAGTATTTCTTAGCTTTACTAACTTTTACTAAAGGTTTATCTTTAATTGCTTTAGAATTATCTACCTATTAGTAGACTATATAACCTCTGCTTAGACGCTAGAGTTAGAGCTAGAAGTACGCTAGCAAATAGGTACAGCCTAGGTAGGGGTTAGGTATATTACGTAAGGTACCCTAGCCCTACCTAACCTCTACCTATGCTAACCTCTTGCTAAGAGAGTTAGGGTTAGGTAGAGTCTACATGTAGTAGAGGTAGGTGTAGAGTAGAGTCTATATGTAGTAGAAGTAGGTGTAGAGTAGAGTCTACGCTGGCAAATGGGTACGGCCTACTAGGGTGTATAGTAGGTGTAGGGGAGGGGCCGCACGGACCAGTAGTAGGTGTAGGGGAGGGGCCGCACAGACCAGTAGTAGGTGTAGGGGAGGGGCCGCATTGACCAGGAGTAGGGTCAGGATAGGGGCCGCATTGACCAGTGGTAGGTGTTGGGTTGGGTAGGGGGTACCCAAGGGGCACCCAACTGTGATAATTATACGTGATATCACTCAGATCTCTCGGGTCTCTCTCAGATCTCTCTCAGATCTCTCAGGTCTCTCTCAGATCTCTCGGATCTCCCGGATAAGTTGAGAATCGATCTGATCTGACTGGCTGGATCTCTCTCAGATCTGTCGGATCTCCCGGATGAGTTGAGAATCGATCTGATCTGACTGGCTGGATCTCTCTCAGATCTCTCAGATCTCTCTCAGATCTCTCAGATCTCTCAGATCTCTCTCAGATCTCTCAGATCTCTCGGATGAGTCGGATCCTCCATCACCTGATGTACCCAACACCTACCACTGGTCTGTGCGGCCCCTCTCCCGCCCCTACTCCTGCCATATGTGGAGCCTGCCCTACACCTACCTCTACCACATGTGGACCCTGCCCAGCCCCAACCCTCTTGGCAGGAGGTTAGCGTGGGTAGGTGCTGGGTAGGGGTAGGGTACCTCACGTGACGTACCCAACCCCTACCCAGACCGTACCTATTTGCCAGCCTAGTAGAGTCTATATATAGTAAGGGTAGGTATAGGGTAGAGGCTGCACAGACTAGTAGTAGAGGTAGAGAAGGAGCTACACAGACTAGTAGTAGAGGTTAGGTACATTACATAATAGTATATATACACCTAAGAAGCTACTTCTTTACTTCTAATTTAGAGTGCAGGGTTTAAAGATTTGTTATACATATTTATTATAGTAGTAATAATAGATTATATATAAGTATGTATATTAAACAATCTAATTGTATAAGAACCTAGAGTACCTGCATATAAGTATAAACTAACTTAGCATATCTAAATAATTAGATAGTTTAAGCAAGAAGCTTTTTGTAGTATTACCTAGCTAGAGACATATTCTTTATTATTATAGTTACTTACTTAGTATAAATAGTATTTAAGTTAATATCTGTTTGTATTAGCTACATTTTCCTAATATAGAGCTTTTATATACCTTTAAAGATACTAATAAGAAAAGATTTAGTAGCTTCTTAAATAGCCTCTAGAGCTACAGCTCTAAACTGCACACTAGTTAGGCAATCTTACGCAATTTTACAAACTAGGCATAAGAATACTACCTTAGAAATAATTATGTTAGTAGACTTCTAGTATTAACAGATTTCTGAAAGCGCAATAGCTATAGTAGAATTAGTAACTAAATATAATAAAAGACTGTAATAACTTACTGCTAGATTTGTTATAGCGCTTAGCTCTAACTGTTGTAAGTGTTATAGGAGGCACCTTGCAGGCAGCCTTAGTAGCAAGCTGTTTTCTAGGTGCTTTGCTGCTAGTTCTAGTATTACCTCTACCTTAGGTTAGCTTTGCTTTATTTAGGTAGCTTCTAGCTATAGCGCTAACTATAATAGAAGGCTATAATAATAGAGAGCTAGTGTAAAAGAGTTATTGTAGTGTAGTTGTCTATAGTAGTATAGTTATAGAAGAGAAGTGTAGTTATAGGTAGAGAAAGGTAAAAGTAGAATTTGTTAATAGTTAAATTAGTTAATATGCGCGCAGAGGTCTGTGCACTACTAGAGATTATTATATTATAAGTACTTAAATTTAGTATATTTATTAGCAGCGTGCTAGAACTCTAAGCCTGTAATAGAAATCTGTAATAACTTGTTAGCTTATAGAGCTAAACATAAGGAGTTGTTTTATTCTATTCTTAACTTAATACAACCAATATTTGCTAATCTACAGCAGTTTGCAGCACTAAGCAAATTTTAATATTTATATTTAGGTTTGCACCTTGTAGAGCTACTACCTAGTGCAAGAACACTAAAATCTAGCATATATAAAGAGAATTTACAACTCCTATATATAGAGAAGACTATAATAATAATCTATAAAAACTTACAGGTAGTATAAAGACGCTATGCGTATTCTTCTAATACTAAGTATATTAAGATTAGAGCTATATACGCAATATTATAACTGTTATAAAAAAATACTATTGCATTAGCGCTAGTAGGATAGAGGGGCCTTAATTACGTGCTATCTAGTAAAATATACTTACCTAGAGCTTGCTAGCACTACAATATAACTACTAATATTACTACACACCTATACTACTACACTACTCTACTCTTTCTGTGTAAGCACTACGTTATTATAAGCCTCTATTATAGTTAGCACTATAGATCTTCAGCCTAAGGATATTAAGAAGGGGAAGAAAGATAAAATAATAACTTTAGTAATTGCTACAGGTACTTGTATACTACCTAGCTTTACTACTTAAGAGTAGGATAAGCTTATCTAGGTAGTTATTACAGCTTATTATAACAGTTAGCGCTAATAATACTAGGGGTTCTACTCTTAAGATAATAAGATTAATTATGTCCTTAACTTCTAAGGCTAAGCTAAATCTGCTAGCTAAAAGATTAGCACTACAGTCCTGTTTAAAGGTAAACTTAGTAACAGTGCCTACGTGATTTAGTAGAGAGATAAAGCTGCAAGCCTTACTAGAGAGGAGTTAGCTATTAAGAAGGCAGAAGATGCTAACTAGGCAGTAAAATTCTAAGCTAGAACAAAGTTACAACTACTACTAGCTTATAAGTTAGCAGCTTTTAAGACACAAGCTGTAATAGTAGCTAAGGCTAAGGAAGATGTTGCTTAATAATACTTTAAGTTAGGTACTAGTAGTAAGTTATTATAGCTTCTTATTACAAACGTGTACTAACCCTTAACAGCTAAGTAGCTTTAAAATAAGCTAGAGGCTGTCTATAAGAAGTAGGATAGTCTAGAGCATAAAATTAATCTTTATGCACACTAGATAGCCCTTAGCAACTATAGAGAACTTGCTATAGATAAGCTAGCAACTAGTAACACTCTCTAAACCTAAGGCTAAGGCAAAAAATAGCTCTTTTCTAAAGGCAGTGTGCTTAAGAAGCTACTTTAGTAAGAGTATAAGCAGGGTCTTTAGAAGCTTATAAGTAACACTTTTAAAAGTAAGGAAGAGAAAGAAGAGTAGATTGCCTTCTAAGATTAGATATTGCTAAAGAGCATAGCAATTATAACTAATAACAACTAGAAGTAAGTTATTACATTCTATTATTACATCTACTTACTAATTATATTAGGAAAACTAATCTTCTAGATCTCTTAGATAGGATAGATAGTAATATTTAGCTTACAGGCTACTGCCTGTATATTACAGCTTCTAACAAAGATAAGTGTAAGAAGAAGATTAAAGAATCTAATACTAAGCTTAAAGAGTATTTTTAGTCTATGCTAAATAAGTATAAGACTAATAAGCAGTTCTACTAGGCAATAAATAAGGCAGATAAAGCAGATAAGGCAGATAATAATAATAATAAGATAGAGATAGAGAGTAACTAAGATTAGATGTGCTTCTAGCGTTATAGCCTAGTATTACAGCTAATTAACACATTTAATACCTGTTGCACAGACTTCTAAGACATTTATATCTTTGAATTTCCTTATCTCTACCTAACTAACAACTTAGTATAGTAAATTAAATCTATAGTTAGCTCTTATTCTGTAGATAAATACTAGCGCTTTCTTTAGACCTTATATTTCTAGAGTTGTAGCTTCCTCTTCTATAAAGCCTTCTATAAAGTAATTTGTACATCTTTTTTACTTCTAAGCTTGTTACGCAAATTTCTTACAGCTTTTTATTATATATATAGCATTACTATCTCTAAACTTAGAGTCTTCTTACTCTAGCCTACCTAAAATCCTTTTGTCCTATACCTTTTTAGCTTATTAACTTGTTAAAGGTGCTTTTCTAAGTCTAGTATCTCTTCTTAAGCAGCCGCGTTCTATAGACCTAGATTACTAAGAGCAACTTACAGCCTAGGATAAGTAGTAGGGAAGCACAACATAGAGAAGCAATACTACTAGCAGAAAACTAAATTAGGATGCTCTATCTTACTTTAGTAAAGTCTAGAAGCACTATAGAGAAGCTGCTAAGATAGAAGATAGTTACCTACACGTTTACTGTTATAACTGTAGCTAAGCACTCTAGCACCTAGCTATAAAAGCTGTTAGGATAAAGTACCTGCTTTAGCACCTTAAAACTTAAGCCTGCAGAGAAACTAAAAGTCCTACTTATACTTTACTAGACCTCTACTTATGTCTACACACTACATGCTAAAGAAACTAGAATTAGTCTTCTACTATTCTAGGATACTCTTATCTAGCTTTTAAAGAAGAGCTTGTTTACTTTGTTACTAACAACAAAATCTCTTTTTAAGCAGTAAAGCATCTATTATTCTAATATTTTATCTACTTTCTTAGGCCTAAGGCTGTAATAATTACTTGTTATAAATTTAGCTAGATGTTCTAAGCTTAGTTTAAGGCTGCTAAAGACAGACTTCTCTAGGATCTTAGATTAAGTACTAAACTGTCTATTACATTAGACGTCTAGACAGCAAGTAATTACCTAAGTTTCTTAGCTATTAAGGGCTACTATATTAACAAGAGCTAGAAACTATAAGAAGTTCTTTTAGACTTTATTCTAATGCGTAGAAAACATACTAGCTCCTCTATAGCATAGTAAGTTCTCTAATTTCTACAAAGAACTAAAACATTAAGATATTTGTTAGGTGTTTGTTATAACAACGCAAGTAATAATAGCACTTTAACACAGTTCTTATAAGAGTTGCTAAAAGAGCGCAACATTACCTAAAATAAAGAAGAGAACACTATCTCTTGTTTTATATATATTATTAACCTTATTATGTAAGACATTATACTATATCTTAGGCTTAATATACTAGAAGAGATAGAGAATATAGAAAGACTACAGAGACGTTATATTTAAGGCATTGTTAATAATATGTCTATTCTAAACTCTCTTTGTAAGGTATTTGTTCTTTATTATATACGTTTATTATATTCTAAGTGCTATATAGATTTAAGCTATCTGCATTGCAATAGACATTTTACTATAACAATTTAAGAGATTTCTTATACTGCAGAGTAATTTACTAGCAAATTAACAACTTTTAGTTATTTAGGATGTTAAGACTAGGTAGAACTCTACATATAATATGTGTAAGCGCGCACTTAAGCTCTAGCCTTATATTAATAAATAGCTAGAGCAAGAAATTGCACTTAAGGCTACTAGTTGCAAAGGACGTGCTTCTACTTATATTAACAGAGTAGAAGCTGATTTTAAAGACCTTAAGAACCTTCAACTTATAGTAACTAAGTAGCAGTACCTACAGGCTTTTACAAAAATACTATAATAATTTAAAAAAGCAACTAATTCTCTAAGCAGGACTTAAAGACTGCAAATTCTATTTATCTAGATAATGTACAACTAACTGTTTAATTACCTAGATTAGATAATCTATAAGGTTAGTAACAACTTTAGTTAAGCTAATAACTTAGAGTAGCTTAGAGTTATAAAGGCAGCTGCAGAAATAGGTACTATAAAACTGTCTAAGTACTATTTAAGAACAGGTAAGAGTTAAGGTTTCTTATTTAACTGTATAACTATCTTAGATCTAATACAGAAGCTTACTGCGTATAAAGTAAAGTTATTACAGTTAGTTATTACAGTTCTCTACTAACTGTCTACCTAGAACAACACCTAGAACCTTTAAGATAAATATATGTACTAAAACTAATTCTTTAACTATATAGCGTGTTATAATAGTATTAGTTCTAGTAGCTCTACAGTAGTATAAAACACTCCTTCTTAGCAATTTAGAGAAGATAATTAGTTCTAAAGGCTAGCAACAACTACCTAGCAAGCTAGCAGGAGCTTCTTAAGTTTAGGTTTATCTAATAAGAATAGGTATTAAACTTAGCAGAAAGGTAAGGCCTATCTTAGCACTCCTCCTGTTTAACTAGTAGAAAACTTTAATCTACTAGAATAGTAGGAGACAAATACTGTAAATTACCTACAACCTACTTGTATAGTAAAAGATATACTTTTAGTACTACTTATAGAAGTAGAAGTTAAGTAAGTGTTTAACACTGTAAGAGATGTAATTAGAGATTAACAGCGTAGGCTTAAGGCTATAAAGATACGCTAGATTATAATTCTTAAGAATTATTTCTCTCTAGAGCAGTAGTAAGAAGGAGAGAAGAAGGAAGGAGGCCCTAAAATAGATAAGGTAGAGGATCTTTTCAAGCTAACTGCTTGTTCTAGTGTAGATACAGAGGATTGCTCTAGTGCTAATACAGAGGTTTATTTAAGTAAAGATATAGATAATTGTATAAGTAAAGATAAAGAGGTTATAGAGGTAGAAGATAACAGCAGTAGTGCTAAGGAGGAGCTTCTAGTAACACTATCTTAGTAAGAAGCAAGACCTTAGAAAAGAGCTAAGCTAATGTAGTACTAGTAAATCCTAGATTTATAGTTGTAATAAATAGCTATTACAACTTCCTCTCCCTATAACTATAATAAATAGCTGTAATAACTATCTCTTACTGTAACTATAATAAACTGTAACTATAATAAATAGCTGTAATAACTATTACTTACCTTATACTAGTTCTCTAGTACCTTTACTACTTATATTAGATGTATATATTTAACAATAGGACTAAGATAAGCGCACTACCTACCTCTACTCTACTCTACTCTACTCTGCCTCTACTACTAGTCTGTGCAGCCTCTACTTTGCCTCTACTACTAGTCTATGCAGCCTCTACTCTGCTCCTACTCTTAGCCTGTGCAGTCTCTACCCTGCTTCTACTCCTAGCCTGTGCAGCCTCTACTCTACACCTACTACTAGTCTGTGCAGCTCCTACTCTACACCTACTACTAGTCTGTGCAGCTTCTACTCTATACCTACTATACCTTATAGTACGCTGTACCTATTTGCTAGCGTAGCTAGAAGACTCTACTTTAATAAAGAGGGAGAGAAGAACACTAGTAAAAACCTAAAAAGGCCTAATAAGATAGTATAAACTATAGAGTTAGCTAGAGAAAGTATACTAGGCCTTCCTTACTATTAGAAAGAAGTTTACTAAAGCACTTATACTACAGCACTTTAACTCTACTAAGCTAATTAAAGTCCTTACTAACATATTAAACTTTGCTATAGCTGCTATACTACTGCAACTATAATTATTAGAAGTACTAATAGAATAATACTAGAAGCTAGTAGTGTTCTAAAGCAGGAAGTTCTAAGGCCTATTAATTAGATAGTATACCTATAATAAGGAGTTAGCTATAATTATTAAAGCGTTTAGGTAGTAGCAATACTACCTTAAGCATGCCCTATTAACAATCTAAGTACTCTTTAATTATAACAACCTGTAGTACTTTATAACTATAAAGAAGCTCTCCTCTAAGTAAGTACACTAGGTAGAGGAGCTAGCTAGATATAACTTTAAAGTTAAATATAAGCCTAGACTAGAAAACTCTATAGATAGCCTATTAAGGCATCTAGATTATATAAAGAGACTAGTTATTAGGGAGTAGCAGGTATTACAGTATGCTATACTACTAACGCTCTAATAGAAGCTTTAAATATAGACTGTCTAGAAGTCTAAAGCTTAAAATATTAAATAGGTAACTAGAGTAATAGGTAGCTCTAGTAAGAGTCTTAGAAGATTCTAGCAACTCTCTAAAACTGCCTCTAAGGAATTCTACCTATTAATAGGTACTAGAAATACGTCTCCTTTAGCTCTAAACTAGCTATCTACAGGCTATAGTAGCTAGAGTTAATCTAATTTATTTAAAGCTTAGGAACCTAGCTTTAATATTATAGAAGCTCTTCTTTATAACCTTAATAGACAAGTTAGGTTACCTACTTACCTTATAAATAATACTACGTAAAGTAAATCTGTATATGCTCTAAACACTCTAAAACACTTAACTAACTATATTAGATAGGTTTAGAAGCAGAATACCACTTATAAATTGCTAACAAGTTAGGAAGTAAGTAGAGTAGCTAAGAGTTACTACTACTAGAAGGTTAACCCTAGTAGTATCCTGCGTAGCAGTAGAAAAGTATAGATTTTCTAAGATATAACTCTTTACTAAACTATTCTTATAAAGAACTATAATAACTCTATAGAAGGTTACTATAGTTATAAAAAGACTACCTAGCTATTAAAACAAAAGTACTATTAGCTAAACCTAAAGAAGAATGTATATAACTATGTTTAGTGTTATACAGCATACTAACTAAATAAGATCTACAGGCACAAACTATAGAGGCTGCTATTTCTACTTCTAGTACCTAATACACCTTAGTAGTATTACTCTCTAGACTTTATAACAGACCTACTAACGTAAAATAATAACTAAGAGAATAAGTATAACTTAATTCTAGTTCTAATTAATAGGTTTAGTAAGTATATCTAGTATCTACCTATAACTAAGACAGTTATATTCTAGAGGGTAGCTAAACTACTACTTAGGCAGTAGGTTCTTAAATATAGTCCTCTTAATAACCTAATATTAGACTGTAGATTAGTATTTACTAGTTAATTCTAGTCTAATATCTACTATTATTTAAAGATTAACTATTACTGTAGTACAGCCTTTTACTTATAGACTAATAGATAGATAGAGTACTAGACCTAAGAGTTAAGAACTTATCTATATATTCACATAAACTACTAACAGTATAACTAGGTAGACTTATTACTATATACAGAATATACATACAACTTAAAAGCTTACTTAGTATATAAAGAATCTTCTATTAAGGTAGTATACAGAATTAACCCTTAGAGCTTTAATAGAGTTTTAAATAAGCACTAGCTACACTATCTTCTAAAAGCCTAGGTTGATAGAAGAAAAGCACTAAACCTCTGCTAGCAGGTAATTAAGCAGCTAAAGCAGTAGTATAATCTATAAGTAGCAGTAAAGAATAGCTTAGAGTATGCCTAGAAGAGTGATTCTTGTTAGTATAATACTAAGTAGGCAGACAGACACTTTACTAAAGGTAAGCAAGTTCTACTCTAAGCAAAGAACCTAACAACTAACTAACTATTTAAGAAGTTTAACGCCTAGTAATTAGGTCTCTTCACTATTATAAAGAAGATTAGAAAGCTAGCTTATAAGCTAGACCTACTACTATATATAGATAGAGTACACCTAGTGTTTAATATATTATTACTTAAACTATAGAAGAAACTCTTTATAGAGAAGAAGTTCTAGCTAGATCCTATATAAATTCTAGAGGATGCTCTTCTAGCAGAGGAGTATAAAGTTAAAGGAATTCTATAGTACTGTAATACTTAAGCTTACAGGTAAGAGTACTTAGTAAAGTAGCTAGGTTAGCTAAATAAAGAAGCTACTTAGAAACTACTAGAGAACCTTAACTACTATAAGGAAATTCTTAAAGAGTACCTTAAGACAGCAACTAATATATTACAGCAATCTACTTGTAAGTATAAGGCTAAGTCTAGAGCAAGTTAAAGTAATCTAAACCTGCTTTAGTAGAAGAGGAGTTAACTAAGGAAGTCTTTCTAGGATAATACTTATACTATAAAACTATAGGCAATATATTAACCTAGAGTTACTATTCTAAGGCTGTAGATTAGCCTAGTAACTATCTAAGGTAGAGAATAAGAGTCTTAAGAGCATTAGAGTAGGTATAGAAGTTTATATAGTTATTTATATTTAATCTATTACTATATATTATCTAAAAAAGCAACCTAAAATAAGAAGACCTTATAAGTCTCTAGTAGAGCTAAGATTAAAGTCTGGACTACTTTAATAATAATACTTAGAAGTCTTCTAAGCTACAGGCTTAGTTAGTAAAACTATTAACTACTAGAAGAGAGCAGCTAGAGTATTCTTAGCAGAAGGTATATTAGTACTATAGTAGTACTAACACTTCTCTACACCTCTAGTAGCACTATCCTACTAGAATATATACTTAACATCTACATTAATAACTATATTAGAGGCTGCCTTCTAGCTAATAGTACCTAAGGCTGCCTATATAAGTTAGCTATAGCAAAGGTAAGAATGTTAAGAAACTTATATTAAAGTACTATAGGTTATACTTACGTAAAACCTAGCAAGCTTTATTATAGTCTACTAGACTTAAACCTAAGTCCTTTATATAGTGTTAGGAAGCAGCCTTATAGTTATAGTACTAAGACAGTAGGCCTTAGTATAGTTAAAAGCAGTCTGCTAGTAGTGCTTGGTTATAGCTAGAACGTTATCTTTAGTTATAGTGTTGCCTTATTAAGTAGTTTCCTTATTTATCTTATGTTTAGCTTACTTAATAAGAAAGTTAAGCATATCAATAGCATAGTAGAAGTAAGGCGTGATCTATACAGATTAGCATTAGGTAGGCACTAGACAGAGTTCTAGACTTACTTAATATATCTACTAGTATTACTGCCTAAGTATCTGTAATATATACTAAAGTTATTCTTACGTGTATAGAGCCTCTTAGAATGCCTAAATAACCTATACAAACAACTTAATTATTCTATTAGAGTTAGAGCTAGACTTAGTAGATAGCTTAGTTACGCACCTATAGTACTAAAACTAAGTAAAAGAAGACTGCAGAGCTATGTTGTTAGGTAACACGTATATAAAGTCTAGTAACTTAGTATTATTAATGTGCAAAGACAAAGGAGGTATAAATATAAAGAAGTAGAGTAGAAAGTGTAGAAGTAGAAGTAGAGTGCAGATAAGAAAGAAAAAGTTAAGGTATCTACTCTTTATATACTACAACTCTCTTACTTTTCTCTACTGCCCTACTAACGTCCTGCTGTCTTACTACCTACTTTCTAAACAATTAAACGCCTAAACTTTATATAGTTAGTAAAGAATATTACACGCCTAATAGGACACTTACTATACGTCTACAAAGCTCTAAGTCTAGAGTAAATAACTACTAACTTTATAATAAGACATAGCTAACACTAGGTAATTAGCAGATAGATTCCTATAATAGAACTAATCTAAGTATAAAGTAACGCCTAATATTATTATAACAAGCTACCTATACATAGTATACTGCCTAGTGTTAGGCCCTAAGGCAAGGTGCACTAAACGATAAAGTAATAATTTAAGTAATAATAATATAATTAAGAATAGAGATGTATAGTTAACTGTAGACTGTTTAATACTAGGCATTAATGTAGTACAAGGGACTATTTATACTAGGCTTAACCTAAGATAAGTTACTCTATAATAACTCTCTAAAGCGTTAGCTATTAGGCTAATAATATCCTCTTTCTTAGGTTAATTATTCTAATTAACTAAATATTAGACTAATAGGCCCTAGTAGAGGACGTTATAGTCTAATGTAGTCTGCTGTAGTATATCCTGTGCTAACTAACTAGAGGCTTAAATTTCTACCTTTACTTAGGTGCGTGCCTCTTTTTTTCTCTCTTACCTTTACTGCTAATTCCTGTAGTAAGGGCATAGCTGCTCTAGCTGTAAGTAGAGTACTATATATAACGCTCTGTTCTATTAATCTAGTCTATTCCTCCTATATTCTACTACCTTCTTTAGTAAGTTTCTCTAAAAATTAACTTTTTACTCTTTCTTTTACTTATTCCCTTTCTAGAGTATTATGCGCTATTCTAGCGCATATTAGCTAAGATAGGTGCCTTTAGGTAGAAAAGAGTCTTTCTAAGATCTTTTATTGCTAACTAGTATAAAGCAGCCTATTCTGCGCAATTCTAGGCTATAGCAGATTATACTTGCCTATATAGGCCTTAGCCTTACTCTTCTTATCTATTATAGACTTTACACTTATATTTAATAATATAGCTAACTATACTCTTATGTCTATCTATATCTATATCTACTGTATTACCTAGTTTAGCACTTTAGAGTGTTATATAGCTAGTATAGTTAGCTACTACCTTCTTCTAATTACTAATAAAAATTAGTAGATTTACTAGTCTTAGCTCTTTAAGCTTAAGAACAGAGATAGTATTATTATAATCTACTAGAGACAGAAAGGATTTACCTAATTATAGAAGCTACAGCACAGTAATTATAACAACAGAATAAATATAAGTAAGCAACAGATATAGTGTTAGTACCTAGTAAGAGACTAAGAGGATATATAACTTAATTAGGGCTTAGTATAATTAGTATAATTAGTAATTAGTGCAATTAGTGCTTAGTGTAATTAGAGAATGCACAATACTAATTAGGCTGTATTACTACTATAATTATTAAAGTATATAGTTTGTAGGAACATAACTCTTATAGTTTATATTTAACCTTGTTAATTAACTTTGTTATTAGAATATCTTAACCCTGCTTTTAGAATAGATAGTCTATTCTATATTCTTCTTTACACCCTAAGTAGCTAAGATCTTAGATATATACTACTTACTTCTTCTAGTTCCCTACTCTTGTATTTATCCCTAACACCGAATTAAATAATTACTTACAGACTTGGTCTAAAGTGTAAAACTTAATATTTTAAACACTTCTAAGATAAGTACTTTAGAAACCTATGCTACCTCTAGCAGCTCTTACTTAAACAACGTTAACATAGATACCTCTATAACATTTAGCACTATAAACGTTGCTAAGCCTAATACCTATAATAGCAACTAAAACAAGCTTAATAACTATCTTCTCTAGTTTAACTTATTCTTTAAATTTTAAGAAAGTAAGATCTCTAATAATAAGCGTGTTATACTAGCTGTAAGTTATATATATAGCAACACTTTTAAAGAGATTAAGCCTTTTCTCTAGAAAGCTATGTTAGATAAATGCCCTAATAAAGCATTATTCTAGTTTAATAACTTTAATAAGTTTAAGAAGTTAGTTAAGCTAATCTTTAGAGTCTTAAATAAACTAGCTATTATATATTGCAATAGCTAACGTATTAAACAAACTTAGTCTACTGCTAACTATACTACTAAGTTTTAACAACTTGCTGCTAATATAGAGTAGAGTAACACTACGTTAATAACTATGTTTAAATAAGGCCTTAAGCCTAAAGTTAAGGAGGAACTAATTGTAAGGAGCTGACCTCTGAGGGAATTTGCTAGTAAAATACAAGATGGATTTGATAGAGGACAACCTCCGGGACGGAGGTTGCAGAGTTTTTATAACTCCGTTTCGGACACGTCAGCTCCGTGGCGGAGCTTTAGTCCATGCTGGGAAGCGCGAGCCGGAGTAATGCCGAGGCGGTGTACGCCGAGGAGCCAGCACCTGGGCCTAGCCCGTTACAGCTTTAGTCTATGCTAGAAAGCGCAAGCTAGAGTAATACTAAGGCAGTATACACTAAGAAGCTAGCACCTAGGCCTAGCCTGTTACAGTAAAAAGTATTAATATTATTTCTAGTATCTTCTAGAGGATTATTTAGATCCTTAAAAGGAATAGAGGAGTTAGACTTATTATCTAAGCTATTACCTTAAGAAGGCAGCGTGTTCCTAGAAGGTAGATTATTGTGCTTATTACTAGAGACAGCAATTAAATTGCCTAATCTAATTATTACAAAATAACTGCAACATAACAGAAAGAATAGATTAATAAAACTAAGAAGCGCTAACTGCAGTGAAAAATTAGATTTAGAAGTAAGAGAGAAAGAGAAATTATGTAGATAGGTAATTATTTAGAGTGTAAACGCGTTTTGCAATGCACGTTAACAAGCCTGTTTACTCTATACCTATAATAGGAAACTCTAACGTTATCCTTTATATCTTATAACAACACTACCTTTGTAATTACAATAATAGCTATTATAGTAATAATTCTTAATTAAAGCATGCTTAGGAAGTATATTGCAGTAAATACTGCTTAGATTAGTAATTATTAAATCTAGATTACTAATTTTGTAATCTAAGTCTAGATACGCTAAGTTACTAGCGTTAGATTAAGAATATATAAACAATTAGGTTAAACTAATAGATTAGTAGAAGAATTTAATATCTCTTTCTTACTTATTAATCTTTTATCTCTTAAGTCTTTTAACTTTTACACTTACCTATATAGGTAGCTTTTTAAGGAAGCTATAAGTAAAGAGATTACTACTCTATACAACGTAGGTACCTAGAAAGTTATTAATTTACTTACTAGAGATAATAAGCTACTACTAATTAAATAGGTGTTTATGAATAAACTAGATTAGAATAGCTACTTTCTTAAGTGTAAGGCAGGGATTATAGTATATAGAGATCTCTGATTTATTAACATAATCTAGTCTACCTATATAGTAATACATGCTGCTAGATCTTTTAGAGCTGCTATAGCAATTACAGCTAAATTTAACCTAGAGATTATATAGTATAACATTGTTAGAGCCTTCTTATACGCTTATAGAGATTACTAGCTAGTAGTAACGTATAAGCTACTAGATAGGTATAAGATACCTAGGAAATGTGTTTAGCTTAAATCAGCACTATATAGGTTAAAAGACTTACCTCTTCTATAGTATAAAGAGCTTTCTTAAATACTGAAAGTAACTAGGCTTATAGTATCTAAAGAAGAGCTTTATTTGTTCTTTAGCAGTAATTACTAGATACTACTGCTCTTCTATGTTAATAATATACTAGTAATATACTACTCTACCTAGATCTTAGAAGCTAAGTATATTATAGATATAATTGCAGCAGCTTATGTAATTAAGAATTAAGAACTAGTCTAATAGTTTCTTAATATTAAAGTAGTTAGAAACTAGAAATAGCAGATAATAACGCTTGTGTATAATAAGTATATTAATAAAATTACTAAGAAGTTTAAATTTAATAAAACAGGAATCTTTCTATATACTCTACTCCCTACTATAGATCTAGTAAAGAGCACTAGAAAAGCTACTAGGTAGAAATTTAAGAGCTATTAGGAAAGAGTAGGATTAGTGCTATACACTGCAATTATACTACGTCTAGATATAGTGTTTACAGCAGCTAAACTATTTCTATACCTTACTAATCTAAGTAAGAAGTATTTTAAAGTAGTACACTAGATAATCGTTAACTTATACTAAACTAGGTATTAGTTAATCTAGTATAGTAGGCATAGTAAAGCTAAGCTGCTTATTTACAGTAATGCCTTATTTGCTAATAATATAAAGACTTAGTAATCTTTATATAGATACCTTATAATGCTATTTAGTAGGCTAATAGTATAAAAGGCGTTCTACTAAGCTACTATTACTACCTCTACTACTAAGGCAGAACTTTTAGCACTTAAGTATATTACTAAAGAGACTATAGCGCTTAAACAGCTATTTACTAAGCTTACACTAATTCTAGAAGCTACTTAAATAATCTTGTATAATAACTAGTAAATAATTAAGCTAGTAGTTAGAGAGAATAAGTGTATAATAACACAGCTATGCTATATAGATATATAAAATATATAGTTATAATAGAAGCACGCTGCAGGTATATTTAAAGTACTTTACCCTTCTACTAATAGTATACTAGTAGATAGATTAATAAAAAATCTATTAAAGCAACAGTTTAAGAGGTTTAGAGACTAGCTTAATTTTAAGAATATAATTATAACAGTTATAAGAGAGTAAGAAACAGGTATATACATAGATTAGAAGAGAGAATAGAGTATTATTAAGGAGCAAAGCTCTATAGCCTTAGGCCTAATCTAAATAGAAAGAAGTTTACTAATAAACTTATTAATAAGAGTATTAATAAGCTTAACAGCTCTTTTCTTATAGCACTTACCTAGAGCGTAGGCCTTATCCTTGTTAGTAGCAGCGTTAGTAGTAAAGGTAGAAGTAGTAGGTGTAGGTAAGAGCAGCTTAGAAGAGGAGAAGAGCAGCAGAGAAAAGCTATAGGCAGCAACTGCTACCTTAGCAACTACTAACACTATACAGAACTTAGTTCTTAATTTTTTAAGAGCTAAGTCTAAGAGCTGGAGATTATACTATATAGCTGCTAGAAGCTTACAGGCCTTAGAGAGAGTAAGTAGAAAGCTATATATATTAGCAGGTAAGTAGTAAATAGAAGAGTAGAAAGATTTTACTAGAGGTTGTAGTTGTACCTAAAGGCGTAGTGCTAGTAGCAAGAGCTGCTACCTAAGTAATTATAGTACTTACTATATAAATAACGTACTCTATCACCGAGCCGGTTATGTTACCGAACCGGTCAAAATCTGCTAAGACCAACACAACTCCGCACTTCACAGTATGTCTTAACAACATTATGACTTATTGCTTCAACACGAAGGGAGACTGCAGCTTGCTCTCTAGGCCTATAATACTGGACAGTTTCAGAGCCATTAGGCTGCTGCTGCTGCATTCAACGTTAACCAACGCAGGCTCTCTGAACGCGCTAATAATATTCCATTTCGACTCAACGTACGCGCAAACTGCCAGAAGCTCACTGCAACTAAAGAGCAGGCAATTGTCTAATATATCCTTAACCTTGATTCGCGAGGGTTTGCGCCTCAGCTGTGTGAGGTGGCAGATATAGCTGATAAACTGTTGGGTGTGCGTGGTGGGGAGCCTGTAGGTAAACTCTAGGCTACAAGATTTGTAACGCGTTTAGATCAGCTTAAGATGGCGTTTAACCGAGCAAAGGACAGACAGAGGATACTGCAGGAAGATCCTAAGGTAATCAACGCGTGGTTCATGCTGGTAGAGGGTACTAAGGCCAAGTATGGCATCTACAACAACGACGTGCACAACTTTAATAAGACTAGGTTCCAGATAGGCGTGATAGGGTCAATAAAGGTCGTCATAGGCGCTGAGAGACGCGCTCGACCTAAGCTTGTTCAGCCAGGCAATTAGGAGTGGGTTACAGTTATACAGAGCATCTGCGCTGCTGGATATGCAACCCTGCCTTTTATCATCTACAAAGGACGCATCTACATCTCTGCCTAGTACAAGGAGACGGATATACCGCACGATTAGAAGCTCTCTGTCTCTGAGAACGGCTAGACAAATAACGCGCTTAGCCTTAAGTAGTTAAAGCATTTTAACGCGCATACAAGAGCGCGTTAGAAGGGGTCGTACAGGCTGCTTATCTTGGACAGCTATAAGAGCCACCTTAACTAGGAGTTTAAGGACTATTGCCTAGAGAACAAGATCCTTACTCTCTGCATGCCACCTCACTTATCACACATCCTCCAGCCGCTTGACGTGGTCTGTTTCTCGCCGTTGAAGCGTAAGTACTCCTAACGCGTCCAGGACTTGGCACGCTGACGCGTCTTCCACATCAACAAGGAAGGCTTCCTTCCAGCCTTTAGAGACGCGTTTCTTGACGTGTTTACAAAGGCCAACTGTCAGAAGGCCTTTAAGGCATCAGGGCTAGTCCCTACTAACGCGCAGGTAGTGTTAGATTGCCTTAAGGTGCGGCACTGTACCCTACCAGCACCCCCTCTACTAGAGACACTGTGGCAGTCAAGGACTCTAAGCAATACACACGAGTTTGGGTCTCAGTTAAAGCTTGTACATGACTCCTTTACCCGGTCACCAGTCACAGCTTAGGCTAGCTTCTCTTAGCTTATTAAAGGTGGTGAATTAATACTGCACCAAAACGCGCTTTAAGCTGCTCGCATTACTGAGCTTAAAGAGCAATTAGCAGTTATAACTAGGAGGAAATCGCGCAAGCGAAAGCAGATTTAGCATAGCGGCACACTTGAGTACGGCCTAGCAGCATCACAGGTAGCTGCTGAGGTGTCTGTAGCAGCTCAGCCGTCAAAGAAGACTTGTGGTGCAGGTACTTAAGAAAGGACCTAGTTAGCCCAACGGCACTGTGGAAACTGTAGAGGCACTAGGCACAACGCTCGAACGTGTTAGAAAGATACAGCAGAAGATTCTGAATCTAGTGCGAGTACACAGTACGCTGGATCACTATTTGATAGCGAGTAATTCAAGTTGCCGCAACATAAGTTGAGCGCGCTAAGAGTTTTTGACCGGTTCGGTAATATAACCGGCTCGGTGATAGAGTACGTTAACTAGCTAAAATACTATTAATACACTCTAGGTATAACTTACTATACTAGGTTATTTTAGCACTACAGGTGCTAGAGGCAAGAGTAGAGAGTAGAGATAATATCTGCTCTTTCTTATTACTTAAAGGTGTGTAAGGTAGTAAAGGCAAGTAGAGTAGAAGTAAGAGTAAGTATAAAAGTAAGTGTAAAAGTAAGCAAGATAGTATAAAAGAGGAGAAGCGTAGTAGTAGTATTAATAACAACAATAATAGTAGTAGTAATAGCTAGCAAAGTTGTAAGCCTTAGAGAAAAGCTAGTAGCAAGCTTAGAGAGCTTAAGTAGAAGAAGATAGTAAGTAAGATAGAGCGTAAGCAGGCAGTAGAGCAGGTAGTAGAGTAGGTAGTAGATATAGCAGTAGTATGCGCTTACTATATAGCAGAACATTTCTATAGGTATTAGTGTTTAAGTAATAGATATAAGTGTAGATTAATTAGAAGAGTACTAACCTTAACTATAGCTTAGAGTTATACTAAAATAGAAGGTAGAATAAGTAAAAGATTAGTATTATAGGAAGCTTACTTACTAATTTCTTAGTATACATAATATATACCTTAACAAAAACAGTATAAGCTTCTAAATAAGTAAGTCTTATATGCTTAACTTGCCTAGAGAGTATATTACAACATTACTAAATACTAGATATACTTACTAGAAGCCTAGCTTACCTAGATCTACTCTATCTAAGGTTAGGCTAACTTACTAATAGATTTAAATCTTTTCTTGCTTATACTATGTATATAATAGGCTAATTGCCTATATTAGGTATAATAAGTAATTAGCTAATAGAAGCACAGAATACTTAATAAGTATATAAATAGTAACCTAAGTAGACACCTACATATAAATTAATAATCTATTTTCTAGTTATTTCTAAGCTTATTATCTAATAATAAGTTGACTTATAAAACTAAAGTTTACCTATACTACTAGAGTTTATATATTACAGATTTTACTTCACGTACTCTACAAGCAAGTAACCGGTATAAGCAAGTGACCGGATTTTGCTAAGACTATACTAAACTTCACTCTGCCTATTATACCTTAACAAAACAATATAAAGAGGCTGTTAAACGAAGCAGACATACAGCTTGCTCTCTAGGCTATCTAACAAGACGCAAATCTTACAGTGCTACGCGCTGCAGCTATCTATAAGGTGTTAGAAAGCACTCTATAACAACAACGCGACAGAAAGCTCTCTTAACGCAATTGTAAGCCTAACATAATAAGGATAACTAGTACTAAAGAGGAGGTGATTGTCCAACATGTATTAAAGCTAGACAAGCGAGGATACTTGCCCCGGCTTGCTGATGTAGAGGATATAGCCAATTCTCTGCTTGCTAAGCGCTACTAGCCCTACGTTAGCAAGAACTAGGCTGCTAACTTTGTTAAACGTCGGCCAGAGCTTAAAGTTAAATTTAATTGCAAGTATAACTATAAGAGAGCTCTGTGTAAGGATCCTAAGGTAATTAGGGACTAGTACTAACTAGTAGAGAATACTAAAGCTAAGTATAGTATACAAGATAAAGACACCTACAACTTTAATAAGTCTAGCTTTATAATAGGCGTTATATTAACAGGAGCTGTTATTACAGGCTCTAAGCGTTAAGGGAGACTAAAGGCAGTGCAGCAGGGCAACTAAGAGTAGACTAGTATTATCTAAGGTATCTGCGTAAAGGGCTAGTCTATCTTACCCTTTATTATCTTCTCTAGCAAGCACTACCTCTCTGCCTAGTATAAGGAGCCTACTATACCTAACAACTAGGTTCTTAATATCTCTAACAACAGCTAGACTAATAATAAGCTTAGAGTTAAGTAGTTAAAGCACTTTTAGAAGCACACAAAGGCGCGCACTATTAGCAGCTATTAGCTGCTTATTCTAGACGGCTATAAGAGCTATAACTTAGTTAAATTCTACTAGTACTGCAAGAAACACAAGATTATTACCCTATGTATGCCTCTACACTTATCGCACCTACTGCAGCTACTTAACGTAGGCTGTTTTTCTCTGTTAAAGAAGGCCTATAGCTGCTAAGCTAAGCGGCTAATACGCAGTAAGATTACGCGTATTACTAAACTTAAGTTCTTGCTATGCTTTAAAGCAGCTTTTAACGCCTTAATTACAGAGAGCAATATCTAGAGAGGATTTAGAAGTGCTAGCCTAGTCCTATTTAACCTAGAGGCTGTAATATTAAAGCTTAAAGTGCAGCTGCGCATACTAACGCTACCTACTGTAGACAACAGCACGTAGGAGTCTAAAACACTAAGTAATACGCTAGAATTTAGGTCTTAATTAAAGCTGATTTAAGAGAGGATTTAGAGATATACTAATAGCTTGCTAACGTCTATAGTTAACGCTCTTAATCAGCTTACTAAAGGCGCAGAGCTAATAGCGCATTTACTAGTTTTAGTGCGTAACTAGGTTGCTAACCTACAGGCAGCTAATAAGGCTGCTACACGTTATAAATTACACAAAAGGAAGCGAGTACAGCAACAAGAGACTCTAACCTTTGCTAAGGGAGTGCAGCTAACTACTCTAAAGGAGTTTAAGGCCTGTAGTAATAGGAAGAAGTTAAAGAAGAGGTTACGCGTTAATAGGAGCACTTAGTCTTTAAGGCGCTATAGCACATATAGCAAGACAGGGCATAACACGCAAACATGCAGTAAAGATGCGCAGAGTACTATAGACTAGTTCTATATACTATATAGTATAATATATTGTTATTGTGTGCTGTAATGTTGCAAAGTAGGTACAGTGTTAGTGTAGTCTTAGCAAAATCCGGTTACTTGCTTGTACCGGTTACTTGCTTGTAGAGTACGTTATACTACTAGAGTTTACTAGCACTGCTAGAGCCTACTAGAGTTTACTAGAGTTTACTTATACTACTAGAGTTTACTAGCACTACTAAAGCCTACTAGAGTTTACTAGAGTTTACTTATACTACTAGAGTTTACTATAGCCTAACTATAATACTAGACTAAACTATCTATATATTATAGTGTTTTAGAAAGACTTTAAAGAAGCTTATATAAGGTTTTTAGATACTATATATAGTATAGTAGATAGTACTAAAGACTTAGAGGTTTAGTACGCTAAAAATATAGTATTTTTAATAATATACTTTATTCTTTAAGTATAAAATTTGTTTAAGACAATATATATACTAAAGATACTAAGATCTTACTCTAACCTTTAGATTTAATATAGTAATAGTATAATATAGTTAAGTTTAGCTGTTAATAGCTAAGTTAGTATAAAGTAGTGTTTTAAAATTAAGTACTACTAAACCTTAAAATAAAATTCTTTAGGTACTCTGCTAACACTATACTTTCCTAAGTAATAAGAATTTTATAATTAGTTAAGAGTAGCACTAGCTTTTAATTAGCTGCTAGAGTTTACTAGTGTTTTAGCGCAGACGTTAGCAGAGCGTCTAATTTATAAGATAAGGCCTTAGCTAGGTTTAGGGCTAAGCAGCATGCAGGGACTATTGCAGAACAGGTTCGGCGGCAGGGTTAGCAATAGCCGCTACTGTAAAGAGGCAGATAGTAAGAATAGAGAACTAAGGGAATTGCATTTTAGTATCGGTTGAGGAACGGTTTTGGGCGTAAGAATGATGAAGTATAATAGAACAATTTATTGTAGACGCAAAGGAAATGCGTCTTCTATACACACTTCGTGTCCCTACAGATAATGTCTAATTTAGCATAATTAGTCTCTTGTAAGACGGATACAGTCGGAACGGTCACTGCTATCGTAAAGATTAATTAAAACATTTAAGGTACAGTATAATCTCGGGCCTACATTCGTAGCACAAAGTGTATAAGGTCTCCTAGTAAACAAGGATATTAATAAACGCACCAATAAAAAATAAATAGCCGCTTGCACAATATAAGAGCGATGTGTTGAATAAAGTTTAGATATGCAGGAGTTATTAAGATCTTACGTGTCTTATGCTGCAGCAGAGTGTCCGGCTAACCCGTCTAGTACGTTATGCAGGATAACAAGTTAGTAGAGGCGGGTTCTCGGAGGTGCAGCATTATAATGAAGGACAGTGTGAAGATCGCCCTTAGATGATCTAGGGTTTGTTCTCAGGGAAGAGTACGGGTGCGATAGACGAGGTTGGGTTTACTAGCACGATTGGAAGATTGATGTGATAGTACGGGATGTGTTAGCACGAATCAATGTAATAATACGAGGGTTGAGAAGCAAGTACTAATCCTTAGATTAAATACAAAGTTGAGCGCAATAAACTATAGGAGCTTATTGATGAGTGTTGATGCTTAGTATTGAGCACTGACGATGCTCAACATTAAGCATTTATTGATTGGTCCTTAAGTTGCTCCCTCTTAGCGGTTACGTAACTGCAGCGCGGTTGCTGTGCCGCAGCCTTGCAGCGTGCTATGTGATCCTTCCAAGTGATTACGCTAACTCCCTAGGTGTCCTCTAGGCCAGGCCGTAATAGATAGAAGAATACATGTATCCCGTGATTAAATCTATTTTGATGTATAACTTAAGCGTAAAAAGCGCTAGAGTATAGAGAGTGTATGTATCACGCTAGTTGCGTTGTTTAGATAACGCGTTAATAGAGAGGAAAACAAGGAGGCTGGAGGAGGCAGAGAGGTACAGGAGGCGAGAGGTAAAGGAGACGAGAACAGAGGGGTAAAGCCTGCGCTAACCTTAAAGACAGGGAGCGGATCACATGCTCATTTGAAATTCTAGTGTAATTCCGGGCAGTCGCTTTGAGGTACATACTACAGAACACCATGTTGACATTTTAGTATCCTGTTCATCGCAATCGGTGGTTTGAACGCGAAAAGTAACTACCATCCACCTCAACTTGCCCTCCTCCCCCCAGGCCTTAGCGTGTTGTACCATAACCACCCAGGAGCGTGTTGAGTGACCTCTTAACCTTAGCACCTCCCAGCATACCCACAGGCGTAGGTTGGTGAACCCAGGCAGCAGTAGGCAGCATTGTTTTTGCAACGACAGGTTTCAGGGCTGGGGCATTGTATATTGCATGCTTGGCGTCCCTCCAACAGCTCTCGAGCTTCGATTCCAGCAAGGCGCTGTTCGGGGTGTGGGGTAGCTGTGACAATAGCGGCCAGGAAGAGAGGTAGGATGAAAGATTTCATAGTGGAAAATAATTTGTTGACTAGTTGAAGAGTTATGGCTGTTGTAGCGACGTTTGGAGGAAGACTGAGTAGGAACGTTGAGAGTAGCGATAGATAGTAGAATCGAGAGAAGAAATCGTAGACTTTATACGTACGAGCTGCCCAAGTAGTACCCCTATAACATTCACATGATAGATGTTTAGTCAAAAGTATACCGTAAAAACTCGATTCTCTGGCCGCAAGCTAGCAGGGTAGAAAACCTGGAGAGACCAATACAATCTGAATATGGAGTGGAAACCCCCTTAAACTAATCAATGAGTTTATCCCGCTTCTATCCGTCCACTGCTAGCTTACGGCCAAAAAATCGAGTTTTTACGGTAATCTACTGTCAGAACAGAGAACGGCAAGGTTAATTGGCAGATTCACTCGTCAATACCTATCTGGATAGGTATACGCGGTGCACGGGCTTGCACGACGTTAAAGCGTGCGTTACAACTATGTCTTCTTAGATAAGTTTGTTAATCAACTCAAACTTTAGATACATAGAAGGCCCTTCCCTAGCAGAGCAAACTAGCACTAATGCAGGGTTAAAGATAAGGTATGCTAACACAGAAAGCATGTAAGACAGAATTATTAGAACACTAGTAGTAGAGGTAAGATAAGACGCTAAAGGACATTACGCTAACGCCCTAGGTGTCTCCTAGGTTAGGCCGTAACACAAGCTGTTAGGAACGCAGCTCTTTACTAGTACGCTATACAACTAAAAAGGTACGTATAATTGTTAATTAAGCACTACTGTTTAATAGAACCCTGTCTTACGTAAGTAAATAGGTAGGGGGTACTACAGAGTAGAGTAGGGGTAGGATAAAAGCTGCACAGACTAAGAGTAGAGGTAGAGTAGAGGTAGTACAGACTAGTAGCACAGGTAGGGTAGGAGCTGCATTAGGCTAGTAAATAGGTAGAGGGTACTGCGTAGTAGAGTAGAGGTAGAGTAGAGGCAGTATAGACTAAGAGTAGAAGTAGAGTTAGAGTAGTATAGATTAAAGGTATAGGTAGAATAAGAGCAGTATATATAAGAAGCTATAGTAGAGTAGAGTAGAACGTACCTAAGAATATTTACATGTAATAATTATATGTAATAACTACACAGCCTACGCTAGTAAATAGGTAGAGTATACTATACTTATAAGGTAGAGTAGAAGTAGAGTAAAAGCTGTATAGACTAAAAGTAGAAGTAGAATAGTGTTAGAACTTCTGCTATAGTTAGATAGTACAACCTACTAGTAGGTGCTTATCTAACTTAGCAGAATCTATTCTGCTAGATTTTACTTTACTTTTAAAGTATAGGCCTTCTTCTACTTCTAGCTTAAAAGATTAGGCCTACCTACTTATAGTAGGTAGCTATTTCTACTCTCTTATAGCTCTTTGTCTACTATTTTATTTACTTCTTCTTAAATATATTAGCTTTTAAGATTGCTTTTTTTTATTTTTATATAGTCTGTCTTATATAATAGCAGACCTAATAGCTTAAAACTAAGCTCTTATCTTAGGCTTTTATCTTTGTTTAGTATAGTAGTTAGCTACTATAACAGGCTAGGCCTAGGTGCTAGCTCCTTAGCGTACACTGCCTTAGCATTACTCTAGCTTACGCTTCCTAGCATAGACTAAAGCTCTGCTACAGAGGTAACGTGTCTAAAATAGAGTTATAAAAACTCTGCAACCTCTATTCTAGAGGTTGCTCTCTATTAAATCTATCTTGTATTTTACTAGCAAATTCTCTTAGAGGTTAGCTTCTTATAATTAAATTTAATTACTAAATAAGGATTAATAAGCAAGACGTACAACAACGCTGCTAGGCGTCTAGAAGAGTACAGCATTAAGCTGTGCACTAGTAATAACAATTAATTAGATATTAGGACTAAACTCTAGAACCTTACTACTACGTTAGTACCTAAAGAATAGCAAGAGAAGCTACTAGCTTACGTACTAGAACGCCTAACTATCTACCTATTATAGGCAACTCTACCTAAGGCTGCAGTAGCTATTACTAACAATAAGGCCTACTCTATAACAGACTCTAACTAGGACCTATAATAGAAAGACATAGATAAAACTATACAAAGGCTAGTTAAAGCCTAGGTCTAAGCCTACGTTGCATCTATAGGATTGCTAAACTATAGTGCAACACCCTTTACCTCTATATAAATAATTAATAACAGACTAAGTAAGACTATAAAGTTACCTAACATAGGTAAGTTTAGTAGCAACTAATAAGTATACTAGACATTTAAGTCTTAGATAAAGGATAAGCTAAGGTCTATAGAGGACTAGAAGGCTGTCCTAAAAGTTGCCTATATATTTAACAGGCTAGAAGAATAGGCTGCGCAGATTAGGTTATTATAGAAGGATTATAACCTTATAGGTACAACTACCTAGTTCTAGAACTTCCTAGACAAGCAGTACAAAGACTTACTATTTAAGGAGCGCTCTTAGTAGAAACTCTAAACTATTACTATAAAGAAGAGTAACTAAAGTGTTAAGTCTTTTAATGCAGAGTTTATCTAGCTAGCCTACAACACTGCTAAAGAGGACAACACAAAGAACCTTAAGACTAGGTACATATCTACACTCTAACTAGACCTCTAGAACAAGATAGTGTTATTAAATATTCAAGATAACTAGAACCTCTAAAGCCTTATAGCTAGGGTCTTAGTAGTAGAAGTTAACCTCTATAGGTCTAAAGCACTAATAAACAGCACCTTTAAACAATACACACGCAGAACAAACCTAGATAGTATAGACTAGAAACCTACTAGAGTCTACTCTAGAAAGATTAAGTCTAATAACTAACTATAAGCAGAGTAGCAGACTTAAGAAGTTATAAACTAGCAGAGAGCTGCTAACATCTGTCTAAGATGTAGAAAGAAGAGTTACTATGTAGGCACATGCAATCTAGCTCTAGCTAAGAGACTAGAGAAAGTCTAGGTTTAGAGTGTAATTGCTAAGGTTTCTAAAACTAATAATTCTACTAATAAAGGTTTAGAAAACTAGAAACTCCTGTTTAAAGGCGTAAACAGAGGTTAGGAAAAGAAGTTGTAAAGAGGAGAGAACTGTTCTAGGAGTTCTACTAGTAGTAGCTAGATAGTAAGCCTATATTACTGTATATAATAGTATAAGACAACACTATAGCATATATATTAATTAATACTAGGTGTTTAATACAGAGTATAGTCTTCTCTAAGTTTGTATTATAAAACAACTTCTAACATACTCCTACGTATAGACATAAGGAATTAGGCATAGCTAGAAAAGTAACCTAGGTAACTAATGTTGTAAGAATAAAGATTAACATAGATAGCTACAAAGAGACCCTCTAGGCATATATACTAGATAGAGAAAAAGAGTACAACCTTATTATAGAGAGAATATAGATAGATAAGAACAAAGTTACTATAGCACTAGCTAAGAAATTATTGTTTATCTACTCCTTACAGACGCAATTTAGAAGTAGAGAGAGTGCTTATCCTAACTAACTACCTAAGCCTATTAGCCTAGAGCTGTATTAGGCGCTAAGAAAGAGGTCTAAGATAGACTAGAATATAGAGCTGTTTGCTGCATTAATAGTAAATATCTAAAAGGCCCTAAAGAAGAAGAAGCTAACAGATCCCTAAGACCTTCTCCTAGAGTTTCTAAAAGACAAGTTTAGAACATTTATAAAGAAGGAAGTAGATAAGCTAGCACTTTACTATAGACCTAATATAGATTATGCTATTAAGCTAATTAAACAAGACAGAAAACCTATAATAGTACTATAGAGGCTACTATACAATATATCCTGCAAGAAGCTCCTAGTGCTCTAACAGCAACTTACTAGCTACTTAGATAAGAGCTTTATCTAAGTTAGTAAGTCTAGTACTTCTGTTCTAGTGCTGTTTGTTAAGAAACCTAGTAGAAGTCTTTAGTTCTGTGTTAATTATTAATCACTAAATGCAATTACTAAGAAGAACTAGTACCTACTACCTTTAATCTATAAGACTCTCTTGCAGATCTTAAAAGCAACATAGTTTACTAAGGTAGACGTTATCTAAGCCTTCTACAAGATTAGGATTGCTAAAGGAGATAAATAGAAGACAGCTTTTTAGACAAGATTTAGACTCTATGTAACGGGCTAGGCCCAGGTGCTGGCTCCTTAGCGTACACCGCCTCGGCATTACTCCGGCTCGCGCTTCCTAGCATGGACCAAAGCTCCGCCACGGAGCTGACGTGTCCGAAACAGAGTTATAAAAACTCTGCAACCTCCATCCCGGAGGTTGTCCTCTATTAAATCCATCTTGTATTTTACTAGCAAATTCCCTTAGAGGTCAGCTCCTTACACTCTATAAGTAGCTAGTAATACTATTTAGGTTAGCTAACGCTCTAAGTATATTCTAGCAGTATATTAACTAGGTCTTAAAAGAGTACTTAGATAAATAGTGCTCTGCCTATGTAGATAATGTGTTAATCTACTCTAGCAGCACCTAAGAGGAGCATAAGGCTAAGGTTAAGGAAATTATCTAGAAGCTAGAAGCTGTAGAGTTGCACCTTAACATAGAAAAGAGCAAGTTCTCTGTTAAGAGTACTAAGTATTTAGGATTTATTATTAAGGCTAGTAAGGGCATCTAGATAGACTCTGCAAAAGTTGCTGCTATAAAGTTATAGGAACCCCTAAAGATAGTAAAAGGAATTAGGAGCTTCCTAGGGTTTGCAAACTTCTATTAACAGTTTATTAACTAGTTTTCTAGTATAGCAGAACCTCTTACACGCTTAATAGGAAAGAACGCAACCTTTAAGTAGAGGGAACCCTAGCAGCGTGCCTTTAATGCTATAAAAGCTATATTTACTAGAGAACTAGCACTTACAAACTTTAACCTAGACCTAGAGATAGTACTAGAGTGTAACGTGTTAGGATAGGTAACAGAAGGAGTACTATCCTAATATAAAAAAGATAAGGTACTCTGTATAGTAGTATACTTCTTAGCTAAGAATTCTGAAGCAGAAGTAAACTATACTATTTATAATAAGGAAATGCTTATAGTAGTTAAATGCCTCTAAGAATAGAGCATAAAGCTAAAATAAGTAAAGAGATTTACAGTTGTTACTAATTACAAAAACTTAGAGTACTTTTATAAGGCCTAACTCCTTTCTAAAAGACACGTCTATTAGTCTAGCCTTCTTAGCTAGTTTAACCTTACCTTTACCTACAGACCTAGTAAGGTTAATAACTAAGCAGATGCACTCTTAAGAAAAGAAGAAGATGTTCCTCTATCTATAGGAGATAAGAAGACTAAGACTAAACAGTTTTAACTATTAAAACTATTTGCGTAAGTAGTAAAGACTAGCCTAAAAGACAACTCTGCTAATAATATACAGGTTTTCTCCTTAGGACTACGTAGAGCAGACTAACTCCTCTTAATAACCTCTTTAAATAAAGAGCTATAGGAGAACTGCTATAAGAAACTAGAACAAACACGTAAGAAGATGCCTCTAGCTGAGAACTTAGAACTATATAATAGCATTAAAGAATTTAAAACACTTTAGAAAAACGCTGTTAAAAATAATAAGACTTACTAGCTTGCTGAGTCTTCTATTTCTTTAAGAGCCTAGAAGTTTTCTATGCAGCTTAACTTTAAAGTTTCCTTCTCTAAGTGCTCTGTAGATAACAAAGACTAACTATGCTACTATAGAAGAGTATAGGTTCTAAACTCTAATGCTCTTAGAACTAAGATTATTTATAACGCCTATTATTCTCTAATTGCAGGCTATCTAGGACAGAGAAACATGTATGCAATCCTCTCCTAAGCCTACTTCTAGCTAGAGATGTTAATTGCCTTATAACAGTATGTAGAGAACTGTAATATCTACAGATAGACAAAGCTATAAAGAGAACTAAAGTAGAGACTCCTTATACCTCTTTCTTTACCTAATAGAATTTAGAAGGAAATCTCTATAGACTTTATAACAGACCTACCTAAGAGTAAAGGTAACTATAACCTTATAGTTATTACAGACAAACTTTCTAAGAACATTATTCTAGTCCCTCTGCTAGACCTATTAGTAAAGACAGTTACCTATATATTTATATGCAATATAGTAGCCTATTACTAGTTACTTAACGCAATTGTCTCTAATTAAGAGACACAATTCCTTAGTAACTTCTAGTAGAGAATGTGCTAACTGCTAAAAATTATATAGAGAGTTTCTACAGCCTTTTACCTTTAAACAGATAGAAGCACTAAACGTATAAACTCTATAGTAGAAGCCTACTTAAGAGCCTATATTAACTAGGCTTAGAATAATTAGTCTACTTAGGTGCCTGCAGCCTAGATTGTAATTAAAGGATAGGTAGCTATATCTACAAGGTTTAGCCCTTTCTTCCTCTAGCACAGTTATAATGTAGATCTAGTCTAGATAGACCTAGACTTAATAGTAGAGTTGTTGCACTAATATATAAGAGAACCTACTAGAGCTGCAGTAAGTATAGTGTAGAAGTTTACTAAAATAATTAACTTTGTTAAAGCCTAGATAGTAGAAGCTTAGTAGATATAAGAATAGTAAGCTAATACACACTAAAGGGAAGCCCCCTAGCTAAAAGTTAGAGACAAAGTCTAGCTAAAGCTAGGAAACTAGTTCTTAAACAGCTAAGTAAGCAGGAAACTAGACTAGAAGAACTAAAAGTTTATAGTTATAGAAGTTATCTCCCTATATAACATTAAACTAGATATTAATAGTAAAGTCTATTCTGTTTTCTATATTAACTAGCTTAAGTTGTGCCTATAGGACCCTCTTTACAGACAATTAAACAATAACCTCTAGCCTAGCCCCCTAGTTATTACTAATAACAATAGTATATCCTCTAAAGGATAGAGAGTTGACTCTATCTGTAGAGAAAGATAATCTAGAAGAGAAGGTAAGAGATGTAAATACCTAGTATAATAGGAAGGCTATGTTAGCAAAATATGAGAAAGAGAGGATGTTTATAAAGACCTAGAAGCCTTAAATAGATAGCTGTCTACAATAAGGAACAGGAGAGATAGAAATAGGAACTTGCCTTTAGAATTCTAATTAGAATCCCTAGAGGGGCATAACTAACCTTCTTACTCCTAATAGAGGAAGGAGGAGAGAAGCAGGAAGTAGAGATAAGCATAGGCAAGAGGAGGAGCACTAGTTTATTAGAGAGATCATTTATTGCATTAGTCTATCCTAAAGGATAGGCTGCCTTAGAAGAGGACTATATTATTATAAAGGAAAAAGAGCTAGAAGCCTAGGTATTATCTAGCTAAGAAAATCCTAAACGCTGTAGATAAGAGAAGACCTAAGCACTGCCCTTAGCAGAACCTTTAATACTACTATTATTCTTATTACCTACAGTAGTATTAGTAACGTCCTTAATAAGTATTTAGACAAAGTTCTTATGTCTAGCAGCAGAAGAGATCTTAAGACGTGTGTAAAGGTTAGCCTTAAAGTAGATAAAGTGCGTAAGCAGTATTAAGTTAATAGTAAGCTATATTAAGTAAGGAATTAGTAAATACTCTAGAAAACAAGTAAGAAAAGAGAGAAATAACTTGCTAGAGTTTTAATCTAGACTACTACTTTCTTAGCAGTAACAGCAGTGCGCTCTACAAGGACTATAGCAACAGAAGAATAGGCCTTAATCTTATTAACCTTAGCCTTGTACTTAGACTACTTAGTCTTGTAACTAGTAGCAGGTAAGTAGGCATTAGGCTAGGATGTAAGGTTAGTGTAATATAGAAGGTTTTTACACTTTTTAAAGTCTGCCTAAATAGGCTTAATAACTTATAGGAGCTTTACAGAGTTACTTTTAGTAAACTATAAAAACATATAGTACTTGTTTAGAGTCTTTTATATCTTATACAGGGCCTAGCAGATAGTTAGCTAAAGAAGAGAACACTAGGAAATAAGAAGCAGAAACTTACCTTATAGTAGCAAGAATAGCTAAAGATGCAGAGAGTACAGCTAGTTAAGCAGCTGCTAGCAGTAAAGGTGCAGACCTGTTTAGATAATGTATAGTTAACGTAGACTTTATAATCTATAAAGCTGCTAGTATATTAGGTACGCAAGGACTACTTACCTAGAGCTCTAGCCTAATTAATAGTAGGAACATTGTTAAAGGCTTTCTTAATCTCCTAATTTTCTAGCTTAACATCTTCTACTATAAGCCTTACCTTCTTAGTTAAGTAAGTAGTAGAAGGGGCAGAATCTGCAGGAGCAGTGCTGCAGGCCTAAGTAAGGTAAAAAAGTTAGTAAATAGGCAAATTATAGATAGAGATAGAGTAACTTACTTACTTACCTTGCGCCTTCTTATAGAGCAAACACAACACAGTTAGTAATCTAGAAGGCGCTATTATTAAAATTAAGCAAAGTAGAGCAACTAAATAATTAAGTAGTAGTAGGATTATAAGAGGAAGGCGCGCAGACTTAAAACATAGTACAATAGAGAATGCAGAAAGTAGAGAGTAGGCAATAGAGTTGTTTTAACTAAGGCGCGCGCTAATAAACAAAGAATAAGTAAGGAGGTACTATAATAGGCTAGGCCTAGGTGCTAGCTCCTTAGCGTACACTGCCTTAGTATTACTCTAGCTTACGCTTCTTAGTATAGACTAAAGCTCTGCTACAGAGCTAACGTGTCTAAAATAGAGTTATAAAAACTCTACAACCTCTGTTCTAGAAGTTGCCCTCTATTAAATCTATCTTGTATTTTACTAGCAAATTCCCTTAGAGGTTAGCTTCTTACAGCTACTATTACTAAAGGTAATATAATTTTTTTACCTAGTTTAGTAAGCTATCTTTAAACTAAGTAATAGCTTTAGCTATTAAAGCTTCTTTTTTTAGTATCTATTATAGCTTTTCTACCTTAGGTATACTAACTCTATGTTACGATTCTGTGCAGAGGGAGCAGTACAGTAATAAGTATTATCTAACTAAACCTCTAACTCCTCTCTAAAGGAACAACAAGTAGAGAAAGACAGAACACCTAGGGTTGTTACGTAACTACTCGTTAACAAGTATAACACACGTAACTGCTTATTAATAAGCATAGTACAATATACTTATCTACAAGCACCCTTATATATTTTATTAGACTAACTCTAGTTGCTTATTAACAAGCATTATATCTCCTTAGTATATAGATTATAGGAACATAACCCTTATAGTTTGTGTTTAACTTCGTTAATTAACTTTGTTATTAGAATATCTCAACCCTGCTTACAAAACAGATAGTCTACTCTATACTCTTCTTTGCAAACCTAGTTGCTACAGTCTTTAACTAGACAACTACCTCTTTAAGAACCCCTACACGTACTTATCCCTAAGACCTAATTAAACAATTACTTACAGACTTTGTCTAAAGTTTGAAACTTAACAAGTAGTCCTTATAACGTCTATAATACCTTCTCTAAATCTAAGTAGTTTTACTTCTAAGTACTTAGTAAAACTATCTCTAAAGGTAATATAGTATCTATAGCCTGTAAGGGTTCTAGGTGTAATAGGACCTCCTATATCTATATACAATAGATCTAGGTAAGCATTAACCTTAGTACTAGGTTCTATACTTCTATTCTTAGTTAGTTTAGCTTGTATATAACTAATACAATTGTCTAAACTAATAGAAGCAGAGCTTATATCTTCTAGATCTATATAGTCTACTCCTGTAGTAGCGTTCTTTAGATGTTTTAAAGAACTTAAACTTATATATCCTAGTCTTCTATGTGCTAATTCTATAGTATTCTTATTAAGTACTATAGTTTCCTTAGAATTATTATCTTTATCTTCTAAGGTAGCTACTTCTTCTAAATTAGAAGATTCCTCTATAGAAGTATCTATAGAGTTAAGTTGTTCTTCTTCTATGTTAGAAGTATTAATAGTAGCTAGTGTTTTATAGTTAGATGTTATAGAACAATCTAAACTATTAGCACTAAAGACACTTACTCCGTCTTCATAATAACCTTTAGCTAGGACAGAGTTATTAGGCTTATTAATGTAGCAGCTATCTTTATTAAAAGATAGGCTAAAGCCTTTAGAAGTAATTAATCCTAAGCTTAGTAGGTTTACTCCTAATTTAGGGACGTATAGCACATTAGTTAATCTAACTAACTGCTTAGTACTAGAAAATTCTAGTTTTATATCTCCTATACCTTGTGCTTTAATAGAACTATTAGTATTACCCTACTTAATAGATGTCGATGTAGGTTTTAAGTTACTAAATAATTCTTTAATACAGCACGTGTGTATAGTAGCACCAGAGTCTAAAATAAAATCTATAGTATTATTACTTATAGATTTAGAAGCAGAAGAAATTAAAGCTGTTTCTTCTTTATTATTGCTATTATTATCCTGATTAGTAGTAGTACTATTAGTACTGTTACTAGGCTTTTGGCTAGGATTCTTATTATAGCAATTAGACTCTTTATGTGCCCTTCTATTACAATAGTTACAAAAAGGGATATTCTTTTTATCTTCTTTTTTACTATTGCTATTATTACTACCTCTAGTTTGCATAGACATTTCTACGTTATTGTTGCTATTACTAGATGATTTATTTCTATTAAAAGAACTATTGCCTTTAATAGATTTAAGTCTTCTATATTCATCTAGCAGTTGTAAGATAATTTCTTCTTTTTTAATCTCACTATTAGCAGTTCTAATAGACTGTGTAATAACTACTACTATGTATTCATGATCTTTATTTAGATTATTAAGTAATAGAGCAACAATAAACTTAGTAGGTAGATTAATGTTCCTAGATTCAAGGCTATTTACAATCCTTTTAAAGGTATTAATATAGTCTTCTAAATTGCCTTTACAGCTATTTGAAGTAGTGCTAATTAATTCTTTACTTAGTAAGAATTCACTACTAGATCCTTTAGCCTCGTATAGATTTTTAAGAGTATTCTATAGAGTATAAGGATTATTAATAAATTAAGTTTGTAGTAGAGGTCCATCCTCTAAAGCTAGTTTAATAATAGCTATAGCTTTATAGGCATTTTCATCTAGGTTCTCTATATTATCTACTATAGTAGCAGGATTATTTAGTATATAGGCTAAATAACCTTTTTCTACTATAATTGCTTGCATTCTAATAGCCCAAATACTATAGTTTGCAGACCCTTTAAGCTTGGGTAGCTTAATAGAATCTAGCATCTTGTAATCTACCTAAAATAATTCCTTTCTTTATAACGTCTTATAAGTACTAGTGTAACGGGCTAGGCCCAGGTGCTGGCTCCTCGGCGTACACCGCCTCGGCATTACTCCGGCTCGCGCTTCCCAGCATGGACTAAAGCTCCGCCACGGAGCTGACGTGTCCGAAACGGAGTTATAAAAACTCTGCAACCTCCGTCCCAGAGGTTGTCCTCTATCAAATCCATCTTGTATTTTACTAGCAAATTCCCTCAGAGGTCAGCTCCTTACAACTAGGTTATTAAATAGGGCTAGATTACAGCAATTAATAGCAACAACGAGCTATTAATTTCAGCCGGACAGGTAGGGCTTAGAAGCTATTTAATACTAAGAGATATACTTAGTAACTATACTTAAGTTAATAGGTAACTAGTCTCTAATAGAGATTTCAACTAGTTAAGTAAGCCTTGAAACTATTTAGCCTATTAAAAACTTTTCTAGGTTATATAGAAGCTGCCTATTTTATTATAGGTCTTACTACTATTCAAACTTAGAAATAATCTAGCTAGTTTCTATTACTAGTCTTTAGAGTCGCCTATTATTTTTAGGTCTTAATACCTAAGATTTTCCTTTAACTTAGAGTAAATCTAGCTAGTTTCTATTACTAGTCTTTAGGGTCGCCTAAATAGGACTTTATACCTAAGATTTCTCTTTTAAAAAGTAGCTTACTTTTTTACAGTATAGTTCTCTTAGTATATTACTACCTTTAAATCTTTTTAAGGTAGTGGCAACAGCTTAGCTTTTAATTAGCTTATTACTAGATATACTATAGATAGTTACTGTTTCTACTAAGTCCGAAGACTATATAAGAAACTCTGGCTATTATAGTATTATCCTAAGTAAAAGCTTTTAATAAAGGTAGCAAAAATAGTCTTTAATAGACTTTAAGAAAGCAGTATATTTTTGCAATAATATATTAAATTCTAGTAACTTATAAAAGGTTGCTAAGCTTTTAAAAGACTAACTATAGGATACCTTATAAGTATAGGAATAAGCGTCTATGTTATAAGATATTATAAGCCTATAGCTTATACTAGCACTTAGTATAGCCGCTAGCTAGTTTGCTCTTAGTTCTTAAGTCTACCCAGAGCCGTATACTAGTATTACTACTAGTACTCTCCCTCTGCCTTTCTTAGAGGTCTAATTAATCGCCTAATTAGGCAATAAATTAAGACTTAAGATAGTCTTACGTAGGGCTAACTTGGTTAGGAATTATTGCTTAAGTTTCCTAGGTTTATTTCTATTGCTAGAGGCCTAAGGAGCAGGGACTAATACCAGGATACTGCGCTATCTAGGCTTAGTAAGCACTAGATAAAATACTGCTTAGTAAGCAGTAAACAATGCTATGTTTTAGGCGAAGAGCCTAAGTAAATATAGCAAGGATAGAAGAAGTTAGAAGTAGAAGTACTTTCTCTTCTTCTTTCTCCTCTTGCTTGGATAATCTGCTTATATAAGCAGTAGCTATATATATAGCTAGAACTAAGACTTATAGAGTATATGAAATTCTCTATAGGCTATAAAGAGCTAGGCTTAGAACCTGTAAAGAAAGTAGGGGGGAAATAGGAGGACAGACTACTTTCTTCCCTAATCTAGAAGACCTAGACTAACTAGACTAGGTAATTCCAAAATAGGAAGCGTATAGCCTAAAGAGGCAAGAGGAGTAAATATAGTAATAAGGTAAGATAATATAATAGACAAGTTATTATATTAAATGCTAGGTACAGAACTAAGAGAGAGGGAAAGTAATTCAAGTAAGTAGTATTTATACTCTACTTCCGTTCTCTCTATTACAGATCAGAAGGATCTAGAATAGTTATTACAAATAGATGCTTAGAAATCAAGAGTAGATTTCTAAGCAGATTGCGTAGGCAATTACGCAACCTACTAGCAGATTACGTAGGTGTACACGTAACCTACTAGTAAAGGTAACATGTTCTTAAGCTATTTATAGTAAGAAGGCTAACTCTAGATCTAGTAAAGCTATGGCTATAATAAGCACAGCTTTCTAACGCTCTCTAGTTAGGCATTCTTTAGATAGTACTTTACTAGATTAGGTAAGAGCTAAACCTAATTAGGAAAGTACCTGTATTTAGGCCTAATATATATATATTTAGGCTAAATAGCTTAAGTTGCCTTTTTAGGTAATAACTATTCCTAAAAAGGAAACTATCTAATAAAGATTATAAGAAGAAAGTCTTATAACTTTACAAAGGTTAATTCTATATACTACCTTAATAGGAGATTCTCTGTGCGCTAAGTAAGCTTTTAAGTTGTATATATACTCTATATATAGTAATAAGTCTACCTAGTTATTCTATTAGTAGTTTATATAGATATATAGGTAAGTTTCTAGCTCTAAGTTCTAGCGCTTTGTCTATCTGTGTAACGGTCTAGGCAAGGCCTAGTAAAAGATATCTATTTCTTAACCACTTTGCTAAAAAAGCAGATACAAGACAACTAGATTAACTAGTTGTCTAGATAGATAATTAATATACTAGCTTAGAAGACTAAGCTATATAAGAGGCTAGCCTAACGCCCTAAACCCTTTAGCTTCTCTCTAAGCTAGATAGGGCTAGACTCTTATATTACCTCCCTTCTCTCCTATCTTGCTCTCTTCCTTTTTAGCTCACGGAGTAGAGGGATTAATAGGTAAATATATTAACATATATGCCTAAGAGAAGGCCTAGAAGGCTATCTTTTAGAGCCAGAGTTAAGAAGTGCTTCTAAGAAGATTCGAACCCTAGACCCTTAGTAATCTAGTTGTAATGTAACGGTCTAGGCAAGGCCTAGTAAAAGATATCTATTTCTTAACTACTTTGCTAAAAAAGCAGATACAAGACAACTAGATTAACTAGTTGTCTAGATAGATAATTAATATACTAGCTTAGAAGACTAAGCTATATAAGAGGCTAGCCTAACGCCCTAAACCCTTTAGCTTCTCTCTAAGCTAGATAGGGCTAGACTCTTATAATCTGTTAGTCTTTAGGTAGAAGGCTATACTAAGGCAATAGTTAATCTTTAAATAGTAGCAGATATTAGACTAGAATTAACTAGTAAATACTTATCTATAGTCTAATAATAAGGTATTAAGAGGACTATATTTAAGAAAGTACTACTTAAGCAGTAGTTTAGCTACCTTTTAGAAAGTAACTGTCTTAGTTATAAGCATATACTAGATATACTTACTAAACCTGTTAACTAGAACTAGAATTAAGTTATACTTATTCTCTTAGTTATTCTTTAACTTTAGTAGGTCTGTTACAAAGTCTAGGAAGTAATGCTACTAGAGTATATTAGGTACTAGAAGTAGAACTAGCAGCTTTTATAGCTTGTGCCTGTGAATTTTATTTAGTTAGTATATAGCATAATATTTAATATACTTATATATATCCTTCTTTTAGTTTAGCTAATAGTACTTTTGTTTTAACAGCTAGGCAGTCTTCTTATAACTATAATAACCTCTTATAGAGTTATTTAGTTTTTAGTAAAAATAGTTTAGTAAAGAGTTATATCTTAGAGAATCTATACTTTTCTACTTCTGCGCAGGATCCTACTAGAGTTAACTTTCTAGTAGTAGTAACTTGTAGCTGCTCTGCTTGCTTCCTAACTTATTAGTAACTTATAAGTAGTATCCTGCTCTTAAACCTATCTAATATAGTTAGTTAGGTGTTTTAGAGTGTTTAAGGTGTATACAGATTTACCTTATACAGTATTATTTATAAGGTAGGTAGGTAACCTAACTTATTTATAAAGGTTATAAAGAAGAGCTTCTATAATATTAAATCTAGGTTTCTAAGCTTTAAATAATTTAGATTAACTCTAGCTGTTATAGCCTGTAGATAGCTAGTTAAGAGCTAAGAGAGACGTATCTCTAGTACTTATTAGTAGGTAGAATTCCTTAGAGGCAGTTTTAGAAAGTTGCTAGGATCTCTTAAAACTCTTAATAGGGCTGCCTATTGCTCTAGTTACCTATTTAACATTTTAAGCCTTAGACTTCTAGATAGTCTATATTTAAAGCTTTTATTAGAGTGTTAGAAGTATAGCATTATATAGTGCCTGCTGCTTTCTAATAAATAGTCTCTTTATATAATCTAGACGCCTTAAGAGGCTGTCTATAGAGTTCTCTAGTCTAGGCTTATACTTAACTTTAAAGTTATACCTTGCTAGCTTCTCTACTTAGCGTGCTTGCTTAAAAGAGAGCTTCTTTATAGTTATAAAGTACTATAAGTTATTATAATTAGAGAGTACTTAGACTATTAACAGAGCATACTTAAGGTAATATTACTACTACCTAAATACCTTAATAATTACAGCTAATTTCTTATTATAGGTATGCTATCTAATTAATAGGCCTTAGAACTTCCTGCTCTAGAACACTACTAGCTTCTAGTGTTATTCTGTTAGTACTTCTAATAATTATAGTTACAGTAATATAGCAGCTATAGCAAAGTTTAACGCGTTAGTAAGAACTATAATTAGCTTAGTAGGATTAAAGTGCTGTAGTATAGGTACTTTAGTAAACTTCTTTCTAATAGTAAGAAAAGCCTAGTATACTTCCTCTAGCTAACTCTATAGTTTGTACTATCTTATTAGATCTTTTTACGTTTTTGCTAGCGTTTTCTTCCCCTCCTTTATTAAAGTACAGCCTCCTAGCTCTAATTCTAGCCTCTAGGCAGAAGTTATATAGTCTACTAACAGGTAGATAATCTTAGAGTAGTTAAAGATAAATCTTTAGTAAAAGTTAGCATAGCTAAGGTATACTTAGATGTTCTTATACCTCTTAGGCTCTAGCTACTCTTAGATTGTTTACACGCAGACAGAATATATAACTACTCTACTAGGCGTAATACTAAAGCCTAAGAACTTAACTAATTTGTTATAAATAAGTATTTACTTGCCTTATAGAACAACTTCTATTTAATAAGTTAATCTAGAATCTCTTTAATATAGGCTTAATAATCCTTCTTATACTCTAAGTATATAAGAATATAATCTAGATATACTACGCAGGTGTAGTCTATAAAGCCTCCTAGGGCTCTCTAGATATAGGATAAGAATATTGCTAAAGTGTTTACTAATCTAAAAGGTATAACTAGGTACTTAAAATAACTATACCTAGTCTTAAAAGCTGTTTTCTACTTATTACCTTCCTTAATCTAGAGCCTATAATAAGTATTACGTAGATCTAGCTTAGAGAAGATAGTAGCTTTTAATAGCCTGTTTAGTATCTTATTTATAAGAGAAATAGGATACTATTTCTTAATAGTAACGTTGTTAAGGCCTCTGTAATCTATATAAAGTTATAGTGTACTATTAGCTTTTAGCATAAACAGAATAAGTGCTCTAGTAAGAAACTTACTTAAGTAGATTTAACTCTTCTTTCACGCTGTATTAAGGTAGGCCTGTAGTATTTCTAGCTCCTTACTAGAGAGATTATAGATAGGCATGTTTAGTATCTTACTCTCTAGCTTAATATTAATAGAGTAATTATAATTCTAATATAGTGCTAATACACTAGACTAGTGTTTGCTAAATATAAACTACTTATAGTATAGCTCTAAAGGAACGTGCTTAAGCTCTTCTAGGTCTAGCTTATTATCTACAGAGTTAACTAAAGAGTAGTCTTTATTACTATCTAGGAGAACTTAGGCTATACCTGTAGGCAGCATCTTAGAGCGTTAAGAGAGCTTATAGATAATACTTGCTACTATATACTTACTTATAGCTTTAAGAAGCTATAATAGATCTAAGTGCTATACAACGCAATACTAAAGGTAGTTAACAACTTTAAGCATTTTATTTTAGAGCTAGAGAAGTTCTTTATTGTAGAAGTATTCTGCGTTAAAAACAGTGTTTCTGCTTAGCCCTTAAGCTAGTAGTTATCTACTACCTTCCTAGTTACTTTCTAAAAGGTTGTTAATTATCTCTTCTAGAACTTAGTAGACTAGGTTACTTAGGTGCATTAAGTATGCTCTTTCTTCTAGTTCTATAGAGTAGAACAGATTCTATATAGTAGTAAGGTGTACTTTCTTTATATTATTAAGGAACTACTTATATATACCTTTAGAGAAGCAGATATACAGGTTAGCAGATACTTACCATAAGTAGCCTAGTACTAGGTTATATCTGTTAAAGGTAGCTAACTAGAACTTCTGTAGTTCTATAGATCTAACTATACTGTTACTATTTAGGTAATTAATAGTTAGATTATAAGGTTGTTAGCTGTCTAAGTAGTTGCTATTAAGAAATATAGCTACTAGCCTTTAATAGAACAAATTATATTATAGGTAGAGATTGTCTACTACTTACTAGATAATAAGGTTTAGCTCTACTTCTAAGTTATAGAGGGCTTAGAGCAGCGTTAGAGGCCTATTAAGGTCCTAGAGAAATACAGTAACTATAATATAGGTTTATTTCTCTCTAGTTTTAGGCCCTAGTTATAGTTAGAATAAGTTAGTAACTAGAGCTTTTTCTTTTCTAACTCCTCTATTAATTAGAAGTTCCTGTTATTACTTCTCTTATAGTAGAAGTTATAGCTACTATAGTTTTTCTAGTAACTATTTTAGCTGCCCTAGTCTTTATTTTAACTCTAGCTATTATTACTGTTATTAGATTAGGTAGCTACTAGAGTACTATTACTCTAGCTATAAGATAGTGTGCCTCTATAGCTAGCATATCTCTTATTCTTCTTCTAAATAGGAGATGTAGTATGCCTCTTACTATAGTTAGCATTATTACTCTTATAAGTAACTATAGAATAGGCTGCTATCTCTGTACTATAGAAAGCTTGTTTAAACTCTTGCTATTACTAGATATTATCTAGGCTGCTATTACGCTAGATTTCCTGCTAGAAGTAAGGCAGAGTTTTAGACTATATAAAAGTAATTTTAAAGATATAGTCTTTAGTACTGTTATTAAACTTAAAGAAGCTATGTAGTAGTAGTAACTTCTAGCAATTTAAGAGCATTAGAAAGGTGTTAACTATATTACTTTCTCTCTACTCAATATCAAAGAACTTAGTATAGTTCTTATACTTAGTAAGGACTAGGTCTTATACAAGTTACTTCTTATCTGCCTTAAGGTTAGACTATAATTAGATAGATTCTTAGTTAATCTATTGCTAGATTAGTTTATAATAGATGCTAAACTAAATAGTACCTATAGCCTAGTAGGTTCTTATAATAGAGTCTTCTAGTACTTAGGCATATTAGAAGGCTGTTTTAATGTTCTTAATCTACTAGTCTACTTACTAGAGGGATAGAGCTCTGCTCTTAGTACCTAGCTTAGATTCAGGTTAAATATTGTTTAACACTTAGATAATCTTTCTAGCCTTATTAAATGCTGGCTAGGTAGGTTCTAGCTAGTTCTTATTCTTAGTTAAGCCTAGGGCTTATAAGGCTTAGTTAATCCAGTTTCTTTAGATAGCTAGTTTAGCCTTAGTAGCTCTAGCAAGTTCTGCCTTAAAAAGGTTCTTAAGGAGTTACTTAACAGATAAAGGCTAGCCTGTAGTTAGAATAGCTACAGGTTTAACTTAGAGCGCTCTAGTAGCAGCTAGAAGGTTTGTATTTAAACTAGTTATTAGGTTTATCTAACTCTAATAGGATAGTATATCTGTTAAAGGGCTAGTAGAGCTGTAAGCCTGTTTGTCTCCTAATTCTATAAGACCTAACACTTAGTTATTAGATATACTAGGCGTTATATTAGCTATAGGTATACCTAGTAGTAACAAGTTTACTACTATATTGTGTATAGAATACCTCTAGGTATCTGTTAGGTTGCTACTAGGGCTAGGCTATTACAAGCCTAGTGCGTTGTTATTACTAGCAGTACGTTAGCAACGTTAATTTCTAACTATTGTAATAGGTATAGAAAAAATTAGAGATCTCTTAACTACCTCTTCTAAGAGAGAGTATAAAGGATTTAAATTATAAGAGCACTACAGGCAGGTAGAGAATAGAATAAAACATATAGCATTAGATAAGATAAGAGATAAATTCTTAGAGGTTAAGCCTCTAAGAATTTAGGGGGATATATACGTGTGTGTAGGCTCTAAGAGATAACTGTAGTTGCCTTAAGGTATTTCTAAGAGTTAGTATACCTAAGGTAGAAAGCCTCTAATAAGAAAGCTGTCTTCTATTTATTTCTCTTAGCAATTCTAATCTTGTAGAAGGCTTAGATAATATCTACCTTAGTAAACTATGTTGCTTTTAATATATATAAGAGAGTCTTATAGATTAGAGGTAGTAGGTACTAGTTCCTCTTAGTAATTGTATTAAGTGCTTATTAATTAACACAAAACTAGAGACTTCTACTAGGTTTCTTTATAAACAGTACTAGAGTAGAAGCACTAGATTTACTAACATAGATAAAGCTCTTATCTAAGTAGCTAGTAAGTTGTTATTAGAGCACTAGGAGCTTCTTATAGAATATATTGTATAGTAGTTTCTATAGTACTATTACAGGTTTACTATCTTACTTAATTAGCTTAATTACATAATTTATATTAGTACTGTAGTAAGGTATAAGCTTATCTACTTCTTTCTTTATAAATTCTCTAAACTTATCTTTTAGAACCTCTAGGAAAAGGTCTTAAAGATCTATTAGATTCTTCTTCTTTAGGGCATTCTAAATATCTACTATTAATACAGTAAATAGTTCTATATTTTAGTCTGTCTTAGACCTTTTCCTTAGCCCCTAGTATCACTCTAGGCTAATAGGCTTAGGTAGTTAGTTAGAATAAGCACCTTCTCTACTCCTTACTTATGTCTGTAAGAAGTAGATAAATAATAACTTTTTAGCTAGTGCTATAGTAACTTTGTTTTTATCTATCTTTAGTCTCTCTAGAATAAGGTTGTACTTTCTTTCTTTATCTAGTATATATACCTAGAGGGTCTCTCTATAGCTATCTATGTTAATCTTTATTCTTATAATATTAGTTATCTAAGTTACTTTTCTACCTATACCTAATACCTCACGTCTATATATAGAATAGTGTTAAAAGTTATTCTATAATATAAACTTAGAGAAAACTATACTATATATTCAACACCTAGTGTTAATTAATATATATGCTATAGTATTGTCTTATACTATTATATGCAGTAATATAGGCTTACTATTTAGCTACTACTAGTAGAACTTCTAGAATAGTTCTCTCTTCTCTATAACTTCTCTTTCTAACTCCTATTTATAAGTTTAAAATTACAACTTTAAATAGAAGTTTCTAGTTTTCTAAACCTTTATTAGTTAAATTATTAGTTTTAGAAACCTTGCTAATTATACTCCTAACCTAGACTTTCTTTAGTTTCTTAGCTAGAGCTAGGTTACACCTACTTATATAGTAGCTCTTCTTTCTACATCTTAGATAGACGTTAGTAGCTCTTTGCTAGTTTATAACTTTCTAAGTCTACTACTCTACTTATAGTTAGTTATTAGACTTAATCTTCTTAGAGTAGACCTTAGTAAGTTCCTACTTTCTAGTCTATACTATCTAGGTTTGCCCTTTGTATATATTGTCTAAAGGTACTGTTTACTAGTGCCTTAGACCTATAGAGGTTAACCTCTAGTACTAAAACTCTAGCTATAAGGCTCTAGAGGTCCTAGTTATCTAGAATATCTGCTAATACTATCTTGTTCTAGAGGTTTAGTTAGAGTATAGATATATACCTAGTCTTAAAGTTCTTTATATTATCTTCTTTAGCAAGGTTGTAGGCTAGCTAGATAATTCTGTATTAACAGACTTAATACTTTAGTTACTCTTCTTTATAGTAATAGTTTAGAGTTTCTACTAAAAGTACTCCTTAAATAGTAAGTCCTTATACTGCTTATGTAACGGGCTAGGCCTATGTGCTAGCTCCTTAGCGTACACCGCCTCGGCACTACTCCGGCTCGCGCTTCCTAGCATGGACCAGAGCTCTGCTACAGAGCTGACGCGTCCGAAACGGAGTTATAAAAACTCTGCAACCTCTGTCCCAGAGGTTGCTCTCTATCAAATCTATCTTGTATCTTACTAGCAAATTCCCTTAGAGGTTAGCTCCTTACAATTAGATTTAATTACTAAATAAGGATTAATAAGCAAGACGTACAACGACGCCGCTAGGCGTCTAGGAGAATACGGCATTGAGCTGTGCACTAGTAACAACAATCGATCGGACGTCAGGACTGAACTCTAGAACCTCGCTACTACGTCAGTACCTAAAGAATGGCAGGAGGAGCTTCTGGCTCACGTACTGGAACGCCTGACTACCTACCTATTATAGGCAACCCTACCTAAGGCTGCAGTAGCTATTACTAACAACAAGGCCTACCCTACAACAGACTCTAACCAGGACCCACAACAGGAAGACATAGGCAAAACTATACAAAGGCTAGTTAAAGCCTAGGTCTAAGCCTACGTCGCATCTATAGGATTGCCGAACTATAGTGCAACACCCTCTACCTCTGTACAAACAGTTAACAACAGACTAAGCAAGACTATAAAGTTACCTAACATAGGTAAGTTTAGTAGCAACTGACGAGCGTACTAGACGTTTAAGTCTTAGATAAAGGACAAGCTAAGGTCTATAGGGGACTAGGAGGCTGTCCTAGGAGTTGCCTATATGTTTAACAGGCTAGAAGGACAGGCTGCGCAGGTTAGGTTATTATAGAAGGACTGTAACCTAATAGGTATAACTGCCTAGTTCTAGGACTTCCTAGACAAGCAGTATAAAGACTTACTGTTTAAGGAGCGCTCTTGGCAGAAACTCTAAACTATTACTATAAAGAAGAGCAACTAGAGTATTAAGTCTTTTAATGCGGAGTTTATCTAGCTAGCCTACAACGCCGCTAAAGAGGACAACACAAAGAACCTTAAGACTAGGTACATATCCGCACTCTGACCAGACCTCTAGGACAAGATAGTGTTAGTAGACATTCTAGACAACTAGGACCTCTAAAGCCTTATAGCTAGGGTCTTAGCAGTAGAGGTTAACCTCTATAGGTCTAAAGCACTAACAAACAGCACCTTCAGACAACACACACGCAGGACGAACCCGGATAGTATAGACTAGGAACCTACTAGGGTCCACTCTAGGAAGATTAAGTCTAACAACCGACTATAAGCAGAGTAGCAGACTTAGGAAGTTATAAACCAGCAGAGAGCTGCTAACGTCTGTCTAAGATGTAGAAAGAAGGGTTACTACGTAAACAGATGCAATCTAGCCCTAGCTAAGAGACTAGAGAAAGTCTAGGTTTAGAGTGCAATTGCCGAGGTTTCTAAAACTAATAATTCTACTAACAAAGGTTTAGAAAACTAGAAACTCCTGTTTAAAGGCGTAAACAGGGGTTAAGAAAAGAAGTTGTAAAGAGGAGAGAACTGTTCTAGAAGTTCTACTAGTAGTAGCCGGATAGCAAGCCTATATTACTGCATGTAATAGTACAAGACAACACTGTAGCACATACATTAATTAATACTAGGTGTTTAACATACAGCATAGTCTCCTCTAAGTTCGCATTACGAAACAACTTCTAACGCACTCCTACGTATAGACGTAAGGTATTAGGCATAGCTAGGAAAGTAACCTAGGTAACTAATGTTGTAAGAATAAAGATTAACATAGATAGCTACAGAGAGACCCTCTAGGCATATGTGCTAGATAGGGAAAGAGAGTACGACCTTATCCTAGGGAGACTATAGATAGACAAGAACAAGGTCACTATAGCACCAGCTAAGAAATCGCTGTTTATCTACTCCTCGCAGACGCGAGTCAGAAGCAGAGAGGGCGCCCGTCCCAACCAACTGCCTAAGCCTGTTAGCCCAGAGCTGTATCAGGCGCTAAGGAAGAGGTCTAAGACAGACTAGAACATAGAGCTATTCTCTGCATTAATAGCAGATATCTAGAAGGCCCTAAAGAAGAAGGAGCTAACAGATCCTTAAGACCTTCTCCTAGAGTTCCTAAAAGATAAGTTTAGAACATTTATAAAGGAGAAAGCAGATAAGCTAGCACCTTACTGCAGACCTAACATAGATTATGCTATTAAGCTAATTAAGCAAGATAGAAAACCCGCGACAGTACTATAGGGACTACTATACAACATATCCCGCAAGGAGCTCCTAGTGCTCTAACAGCAACTTACCAGCTACTTAGACAAGGGCTTTATCTAAGTTAGCAAGTCTAGTGCTTCTACCCTAGTGCTGTTTGTTAAGAAACCTAGTAGGGGTCTCTAGTTCTGTGTTGATTATTAGGCACTAAATGCGATTACTAAGAAGGACTAGTACCTACTGCCTCTAATCTATAAGACTCTCTTACAGATCTCGAAAGCAACATAGTTTACTAAGGTAGACGTTATCTAAGCCTTCTATAAGATTAGGATCGCTAAGGGGGATAAATAGAAGACAGCCTTCTAGACAAGATTCAGACTTTACAAGTGGCTAGTAACGCTATTTAGGTTAGCTAACGCCCTAAGTACGTTCTAGCAGTACATTAACTAGGTCTTAAGAGAGTACTTAGACAAATAGTGCTCTGCCTACGTAGACAATATATTAATCTACTCTAGCAGCACCTAAGAGGAGCATAAGGCTAAGGTTAAGGAAATTGTCTAGAAGCTAGGAGCTGCAGGGTTGTACCTTAACGTAGGAAAGAGCAAGTTTTCTGTTAAGAGCACTAAGTATTTAGGATTTATTATTAAGGCTAGTAAGGGCATCTAGATAGACCCTACAAAGGTTGCTGCTATAAAGTTATAGAAACCCCTAAAGACAGTAAAAGGAATCTAGAGCTTCCTAGGGTTTGCAAACTTCTATTAACAGTTTATTAGCTAGTTTTCCAGCATAGCAGAACCTCTTACTTGCTTAACAGGAAAGAACGCGACCTTTAAGTAGGGGGAACCCTAGCAGCGTGCCTTTAATGCTATAAAAGCCGCATTTACTAGAGAACTAGCACTTGCGAACTTTAACCTAGACCTAGAGACAGTACTAGAGTGTAACGCGTTGGGATAGGCAACAGGAGGAGTACTATCCTAATATAGAAAAGACAAGGTACTCTGTACAGTAGCATACTTCTTAGCTAAGAATTCTAAGGCAGAAGTGAACTACACTATTTACAACAAGAAAATACTTATAGTAATTAAATACCTCTAAGAATAGAGTATAGAGCTAAAATAAGTAAAGGGATTTACAGTTGTTACTAATTACAAAAACTTAGAGTACTTCTGCAAGGCCTAACTCCTTTCTAAAAGACACGTCTGTTGGTCTAGCCTCCTTAGCTAGTTTAACCTTACCTTCGCCTACAGACCTAGCAAGGTTAATAACTGAGCAGATGCACTCTTAAAGAAAGAGGAGGACGTCCCCCTATCTACAGGAGACAAGAGGACTAAGACTAGACAGTTTTAACTGTTAAAACCATTTGCGTAAGTAGTAAAGACTAGCCTAGAAGACGACTCTGCTAACGATATACAGGTTTTCTCCTCAGAACTACGTAGAGCGGACCGACTTCTCCCTGTAACCCCTCTAAACAAAGAGCTACAGGAGAACTGCTATAAGAAACCAGAACAAACGCGTAAGGAGACGCCTCTAGCTAGGAACTTAGAACTATACAACAGCATTAAAGAATTTAAAACACTTTAGAAAAACGCTGCTAAGAACGATAAGACTTACTAGCTTGCTAAGTCTTCTATCTCTTTAGGAGCCTAGAAGTTTTCTGTGCAGCTTAACCTTAAAGTTTCTCTCTCTAAGTGCTCTGTAGATAACAGAGACTAACTATGCTACTGCAGAAGAGTATAGGTTCTAAACTCTAATGCCCTTAGGACTAAGATTATTAACAACGCTTATTATTCTCTAATTGCAGGTTATCTGGGACAGGGAAACATGTATACAATCCTCTCCTAAGCCTACTTCTAGCTAGGGATGTCGACTGCCTTATAACAGTACGTAGAGAACTGCAACATCTGCAGAAGGACGAAGCTATAGAGGGAACTAAAGCAGGGACTCCTTAAACTCCTCCCTTTACCTAATAGGATTTAGAAGGAAATCTCTATAGACTTTATAACAGACCTACCTAAGAGTAAGGGTAACTATAACCTTATAGTTGTTACAGACAGACTCTCTAAGGACATTATCCTAGTCCCTCTGCTAGACCTGTTAGTAAAGACGGTTACCTGTGCTTTTATATCTAATGTAGTAGGCTATTACTAGTTGCCTAACGCAATTATCTCTAATTAAGGGACGCAGTTCCTTAGCGACTTCTAGCAGACAATATGCTAACTGCTGAAAATCACGCAGAGACTCTCTACGGCCTTTTACCCCTAAACAGACAGGAGCACTAAACGTATAAACTCTGTAGTAGAAGCCTACTTAAGAGCCTATATTAACTAGGCTTAGGATAATTAGTCTGCTTAGGTGCCTATAGCCTAGATTGCAATTAAAGGACAGGTAGCTATATCTACAGGGTTTAGCCCTTTCTTCCTCTAGCACGGTTACAACGTAGATCTAGTCTAGATAGACCTAGACTTAGCAGCGGAGTTGTTGCACTAACACGCAAGGGAACCTACTAGAGCTGCAGCAAGCATAGTGCAGAAGTTTGCTAAAACAATTAACTTTGTTAAAGCCTAGATAGCAGAGGCTTAGCAGGTATAAGAACAGTAAGCTAATGCACACTAAAGGGAAGCCCCCTAGCTAAAGGTTAGGGACAAAGTCTAGCTAAAGCTAGGAAATTAGTTCTTAAACAGCTAAGCAAGCAGGAAACTAGACTAGAAGAACTAAAAGTTTACAGTTGTAGAAGTTATCTCCCTGCACAACGTTAAACTAGACGTTAATAGTAAAGTCTATCCTGTTTTCTACGTTAACTAGCTTAAGTTGTGCCTACAGGACCCTCTTCACAGACAATTAAACAACGACCCCCAGCCTAGCCCCCTAGTTATTACTAACGACGATAGTACATCCTCTAAAGAATAGAAAGTTAACTCTATCTGTAGGGAAAGACGATCTAGAAGAGGGGGTAAGAGACGTGAATACCTAGTACAATAGGAAGGCTATGTTAGCAAAACATAGGAAAGGGAGGACGTTTGCGAGGACCTAGAAGCCCTAGACAGATAGCTGTCTGCAACAAGGGACAGGAGAGATAGGAATAGGAACTTGCCCCTAGGCTTCTAATTAGAACCCCTAGAGGGGCGTAACTAACTTTCTTACTCCTAATAGAGGAAGGAGGAGAGGAGCAGAAAGTAGAGACAAGCATAGGCAAGAGGAGGAGCACTAGTTGGTTAGGGAGACTATTTGTTGCATTAGTCTATCTTAAAGGATAGGCTGCCCTAGAGGGGGACTATATTGTTATAAAGAAAAAGAGCTAGAAGCCTAGGTATTATCCAGCTAAGAAAATCCTAAACGCTAAAGATAAGAGAAGACCTAAGCACCACCCTTAGCAGAACCTCTGTTACTACTGTTGTCCTTGTTACCTGCGGCAGCGTCGGTGACGTCCTTAACGAGCATTCGAACAAAGTTATCGTGTCTGGCAGCAGGGGGGATCTTGAGACGTGTGCAGAGGTCAGCCTCAAAGCGGGTGAAACGCGCAAGCAGCGTCAAGTTAACAGTAAGCTATGTCAAGCAAGGAATTAGCAAATACTCCAGAAAATAGGTAAGGAAAGAGAGAAATAACTTACCAGAGTCTTGATCTAGACTACTGCCTCCTTAGCAGCAACAGCAGTGCGCTCTGCAAGAACCACAGCAGCAGAGGGATAAGCCTCAACCTTATCAACCTCGTCCTCGTACTTAGACTACTTAGTCTTGTAACCAGTAGCAGGCAAGCAGGCGTTAGGCTAGGACGCAAGGTCAGTATAACGTAGAAGGTTCTTGCGCTTCTTAAGGTCTGCCTAGATAGGCTTAACAACGTGCAGGAGCTTTACAGAGTTGCCCTTAGCGAACTGCAAGAACACGCAGTACTTGTTTAGAGTCTTCTAAGTCTTGCGCAGGGCCTAGCAGACAGTTAGCTAGGAAAAAGAACACTAAGAAGCAAGAAGCAGAAACTTACCTTGTAGCAGCGAGAATAGCTAAGGATACAGGGAGCGCAGCTAGTCAAGCAGTTACTGGCAGTAAAGGTGCAGACCTAACCAGACAACGCACAGTTAACGCAGACCTTAGGATCTATAAAGCTGCCAGCGCGTTAAGTACGCAGGGACCACTCACCTAGAGCCCTAGCCTGATCGTCAACTAGAACCTTATTAAAGGCTTCCTTGATCTCCTCGTCCTCTAGCTCAACGTCTTCTGTCGTAAGCTTTGCCTTCTTAGCCAAGCGAGTGGTAGGAGGTGCGGGGTCTGCAGGAGCAGCGCTGCGGGCCTAGGCAAGGTAAAAGAGTTAGTAAATAGGCAAACCACAGGAAGGGGTAGAGCAACTTACTCGCTTGCCTTGCGCCTTCTTGTTAGGCGAACGCGACGCGGTCAGCGATCTAGGAGGTGCCATTGTCGAAATCGAGCAGGGCAGGGCGGCTGGACAATTGGATAGTAGTGGGGATTGTGAGAGGAAGGCGCGCGGACTTGAAACATAGTACGACGGAGAATGCGGAAAGTAGGGAGTGGACAATGGAGTTGTTTTGGCCAAGGCGCGCGCTGATAAACAAAGGATAAGTGGGGGGGTACTGTAACGGGCTAGGCCCATATGCTGGCTCCTCGGCGTACACCGCCTCAGCACTACTCCGGCTCGCGCTTCCCAGCATGGACCAGAGCTCCGCCACAGAGCTGACGCGTCCGAAACGGAGTTATAAAAACTCTGCAACCTCCGTCCCGGAGGTTGCTCTCTATCAAATCCATCTTGTATCTTACTAGCAAATTCCCTCAGAGGTCAGCTCCTTACAGCTTATCTAGGAAGTTCTAGAACTAAGTAGTTATACCTATTAGGTTATAGTCCTTTTATAATAAGCCAACCTACGCAGCTTATTCTTCTAGCCTGTTAAATATATAGGCAACTTCTAAGACAGCCTCTTAGTCCTCTATAGACTTTAGCTTGTCTTTTATCTAAGACTTAAATATCTTATATACTTATTAGTTGCTTTTAAACTTGCCTATGTTAGGTAACGTTATAGCCTTACTTAGCTTATTATTAATTACTTATATAGAGGTAGAGAGTATTATACTATAGTGTAGAGAAAGTAGGGGGGAAATAAGAGAACAGACTACTTTCTTCCCTAATCTAGAAGACCTAGACTAACTAGACTGCATAATTCTAAAATAGGAAGCGTATAGCCTAAAGAGGCAAGAGGAGTAAATATAGTAACAAGATAAGATAATATAATAGACAAGTTATTATATTAAATGCTAGGTACAGAACTAAGAGAGGGGGAAAGTAAGTCGTATTTAGACTCTACTTCTGTTCTCTCTATTATAAATTAGAAAGATCTAGAATAGTTATTATAAAAAGATGCTTAGAAATTAAGAGTAGATTTCTAAGCAGATTGCATAGGCAATTACGCAACCTACTAGTAGAGGCAACGTGTCCTTAAGCTATTTATAGTAAGAAAGCTAACTCTAGATCTAGTAAAGCTATGGCTATAATAAGCACAGCTTTCTAACGCTCTTTAGTTAGGCATTCTTCAGATAGTACTTTACTAGATTAGGTAAGAGCTAAACCTAATTAGGAAAGTACCTGTATTTAGGCCTAATATATATATATTTAGGCTAAATAGCTTAAGTTGCCTTTTTAGGTAATAACTATTCCTAAAAAGAAAACTATCTAATAAAGATTATAAGAAGAAAGTCTTATAACTTTATATATAGTTTAGCAATCTTATAGATATAATATAGGCTTAGACCTAGGCCTTAACTAGCCTTTATATAGTTTTACCTATATCTTCCTATTATAGGTTCTAGTTAGAGTCTGTAGTAGAGTAGGTCTTATTATTAGTAATAGCTATTACAGCTTTAAGTAGAGTTACCTATAATAAGTAGGTAGTTAGGCGTTCTAGTATAGAAGCTAGTAGCTCCTCTTACTATTCTTTAGGTACTAATATAGTAGTAAGGTTCTAGAGTTTAGTTTTAATACTTAATTAATTGTTATTACTAGTGTATAGCTTAATACTATACTCTTTTAAACGCCTTGTAGTAGTATTGTATATCTTGCTTATTAATCCTTATTTAGTAATTAAATGTAATTATTAGAAGCTAACCTCTAAGGGATTTGCTAGTAAAATATAAGATAGATTAAATAGAGAATAACTTCTAAAACAGAGGTTATAGAGGTTTTATAACCTTGTTTTAAATATATTAGCTTTATAGCAGAGCTCTAGTCTATGCTAAAAAGCATACGCTAGAGTAGTGCTAAGGCAGTATATACTAAGAAGCTAGTACCTAGGCCTAGCCTGTTACACTTATTAACCTTAGCTTTATACTTAGACTACTTAGTCTTATAACTAGTAGTAGATAAGTAGGTGTTAGGCTAGAATGTAAGGTTAGTATAATATAGAAGATTCTTACACTTCTTAAAGTTAGTCTAGATAGGCTTAATAATATTTAAAAGCTTTATAGAGTTGCTCTTAGTTAACTATAAGAATACATAGTACTTATTTAGAGTCTTCTTAGTTTTATATAAAGCCTAGTAGCTAGTTAGCTAAAGAAGAGAACACTAAGCAATAAGAAGTAGGAACTTACTTTATAGTAGTAAGTGTAGCTAAGAATATAGAGAGCGTAGCTAGTTAAGTAGCTACTAGTAGTAAAGGTATAGACCTATCTAGCTAATATACAGTTAATATAGACCTTAGAATCTTTAAAGCTGCTAGCGCGTTAGGTATATAAGAACTACTTACTTAGAACTCTAGCCTAGTTATTAGCTAGAATATTATCAAAGGTTTTTTAATCTTTTTATTCTTAAGTATAATATCTTCTATTATAAGCCTTAACTTTTTAGCTAAGTAGGTGTTAGAAGAGGTAGAATCTGCAGAAGCAGTACTGTAGACCTAAGTAAGATAAAAGAGTTAGTAAATAGGCAAACTATAGGTAAGAATAGAGTAACTTACTTACTTACCTTACGCCTTCTTATTAGGGGAACGTAACATAGTTAGTAATCTAAGAGGCACTATTATTAAAATTAAGTAAGATAAGGCAGTTAAATAATTAGACACTAGTAAGATTATAAAAGAAAAGTGTATAGACTTAAAATATAGTATAATAGACAATATAGAAAGTAGAAAACAGGTAATAAAGTTGTTTTAACTAAAGCGCGTGTTAATAAACAAAGAATAAGTAGAGAGGTACTATAACAGGCTAGGCCTAGGTACTAGCTTCTTAGTGTATACTGCCTTAGCACTACTCTAGTTTACGCTTTCTAGCATAGACTAGAGCTCTACTATAGAGCTAATATGTTTAAAATAGAGTTATAAAAACTCTATAACCTTTGTTTTAGAGGTTGTTCTCTATAAAATCTATCTGGTATTTTACTAGTAAATTCCCTTAAAAGTTAGCTTCTTATATAAAGAAGTATAAAATACAGGTACTTATATTACTCTAGTTAACTATACTCTTACTATATATAACATTTACTAAACTTAAAAGATAATTAGAGTTGTGTATATTCTATATTAAGCGATTTAGTAGTATCTTATTATAGACTATTTAAGCTGTGTTTATAAAGTAGTAAAACTTAGTCTAATACCTAAGCTCTTTATATTATGTTTAATCTATGAAGTTAATATTATTATATATAGTATAGGCCTAGAGATTATAAGCGTTTTAATATAGTAAAACCTATATTTATAGTTAGCTTCTATATAGTATATATACTTACAAAGCAGGTAGCTACTTATATTAGTAAATGCTTATATATTATAAGAAAGTAACAGACAGTTGCAGATAGTAGCAGATAGTAGTAGATAGTAGCAGATAGTAGCAGATAGTAGCAGATAGTAGCAGATAGTAGCAGATAGTAGCAGATAGTAGCAGATAGTAATAGATAGTAGCAGATAGTAGTAGACAGTAGCAGATAGTAGTAGATAGTAGCAGATAGTAGTAGATAGTTTAAGAAGTGTATAATATAAATAGCCTATATATATCTTTACATGTTTTTTAAGCACTTTTATTATACCTAGGCTAGATTTATATAAGTAGTAAATACTTAGTTAAGTTTAATATTATCTTTATAATATAGTAGTTAAAGCTAGAACTCTAAAGGTACAGATCTATATACATTAATATAGTATTTAATCTCTTCTTCTACCTAGTATAGTAAACTATACAGGTTAGTATAAGAATTAACTAGTTTAGTCTCTTCTTTTTTACCTAGTAGTAGAACTATTAACTAGCTTAATAGTTAGTATAAAGCTTTATAAGAAGCCTATACTAATATAGTATATAATAATAAACTACTTAAACAGCTTCCTTATAATCTACAGTTTTTAACAATATTTTAAATATAAACTTCCTAAAAGGATTATACTTAACTAACCTATCTAGCTCTACTATATATCTCTAAATAGGAAAAGTCTCTTACTAAAGGTGTAACAGTCTAGGCAAGGCCTAGTAAAAGATATCTATTTCTTAACTATTTTGCTAAAAGGCAGGCACAAGACAACTAGATTAACTAGTTATCTAGATAGATAATTAATATACTAGCTTAGAAGACTAAGCTATATAAGAGGCTAGCTTAACGCTCTAAACCCTTTAGCTTCTCTCTAAGCTAGATAGAGCTAGACTCTTATAAAAAGTTACGCTCTATAAGGTTGTATACAGCCTTTTTTATAACTTTCTACTATTAGTCTAACTAACTATAGCGCTAGTAATATACTATTATACTCTAAATATATTCTTAGGTACTAACCTACATATTAATAAGCTCTTTAAATATTAACTTTATTTTTTAGAGAGTCTAGACTATAAGATTTAACTTCTACTTAGATATAAGGTGTAATATATATATTATTAAGTGTATAGCTATTAAGCGCTTAAATATTAGTAAAGAATTACATTCTATACTAAGAGTATACCTTTATTTATAACTATTCTATATAGTAGGTGTTTATATAGTAGATAACTAGGTTAATAAGTAGTAACTATAGAGAGGTAAAAAGAAGTAAATGTTTAGAATATTAGAGAGTAGGCTTAATAAGAAGAGTTAGTAATATAATAATATATATGCTAATAATTATAGTAAAGGTATCTTACTTATAAAGAGTAAGAAAGAGTTAAGAGTTAGAATATTAGAAAGAAGACTTAATAGAGCTAGTTAAGAACATAACACTAAGCATACTAAGAATAGTAGTAATAATAAGTTACTTATATATAATATTTCTAAATAAGCGCTTTAAAATTATAATAAAATAGTAATTATTAGATATTATTAAGATATAAAAGTACTTTGTTAAAAATAAAATGCTTTGCTCTATAAAGCTAAATCTAAGTTATACTAAACATAGTTCTATTTTCTCTTAGATACTTAGTAGAGCTTTGCCCTACTAACCTTCTATTAGTCTAGATAGTCCTAGATAGTCTAAGATAGTAGCAGATAGTTTAGTAAAACAAACTAGCCTAATTCTGTTAGTTAGGCAGGGGTACAAAAGCTCTGACAAGTGTCTGATTTATGAGATAACCACTAAAGTACTAGGGAGTCACGCCGCCACCACCACAACTGAAGTACTAGGGAGTCGCGCCACCACCACCACCACCACCACCACCACCACCACCACCACAATCGACGTACTGGGGAGTCGCGCCGTCATGGTGACCACGACGCGTCTTGACCACTACAGGAGCGCTTGGGTACTGTAGATACCAGCAAGTCCCCAAAGCTAATTGATAACAAGAGTTCCCTATCGATCCACTGTGGCTGCCAGTGTGCTCTGAAAGTCTGTATTTGCGTTCGTCTACATTTTACAATGCCAAAGCCCCATCGTGTACGAATTTCTTCATAGCAGAAACGGGCAAGAATGCTACTCAATCCAGAATCCATCTAAACTCGGAAAACAGCCTCAGCCATTCCAATTCTTGAATGCTAAAACGGAGCGAGGAGGTCTTCGGTAGATGCCAGGCAGGAACATAAAGCAAACAAAATAACGTGTATTCCTTTAATGGGTCATAAGCTTACACATGTCAAGCGGACGCCCTCTGAATCCAGCCCAAGAAATGCTCGTTTTGCCCGAAAAAGTGAATTGAGGTGAAATGGAGTGAAGCAGGCGCTAGTGTCCATGCTTTGTGCGCATTGCTCCTCCACGACCACGATTTCACATCTCAATTCAGCTGCAAATTTTTGTCAAGGCACCTCTTACCAGGTTGAGAGGCGAATACTCTAGCGGAAGACAGATGTCAACACCCACCGCTGCTGACGCCCATCGTCGCGAGAAGGATGAATGGAAAGCTAGAGCAGAGCTTCACGAGCAGAGCCTGAAGGTATATCAAGAACACATTCGCATGCTCGAGCAGCGCAGGAACGATGCATCTGAGGGATACAATGTCATGATTGATGAGCTTTCCAAGCATCGGGTTGACGTGGAGCTGGACAAGGCTAGGAACCCGGCACAGCTGGCGGCCTGGAGTTTGCAGGGGAACATGCTGCAGCGATTTCTTCGTGCAGACGAGGTATGCATATCAAGTGATTCCTAGCCTGCCTCGAACATTACTAACAGTCTTGCAGAGCGAGGTGTCTATCCCCAGAAGCACGATGGCAGTCATTTCAGATATCCGCGGTGTCTTGAAAGCCTCCAAGGCATCTGTGGGATGGTGAGCAGATAGTTTGGATTCGTAGTCGCAACGAAAACGCCTACGAGCATTCCCGTGGTAGTGCAAATGTTCATGATGTCTAAGAGATGTCGTTCACGCTTGGCAGTTCAGCCGCGGGGCGCCTCGTCGCATGCGCCTAGGGAGGGACCCACATGGCGCTCCACAACGGACGAGCTCCAGGATGGCCGCGATCATTCCCATACCCTCCCATTACCAGACCCGCGAAACCCCTAGTCCACCAGAGCGCCGGCTCCAGACCGCAGCTGTTACTTCCACCGAAGTAGCGCCCCGCATACAGCCACATTCACACCACGACAGGCCAGTATCACAAGCACGCACCGCAACAATGAGCGGGACACCAAACCAGGGCCCCGGCCTGCGATACCCTTCGAACAAGAAGAGCATATACGACCGGAATCTGAACAGGAGCAAGAATGCGGAGCTGAGCAGGGCGGCGTTTGCATACCTCTTCATTGAGATGATTGCATATGCGCAGCGAGGCGTGTCCAACGTGGGCGATCTCGAGCAAAAGTACGGCCAGTAAAATGCAGATACACAAGTGGCTATGCTGACCATGTACCCAGACTCAACTCACAGGGTTACCCCATCGGCCTGCGACTCCTCGACCTCCTACTCTCCCGCTCCTCCAACCCCCTCGCAAGCATACGACCAACCCGCATCCTCCCGCTCCTTCAGTTCATCGCGCAAACATTATACCGACACCTCTTCGGCCGGCCCGCCGATGCACTGGAGAAGTCGAGTACAGAACCGGGGCAGTACATGCTCTTCGATAACGAGCCCATGGTGAACCAGTACATATCGTTACCAAGGGAGCTCAGCAGTCTGAACTGCGCGGCCTTCGTGGCTGGCGTGATAGAGGGCGTGTGTGACGGCGCAGGGTTTCCGACTGAGGGCGTCACGGCGCATAGTGTGGGCGAGCAGGAGCAGGGGAAAGAGACTAAGGCCATGTGGCCGGACAAGACGGTCTTCTTGATCAAGTTCAAGCCAGAGGTGCTGGAAAGGGAGGAGATTCTGGGGAGAGGAGGCGGTTAGACGATGACTGGTTTGGAATGAGATAACTGGGAGACCCTACAACTTCATATACGTCTATTAGCATAGCGCGGCGTTTACGGATGAGGCATATCTGCTGGCATTACAGCGCAACAATGGACACAACAAGCGTACCACATCACCTCATGACCTCGCCCGGCTTCCATCGTGGCTGCTGCTCACCATCTGTCAAGGTTTATCCGAGAGCATGCCACTTTCGAACCCATCAGCAACCCACGAACAGTCGTCCCACGCCCACCAAAACCAGCTGATACATGATAATCCACTTAGGCATGGTTTACCAACACCAGCCACCACCAACTTCTCGTCCAAATCACCATGCAAGCTGCCATGTACCGCACTGCTCGACCTTCCCCATCATCTTTGCTCGACATTTCGGCGTCTGCGAGATGATCCCATCCACATGTTTTGGAAGTACTAAACGCTGCAACGATCACATCAGAGCTCCCAAACAGCCCTGCGATCTCAGCCACGAAGCCAGAGGATTCGAAAAATACGATGATCGTTCAACGGACTACCTATCCAAGTCGTCTCATAGCTGCTATACGACAAGTTCGACGCCAGACATTGGAGGAGTTAACGCTGAGGGGAAGCTCGGGATGCTCTGCAAGAACTACGATACCGTCTTCGCAGTGCTGAAGGCATGATAGCGGCACCTTTCTGACGTCCCTCACTTAAGGCCCAATCAAGACCGTCTATCTTGATACAAAGCAACGATGATCTCCACAGCTACCGTGAGCGGAGAAGAAGCGCAGCCTCCTGAATGTCAACTGATTCTCTAGCAGAGTACCTCATTCAGTACATCTACAGCTCTGAAGCGGAATATTTTCTATGGCGACGCAGTCCCTTTCAAAGACCTCGGTATTTCGAACAGCCTTCTCTACCTCGACTCACCTGGGCTTACTGCTTTTTCTGGCAGGGATGTGTGGTACAGCGGGTAACTATGTTTGGGACGGTGAGTGGACAGGGTGCTTCGGACTTTTATCTCAGGGGGACGTTCCTTGACTTGTTTATGAGACACGTGATGGGTATAAAACTTGATCATATACAGGAAGTCTTATGAGACTACGTGCCTTTCTCTACCATCTCCTTCGCATGATCGTGATCATCTTCTTCCGCTGTTCTCATCAAGTGTCCTTACCACCCATCCCAGCCCTCCACCCACACGCCTTCAGTACCGCCACCCAACACCCGCCCCCTCAGCATCCGCGCCCTCCCTCGCCTTCCGCAACGCCTCATCCTCATACTGCACCCTAACCTCCCACCTCTTCTCCACACCCATAGCCAACAGCACACCACCGCCCTCACCCGCCCCCCACTCCTCAATCCGACTCACCTCCCCCTCCCCCACCACCAACCGCTCCATAGCCCCTCTCGCCGCCCTCCGCGCATCCTCCCCATCCACAAAACTGCCCACCAGCGCCGACGTAGCCGCAAAGCCCCTCGCCACACCCATCTTCGTCCCCGCACGCACGCCAGAAACAGGGTACACGAGCGGTCCATGCCGGGTAACGGTGTACACAGGCGCAGGCAGCGCGTTGCGCACGGCGGAGTTAGACGCGCTCAGTATATGCAGCACAGTGTAGGTTCCGCGCTGGCCCTCGACGACAAACGTCCTGAATCCGTTCTTTTCAAATGCAGTATCCGCCGTTTGCTCGCCCCAAACGTCGGCGTCAGTGTAGGCTAGGGATTCCAGCTTGTCGATTGCGGATGGGCTGTTGGATGTGATGTCTTCGATTAGGGAGAGTAGGTGTGAGAAGGTTGGGACTGGGCCGTGGATTGTGTAGGTGTCGGTGTGGGGTGTTGTGATGGCGAGGTAGAAGACGTCTGAGTCTGAGGAGGGGAGGGGACGGAAGTCGTCGGTTGGTTTGGTGTACTTTGGGGGTTGAGCATCGATGGGAGTGGGCGAGGGGTCGTTGAAGAAGATGTCGTTGTTGTCCATTTTGTGGCGACTGTAGGTTGAACCTGGTGGGTTGTCAAAGAGAAGGTCCTGTTCGTGCGGTATATATGGATGCAATTGCTGGTCGCCGTTTGCTGGTCGCGCAACTTCACCGCAGATTTCTCGACGACACAAATAGCCGACAGGTCACCGCTACGTCAATACTAGAAGGCAACGTCAGACGTCCCAATAACGTGAGTGAAGATCGTTCGATGGGTGAAGAGTTTGAAAATCAGACACGTGCGGTGGTATCTTCAATATGACAGGACAGCCTACCCGATGCACTACAAATTCATACAAACCCTGCTTTTGACCTTTGAAACGAACGCCAGAGCGCCTTACACATCCGTACTCTTCGCAGCACTATCTGTCTAGTGCTTGTTCGCCCGCCTGGCCTTGCCAGGTCTCGCCTTCGCAGCGCCACCAGTCTTGCCCTTCATCTTTCTCGACGAGAAGCCCCGGCCGTCACCGCTGGACTCGGCCGTGTTGCTCTTTGCGTGTCGCTTCTTGCCGCCGAATCCAAACTTCTCGTTCTTCTTCTGGCGCTTGCCTCCGCCCGCTCGGCCCTCGCGGCGGTCCGGCTTCGAGTCGTCGGCCTCAAGGCCAATGTCGAACAGGTCTTCCTCGTTGGTCTTGGTGATGTCTGCGCCTTGACGTTCTGTAGTTGTGTCAGTATTGCTCTGAATAATCAAGGTGGTAGTCAGCGTACTCCTCTTCAACAGGTTGATCTGCTCAATGGTATCCCTCTTCTCCTTTGCGCGTTCCTGCATCTTCGCAACCTGGACCTGCTTTCCGAACTTCTTCAGATCCCTCTGCTTGCGCGCCTCAGCAGACGCCTTCTTGCCTGCAGCCTCGTCGACCAGCTTCTGCTTGATCTTGCCCATGTGCTCGTCGCTCTTGACCATCTCGGCGAAGTAGTCTGCTGGACGCGAGAACGACACACCCTCCTTCTTCAGCCTGCCTCGCGCATCCTTGACAGCCGACAAGCACTGCTTGTAGAATGCGAGTTCGCGGTTCAGGTCGTCTTCGACATCGGCGATCTCGACGGGCTCGGTGGTGGTCACGGACTGGTACTCTGAAAAGGCGAGCTTCGAGTAGGGGAGTTGTATGCGGTTGAGAGCGGCAGTGAGAGCGGCGGTGTTGTTGATCGTCAAGCGCTGGTGGGGGATGATGTCGCCCTTGTCGTCTGAAGCCAGAGACTCGATGTCGGAGAGGGGAATGTCTTCAGCCTCCTCGTCGTCTTCATCCTCATCTTCGTCCTCCTCGTCATCGTCGCCGCTGACGTCGCTCTCGCTGTCCTCAAGACGCGAAAGGTCGAATGCAGGTCGCTCCTCGGAATCGTCATCGTCTTCGCTGTCCTCTTCATCCTCGCTGTCCTCTTCATCCTCGCTGCCCTCAGTCTCCCACTCAACCTCCTTCTCTGTCGCCTTCGCAGCCTTCTTTGAGTTCTTGGACGCCTTCGCCTTGCCATTGACCTTGACCTCCACCTCGTCCAACGGTACACCTCCAGTCTCTTCGTCGTTTGCGACCGCCGGTGCACTCTTCTCTTTGCGTTGCCTGGCAGCCTTCTCCAGTTTGCGCTGCTTCTCGAGGGCGATGTTGCGCCCCTGGCGACCGTCCAACATCTTCTTGAGCTTACTTCCGGCCATGCTGGTTGATTTTGTGTCTGAACTTTCCGAGTGGTGCAACTCCAAACGTCAAAGCTCCCCTGCCCAAAAATTATCGAACTTTCTTAGCGCGGAAAATCATTAGCGCCTGCCTAGCGATACACCGCCCATCGATAAGGAAACAAGCCGCGGCCCGCTGCATCACGTGGACTGTTGTATTCACTCCCGCCAACACCTGTCTCGTGTCGTAAAGATACGTCTTGTGTCAATTTCTTTGAGCACCGTACTCGTAACATACCAGCATTCAACGCAAGTCACATCATCTCAAGCCTCACCACCACCCTCCATGTCAACCCCACAGAGACAACCCCCAACGCCCAGCGATGTAACGGTACGTGCAATATGAGCTTCGACGAGCACCTGCTGATGTGCAGCAGTCCCCCGGCTTCAACGCCAGCACAGACAGCTCGGGCGAGCTCGCCGCCGTTGTTGACGACTTGCTCAACCAGCTGAACACAAAATTCACCTCCATCAGCAGTGAGCTACTGTCTAAGAGTAAGTCGCATCTTGTCTGAGCACTTGAATCGAGTTAAGTAGCTCAAACAGTGGACGACATGTCCCGGCGGCTGGATAGCTTGGAGGCGCAGATTCAGGCAGGTGATGGGAAGGGATCGGGGTCGGGCAAGTAGGCATTGTCGGCGCAGACACTCCAGAAACCGGAGATACCGACCAAGTCTGCTCCAAAGCGAATTCTCTCGCCGAAGGACTTGACGGCATGATGTGCTGTTAGCTTATTGGGGAGCGAGTTGACTAGCCCTCAAACAGCAGTGCACATGGTATTGGACACTTTCGTCACGATTTACGACACAGCATGGATGGGAGTATAATAGAAGCGTTTCAAATTGACATCATGATTCTATCTGTACACGCTGGTTCGTTATCGCGTCACATGTGAGCATGGCTCTACTTTTACGTTCATCCTACACCCGACTGTGAGCAACAGGCACAATCACCACTCGCCCGTGTCGTTGCACATCATAATCTGTGCCTGTTGTGGTATCCTTCTATCTAAATGCAGCTGTTTCCTACAACTCGCTCTTGTCGTCGGTACCCAAGAACTTCCTCAGGATGTTGCTCCTGCTGATCAAGTCATCGAGCTTCTCCGGGGCGAGGTTGCCCTTGCTGATCAAGCCCTGCAGACGCTTGGACTCCTTCTCGGCGTACTCCTTGTTGGCGCCGATCTTCTGGAAGACCTTGACGTAGTACTGCGCGTACTTGTCCTTCAAAGTCGAGGCGAGGGTTGTAGCCTCCTCAACACCGTCACCGTAGGCAGACTGGAACTTGGCGATGACAGTGTCGAAAGCCTCAATGGTGCCGCCGGTGGCATCAAGACCGCCGCCGACAGCGCGGTGGGTGCCGGAGTTCTTGTTGAGGTACTGGACGAACGCGTCCTCGGAGCGGGCGCCCTCGTAGGGGGTGGGCTCGGTGGAACCCTTCTTGAAGAACTTGATGGTAGGGTACGAGGAGACACCCTGATCCTTAGCAAGAGCCTTGGCATTCTCCGCTTCGGCGTCAACCTTGGCGACAAGGACGTTGGGCTCGTTGGCGAAGGTGCTGGCGAGAGCCTCCCAGATGGGGGCGAGGGTCTTGCAGTCTGGATGTTGTTAGCAATTGTAAAGCATGTCGACAGAGACGAGACGTACGTCCGCACCACGGCGCAGTGAAAGCAACAAGGACATCCTGGTCCTTTCCAACCTTCTGCTTGAAGCTCTGGTCGTCGAGGTAAGTGACAGCGCTGGGCAGCTTGCCCTTGGTCTTGGGCTTGACAGCCGTCTTCTCGGTGATGAACTTGGTCAAGCTCTCGAGATCACGGCCGCCCTTGTAGTCCTCAGGCTTGTCGCTCTTTCCATCGAACCACTTCAATGTAGGGAACCCTGTGACGCCGAAGCGCTTGCCCAGGGACTTGTGCTCATCTGCATCGACCTTCGCGACCGAGACCTTGCCAGCGGCGTGCTGGAAGCCGGTGGCGAGCTCCTCGTAGACGGGGGCAAGGTTCTTGCAGTGTCCGCACCACGGGGCAAAGAACTCGACAAGGGCGGGCTTGCCAGACTTCAGGACGACTTCATCGAAGTTCTTGGGTGTGAGGTCGATGACGGAGGATGCGGGCGCTGAGGCGGAGGCAAGGGCGGGGAGCAGCGCGACGACCGCGGGGAGGATGCGGTTGAAAAGCATAATGGTGGTTTACTGTAGTCCTCGGTGTGAATGAGGGCTCAGGTTGATTGAGGTTTGAAGTTGTGGAGAGCTACTTCGAGATAGGTAGCTGCAGGTGGCGCACGTCTTGGCAAATGTGGCCTCTTTCCATTGAGTAAGCTGTTTCACTTACAAATCCAACACGTTAGAGAGCGACAGCAATTGACGCGAAGGCATCTACGTTGATCATGACCTTGATACAGTGTGAAACGGTACTATGATATTTGAACAAAACAGGCATGCTGCACTTGGGCAGGGTTCGAGGGTCGGTATGCGTGGGGTCACAATGTCAAATGTCAACCACGTCTTGCAGGAGCCCCAGGTTCCCGAATGCATAGTTTATGACTTGAATAATGGGGCGACTGCTGCAAATATTGTATACTTATTGGGTATCGACATCATCATGTAGCTCTACTTCTTCTGCATGAGCCTCTCAAGCATACTCAAGCCATCATTACCGGCCGCCTTCTTCTCCGGCACTGGCTTGTCGTCAGTCACCGGCTTCTCCTCCTGCGCATTCGGTGCAGATGCACCACTGCTCTTCAGCTCCGCACTGGCGCTCTCGATCACCGCTTTCAGCTTCCTCGGATCAGCGCCCTTGATCTCCTCGATCTGCTTCCCGTTCTTGAAGAGCAAGAATGTCGGCATAGCCTGAATGCCATACTGTGCGGCGATTTCTCGTGCTTCGTCAACGTTGACTTTGACGAACGCAAACTTGCCTGACTGGGCGTGGGCTGTGCTAAGCTGTTGGTAGATGGGAGCAATGGTTTTGCAAGGCGGACACCATGTCGCGTAGAAATCAGCGATGAGGTAGGTGTGTCCTGACAGGAGGGTGCGGAAGTGCAGGGCCTGGGTGACTTCCGTCGGCATTATGGAGATGTCCTTAGTTTAGAACGAGGTTTGTCCAGGTCAAGGTTTAGGATCGTGGTGTGAGATACTCTGGATTGGGTAGGCTGGGACGGACTGATGAGGTGTTTGCGTGGTTGAGTATATCCAGGTGTTTTTCTTGACGAAACGTCCGCTCTTGAAGCTGGGATGTTACAATGTCTTATACTGATATTGACGATGGCGCGATATTGTAGAATCTTCGACGTGCTGAGCAGATGCCTTGTAAAAGAAGCCTCAAGCGTGATAGTCTGGGCCAATCAGCATTTGTCATCCGTGATGCCCCACTTACGCGTGAACGCGTTTCTATGGTGGCCTTCATCGTCTCATTTCTTTGTGGCATTGCAAGTTGTGACCTTCAAAAGTTGTATCAAATCGCGTTTTCATTTCTCATACTCGTCGACTATCTAATCGGTGTAGCTCTCGTTCTTGAGCACGAACCTGAACCTGGGCTTGCCATCTTCAAAGTCGATGATCGCCTGGTTCGCTTCCTTCAGAGGAACGAGCTGTGTCCAGGGCTTGATGTTCTTCTCTGCGACAAGATCCAACATTTCCCTGATCTCGGAGGGCGAACCAATAGCCGAACCGGTGATGTGGATAGCCTTCTGAATCAGGGCGAAGGCCTGGAAAGCGGGAAGCGGGTCCTCAGGTGCGCCGACCTGGACAAAAGTACCGCGGAAAGACAGCAGGTTCAGGTAGCCGGGCAGGGGCATCTTGTCGGACGAGACGGTCGAGACGATCAGGTCCAGAGAAGAGGCGTTCTTGCCCTGGTCCCAGCCATCGTCGCCGGTAGCGATGAAGTTGTCTGCTCCGAGCTTCTTTGCGTCGTCCTCCTTTGCGTGCGAGCGCGAGATGACGGTTACGCTCTTTGCGCCAAGGGCCTTTGCAAAAAGGACACCGAAGTGGCCCAGACCTCCGAGACCGACGATACCGACGTTCTTGCCCTTTGCATTGTATGTCTTCAGAGGGTTGTAGAGGGTGATGCCACCGCACATGATGGGCGCTGCGTGCTCGCTCGAGATTTGCTCAGGAATCTTAAACACGAAGTGGCTTGGTGTGCGGTTGTAGTTTGCGTATCCACCGTACGATTTCTCCTCGCTGAAGGGGAACATGGAGCCATAGGTAGCAGCCATGTTGGCGCAGTGGTTCTCGAAGCCGTCAGAGCATTGCGCGCAGTCGGGCTTCAGGCAAGAAGCTGCCTGCGCACCAACACCGACGCGGTCGCCCTCCTTGACGTGCTTGACGTTCTTGCCTACCCTGACGGCCTTGCCAATGATCTCGTGGCCGACAACGCAAGGGTAGGGTGTGGGGTACCAACCAGAGCGGAGAGTGTGGATGTCAGAGCCGCAGATGCCGCAGTGGGAGATCTTGATGTCGACGTCGTCTTCCGTCCAGGTCTTAGGGGTGTACTCCTCCCACTTCATCTTGCCCTTGGCGGACTCTGGGCCGTGGCCGCACCAGCCTTCGAACTTGTAGTCGGTCATTTCGGTAGTGTAGGAAGATTAAGAGGTAAGTCGGTGTAGAATTTGGTGGTGATCTGGAGGTGAGGGTTTGTGGAGTGTGCAATGACGAAACCCGGTGCGCATATACATCTTATACCAGTCCATACCTCTTTTCTAGCCGCATGGTTCCGTCCGATACAGTCCGAAAGCTATCGGATCCTTCAGCATTGCATGGTAGAGAGCAGCCAGACATGACGCGCCAGGTGGGCGCATTGACGTCAAGCAGTTCCAATGTTGAGTGTTTCCCGCTGTTGTTGGTCTGGACTTAGACCTAGCGGCGGAAGAAGTGTAGTTGAACATTCCCCACGGCCGGACATAGTGTAGCTCCAGTCAGCAGCGTGCATGATGGCGAAACGGTGAACTGAAGCCCTGTAGGACCTCAGCCTCCTTTATGTTACTCGCATCACCATCTAGGTACTCTTGGACTTCCATCTAGGTACTCTTTGATCTACCGTCATGACCGTCACGCACTCGATATGTCTGCAGTGTCTATCACGCTGTTATCGCCAGATCAACATACTGACGTATCTGAACCCTTGCGCACGACGGCCTCTCGCTTCGACAAACGGACCTTTTACAGCGGCGATACGGCCACCGCTGCTCTGTTGAGTGTGGCTGCGTCACTGTGGCACTGGGGATGCGTGCGGGCTTATCGGATTTAGCACATTTTTTGTAGGGGAGCATCGCTGTGCCTATTCAGATCCGCCCGCCCCGTAATTCCGATCAGAATTAGTTAGTCCCTCGTCGAACCAAATGCCGTCCACAGTTTCTGGCGTTTTCGGATTCAACAACACGTCACTCGCTTTGATGCAAGACGAATTGGACGCAACGGCTGTCCATTGTCACAGCGACAATCAGAGTCCACGCCCAGGTCTGAGTTCCTCATCTGATAGCAGGCTTTTCCAGTACTATCGCAAGGAGACAGTCCTGCTGTGCCTGGGAATTCAACACAGTGTGTAGACTACGTTCCACGCTAGTGATGCACATTGCTGACCAGGCAGCTGTGGATGAAAGTTCCGGGTGTTAGGAGCTTACGCGGAGTACGCATGGAGGGGCACTACATAAGAGGATACACAAGGTATCATGTCTGCAACGTCGGAAAGTCATCAGCCAAATTTAAAATAACATCTATCCGTCGTCCAAGTCAACCAACGAGCAAAAATGGTCAAAAGCCTCCAATTCCAAGATCTTACCGTCAACTCCCCAGGCTTTGGAGCCATGGGTCTCAGCTTCGGCCTGGGAAACAACCTCTCTCTTGAGCAAGCCGAGCCCGTCCTGCTCAGAGCCATTGAACTCGGCTGCACATTCTGGGACACCGCGGTCGTCTACCAAGCCGGCGTCAACGAGAAGCTGCTCGGCGACTTCATCAGGAAGCACAACGTCCGCGACAAGGTCTTCATTGCCTCCAAGTGCGGTATCAAGTGCTTTAATGGCGAGTCAGGCGTCACAAACTCCGCCAGCCACATCAAGGAATACATCGAAGGCACAATCGAGCGCCTCGGCTTCACACCAGATCTCTACTACTTGCACCGCATTGACCCCAACACCCCTCTCTCCGAGTCCATCCCTGCGCTTGATGAAGTCCGCAAGTCCGGTAAGGCAAAGTACATTGGGCTCTCCGAATGCTCGGCCGCGACCCTTCGCAAAGCCAACTCAATCGCCAAAATCGACGCTGTGCAAGCCGAGTACTCCGCCTTCGAGACCCTCCACGAGACCGACGGCCTGATCGACACCGCCAAAGAACTCGGTGTCGCTTACGTCGCCTACAGCCCTCTCGGCCACGGCTGGCTAGTCGACAACTTCGACTACGCGTCGCCGGACGACTTTGCACCAGACGACTTCCGACGAACAGTGCCAAAGTTCCAGGGCGAGAACTTTTACAAGAACAAGGCTATTGTGGAGGAGGTAAAGAAGCTGGCGAGCAAGAAGGGCTGTTCGACACCACAGATTGCGCTTGCGTGGGTTGCGGCGCAGGGTATGATCGCGATCCCGGGAACAACGAAGAAGGGGAGGCTGGAAGAGAACTTTGCTAGCAGGGAGGTGGAGCTGACTGACGAAGAAAAGAAGGAGATGAGGAGGATCATCGATGCTGCTAAGCCACATGGCAATAGGTACGCGCCGGCGCAGCAGGCCGCGGTGGGGCACTGAGGTTGTAGGTACTGCTGAGCCGTTCGGCTGAATCAACAAACTGCAAGGCATCGACATGTGCCATCTGTGTCCTGAAAAGATGCCGACTTTGTCATGAAGTTACCAGTCGATAACGGGATTGGTTTTTGTAGGACCTGATTCGTGCACATGGAAATGATCTTTAAAGCACAATGGTGGCGGTATGAGGTTCGGGTTGACATGGTCAAAGACCAAAATGATGCACAGTTGGGTCGACACTTGACAGAATGAAGAGATGAGGCCTCAGTGGCGCGAGATCATAGTTGGGTTGCCAGGCCCCGCTCAGGCACCGGCGAGCAACTCGATTGGGCGCGTATGGAGTGTAGTCTTCTCTTTGTTCCCCTCTCTCACGACATGCTCGCACATCTTGACTGTGCTGTATGGTGGGTGGTAGTGTTGGGAGCCTCACGTGACCAGCAGACACGGTCGCGTTGCCCTGCGATACAATGATGTCACCTCTGAAAATTCGAAGATTCGAAGAATGCCAGCGAAGCGGTAACAGGCAAGGGAGGGTTGTCACCGACGATGAGTTGTCACTGCGTCCAGCCCATGGTCAAGTGCAAAGATCATTCCCGCACCCGCGCGGCAGCCGAAGTGGGCCCTTCACCATGGCAACGCAGCTATCAGCGGTTGTTTATCAGAGTAGCAGCTGAACCAGCGCTCTCCCGCACGGCCATTCCTAGACAGGCCCAACGCCGCCCAATTCCAAGGTCCACAGAGCTCGAAATAATCTCCTTCTCCGCATTTGCCAACTCTTAGCTGCATGCACCCTCGAGTCCCCTTGCTGCAACGCGGTTTACTCTTCAACCTTATCTCAACACGACATCTCACCACCACACCACAGCCACCATTGCACACGCTGCAAGCGCTTCAAGTCAGCCGAGCGCCCGTTACCACTCTGCGACAAAGCCATTGCACGTTTCAAGATGGAGGCGCTGCTCTCCCTGTCGTTTGACAACATCGCGTCAAAGGACACGGCCAAGATCCGCAAAGGTCTGCGCCAGATCGAGGGCATGCTAGCACACATCTGCCTCGACGGTAGCAAAACAAAGCCCGCCACGCCAGGACACCGACGCAACCAGTCCGCCGTCAACTTGGGCGAACAGCAAGATGCGCCCAAGAAGCTAGGGGAGCTGTCAGAAGACCCTGCGTTTCGAGAGTTTTTCCGCCTGCAGGATGGATTCGAGTGGAATGGTGCGCATCTCTTGGGGGATCAGACAAAGTCACGGCTAACTTTGCGACAGTCACTACACGGGTCGCAGATTGCCTTGAACGACTGCTCGGCATGGGCAGCAGTAAGAGTAAAGCCCTCGCCTTTGGTTCCCCAAGACATTGCTGACAATCACCAGATGGACAGAACGATATGCTTATCCTTGCGTCGCTATCCAACCTCCAAGGCCTCCTCCTGCTACACCCACCGTCGCGCATCCTCTTTGGTCGCGAAGTCTACATGAACATCCTTCTCGACCTGCTCGACCCTTACAACTGCCCCGCGATTCAGTCGCAATCGATCCTTGTCCTCGTCACAGCGTTGCTCGCCACGCCGCAAAATACGCGGATATTTGAGCAGATGGATGGTCTGCTCACCATCACAAGTCTGCAGAGCGACGAAGAGACAACGCAGAGCGTAAAGGTCAAGGTGCTAGAATTCCTGTACTTCTACCTCCTGCCTGAGGCACCACCACTATCGAGGAAGCTTGCTGGCGCATTCGAGAGGCGAGGTAGCACCGATAGCACGAAGAGCGTCACCAACAAGAACACTCGATCCCAGGAAGAGAAGCAGCGCATGCTGGGAAAATACATCGCCAACGTCGATTGCCTGTTCGAGGACATGCAGGACTCGGATCCCTTCACCAGCGTCAGGGTATGAGCATCGTCTCTCGCCGAGCAGTGGATTGGTTACTATTTCGTTTGTACATCTACCTGCTTCTACCTTCTTGTCACTATTAGTCGGCCCATCGCCGCAATCTCCTTAGTTCTTTGATTCCAGCAAGCGAGGCGTTGGAGGGGGCGTTCAGCAAAAAACAGACTGAGCGTTGCGCATCTCCTGAATTCAGTGTGCATTGTTCATTTGGGTGGCAGGGTTTCCATAGCATCAGCATACTCGGCAGGCGCACTTTCACAAGTTGAATTTCCTTTGTAATATAGATACTGGGAGCCGTTTGCATCCTTGAGCTGGGATACCACGGCTCTGCCTGAGGGGCGTAATCAAGTTGTGTTTATGCAATTCTGAGGACATTGGCTTGGCCAAGTGACAACACATGCGATCTGCAGGGTTAGCACGCCTTAGTGAGATGTGGTGTCGGAGGAGCCGGCACAACGATTGGTTGATTACTCGGACACTGGTCCGTAGAGGAATGTAAATATCCAAGTCACAATGACATCGACGACCACCAAATCGATGCATGACGACTGTGGATGGCGTCCGAACAGCGTCCTTGTGCAGGTGCAAAAGCCAAAATTCGATGCAAGCTCGCAAGCATGATACCAAGACAGAAGTTTGATGAGTAGCTGACTCTCCGCTGTAAGAGTACACTCTCGGCGCTTCCTAGGCTTACCCTGCAGCCCTATCGTATCTCTCGTACTTGACATCCATACGCGACACGTGATGCAGAGCAAGGGATGCGTAGTGGCGATTCGTCCGGCCCACGGCCTTGTACGACAGCGAGGACTCGGCCATGACAGCCTGCGAGCAGAATGCCAGGCCGGATGATCGGCTTCTCAAACCTCCGATCCATGAATGGTTCGTAAATCAACAAAGTTGCATCTGTGTTAGCGCCGGCAACCCTGGAAGCTAGGCTAGTTGGGGCGCTGGTGGCTGATGAGCATCGATGTCGTGTGCCCTGCGCGGAGAGGAACTTTTGGCACTCACGATGCAGTGAGACGTGCCCAGTGGCCAGCAGGCAGTGTCTTGATACCGAAACCTGTTTGCAAGGGCAAAAGCGATGAGTCGCGCACAATATGAAAGGTCTGTACAACGATAACGGTGTATGACGTCTTTGCCTAATGAGGCATGCACTCACGCGCCTCCCGGAACCCGGCTGCTTCGTCTGGGGAGGTTTGATGGCAGGCTACCTTAGCGCCCTCTTAGTCCTGCCTGGTCATGCTATCAAGCTCTTGGTCCGTCAGCGTCCGCTGACTGTCGAAGTCGTGCTACTTTTCTTTCCTCGCCGTCATTTCTATTTCTCTGTCCTCAATCTTCTGTCACACCAGCACCTTCGCTCTCAATTTCTAGTCAAGCAACCGCGGACAGTCCATACGCCACTGATAGCTTGACAACAAAGCAGACGCGGGTCTACTGGCTAGCTACCCTGTTGGATCTCACCCCTACGACAAAACTATTATCTAGAGAAACAGACCCCTTACCTCCAGCTCAACTCTCCAAATCAACACCTGCAACTCTTCCCAAACATCGCCATGGGTATAGGTGCAGTCGCAGAGCCACTTATTGTGGTAACCCTACTTTTTGGAGGCGCCTGGGTCAATCGCAACAAAGAGTACAGGCTGTTCGGCCGACAAAGAGACTACACGTCGTCCCCTCGATCGACTTCGCCAGACTCTGAATCAGGACGTTCTTCGTTATCGTCGAGCGCATCGTTGCTGGTCAACGTCGACGAAGTACCGAGATGGCAGACACGAGAGCTACGGTTCTTTGGCCTTAAGACCGAAGTCACATCGCCAAACTCGAAGAGATTCAAAGACTACTTCCTTAGTCGACTTCTCAGGAAGTTTCCCTTCTTGGTGGAAGTCTGGTATTGGGCGCTGATCTATTGGGTAATTATTGACATCTCATATCCACTACACTCGCTGACAGCCACAGGTTTACCAACTAGGTCGCGCCTTCAGTGCCGTAACCATGGTCGAAGGCACTGTGAACGTTGCCCGCCGCCACGCCCTACAGCTGATCCACCTCGAGCAGCGCCTGCACGTATTCTGGGAGCTCTCAGTCCAGCACTGGTTCCTCCAGCATCCAGTGCTCCTCCACTGGACAAACCGGACATACTCATTCATTCACATACCCGGCACGATCCTCTTCCTCGTGTTCCTCTTCTTCTACACCACTATGCAGAACCGCGTCGAGCTCCCATCCTACCATCAGCGTAACCACAAATCCCTCTCCCCTTCGCGCAACGAGCCCCGCGGCAGCCCCGCAGGCCCGGCACTGTACGAGGCGCGTCGCCGCACAATGGCGACATGCAACCTCATCGCCTTCATCGTCTTCACACTGTGGCCCTGCATGCCACCTCGGCTACTCTCTGACCCGGACGTGGCAGGCGCTGTGGGCAGGGAAGCCCGTAGCTTCGGCTTCGTTGATACTGTGCACGGCGCCGAGGGCGAGAGCTCTGTGTGGACGCAAAACAAGTTCTGCAACCAGTACGCCGCGATGCCGAGTCTGCACTTTGGATACTCACTTCTAATCGGCCTGACAATTCTGAGCTTGCCGCTCGCACCGCAGCACCAGCGGAGCAGGGTGCTGAGCGTGCGGACACCATTTGCGGGCAAGACGATGAGGCTTAGGCTGCCGAGTGCGAGGAGGCTGGCGTGTTTGATCGTTGGAATCGCCTACCCGACCATCATCCTCGTGGCCATTGTCGCAACCGCGAACCACTTCGTTCTCGATGCCGTGGCGGGCGCAATGGTGTGCGGGCTGGCGTGGACAGGGAACAGAGTGTTGCTGAACTTGCTGCCGCTGGAGGACTACTTCCTGTGGTGTGTGCGTATCGACAAGCCAGAGCGCACGGCAGTTCTGTTTGAAGATGGAGAGGATGATGAGAGGGTGACGAAGAAGGGTGTTGTTGTTCGTTGATTTGAGGGTCGAGTAAGAGAGGAGTTGCGATGGAGGAATTGCTGCACTAATGACTAATGCGGAGAGAGAGAATGACGGCTGCAAGATACCCTAAGGCACATGTATTCGTGGTAAATCGACTATTCCAAGCTACTACAATCCAACCAGCATCGCACATGTGCAAGGTGAACAAGACATGAGAATCCACCACGGACAAAAGAGCCACCCAGAAACCCTCACATGATGTAGCTGTCCCTCACGACACCACAAGCCACACTCCCCCTCCCCCTCCCCAATAGGCAAACCGCAGCATCAATCCCACCCTACTTAACCCCCAACAAAACCGAACAATCCACCTCCTTCCACCGCACGCCCCCAACCCCACAATCCACCAGCGGCCCAGACCAAAGCCCCGCCCTACACTCCCCACAACTCCGCCAAGTCTCATCAGTCCAAACGCACTCCTCGCCACCTTGCTTCTCATACCGGAACCGAACCTTCTCACGCGCGTAATCAAATGGTCCGATTTCTAAATTCGAGTACCCCGGTACCCGGTGCGCGACGCTGAATATCAGGCCAGGGGTCAGGGAGAGCGCTTGCGCCATGTTGCCGTTTGTGTAGATTGCTGTGGCGGTTAGGGGGGTGCCGGGGTGGCAGGATTCGAAGATGCGGAGGTGGAAGGGGAGGATGGTGGAGGTTTGGGGGGAGGGGGTGTTGGGGAAGGTGGTTTGGATTATTGCTGGGCGGAGGGTTAGGGTTGATGCTAGGGCGTTGATGATGTTGTTGTTGTTGTCGTTGTCGCTGGGGAGCGTTGGGGAGGGTGTTGTGGTGGGTGGGTTGATGTTTTCCTCGTCTCGTGCCGAGAGGTGGTAGGGCATTTTGTTGTCGACGAAATAGCATGTTCGGTATGTTAGCTAAAGAATGTTAGTCTTGCTCTTGTGGGCGGAAAGATGGATACTCACGCGTTGATTCCCAGGCTGTCCAGTTTGACAATTTAAAGGCCCCAGCGACCATGGCTGTCCCTCGCACCATCCACATGGATATCCGCCTTCGGAGCTCCACTTGCAGCCATCATACTCAATACCGAACGAGTGCGAGTCGAAGTTGTACGGCCCGAAGACCTGGTCGTAGCCGGGGTGGAGAGTGAGCTTGGTAATCTGCTGTGCGTTCAGGGCGAGCTCGAATTTCACTTGGCCATTGCTGAGCCAGCCACGAGCTTTGAGGGTGCCGGCGTCGCAGTACTCAGAGAAGCTGATGCTGACGCGGTAGAGGTTTTCTGGTGTGGCACGGTCGGGGGTCACGTTTCGTGGTTTGAGGCGAGGCGCTTTGAAGGGGACGTTGACGTTGACATCCTCAAAAGACTGGACTGCGCTGGGTGTGAGGTCGTTAGAGGGCGCTGGAGCAGCGAGACAGATACCCACGAGGGTGAGTAGGAGAAGGCCGAGAAGCTTCATGATGACTGTAGTCGTCAGTGACTGCGGGTAGTTGAACGTGGGTCGAGTCGCAATAAGTTGAGAACTGGTGAGGTGGGGAAGAAGGGGTGGCGCAAAGGTGAACGCTCTTTATACTGTGCGAGTGCAGGCGGTGTGCAATCTCCCAGGCGGTGTCGAAGTGAAGGTGATAGTGAATTGATGCAGAAGCGTGGATGCCGTGGGGGCAAACGGACACCTGTGACCACTCCACCCCAATCCACTTCTGGTTATTTGCAAACTGCAGGTCATGCATTGCAATCGAGTCTTCTGATGTGTAATTGTACGCTTGCAGGACAAGAGAGGACTTGTGCGACGTGGGTGCGTACAAAAGGGGTACATATGTATTGATGGTTGCAAGGTAAACAGGACACTTACACCGTGCTACAGTCGAGAGCTACTGGCGGCTGATGTGCTTGGCTTCATGTATCCCTCGAGATGACAGTTGCACAATTGACATCAAGGTGATTCGAATGCCATCACTTTGGCGTCGTGTCAATGACAGTGATGATGGATGACAGAGGTAGAAAATAAAACGAATACAACAGTATTGACAAAGTGATATTACAAGGACTATGGGTACAGCTGACTATGCATCTTGATGGGTATCTGTGGGGCACGACTGGGCCAACGACAAGCGCTTGAACTGAGAGCTTGATACAACGAAAGGACTGTCTATGCAATCTGGAAAGAACAAAAGAAAAAGCCATCACCGCCTGCTGCTCTTGGTGTTGTTGCGGCTAGGTCGGTCGTCCCTGACGTGGCCCATCTCTTCATCAGGGATTCTATCCCGGCGGCCAGAGTACGCGCGCTGAGGCTGGCGAACGTTGTCGTGGCGGTCGTCAAAAGTACCACGGCGGTCGTCCTCTTCATCAGAGAAGTCAACGTAGACGGAGGCAGGGCGCGGACGACTCTCCCTGGGCAGCTTCGAGTTCTTAGCTTTTAGTTCGTCGGGCATGTAGACCTTGTCGAGATGTTGCTCCAGCAGGCGGACGTTCTTGCCGTTGCACTTGATGGCGGCGTCTGCGAGATCACCGATGAAGGGAACGAGACCGACGACGAAATCGAGGGCAAGGTTGAACATCATCATAAGTAGGACGCTCTGAGGCAGGCCGCACGCTACTTTTCGCATGCTCAGGATGAGCTTGAGGGCGAGGAGTGCGTCGGCGGCGTCGCCAACGGCGGGCACAAGACCAATGACGGAGGACCAGCCGAAGCGCATGCCCATGAAGCTGAAGAGAGCAAAGTCGAGTCTGTAGGCGGTTTTGCGGGCTCGGGCGAGCACGTTGGCCTCCTGTTCTGGGATGTAGGCAGGGATTTGCTTCTTGACTTTCTTCATCTTGCCGGGCTTCCTGGGGTGGGGGATCTCCTCGTAGTAGGGGTCCTGACTCGCGGTCAGTCAACGGTCGAGGGCAGCGATGTGGAGACGACTTACATAGGGACCAGCGGCGGCTTTGTTCGCATACTTGCTCATCTCGCCTGTGAGCATCTTCTTGGCCGCATACTTTGCGACGAGTTGGGCCATGGTTGCGGGGGTGTTGGTGTTGTGGTGTGAATGCGACGGAAGAAAGGGGCAGCTGGTTATGAATGCAGTGGCAGAGGCGACGTGCAGAAGAAGCTTATATGTCGTGGGGTTCTTTGGCGATGGTTGACAATGCACTGCACGGCGGTTGTCTCACAAAGAGTGGGCGGAATGTGGTTGGCCGGCGGGTGTCGTCTCCAGAAAATCTGAAACGGGCGCGTGGCTGCCTATGAATAGACGACGAGAGCGATTGCAGACAACAAAAGCGCTGAGCTGGCGGGCGATCAGGCAGAGGTGCAGCCGACGATTCGAGGACGGCGCCGTGTGCTCTTATGGGCGTGGAGAGAGCGGCGGTGTGCTGCTGGCTCGACTGCCCTGATTCCCACGCAGACGCGACAGAGAGTGACGTGATGGTGTTTCTAGCCCCGTCTTTCGCAGCACTTGGCCTGCTAGGGAGCGATCTACGTAGCTGTGGCGGTTGATGTGGCGGTTGATCGGTGCACAGCCACTGCGCGTCAAAGCGAGCTTGAAGCTCCTCCGTCTTGCGCGGTGGTGGAGGGACAACGTCTGCATCCCACGCACGTGTCTGCCCTATTCTTCCCCCTTCTCTCCGTGCGGCAGTGCACACCATCACCACGCCCTCGCAGCCCGCCCGCGATCCCCCCGTTTCCCCCGCTGCAGCTCACGACACGCCCGCCGACGTGCCCGTCCCCGCCTTGCTCTCGCTCTCGCCGTGCCCAGAGCATGCTGCGCGACACCGGCCAACATGACCTCGACCAACACCAAGATGACGCTCGTTGACTGGCTCGACGACCTGTGCGTCCGCTTCATCGTCAACCTGCCCCAGGAGGAGCTGCTCTCCGTCGAGCGCATCTGCTTCCAGATCGAAGAGGCCCAATGGTTCTACGAAGACTTCATCCGCCCGCTGGATCCCCACGGCCTGCCGTCTATGCACCTGCGCAAGTTCTCCCAGCTCATGTTCCAGCACTGCCCGCTGTTCTCCGCCTACTCGGCCGAGCTGCACCAGCAGGCCTACGACCAGTTCCTCGCCTACAAGACCCGCGTCCCCGTCCGCGGCGCCATCATGCTGAACCAGGACATGACCCACGCTGTCCTGGTCAAGGGCTGGAAAAAGGGCGCCAAGTGGAGCTTCCCTCGAGGCAAGATCAACAAGGAAGAGGACAACCTCGACTGCGCCGTCCGCGAGGTCTGGGAGGAGACGGGCTACGACCTCAAGGACGCCAACCTGGTGCTGCCTGAAGACCAGATGAAGAGCATCACCGTTACCATGCGCGAGCAGAGCATGATGCTGTACGTCTTCCGCGGCGTCCCCATGGACACGTACTTTGAGCCGCGCACACGCAAGGAGATCTCCAAGATCGACTGGTACAAGCTGACGGACCTGCCCACGGTGCGGCGCAAAAACCAGGCCCAACAGCAGAGCGCCGGTCAGGACATGATCAAGGAGAGCAGTTTCTACATGGTGGCTCCGTTCCTGGGACCGCTGAGGGCCTGGATCAAGCTGCAGCACAAGCTCGACAAGCAAAGGGCGCGAGTCGGCCAACACGTGGCACGACCTCCCGCCATAACCGACGACGACGACTACCAGGCCGACCTCTACGATGCTACAGGCGATGAGGCTACTGCACGCCCTGCGGCGCAGCCTCTCGACGCCAACTTCGCCAACCTGGTCGCACAACTCGGCCAGAGCCAGGCCCCGAGCGAGTTGGCAGCTCAGTCGCCGCTGTCCGTCGATCCAGCGGCAGAGCTTAAGAAACTGCTGAGTGTGGGCAGAGGACCATCCGCACCCACTCCCCCTGTAGAGGCACCTGGCATCCAGCCTCAGGCCAACCCTCTGTTGGCCCTGTTTCAAGGGAACAACGGTCCTAGAGGACCTTCAGGCTCTGTGCCCCAGACACCGTTCGAGCAGATTGTGCACACACCAATGCATCCTCCTCAAAGTCCACACGGCCAGCATCACCCTCTGCCGCCGCAGATGGGTCCTCCCCCTCCATTCCCTTTCCCGCCGCAACAAAATATGCATTTCCATGGCTCACCACAGCACCCGCAAGACATGCCGTTGCACCTCCCACAGCACTTCATGCCACCACCGCCGCCACCGAACCAGACTTTCCAGCAGCATGGCTTCGGCCAGCATCCACCTTCGCAAGCGCAGTTTACCGGTGTGCACGGCGTACCAGAAGCACCTCATGCGTCCGGGCTGCCAACACCGAAGCTTACTGCCCACGCTTTAGGCCTGCTGAACTCGTTCAGGATCAGCGACCAGAAGCCCACCCCACCGCAAGCTCACGCCTCGTTACAGCAACAGCCTCAGTACAGCACACCAAGACTGCAGCAGCCGCACCCACAATACCCGCCTCACGAACTGGTGTCGCCGCCACACATGATGAGCCCGCCTACGTTCCAGTCACCTCCACTGAGCCAACCGCAGCCGAAGCCAAGGACTGTGCATCAAGACTCGCTACTCACGCTGTTCAGTGCGACACCGCCAGCGAAGTCTCCTGGACCAGCAGAACCGGCCGAGCTCTCAGCGCATCCGTTAACACCAGGCTTTGTACAGGCGCAGCCAGCAACTGGTCAAGGGAAGCCCCCGAATCAAACCCTGCTCGACCTCTTCAACACCCAGCCCAAGGGCAGCCTCACCTCAGCCACTGTCAGCGGACCAGTCAACGCACCCGACTTCGACACAGTGAAGAGACGCAAGCAACCATCCGTCAACGGCAACTCTCGTGGACCTTCTCCAGCGACTCAAGCTCCAATGGCACGAGTTGGGTCGGATGTGACTGTCATTGCTGCTTCAAAACACGCTCAGCAAACCCATGGAGACGTACGCACAGCACCGGCGCCAGCCTTCCAGCCACAGATCTTGAAGCGACCCCAGCAGGGTGCACCGGCCCCTGGGCATACGGCGCATGCACAGGGTCTCTTAGACATGTTCAAGGGTCCCTCGCCTCAGCCTGCACATGCTCAGCCTGCCGCTGTATCTGCCCCCACAGCGCAAGCACAAGGTCTGCTCAATATGTTCAAGGGACCTTCTCCTCAACCAGCAGCTGCCCGGCCAGCCCAAGCTCAAGGTCTGCTAGACATGTTCAAGGGGTCTCCTCAAACAAAGCCTGCGCTACCTGCAATGGCGCCACCGCCTGCATCTGGCCCACCTCCGACCGCCCAGGCGCAGGGTCTTCTGAATTTGTTCCAGAGCCCCTCTCCACAACCACCCGCACAGCCAGCACAGGTACGATCGGTCACGTCTCCGGCTACTCTTGCAGCACAGCCCGCCTCGTTCGATAGGCGCGAATCTATCGCCTCAGATCAACGCAACGCTCTCCTCGGCCTCTTCAACAAGCCCTCGCCGCAGCCCACAGCCCGCGTACCAATCCAGCAGTCGCACAGCCCGCTGCCATTCAGCCGAACCCCCAACCCGCCAACGCCCAAGACTGCCATGTCTGGCCTTGTCAGCCCCGTCAGCCCGCTGCAGCAGGGCAGTCGCACCGGCACGCCTGCCGATCTGGCGAGCAGAAGCCGCATCTCTAGCATCGGCGAGCCTACACCTGGTCACTCTGAGGTGCCGGTTTTGCAGGGCCCGTCTGGTGCTACGGCGTTCGGTCTCGCTGGCGCGAAGGCGAGGGAAAACGACGCGAAGAGCCCTGTAGATAAGACATTTTTGCTTGGGTTCTTGGAAGACGTCGCGAGGCGTGGGCGGTGATAGAGTTGATCTGGCGTTTTTGGGAAGGACTGGTTAGCATGGTCATGCATGGCGTTTTGTACTCTTGCATGGCATTGCATGGTATGGCATAGTATTCCATTTATAGGGGAGAGAAATAGCGCGCTGTATCCCCACAGCGAAGAACAGAAACCACAATCACTACATGCACAAACCACCCTCCTCTCAAACACAACAGCACCAACACTCACACCCCGCACTCATCTCCCTTGATACACAAACGCAGGCACAACCACCACACCCCCATCCTCAACCCTGACCTCAACCTCTCGCACAACCCGCTCATATCCCTCCCCATACCGTCGACGAAACACCTCCTCCAGCCGCCCCTGCACATACCCCCTCAATCCACCCAGCAACACACCCTCAACTACCTCCCCTCCATCTCCAAGACACCCTCCTTTCCGCGACTCCGTCATCGCGCGTGTCATCCCCCGCGCTACGTCCTCCACTACGCTCCATTCGCACCCGTGGGCTAGCACGCTGGCGAGGTATACCGGGTTGCGCAGGTGGCATGATAGGAAGATGGGTGGCGAGGGGGAGATGGTCTGCGTGTGTAGTTTTCGGCGCGACCAGGTGGGGATGAAGGGGGTCGGGCGAGGGAGGTAAGGTTCGTAGTTGTAGGCGGTGGGTGGGAGGGGGGAGTGTTCCGCTGTTTTGGGGTTGGGTGGCGGTAGTGGTGGGGTGATTGGTGATTTTAGTGCTCTAGGTGGAGGAGGGTGTTGGGGGTTATGGACGTTCCGGGTTGAGGTTCTTGGTGGATTTGAGTGCTCTTTTTCGTGGGCTGCTCCGTATGCCTGGATGGACTTTGGTAGCGGAGCCTGGAGGGACTGTGTTTGTGAAGAAGTAGTGGTGGACATGGTTGATGCGTGGACGTTTTGGAGATGCTTGATGAGAATGTTGAAGACTGAAGACGTTTTGAAAGTTCTACAAGTGCAATAACTACAGTGTGAAATGAGATACGGTTCGCCTACAGTTTGCCTACCATACGTGGAGTAGCCAACGAGATCATTAGAGTATACCATTTTCTGTTCGTGGCGTCGATCCATGGTCGCTCACTCTTACCGAGGAAGAAACGGTTGTACGCAAATGTTGATGGAAAAAGCACATCCAGTATCTTGAACCGTGGATTGTAGAGATGGTTGATTCAATAACAGATTGCCTCCCGATTATTCGCTGTCTCTTTATTCGATCGTGATACTGAAACGGCGACCGCACGAGTGGTCAGCTTGCAGAATAGAAGCGGTCCCCATGGATGCGTAGAGCCGCAACCGATAGTGATTGCGGCGCTAGGCTGCTCTGAGCGACGGTGTGGCAAGCAGCCAGGCACCACAGCAAACGCGTCGACATGCCTGTCTCACCCAGGAGCTTCGAAAAGTGATACAAACAAGCATAAAATGGCCATGTTTGCTTTGTTCGGCGGACGACAGGCGGCAGTGGAAGGGCCACGGTGGTGAGTTTGAGCGTTGCTCGGCTGGCCTTCCATGATGCATCGACTGGATTAGTGAAGCGTCCGCAGTCTTCCAAAGGTTTCTATTTGGTGTTGCGGGAAGGCGCGCTAACAGCTGCTTGGCAAGTGGACCCACGCTGAGGCAACCTGGAGCTTCACCGTCACCGACTGACCCGAGCTTCTACTTAAACTACCACGCCCGCCTGCACTCCACTCCATCTCCCCCATCACCCGCCACGCACCACCCCCCAGCTCTACCACGCCGCAGCTCTTGGTAGCACCTTCCGCATACTTGAAATACCCACATCCGCTGCACATAATCAAATAGAACACCACAATGTCCGCCGAGCCAGACCACGCAACGCAGAAGCCGGATCTGTCCAAGTACGTCTGCTCGCCACCAGCGTGTGCAGTGAGATGCAGCTGCTAACAGAAGCCAGGGACCCCTCAGGCGCAGAGCCCAAGACCGTGAGCACCGCTCGATATGACGTTCGAGGTAGCTCATACTGACCCGCCACAGGAAGACGAGATCGCAACTGCCATCCTCAAGAAGAAGAAGAAGCCCAACTCCCTCATGTGCGTATCTCCAGCCACTGCAGAGAGCGACCTTGTGCTGACTTCGCAGTGTCACCGACGCCGTCAACGATGACAACTCCATCATCGCCCTCTCAAACAACACCATGGAGACACTCCAGCTCTTCCGTGGCGACACTGTCCTGGTTAAGGGCAAGAAGCGCAAGGACACAGTCTTGATTGTGCTCGCAGACGACGACCTCGATGACGGCTCCGCGCGGATAAACCGCGTCGTTCGCCACAACCTGCGCGTCAAGCACGGCGATGTGATCACCATCCACCCTTGCCCAGACATCAAATACGTATGTATTATTCGTTTGTTTAAACAACGCACAAAGTTAACCATTCCACAGGCCAAGCGCATCGCAGTCCTTCCTATCGCAGACACAGTTGAGGGCATCACCGGCTCATTATTCGACGTTTTCCTCGCCCCGTACTTCCGCGAAGCCTACCGACCTGTACGACAGGGCGACACATTCACCGCGCGCGGTGGCATGAGACAAGTCGAGTTCAAGGTTGTAGAGGTTGACCCACCAGAGTTCGGTATCGTCGCACAAGATACCGTCATCCACTGCGAGGGCGAGCCGATCCAGCGCGAGGACGAGGAGGGCAACCTCAACGAGGTCGGCTATGACGACATCGGTGGCTGCCGCAAGCAGATGGCACAGATCCGTGAGCTTGTCGAGCTGCCGCTGAGGCATCCCCAGCTCTTCAAGTCGATCGGTATCAAGCCGCCGCGTGGTATCCTCATGTACGGTCCTCCCGGTACCGGTAAGACACTGATGGCTCGTGCGGTTGCCAACGAGACCGGCGCTTTCTTCTTCCTGATCAACGGTCCCGAGATCATGTCCAAGATGGCCGGTGAGTCGGAATCGAACCTGCGCAAGGCGTTCGAGGAGGCCGAGAAGAACTCGCCTGCGATTATCTTCATCGACGAGATCGACTCCATCGCCCCCAAGCGTGACAAGACCAACGGTGAGGTCGAGCGCCGTGTCGTTTCCCAGCTGCTCACCCTCATGGACGGCATGAAGGCGCGCTCCAACGTGGTTGTCATGGCCGCCACCAACCGACCCAACTCCATCGACCCTGCGCTTCGTCGTTTCGGCCGCTTCGATCGTGAGGTCGACATCGGCATTCCCGACCCCACCGGCCGTCTCGAGATCATGCAGATCCACACCAAGAACATGAAGCTCGGTGACGACGTTGACCTCCAGGTCATTGCTGCTGAGACGCACGGTTACGTCGGTTCCGATCTGGCGTCCCTCTGCTCCGAGGCTGCCATGCAGCAGATTCGTGAAAAGATGGATCTGATCGATCTCGACGAGGACACAATCGACGCTGAGGTGCTCGATTCGCTTGGTGTTACCATGGAGAACTTCCGCTTCGCCCTCGGTATCTCCAACCCCTCTGCTCTCCGCGAGGTCGCTGTTGTCGAGGTGCCCAACGTCCGATGGGAGGACATTGGTGGTCTCGAGGAGGTCAAGCGCGAGCTCATCGAGTCGGTGCAGTACCCCGTGGACCACCCCGAGAAATTCCTCAAGTTCGGCATGTCGCCATCGCGTGGTGTGCTCTTCTACGGTCCTCCCGGAACTGGTAAGACGCTGCTCGCCAAGGCTGTGGCCAACGAGTGCGCTGCCAATTTCATCTCGGTCAAGGGACCTGAGCTGCTCTCCATGTGGTTCGGTGAGTCTGAGAGCAACATCCGAGACATTTTCGACAAGGCCCGTGCCGCCGCTCCTTGCGTCGTCTTCCTTGACGAGCTTGACTCGATCGCCAAGTCGCGTGGTGGATCTCAGGGCGATGCTGGCGGTGCTTCCGACCGTGTTGTCAACCAACTGCTCACCGAGATGGACGGTATGACATCGAAGAAGAACGTCTTCGTCATCGGTGCTACCAACCGACCGGAGCAGCTCGACAACGCGCTGTGCCGTCCCGGACGTCTCGACACTCTCGTCTACGTTCCTCTGCCCGACCAGGCCTCGCGTGTCAGCATCCTGAAGGCGCAGCTGCGCAAGACACCTGTTGCCTCGGACATCGACATCGACTTCATCGCGTCCAACACACACGGCTTCTCGGGTGCCGATCTTGGGTTTGTCACACAGCGTGCCGTCAAGCTCGCCATCAAGCAGTCGATTGCTCTTGACATTGAGCGCCGCAAGGCTCTCGCCGACAAGGGTGAGGACGTTGAGATGGAGGACGAGGGCGAGGATGCTGTTCCCGAGCTCACCAAGGCCCACTTTGAGGAGGCGATGCGCTCTGCTCGTCGCTCGGTGACGGATGTGGAGATCCGCCGCTACGAGGCGTTTGCACAGTCGATGAAGAACTCTGGCGGCTCGAGCTTCTTCCGCTTCCCTGACGCGGAGCAGGCGTCGAATGAGCAGAACACATTCGGCAACGCCGGCGAGGACGAGGATCTGTACAACTAAGGGTGATTCACTGGAAGGTGAAGGTCTGGGGGGGAGTGATGATGATGATGATGAAGAGGAAGGAAAGCGCTTTTCATGTCATGTTTGCATGGAATAGAGGGAGAGGGATAATTCTAGCATATTGATGAGTATTGGTAGTATGCCAATGCATGGTTGAATGATGTTTATAAGGTGTTTTACAAGTGTATTTATGTCATGACATGTTGATGGCTTGTTCTTTTGGATTGATTGTCGTGTTTTGGTTGGATTGTTCTTTTTGAAGTAATTGTAATGTTCTTTTGAACAGATTATAATCATCTGGATTGGATCATGTATTGGATGATTGTGGATTGGTAGACCGTCACTCGACATCAATCTGCACCACCTTCTCCAACTCCCTCCTCACACACTTTGTCCCCTCGACGACAATCTCTCTTGGTAACCTCAACTCCACCACCTCACTACCACTCCCACTCCCACTACCCTCATCCTCTCCACCCCCATTCACGCCACCATTCACCTTTTTCTTCTTCCTCTCCTTCTCCTTGTCCTCCCCTTCCTCCACCACACACTCCCTCACCCTCTCCATCGCCAATGCATAAGCCTCGTTTGCCGTCGTAGCTTGGCCCGTGCGGAATAAGTCTGTAATGTAGGCGCGCAGCGAGGCTTGAAAGCCCGTTGTTTGGAGCAACTGGGTTAGTGTTGTTTCTATGTTGCGGATGCCTCCTGAGGAGAGGAGGGAGCTGTAGATGTTGTTTCTCAGGTTCGAGGGGAGTGCGGTGGCGGTGGTGGGGGAGAGTGGGATTGCCATTTTTTTTTTCTTTGGTGGTGGTGGTGGTCTGTCTGCAGGTCACTGCTGAGTCGGCCGAGGCGGTTCGGTCGGTGGGTTGGCGTTTGAGGTCGTGTTTGATGGGGTTGGTGCAGCACGTGCACGCACGCACGTTGTGTTAGCTGGCGATCAGGATGGTTCGGTTCGCTGGGTTTCGATTCGATGGAGGAGGTTGGTGCTAAATGCAGGTACCCCCCCTTCCCAATGGAGCCTGTTTCCTCGGGGCAATGCAGATCCTCCTGAGGCGGGGTGGGTGTGTTGGTGTTCTGGTGAGGTGATGGATGCAGCGTTGTGGTAGATGGTGGAAGGAGAGCCGTGCTGGGAGGGGTGGGCTCGGAGATGATGGTCAAGAGCGGGCCAAGGATAGTGTCTGTGTAGAAGGGGAGTACGACAGCGGTGGTTCCATTCGAGGGTATACTATTATACGCTCGGTATTGGGTACAGAAGCAGTGAATTGGATTGGATTGATGTGGGCTAGGGTATTGGATCAATGAACATCAGCGCCCGGACGTTCCCGCATCGGTGCGGTGCCTCTGCTAGCCGCCTTGCCGGCATGGACTGGCATGGACGGCGTGGACTGGCATGGGTGGCATGGGTTGGCATGGAGTGGAGAGAGGATGCAGCATATCAGCACGCTGCACCTCGCCCTCGCCTCGCCCAGCTCTCGCACTCGCCGGTGAAGCTCGCAGACTCTGCTCTGGCCGCCTTTTGCTGCACCGTCACTGCTCTGCTGCTGTTGCTGCTGCTGCTGCTGCTGTTGGTGCTGGGCTGCTCCGCCGCCGTGTCCTCCCCCGCCGCGCGCTTCGCTGCCGTGTCTCGCCAGGCCTCAGCACCGCACCCACCGCACCGCACCGCAGCTCCCTCGACCGCCCACGACCACGACGACGACGACGACGACAGCGCCGACGACAGCCACCACCACGGCCCCCGACACGCCGCCCTCGGTGCACCTGATACAACGCCCACCTCTGCTCGTCGCGGACGAAACACGCCGGGTCCATCTCGCTTCGCCGCAGACAGGGAAGCCGTAGCAGCGCCCGCCTTGGTCGAGTCCAGCGGCGCGCCCCCAGAGCCCCCAGAGCCCCCGAGCCCCCAGAGCCCCGCGAGACTGCTCGACTGCGCGGGTCCTGCTCGAGCTCCGCACCGCCAGCATGGCCTACAACAACCTCTCCAAGTACCACGAGGACTCGGACGCCGACGACGAGTTCGAGCGCACCGCCTGGCAGCGCGACCAGCTGCCCGTCGAGTACGAGAGCTCGCCCACCAGCTCCGGCCCGCTGAGCACCGAGCACACCCCGACCACCTTCACCCACAGCAGAGACAGCCGCATCAGCCCCACCGGCCTGCTGGTCGACTGGAGCGCCGACCAGGTGGCCGACTACATGTCCGACCTGGGCCTCGACCAGTATGCAGACACGTTTGTTGGTACGTCCACGCCGCCATTCTTATACACGCACACCCACTGACCACCTCCCCCCAGACGAGGGCATCACCGGCGACGTCCTGGCCGCCCTGCAGCACGCCGAGCTCAAGGAGATGGGCGTCGCCAGCGTCGGCCACCGTCTGACCATCCTCAAGGCCGTCTACGAGGTCAAGGTCAAGCAGAACGTGCCCATCGAGCCCGACGACTACGTCCCGCTGTGTAGGTTCTTGCCCGCCCTTCCCCTCCACCTCCACCACCACCCAGGCTAACCACCCCCCACCTCCACCACCACCCATGCTAACCACCCCCACCTCCACCACCGCCCATACTAACCACCCCCACCTCCACCACCGCCCATACTAACCACCCCCCACCTCCACCACCGCCCATGCTAACCACCCCCACAGCCGCCGACACCTCCGCCCAGGAAGCGCCCCCCACCCAGGACGACTTCGCAAAGGTCATCCGCGTCGTCCAGGCCCGCGACGAGCGCATACACACGGCCGAGTCGGAGCTGCGCCACCTGCGCGAAGACCTCAGCCGCGTCATCGACGAGAACAAGCGCCTGCGCGAGGAGATCCTGCCCCTCGTGCGCATGCTCAAGGAGCAGCAGCAGACGCTGCCCACCCTGCCCACCACCCACGAGCACCTCACCTCACCACCCGCCACCCAAGACAACCGCACCGGCAGCAGTCTGTCCCGTAAGTTCTCCACCAAGAAGCTTTTCCTAGGCTCCGCGCCCAAGAACCCGTCTCCAACCATCCAGGAGCACCGCGCCCTCGTCGACCACGCCTCGTTAGACCCCTCAGCAGCAGCCGTCGCAGCTTCCTCACACCTCACAGCTTCCCTAGGCACCACCGCCCAAATGTCGCCCAACTCCATCGCCCAGCCCTCGCCCACCTCCCCCGCATACAACCAGGGACGCACGCAGTACACCCGCCCCGAGATACCACGGAGCCACCAGGACCACGACAACACACAGAGCTGGGCCTCGTCCTGGAACCAGGACCAGACCGCCACCAACCGCGACCCCCGCGCAACCCCCGGCCCGCTCTCTGCCCGCCCCATGCGCGCAAACGCCGCACCCACGCCCACACCAGACGACCGAGACCGAGACCGAGACCGAGACCCACCACTTTCTGGTGGCTCCAGCTCCAACAACATGCAACCGTCGTCAAGCTCCCAGCAAGCCCCCTCGTCGAATCCCCAGGTCGAGATTTTCAAATCCTTCCGCGTGTCCATCGACGACCCCTGCCACAAGGTGCTTCCTGTGGCGCTGAAAAAGTACAACATCACGGCAGACTGGCGGCAGTACGCGCTGTACATTGTGCACGGCGACCAGGAGCGCTGTCTGGGGCTGAACGAGCGACCTCTGATACTCTTCAAGCAGCTGGACAAGGAAGGCCGCAAGCCCATGTTCATGTTGCGAAAGCACGCTGCGCCCGAGCAGGGTCACGTCAGCACCGTCGGTGGAAACGATGTTCGAGCCGTACCCCCGAACAGTGGATTTGGGTGGGACAGCCAAAACCGAGGGACGCCGCTACCGGGCGGTGTACTCTAGTCCTGAAACGACTTTATCCTGGAAAGACTTCTATCCTGGAAAGACTTCTATCCTGGAAAGACTTCTATCCTGGAAAGACTGTATTCCTGAAAACGACTTCTATCCTGGAAAAGACTTCTATCCTGTCACAGCAGGAGGGTGCCGCTACCAGGCGGTGTAGCATAGTCCTGAAACGACTTCTATCCTGTCACAACAGCAGGAAAACACGCACATCCTGGGCTGGTTGGTCTATCTTTACAACGGAGTTTGGCGCTGCCTGCAAAATCATTTACCTGGCGTTTGGGACCTGCTTCGCTTCGACCTTGTTACGCACTTGTTCGCTTCGCATCTTGCACATTACGAAAACCGGATTGACGGCCTTTTTGAGCGGCGAAAGAAGGAGGAGCGGATACGAATATGTTTGTCATGTAGGACAGTCACGAGATGTTGGCTCTTGAGAAGAGCTAGGTGTATGTCATGGGAGCTTGTATGCTATTGTAAGCGAGCGTACTGACGCTACTGTGATCGAAATGCATCAAATACACCTGATACGCCAAGCACTGACGCGACAAGACGCGCTGCCTACTTTTGTTGTTTAGCAGTGTATCATTCTGACAACACAGGCGAAGCTACTGCTGCAGATATTATTGCCAAGTCGGGAACCGGATCTGTCGCTTCAGGAGTGTCGACAGTAATAATGACTGTCCAAAAGGCGGATCGTGCTGAAAGGATGTTGCAATCAACATGCTTTCGACCACCTCGAGCGCTTGCCCGGAATCAGACATTGGAACCATGTCATCACCGCAAACATCACCCTTATTCCCTCCAGTCCTTCTACCCCTTTCTCGATTGCCGTTTTTCTACCCTGTCCGCGGAGTGCTTCAAGATCCTTCCAGGCCAATTCCCTTCGCTAAAGAGTCTTGATGTCATACCACGAACCACCAACACCAATGCGTACCCTGACGTAGCCCCGTCAACCTATCAATTGGAAACTCGACATCACAATGAACAAAAGCCATACCAGGCCGTGACGGCAATCTAGCGCGTCTAGGGCCAAGGCCATCATACCCCATTCCACGCTACTGCACCTCCGTACTCGCTAATCTCGCGTGGTATGACTGTCAGCGTGACGACGCGGCATCGCATTTCCGCGTGCCGCTCTGTTGTGCGTCGTGATAGGTTCTGCAGGTAGAAGAGCAAGGCTGTACTGTGCGATGGGAAGCTGGTTTGGCGCTGGGCTGATGAGTCTTGTCGTCACTGTGGACTGTTCCTGGGCGTGGCAGAGTATGAGCGGTACGCCATTGTGCATCTGCGGGAATGCAGGGGAAGAGTAGAGCTGGATATAAAGTCCTGGAGTACTCCATTCAAACCCGTACGAGCTACCATCTCAACACTCACAGTCTCCATCAAAATGCACAACTTCATCTACGCCGCAGGCTTCGCAGCCCTAGCCTCAGCGCAATCGCAGGTCGTCGAGGCACCACCACCTCCCCCGGTTCTCCTGTCGACAACCAAGTCTGGTGTCCTCCCCATCATCCCCTCAGCCACTGGCACCCCCTTCGCTGGCGTCGACACACTCCAAGGCGCCATCATCTCCCCTCTGCCCCCAAACCCAAGCTACACCGGCGTCCTGGGCCCTGCGCCCTCTCAAACCAACCAGCCCGCAGCCACCTATGTCGCCACCCTCCCAGACACCATGTTCAACCCGCTCGTCGGCGACACAGTCCAAGGCACCATCACCGCCATCGGCACCTCCTCAGGCGTGAACTTCACCGTAGACATCAGCAACCTGCCCTCGCAAGCCGCCTACGGCCCCTTCAACTGGCACATCCACACGCTCCCTGTCCCCTCAGACGGGAACTGCACCGCAACCATGGGCCACCTGGACCCACAAAACATCGGCGAACTGTACATGTGCAACACCGCCGCACCCGCAACCTGCCAAGTAGGCGACCTAGCCGGAAAACACGGCGGCAAGATCTCCACCCCCGCGAACTTCAGCACGCAGTTCATCGACCCCTTCCTCACTACCCAGCAAGGCAGTCCGGCGTTTTTCGGCGGCCTGGCGTTCGTCTTGCATACCGCGAACACGACGCGCTTCACGTGTGCCAACTTCGTGTTGCAGGGGAATGGAACGGCTGGCAACGGGACGAGCGGGAATTTCACGTCTACTAGCACGGCCGGGATGCCGGAGTCTACTGGGGGTGCGGCGAGGATGACGGCGGGTGGTGTGGCGGTTGTGGTTGCGGGTGTTGTTGCTGCGCTGTTGTAGGTGTGGATGTTGAATTGTGTTATATTTGATACCTATTTAATCCGAATATCTAATACCATTCGTCACTTTCTAAACTTGTAATTAAAATGACGAGTATCCCGTTCGACCTCTCCTACACACGCGTGATAGAAAGAAAGGTAGAAGCGACATTGTTTTCCGCGTGTCGCTTCTTCGTACACACGTGTTGTCTGGATGGGCAGGTAGGGTGTTTCATCATCTATTCATCCATTTATTCAGGTACATTAAACCACCCACCTACCTTTCCATTCCCGTCTCCTACTCGACATGTCCTCGTACAAGAACACTGCATCGACACTTGACCGCGGCCCGAAGGAGGGGTAGGCTACATTCTCGCGCTAGAGAGTAGTTGAAGTCAAGCACGGGGTTGGGGTTGGTGGTACGCGAGTCGAAGTCGGGGAATTTGTGTGGAAAAGTGCAGTGACCTCTGGAAGTGGAGTGGAGTGGATGGAGTAGATGGAACGAGTAGAGTTGGTAGGCGACATGAGACTTGTTCATGTATTTATTTATCTGGTCGTCGACTCTAGTAGCTGAAACATGGTTCTGCGGCTACCTTGTTGAAGGAGTTGGGTTCTTGATACTACCCTATACTGTACCACCCTATGCTATACCACCCTACACTACACGTAGCTAGAGGAATCCCAGACTAAGCGAGCTATAGGAGCACATGGAATACAGAAAGAAGAATTCGCTCGTTCTAATACCATGCACTACGGCACGGCACGGCATAGCACGTCAAAACCATGTGAGACTCAGACACTGCGCGCTTTACTCCTCACTTCCTCGCAACCTCTCATGTAATCGAGACTTCCCACGCAGACGATGTGGTATTCGTTTCGTTGGGTTATGATGAAAGTATCATCGGTCTACCGACGTTATCAACGCCTTCCATCAACCACATCACGTTTTTCGTCTTTTTCTTCATGGCGGCCACTGATGGCTCCCTTCCTTTTGGAGGTCGTCGGGTTTGTCTGTAATTCTGCTATTTGTTGTTCGACATGCTCGAAGTGTTCCATGCTGGATTAGCTCACTTCGCGTTTTTGGGGGTGCTTGTCGTTGATCTGACTTGATTCGTTGTTGCGCGGTTGGTATTCCTAGATTGGGTTGCTGCGTCGTGTTCCTACGATGTCTGCTCAGAATGCACTGGATTCCGCTGGTAAGGGTTTTTTCAGGCTTACTGGGTCACACTCAACCATGCGTTCTTGATGTTGAGGCTGGAGCCGGTGTAGTACCCACCACTGATGCGGTACAGAAGCTCTTTGCTGGGCTGGCGTTCTTTGTGAGGTATGAGGTAGCTGACCCGTACTATGTGGATGTTGGTCTTTTCAAAATAGGTTTCCAGACTGGTATTGTTGGAGAATGCTGAAACCTCTCCGTTTTTAGGGGCAGGCTGACAAGTCTTAACGACGAAGTGCTGTCAATTAGGCACTGCAAAACTACGTACGGCTTTTTTTTCTTTTTGCTTTTCTGCTTCCATGTTCGCTAGCCTTGGATTGAGAAGAAATTCAGGCTCACCTCGACTGCCAGAGTGGCGTTGCAGCATCCTATGCATATCATTTGAAGCATCACATTCAATGTCACCGATGTTATTATGGCATACGAGACTGACCGAGCTTCTAGATTGATCTCGTCGTCACCTAAGCATCATTAAAGCTGTGTGAACAAGTGCGACACCTGTTGAAGAATCTGGACTGATTACATAGACAACGCAGCAAACGCCCTGGAGAGTGACAGAATACGTACAATGGAGAGGAGAAGACAAGGAACCAAATATAGGTACATGCGGAGTTTCCCAGCGGCGAACGACACCGAGATACACATAAAGCTTGGAACTTGTTTTGTAGCTTGTTTCCAGCTTGTTCTAACTACAAGACTTCTTGCTAGTTTCATTGTCATGACTTGGAGCTCCTTGGAGGTACTCAATCCGTGATACATTATCTGTGTTCAGACGATCAAGGAAGCTTGGTTTCACTCGATCTGCTTTTGAACACGACCACCTTGATTTCGATACTCCTGCAGTCCTGACTACGGATACAAGCTAAGTATGCTATTACCATATTTACTACTTATCCGATGATTATTGATAATCAAACACGAGCGAAATACTATTTCTTTTAAACCACACTTCTTATAGCTATTACTAACCTGTCAACCTAAATTTTTCAATGAATTAGGCAGATTAGATTGATTTTTAATAAAGAACAATAAATTTTTCTTATAAGGGATTTATTTTGCCTTAGATATGGGTGCGTGACTTGACGCTAAGCTCAGCCGGGATCTCGGCGCAAACGAGAGGTGCAGCACCGGGACGGGAACGCGCAATGTAGTGCTTGTCAGGTGTACCTGACTGCTTGAGTAGCTTACTTCGATGGTAATGAGTAGCTTGGAGAGATATTTGGAAAATAGAACCTTGCGGTTGGCGGTATATCGGTCACTGCTTGAGCAGTCTGACTCCTAAACGCCATGACAGGAACTCAGACATTGCGTTACGCTCGGTTGAAGGGTACTCAGCCAGGGGAATTTGTAGATGTTTTTACGTTGAATGCATAATCTTTCTGTACTTGACAGCCAAGTTAAAGGTTCAGAAGCTGCATAAACGCCACATGAAACGAAACGCATGCAATGAGCATTCGATCTCGCTATCCTCTTAACGGAGCATACAGCAACTTCTGATCTAAAGATTTAGGACAAGAACTAGCTGATTGCAGACGACACTCACGGTTGGTCAATTTTCTCGGTTGTCTATTTTGTTCGCTACACCGCACTCCACCTTCACCTTACACTCCAACCCCACTCCACTGCCCTCGCCACACACCTCCAACCCATTTTTTCGCACAAAATGGCATCTCAATACACCTCGACCACCCCAAGTAGCGCGCGCACCGCATCGTAAGCCTCCCTGCCCACTCGTCCCACCCACTCACTCACCGACCCAGCTACTGCGTCCGCTGCAAGCGCGGCTTCAAGAGCGAATACGCCATCACCGAACACATCCGCGACTCGCGGCGCCACTGGGCGTGTCCCACGTGCGGCTTCGATGCAGACGGATGGGACGACCTTCTCGGGCACTGCCGCGCCACGCAGTGCCGGTCTGTGTGTCGGAGTTGCAACGACTTGGCGGGCGCGCACTGGCAGTATGATTCGGCAGAGTACTGGCAGCACGTCGATGATTGGAATGTGTGTGCCCGTTGTGAGGAGCATTTTCCGAAGTTGTATATGTTGGAGGTGGTGAGTGATACTTATTTCTGTGTGGGGATGTGAAGTGCTGATTGTGTGTAGCATAATAGGTTTATGCACCCCTCCACCGAATCTAGCTCTGGATACGTGGAAGAGGGCACGAAGGAGGAAGCGTGCTGGTACGATTGTCTACAGTGCGATCGCGACTTCAAGACATTCGGCGGCATGGTGAGTCCCAACCCCGGTCCAAGTCGGCGCCCACACTCACTGCATCAGATTCTGCACCTCGAGTCCGGCAGCTGCAGCGACGTAGACTGCACCTACCTGGACAAACTTGCGGCCAATTGCAATACATGGTACGAGTTCACGTACAATGATTACCGTGATGATATGCTCATGGAGTGCGAGCTTGACGAAGCGTTGGAGTTGTACTTTTGCCCTACCTGTGAGGCTCCCAAGGCGAAGCTCTCGAGCTTGTTTCAGCATGTCGAGTCCGGGTCCTGCGGTCAGACGTTGTATGGTGGTGCGATAGGCACGCTGCGGCGATATCTTACGGTGTATCTCTGAACGACGTTGTGAAGAATTGTGAGGAAGGAATGTCCTGGGGTAGTATAAAAGGAAAGGAAATATGAGATTGAAGACTTCAAGACATGATGGGCTAAATACAATGATGAGGAGCTTACTGAGATGTCCGCGCTCCACCCTCACCCTGCACTCCCACTACACTCCACTGCCCTTACCGCACACCTCCAGACCATCATTTACTCACACATAATGGCATCCCCATACACCTGGATCACTCCAGGTAGCGCGCACCACATTGTAAGCCTCCCTGCCTACTCGTCCCACCCAGTCACTCCATATGCGCCACCTGCCTCAATGACGAGTACGGACTCCAGTAAGAAGATACGTTAGTGCAGGTATGTTGTGTGAAAAGTCCAACCTACTCTTCTTGTCTTCGGTTTGCAACAACCTAGTGACTCTACCTCCTACGATAACATAGTCGTATCCAACATACAGTACCCAAGCGCTACTGTAGTCGTCAAGACCGCGGCAGTACAGCTCCCGTCGTGGTCACCATGACGGTGCGACTCCCTAGTATGACAATTGTGGCGGTGGCAGCGTGTATGTCAATCGTGGGCATGCTGCCTAGTACACTAGTCGTGGTGGTGGCAGCGCGGCTCCCTAGTGTATGTCAATCGTGGCGGCGCGACTCCCTAATACCTCAGTCGTGGTGGTGGTGGTGGTGGTGGTGGTGTTGCGACTCCCCAGTGCCTCAATCGTGGCGGCGCGACTCCTCAGTACGTCAATCGTGGTGGTGGTGGTATTGCGACTCCCCAGTGCCTAAGTCGTGGCGGCTCCCTATCATATGTCGATCGTGGCGGCGCGACTCCTCAGTCGTGGTGGTGGCGGCGCGACTCCCCAGTACGTCGATCGTGGTGGTGGTGCTGGTGGCGGCGTGACTCCCCTAGTATGTCGATCGTGGTGGTGGCGGCGCGACTCCCTAGCACGTTGATCGTGGTGGTGGCGGCGCGACTCCCCAGTACATCAAGTCGTGGCGGCTCCCTAGTCGTGGTGGTGGCAGCGCGGCTCCCTAGTACATCAATCGTGGTGGTGGCGGCGCGACTCCCCAGTTCATCAAGTCGTGGCGGCTCCCTAGTCGTGGTGGTGGCAGCGCGGCTCCCTAGTACATCGATCGTGGTGGTGGCAGCGTAACTCCCCAGTACGTCGATCGTGGCAGCGCGGCTCCCTAGTACATCAGTCGTGGCGGCGCGACTCCCCAGTTCATCAAGTCGTGGCGGCTCCCCAGTCGTGGTGGTGGCGGCGTGACTCCCCAGTACGTCGATCGTGGTGGTGGTGGCGGCGCGACTCCCCAGTATGTCAATCGTGGCGGCGTGACTCCCTAGTACTTCAGTCGTGGCAGCGCAGCTCCCCAGTATGTCAACCGTGGCGGCCGTGGCGGCGTGACTCCCCAGTGTGCCAATCGTGGCAGCGCGGCTCCCCGTCACGTCAATAGTGGCGGCGCATTTTCCAACCGCTATAACGATAAGACGACTGCGTAAGTGCGTGCGCAAACCGCATTTTCGCTGCAGCAAGCTGACGAACAACGGTGACGGGGGAAACCGAGAAAACTATTGCTGCCGAAAACTAAGAGCATTGGGGGTCGGAGATATTAGGCAGAACAAAGAAGCTGGCAACGGTTGCTGAGAATATTCAGACAGATGAAATGGATAAGGAACGATCCCACAAGGCTGCTAAGGGCGCACAAACCAAACCTCCCCTGTCAAGACACAGCTGCGTCGAACGCAAGAAGGGAAAGCCAAGACTATACGATATGTAGGATTCGCAATGGCTCTTCTGCGCGGACACAACGTAGTGGAGAGCAGAAGGCGGAGATGCAGCAAGCAGTAGCTTTGACAGCGAGAAACAATTCTGGACCATCTCCAGTGACCTCTCATCTATCCGCGACTGATCAACCTCGCTCAAGTTGTGTTTGAGTCCCGTGCAAGGTGTGCTTGATGGTGCAGACGTGACTGCCACATTCTCGACGCTAGTCCCACAGTCATGTAAATTGTTCGAAATCTCCAATACTCTCTTCAGCTCAGTCACAATGTCTGATCTCGACCCAAGTATAACAGGGGACTCGGTCCCACAGCCATCACCAGCATCACCAGCACCACCAGCACCACCAGCACCACCAGCACCAGTAGAGGGCTGCATCTCACCGCCTGCTGTACTCGTACCAAGTCAGTCGTTCCTCTGCATGGGTTTCAAGGCTGATATTTGCAGATACCTCACCAGAGCATACCGCAACGACCCCAGCAACGAACGGCTCCACGTACACACAGACCACGAGGGTTGTAGCAACGCCATACGACTTCACGTCCCCGGCTGAGAACTTTCCCCTCGTCAACTGGTGGCAAGACGTACCCAGGAACGAGCGTTGTCTCTATGTAGTTGATATGTCCAGCAACAGCGGCAACAGCGATGAAGCGTGGAGTGAACGGCAGCGCAGCATAACGCCGCACAGACAACCTCGGACGCCTAGTGTCAGGCCTGTACCCGCTCGATTTTGTGATTCGTCCAGCGTACCGTGAGTGCGGCGAGCTCCTCAGTTCAACCCTTTTCAGTTACCTCGCCGCGGAGACATGGACAGAGACGACGACGTAGCCGAGGCCAAAGCTACATGGCAGCTCCCTTACGGTCTTCCAGACTACTCAGAGCCAGCACCCACCAGCCCACTGAGCCGCTTTGGACAATCTCGACCTATGCAATTGAACGTTCCGTCGGGGCCGCCTTCTCCAGATGAGTCGCCAGAGCTTGGTCATGCACGACAGAAACGGCAAAGAGTCGAGCGTGATCATGCACCAGTGGTAGCCGCGACCGCCGCAAGCCAGTTCACTGATCCCACAGTCGTACCACGTCGTGCTCTCTACATCGAAACTGTACGAGAATTGGTCCTGACTGCAGACTCAAAGGACGTAGAGCAAACGCGAATGAGGGATCTGATCCTGGATTTGCTCGATCGTGAGAGCGAGTAGTGGGCTTTCAGTTGGATCTAGTTCCTTGCCGCACTTGTGTGAACATCAGCAATTAGAGGAAGCTGTCATCATCTCGGCTGGAAAAGCTGTTGTTTCCGTTCAAGGTAGTGGGCATGTACATAAAGCGATAGCAAAAAGATTGATAACCACGCCCATACACATAACAGCTGCATGGTTTGCAGATGAGCCCGTTGATGTTGAGCTGCTATGCAAACCCGGATAGAAGTCCTGTACCCGACCTCAACCGAACCATGTTCAACGCATTCATGGTCCTCTTGCTCATCCCATGGCCTACAATTGGATTCGCCTCCCACCAGTATTTCGTCGTGACGATCTTCAAGCATCCACCCTGACACCGTCGATGTGGGCAATACTACCATACTCTGGGACACGATCTGTCCGTTTCGCGTACGGGCATAGTTTCTCTCTACGTGTGAGACTAATTGCCGCTGTTGTTTTGGATTGAGTCGGACCTGTCCCAGAACGCAGGTCTGACGGTAGTCGATGTTTGGCCGAGCCAAGATGAGTGCGGAAAATGTGGAGAAAACAGCTCATTTTCTTTGATGCACAAAACTACTCGATAGAGCATGTGATACTTCTCTACCAACGTCGTCGAGGTCGCCGAGCGGACGGCGGTGATAAGCTACTCTCGCGACCCTCTTGCTTGCTCCTCTTCCGTCCTTGTACTTCTGAATCGTAGGCCCGGAGGTCATCGTTTTCTTGATCTCAGCTTCTCTGGATATGCTCCTTGGTCTCCAGAACCTTATTTCGCTGCTCGTATATATCTTTTCCTGCCCCTGACGTTCGGTCAGGTCCATGGGCAACACGGCATCTTGACCGCAGCTTCCGCCAGATACCGTTTTCTCTGTCCTAGTCTTGACCGGCTCATAGCTTGTCTCCACATCTCGGCTGTCGCATGCTGTCCGCGGGTTTGTTCGAAAGAAAATAGATTGACAACGGGCGCAGTATCGTATGATGCGTCTGATAGAGTTAATAGGGGAAATCGGGTTGTCCTCGGAACAGAGGACCTTGGTCCGTGACTCACATGTTGGTGCGTCGTTGAAATAAAGCTGTGGGTCAAGCCTGCAACCGCGGATCGCACAGCGTTAGCCTCCGAGTAAGCCTCGTATCGAGGCACTTCTTGCCCAACGTGTCAGCAGTTTCAACAACATCCCAACGTGCAAACACAACTCAACAGAAATGAAAGTCTTTGAACGACAGGAGAAACACTGACTCGGAGGTCTTTGGGATGTCGATACCGAAATGTCTACTCATAGACCGCTCTCTTGGGATACCGTATTCTGGACACTTGTAGGACGACCGTAGGACCCTCCAGTACAGAGTGCTCTCAAGAAATCTGTGTGAGTTCGCGTACTCTTGAGCATTCAGGATTGCAGCGTTCGAACGGATCCAGCGCCAGGGCTCTCCCACAGCGTGTTCGGCAGCCGATCCCGAAACCATGAGCCTGTGTGCTCCGAGCAAGCTCGTTTACCAGTCGTATGAAGAGACGGATTATACCGTGATATGGTATACCTCCGCGCGGACTCAAGAGCTGCCGAAGGTCGTGGAAACGTGATCGACTATGGCGCAGGAGATTATTGAGCTGTCGTGGTACTCGCACGGACATGAATGACGGGTGAGACTTAGGAGCTTCCCAAGGATGCCGGGCTTGGTGCAGCGCTATGGATGCGGTGGTTGCGTCGTGGGCGACCTGCACACGCTGGGAGCGTTGAATGATGCAAGAGCGAGAAACGCCGGGCAGATACACTCGATAAGTAGCGCGAAACCCGAGGCCAAGGTCATTTCTAGGTTTTTGTGAGCAATTCTGTGCGTTGTAGGTGGACTGGGAGCTGTCTGATGCCTCAAACCTGTCCCAAATGCTCACCAGTATGCTGAACGAACACTAGTTCTCGAAGGGCGCTGCACCGGCAGTTCTGAAGGCTTTCAGACCAGAAAGATGGCTTGTAGGAACCGCACTGGAACACACCATGCCGAATTCTGGCCCATTGGGAGCGTGTGCTGCGCATTGTGCCGTCGCCGCATCGCCATACTGCCCGCTTATTGAGGCTAGTGCCTTGGCAGCCCACGACGATATAGCCCAGCGAACCCCGCCTTGTCTTTTGCTCTTTGCTGCAAATCATGAGTTTTCAGTCAAGACATCCAAACTTTACCCCCAAACCAAAGTACTACACCAGCGACCTCCCAACGGTCAAAGCAACCAGCAACCTCCGACCCAGCGTAAACAGGCCCGATCACGGCCACCAACCAGCAATCCACCGCGCCCAAAGCAACATGGCCGGTCTGCAGTGGAAGAGCGGTGATATGGAGCCTCGTCCGCCACAGCAAACCAGATCCAGCGATGTTCCTTGACCAAACAACGCTGTCCGACTCCCTCCTCAAGGCTGCCGGGTCTTTCAAATCCACCACCCCAGCTTTCCTCTTTCCGTTGCCCCCCCTTCTCTCGCTCGGGAGAGGGCCGTGTCCAAGCAAGCCCTGGAATTGTACCACGAGATGGACAAACACGACCAGCCGCGCCAACAGAACGAGCCGCCCGTGCCACAATACTTCGCAGGACAAGAAAAATTTCGGCCGCCAGGTTGGAAACCCAGCGTCCTCAAGCAACCCCTGTTCGACACGACGCCCGATCGCATGCCTCAAATCACAAATGATGCCGACAGGGAAACGTGGGAGCGACTCGCCGAAAGGAACCAAGTTCTGACTGAGGCGTTGCTACAGAGCAGCTGGGAGACTCACTGTGCCAGGGAACAGCTCGCAGCGAACCGAGAAGGCATGGTCACCCAGCAAAACCAGCGACGCGAGCACGCCCGGAACGCAGCAGCCGTAGCCACTTCTCAAGACATCGCCCTGACTGCAAGCAAGCCCATTCTCGAAAGCATTGTCGAATTCAAAGCCACCAATCTTGACACCCTCCAGCAATTGAAGTCCGAGGTTTCCGTGCTGCTCGACAGCGACCTCCAGAAACAGATCGACCTAGTCAAGGACACGATGCGCGTCGCTGTCGCAGACGCAGGCTACAAGGGCAGGAAGAACCAGGGTGCTGTTGATCATGCCATTCGTGATGGCGGCACGCTGCTCAAGAGAAACGAGCTTCACCAGCGCCTACGTAGTGCCGTCAACGACCTCGAGAACCACGTCAAGACGATCGATAGCTGGATCAGTGGCGAGGCATACTCCAAGCAACTGCAAGATGCTGCGCAGTCCGCTCACGATACGCTAGAGCTGCAGCTTGCACATCCACTGCAGAAGTACGCTGACGAGGAGGCCATGGCATGGGGCTACAACCGTGGCTTTTTCGAGGGTATGTCCTTCTCTCATGCGCGACAATGGGCTCGTGCTTCGCTCGACCATGCCTTCTGGCGTGGCTTCGCTGCTGCCGAGGGCTCCATGGCGCATGAGCTGGCTCGAGACTCTGACCCTTGGAAGGCATACGCAGCTGAGCACTTCACCCGGGGTTACCATGCCTCCACCAGCTATCACTTGCGCCGGTCGCACAACGTTGGGGAAGACGTACATCGACAGCACCACCTGAAGCAAGCCTCAGCTTATGGTTCCGTTTTCGCTCGAGATGACAATCCCCAGCCCTACCTCGACGTCCACTCGCTCGCTTGCCCGACTGACGTCCAGCTCGGTGACGATCAAGACGGATACTTCGCCCAGATCATCACACAAGTTAGGGAGGACAGTGACCTTCCGGAGAAGACTCTAGACCGAGTTTCGCTCTTCAGGATCGAGCGTTTCCCCCTCGAGCTCGGTTTTCCGATTTGTGAGGTCATGAACGTTGCGTGAGAGCTCGGTTTTGCATGCTTCAAGTTCCTGGATTTTGATCTCAAATCCATCGGTACAAGCCTTTTGATCACGAGCCTTTTCTTCAAGCTCAGCCTTGCAGGCTTCAAGTTCATGCCGAAACGCAGTGTACGTTCGTCGGAGTCGAGCTTTGCTTCTCTGAATAGCTGACGCCAGCGTCATGCGTAGCTTTCCGCAGTGCCTGTAGGCGGCGTTCTTTTGCTCGTTTGCGATTGTCAGTTGACAACGAAGCGTGTTGCAGGAAGTTGCGGCGGTGGCTTCTTTGACTTGGGTGTCGTGGAGGTGCCGGCGAAGTTGTTGGTAGGAGGTCTCCAATGCGGTGTGATCGGCTCGCAGAGAAGAGACCTGCGTATTGAGATCGTCGTTAGACGCATCCGCGGTGAGCTTCTCCTCCTCGAGGGCGGCTATGACCCTGTCTTTGTTTGTGATCACTTGGCAAGCCTCATCCAGCAAGTCATCGCTTTCATGCAGTTCGTCGAGGGTCTGATGGTTGTCTTCGATGAGGGCTGCATGTTGGTTACTCAACGTCTCGAATTTGGCTTGAAACTTTTCAATGGACGAGTTCGCCGCTGTCAGTGTTTGTCTGGCGATGTTTCGTTCCGCTTCGGCGTTGGTTTTCGTCTCCTTATGACACTCAACCTCGTCTACGTACTCCTTATCCATTACATCTTGCCAGACGTTTACATCAGCCTTGAACATCAGGCTAGCTTTGTGCAAGCGAGCTATTTGCAGCCCTGAAGATTTACGGAGGTATGTTTCACTCCTCATTTGATCACGCAGCTTTTCCAGCTGATATTGTAAAGCAGCTGTTCCAGCTAGGTATACGGCTTCCAAATCGATCGATTGCTCTTCTGTCCGTACCAGAATATCCGCTGTTGCGTGAAGATCCAACGTGCTTTGCTGAACCTTGTCCAATGCGTCGCGGAGATCACGCTGGACCATGAGGTGGTCGTTGACAGTCGGCTGCTGCTCAAGTTGGGCGAGTTGGCTTTCAAGTGCTTGGAATTCTTCGACCGTGGGCCGCTGTTTGAGCTGGGCAACTTCGCTCTGAAGTGCTTGGTGGTTCTCCACCGTGGGCCGCTGTTTGAGCTGGGCAACTTCGTTCTGAAGTGCTTGGAATTCTTCGACCGAGGGCCGTTGCATGAGTTGTGTGTTTCGCTTGCCAATATCCGCAAGTGCTCGGCACAATCGAACAGATTCCAAGATATCGTGATACCTTTGTTGATCCGATATTTCTTTTTCAAGTTGCTGTTTCAGGCTGTTGTAAGTCTGCTGTTCCGCCGCGAACTGAGCTTCGTCGACGGTGGGCTGGTGTAGGCTGATGTGTGAATTTAATTGAACTTTGGCAATACATGCCATCGCTCGTGCTGACGGTGCCATACTGGAGGCGCGGTGAGGAGAAAGGAAAGATCTGGCAACTTGTTGAGTCTCACATCAACACGCCAAGAGCTGGCAACGACAGAGGAAGTCGCACCCAGTCACCCAGGAACACGAAAGTGCAGTGCAGTAGAGAGTGATCACACGAGCGTAACAACGAGCGCGTAAATTGATCCGTATTGTACTGAAGATCTCCAATGAGGTATGAGGCTGCTGAGAGACCTACTTCAGAGTTTTCGTGGAAGTAAGCGCATTCAACCCATCCTACCGTCTCCCCTGCGGCAGCATTCCCAGCAGTCTCTCAATTTCTACCGCCGCACTGCCGCTCGCCTTGTCCCTTAGGCTCAACAACAACTCCCTGTCCTTCGCTTTATGCGCCTCCTCTCCAGCCTTGACCAGCAACCCACACTTGACCCACATATCCACCCTCTCACTGACCGTCAAGCTCGTACACTTGGGTATGAAGATCGACGCCACTCTTGCGTTGCCGGCAGCCAACACCTCATTGAAGAACGGCTCCCATCCAATTGGGCTCTTCTTCTGCTTGGCCCACTCCTCGATCTCGATAAAGTGCCTTGCAGCAACGAGCGCGCGTAGGCGGAGCCATGTGTATGTCTTGTCTGGGATCTTAAACTCGCTGACAATCTTTTGTGCACGCTTCTGGTGTCCCAGTTTGATCAGGTTGAATATTGTGTCATTAGCGCTCAGACCGATGAGGCTCGTGCCGGCTGTGGGTTGGTTGGGGATGTCTCGCGCGTTGGACAGATCTTTCTCGAACTGCATCTGGAGCTGGAGCAGGCGTTGGGCTTCGTCGATGGTAGTCCGTGTGAATACCGCAGGGGCGTCGCGCGAGTCGGACAGGTATTTAGAGGCGAGTTTCAGTTTGTCGAGGGACTGAGCTAGAGAGGGCTGGGAGAGCGCGGAGGAAAGGAGGAGGGCCGAGCCATCGAGGCGTCGATCGTCTTGGTAGTAGAGATCTTTCAGCAGGTCTGTGTCTTGGTCTCGGGCAGAGGATTCGACCAGCGCCGTGGCGACGGGCCGGCTGTTGATGACGCGGAAGAAAGACGCGAGAGGGAGTTTCTTGCGTAGGTGCAGCAGTACGTGGAAGATGAGATCTGTGTCGCCGGACTCGATGGCTTTGTCGAGCGCTATGGTGTCTTCCTTCATGCTCAGAAGAAGGGGTACTTGTTTACCTGCTCGTGGTTCGTGATCGAGGAGCGAGGTTGCGAGACGGATGCGCCCCTCGTCATAGGCGGCGCGAGCTATCTCTTCGAATGAAACGCCAGGCTTGCCATGAAGCTTCTTGACGATGAGGTTGCAGATCTCTTCCTCCGGGTCGGTTGAGACACGCACTTTCTGCTGTGCCCAGTGGCCGTGAATCTGGCTCGCTGGAAGATGTAGGTAGTCCGCGACTCGCAGCGCCAGAAGGTATTCGTTCCGGTTTGTGAGACGCTCAACCAGCTTCTCGGGTGTCATGCGTCGGTACTGGTCGTAGCTGAGAGGTAGCCCGATCTCGTAGAAGCGCACAGCGTTCAGGACTCGCAGCGTGTCGCACGTATCTACGAAATCGTCTGACGAGTAGAGGTCGAGCACAGACTTGCCGTACGAGGCAGCCTTGAGCAGCGACTTCTGCCAGTGAATATTGTACTCGTGCGCCGCAGCTTTAATGCAGGCGTCTACCGCCTCAGCCAGGTTAGGCCGGATCAGCTGGATGAGATCGTCTGCCTTGGGGCTCTTTTGCTCCAGCAGCGATGACGCTTCGAGCAGGTTTGCGGCAGGCGAGTCAGAGCCCAAACGGAACACTTCAACCGTCTCGTCAGGCACCTTTTGAATAAACTCGCAAACATCGTTGGTCAGCAGCCGTATGCCATCGACGTCAGGCAGCAGATGCACCCAAGTGTCGTAGTAGAACTTGGTGGCTGCGCTCTTCGGCCCAATCAGATGCACCTCGTCTTCCCAGGCCAGGGCAACAGCATTGGATCCGCACCATTGCATGTCCTTGGGCACCGTTTTGACGCGGCTGTCGTACTCGCTGAGCTTCTCACTCCAGTCACCACTCAAAACCCAGACCTTGCCGTCTTCCGTGTAGAATGCGAGAAACTCACCGCGCGGACTGACGCTGATGTGCTTGAATGGGCCAGCATCGAAGTTGCGGTCCTCGGCCTCGGTTGCATCGACAACGTACAACGTGCTGCCAATAGCGAGGATGACCTCTACAGAGCGAGAGAGCGAGTACGCTGGTGGTATGATGTTCCATGACACGACGGGCTCCGTGGGTGGTATGGCGAGCAGCTTGGGCCGCGGCTCAGCGTACGAGGCGACGGAGATGAGGTGGTTGTTGCCGAGCAGCGCAACGAAGCCGGTGTTGTAGAAGCGGCAAGAGACGACGCCGTGCTGGTCCGAGTCCTGTCATTCTTAGTCTGCGTGCGAGCGTGGAGGAGTGGCGGCGCATACATGGCCCAGCGTGAAAGGCGCAAAGTCGCCTTGCAGGTCGTAGTAGCAGCGCACCGTGCCGTCCTCGGTGACGACCAGCAGCTTCTCGTCCTCTGACCAGCCGAGGCCCTTGATGATACCCTTATCCCACTACGCAGACGTCAGCGGCTGTTGCATGCGCTGTATGCGGATGGGCGACTTCATACATTGATGCTGCGTATCAGCTTGCCGGCGCAGCTGTACACATCGATGCTCGACTTGGCGACTCCGGGTCCTCTGTACGTGTGCAGCTTCTCTTCATCGCGGTAGACGGCTGTCCATCATCAGCACAGGGTCTTGTGAGTTGTGAGTTGTGAGTTGTGCGTGGACGCAGGGCCGTTGCGTACCTACCTACTGCACCGCTGTACGGAGCCCCCACCACGTTGTAATTCTCGAGCTCGAGGTCCTGGTCAAACACGGCCGTGTACAGCTGGACCTTGCGGTAGAACTTGTCGCCGACCTTCTCCCAGTTGGCAGTTGGCTTCGACATGGTTATCGGGCTATCATGGCCGACTGCCATGTCGAGCGGCTTGGGTCGACGCGCCTGGAGCGTGGTTGACGTTGTCTGTGCTCAAGCTTGTACCGCCAGCCACACCACCACTCCGGTACCTGCATGACACACCGAGACATTGTGGGGGGATATCTATTTGATTGAAGCTACCTACTACTATATACCGCTAGAAATGGACCAAAACCAAACGCCGTCGCTGCATGCATTCGTAACCCAACGTCTTGCCTATCCAAGGCGAACGTCTAGGCCTCGACCTACTGTCCGCCCTGATCAAACCCTATGGCGTGCGCAAGACCGTCACGTACCCCAAATCTATCCACGTCAGTTCCAACCTTCTTACGGAACAGCCCCAGATCGCTCAAGAAAGCCTGTGCTTCGTTATGCAGCTCCTGCGCCAGCTCATCATGGTCCCCTTCGTCATATCCTGAGTCTGAATCATCATCACTCCCTTCTGCATCAGACGGAGGCTCCTTGGCATCACCCTCCATCCAGTCTTCACGCTCAAAGTCTGGTGTGCCTACCGATCGGGGTGGAGGCAGCACAATAGGGTTCTTGAGCTCTCCTACAGCAAGTGCAAGATGGCGGCGCAGCGTATCGATCTCAGCACGCAGCTGCGCATTGACTGGACGCAGCTCCTCGACCTCAGATGTGAGCGCCTTGATCTTGACTGCTGAGACCTGGCGGTTCTCTTCCATCAATCTGTGCATCATCGACACCTGCCGCTGGTACTCCTCCAGCTCCGTCGCTTCTTCCCTCTTGCGTTGACTGGCTGCGTTCACACTGACCTGCAGACTGCGGATTTGCTCTGACATCTCAGCGATCTGGGCATCACGCTGTGCAGCAGACAAGCAGTCCTGGTTGACCGAGGCACGGGTGCGGATGCGCTTGGCCTGGTCGGCGTAGCGCAGAGTCGACAGTGTCTCCTCGTAGTCGGCCGGAGCGATACATGCCACCATGGCTGTCTTGCTGTTGCCTCCGAGTGAGTCCCTGAGCAGCCATGTCAGGACTGAGTCGCGGTATGGGATCACTTGTCGAGGCTTCCTTCCCTTGGGGTCCTGTGTGCGAGCTGCAAGTGCATTGATGACACGACCCAACGTGCTGAGGGACTTGTTGATCTGACCGCCCTCCTTCAGCTGCTGCCCAGTAGCTTGAGTAGACTTGGCACGTTCTGAGCCGGCAAGATCGACTAGGCGCATGCGAGCTGTGCGTTCAACAGTTTCGTCAGAGAGGAGGGAGTGGGTGATTTGCCTCAGACGGATGGTGAATACGGCATGGGAGCGAGAAGACGTATCGTTCATCTTGGTCGCTGCTGTTGTTCGGCTCTGTGTAGCTGGTCAGCATGTTAAGTATAATGGTATGGTGATGCATACCGAATCGCCCTTCTGCATCAGGTACGCAACATCAGCATAGCTCTTCACTTCCGCCTCTACTAGGCCCTGAACGTAGACACCGTCTTTCTGGCTTTCGCGGATCTTGAGGTAGATGGGCGGGTTTGTGCGGGGGCTGAGTAGATCGCGAACATGCTCATTGTACACCTCAAAGTACGAGACCTGGACGTGATAGCTCGTGTCTGGCTTCGGCTCATGCTGGATGCGATCGAACAGTTCCTCGCACGTGCGTGGGATCAGGCCTGGATTCTCCGGTGTACCCATCATCGTGTAACTCTTTCCTGAGCCTGTCTGGCCGTATGCGAAGATGCACGTGTGGTAGCCGCCAAAGTTGTGGTCGAGGAACTCCTCGCCGAACGACTTGTACACATCCTCTTGCTGGGCGTAATGTGGGTCGCTATCGTCGTGCGACCAGAAGGAGCGATCGAACGTGAACTCCTTGTCTTCGACGTTGGACTTGCGCTGGTCCTCGGGGTCGACTTCGGGGGCAAGCAGCGTCGTCTTCTCGGTTGCTGGGTCCATGCGGATCAGGCATTTTGTGCCCTTCTCTCTCTCTGCCATGTATCAGTCCTGTTGTAACGGCGCCTGGATCTGTTGTGAAGACATACCTCGCGGCACAAAGGTCCTGCAGCGCACTACGACCTTGATATTGCCTGGGTCATCTTGCGCGGGCGGCGCCATGGCCGAGTAGGATTCGGCTGCAGATGCGCGCAGCGAGGGCGCCGAAGCGGTGGTGGCGTGGAAACTGGAGTACATTCGTGGATCCAGAATGGCGTCTAGCAACAGGTAGAGCTCTTTGAGTGACTGCTGCGACCGCGCAATATAAAGCAAGTGCATGGGCGCTGCTCGACTGGCGGTCGCGGTGGAGCTGCTGTGCACGGCCCAGCCCTACCCCAAACCAGAAAAAGGTAAACACGCCGGGCGCGACTCGTTGCTGTGGAGCGGATAAGCGACGTCACCGCTTGGCGTCCCACACCATCAATCAGAGGCCGACACGACTGCGGTAGAGGAGCGTCTAGGCGGCTGTATGGAACTGATGGAGCACTTCATGGGCGACGCTGTAGAAAGTGAGGCCGTCTCTATGCAGGGTCGCGACTGATTCTTGCTCGGGAGCTGCCGCGCATTCCTTGGGTGCTGGGTAACGGAAAATTTTTGGTCTCTCCCACATGGCCGCCGCGATTTCGAGTCGTCCGCTCCAAAATAGACTGGCCCTTCCAGCCATCCCTTAAGCATCAACTTGGAATGCATTCGCTTGCCTGCTTAGCTAACCTGCACTTCCTTCCACGCTCTTGGACATGGACGACGTCATCCTCTACCTGAGCGATGACTCCAGCCTCGAGGCCTTTGAGCTCAATTGGGCAAAACTAGAAGCCACAACAACACATCTGAACACAGATGCACTGAGATTGTGTGTTCGACTACTACCATCGAGCAGTGTCATCGCATCTGGGACATCTTACAAGGACCTCACAAATCTTCTCCTGCGTCGGCTACCTGAGGAACCACAAGATTCTGAGCATCTCTACAAGCTCGCCGAAACTTGCTCTACCAACGAGACCTTTGCGTGGTGCGTCTTCGACCAGATCTATGTCGACCTCGGTGTTGCTGCAACCGAACTGTCAATTGCACGCAAGGAAAACTATAACATCAACGGGCAGACATTCTCTGCTGAGGATTATGTACGCAGGACGGCGACATTCTTGACGTTCCTCAAATGCTCCTTTTGGCTACCTCATGACACTTGTCATGTCGTTGCCCTGGACAGTCTAAAGACGCTGACAGCCTTCGTTGGACTAGAAGACCTGAAGGAAGTTGCTCAGGATGCATTGTCTGCTCTACTCTCCTTGCTTAGCCTTCGCCATCAAAAGGATATTGTTGTAGCAAACCATGGAATTGACATGCCGTGGGCCAAGGTGGATGCATCATCAGGCAGGTTTGTCCTTCGCCAATCCGTCATCGACCAATCTCTCTGGAATTACTTCAAGACCCTGGACTCCACACATTTTGGCACGAAGTCAAGTAAGCTGTTCAAGATCTGGTTCCAATGGATATCCCTAGCAGTTGCGGACGGAATCGACGTAGAGGGTGTTTACGAAGATCTGTACTGGGACAGAGTGCGGACCGGCTTGTTGACAGGGTTCGCTGATCAGCGCAAGTACTGCCTAGGAATCGTTCGCGCTTCCCTACTCGCCGCGCAGAGCGACATCAATACAAAGACGATGTGCATGCAAGTGGACAAACGAGACGTTTACCTCAAGGCTTACGACCGGTATTTCATTCTCTACGAAACCATTGTCCTTGATCGTTATGCAAACCAAATCGAAGCCAGCCTCTCCGAGCTGTCAGCGCTCTTTGGTTCCCAATCAGTGGTCACTGCCTCCATGGCAACGACGTTACTTTCTTCTGGACTGGATCCCCAAGTGCAAGAAGGTATACGTAAGATTGTTGGCAACTGGTACTTCGGTTTCATGGGCAGCAAGCAAAGTCCGCTTTCCAAAGATGAAGAATCCTTGGCTGAGCACACGACCTTCCTCGTTGGAGGTTTCCTTCCCTGGGCGACCCAAGGCAGTTTGTTCACCTCAACGCTGAAGCCGACCCGTACGGGTACTGAGTGCGGCCACGGTACAGCGCTTGCCAATCTCGTTGCCCGCTTCGGAGTTTCCAAACATTCTGACGGGAAGTACCGTGCTGAACTACTTACCAGGGTGTTGGGTTTCGTGCTCGACGCCGGTGGGAAGATGTTCCAAATTTCGATACTCTACTTGTTGGAGGGGCTGATCACGGGCTATGAAGAGGCCGCTCGCTACGACGGTAAGTAGATACGACCAGCGTGCAGTGTTGATTACATCTTTACCCAGTTGCTGTATAAACGTTGGTTGAGTATCTCTAGCGATCAGAACGATACTGACCTTATTTCCAGGACCGACCCAACTCTTGCAACAGGAGATCGAGACTGTGCTCCGGGTTTCCAGGACCCCAGGACTTCCAGAAATTGCTAGTGACTTGTACAAGGTCTATTGCAAGCGGCTCTGCGATTTTGCTGCTCCTGAAACGGACTCAAGCTCGATCCCTGGCTACAATGCGCTCAGTGACAAGGTCGAAGAGCTCAGTACACCTGATGATGCATCCAACTCGCAGACGACTACGGTCTTGGAAGAGTATGACGCTGGTTTCCTGACGGCGTTCTTGAAAACATTGCAAGACACGAAACACACATCCATCCAGGGAACTGCTTACGCAACTGCATGCAAGAGTCTCATTGCATTCTTCGACAAGGCCGAGCCTGCGTCAATCGCCTCTGACGAGCTTCACGCTGCGCTGGACGCCATGTGGGAAGAAGCAGACCGTCGAGAGTTCAATAGATCGGTTGCTGTGCATTTGCCTCCGTTGCTATTCCACCCACTTTGTATCCAGCTTTGCTTATGCGAGTATGACAGCAGCTCCCACGATGCTTCTGGTGATGGCCTCCAAGCTTTCCTGACCAAGGCAGTAGGCACTTTGCAGCAACTCTCCGAAGGAAGGTCGTATATTCTCGCAAGTTTCGCGACTTCTCTGCGCAAAGCTGCGTTCTCCCACCCATTGATTATTGGCGTGCTTCCTTACGAAGACATCATACTTCGGTTTTTGAACCACCCCCCAGCTGCCAAGTCAGAGTTTCTCTTTGAAGTCGCTGCTGCAGACAAGCTCCAACAGTATCTGTCTCATCGCAGCTATGCCTCATACTACGGTCGGCGCGAATGGCACGCTTACGCTGCATGGATCGACTTTCTGAACCGCTTCCCAAAGGAGCAACGAGGGATTGCAAAAAGCGTGTTTGACCGCTTGCTCGAACCCTGGGCCAGCCAGAAAGGATCAGTACCTGTTATCAGCAAATGGAAAGACGTCTTCCAGCTTCAGGCTATGCTTGTGCTCACCGAGCATTGCGTATCAGAGGCCGATGCAGACGCATATCTCGACAAGCTTATGCATGCCCTGACTGTAGAGCAATGGCCACGCTATCGCTTCGTCCTCGAGTGGATCATAACCCGTATCTACTTCCACTACCCGGGGAAAGCGGACCGCATACTGAAGGACCTCGCCCACCTGGACGAAAGCAGCCCCATCCACATAGCTTCACTCATGAAGCTCGCAGTCCTTACAGCCCCCTTCCTAGACTCGGAAGGCTTTGCACTCAACCTCATAACCCAGCTCATCCCCTTTTCCGCTAGCCAGAAGGTACACATTAGGCACGAAGCCCATCTGTCCTTTCCCATGATCTTTGAGTTGGCCGAAAAGAAAGGCTGGGCCAGTATCACATCGAACCCTGGATTCTCCGTCCTGAACACACATATTCGTCAAACCGAGAAGTTTAAAACTCCAGCTTGGTCCATCAGGACACTAAGGATTGATGCCGTTGCGGACTTTACAATCACCGAAATCTTCCAGGGCCAGTACTTATACATTGAGACTCCCGAACCACAGCGCGTTGCACATGAGGACTTCTTCGGTCTCGCCCGTGACGATTCTTCCGCATTTCTACCACCAGCATGCATCAGCCTCGGCAATCCGAGGCCTCAGAAGGAGATTCCTGTCAACCCCAAGCCCGCGGGGTTTGTTCTAGATGATGACGGCGTCAAATCAACATTCTACCAAACCAAGTCTGGCTTCGACTTCAACTCTCTTCTGCCTACTGCTGGTCCACCGCACTTGCAAGACAAACAGCCTGCTTCCGTCATCTTAGTCGCCTCGCTCATCGACAACCCGACAAACTTGGGCGGCCTGAGTCGCATCTCGGAGTCCTTTGGCTTGGAAACGCTGTATATAAATGACATCAAGAAGGCCGCGCACAAAGACTTCAAAGCCACAAGTGTGACGAGCGAGAAGCATCTCCCGATCAAAGAATTAAGGGAGGCCGGTGTCCCAGACTTCCTCATCAGTATGAAGAGGACGGGCTATGAGGTCGTGGGTATCGAACAGACCGACCGCTCTGGCATACTCGGCGACGACAAAGCTAAAGGGTCGAAGGACGTCGGCACTTTGCCCAGACGATGCGTTCTCGTCTTAGGAGCGGAGAAGAGCGGCATCACACCGGAGGTGCTGAGTGTCATTGACAGGTGTGTGGAGATCAGGACGGTTGGTGTAACGAGGAGCCTGAATGTGCAGACCGCAGGCGGCATCTCGGTGTATGAGTGGTGGAGGGAGTGGGGCGGAAAGGCTTGATAGACTCATGCTGGTAGGAGATCAGACGGCTCTTTGAGACTTGGAAATTCACACTGCTGCCAGCTCTGCGATTGTGAAAGCTATTGTCAGATGGCACTGTTACAACAACCAAACGAGACCTTCCTGTCATCTCACTTAAACAGCCGTACTTGACCTTGAGGTTGTCTAGTCTTTAGGAGGAACAAAACGCACATCTCTCGAGCGCTTGTTTGTCTAAAGACACGGTAAAGTTCAGAAGTCAGATTACTCCCAATAGCTTCCTGCCTGAGGTTTGCTGAATACCTCTACTTCCAGCAATGAGATCATCGGCTTGGTAGCTGCTGTGTCTGAGTTATTCCACAACACGAGAAGTCGTCATCACCTGTCAGTGATAAGATGTCCAAAGATCTCGGCTCCGAGATTCTCCCATGCCAAATCCAGCTAGACCCTCTCTTCCCCACACGGCCTAGTGCCTGCACAATCACGCAATCACGCCTCTTTGCCAGCCCCGGATTTTCCTACAACTCTTCCGCTCTAGCAAGGAACGCGTCGTCGAACCTAGCAATGTTTTACGTGATGGAAAATCGGTAAGCTTGACTCTGGATGAGTCTTGTGAGGCTTTTCGGAACGTCGCCGACGGTCCGGGCAGAGATGCTGGGTAAGCTTCAAACTCGTACGCCGAGCTGGCCGATGGGTGATGGGTCTGTGGCGAGTATAGGGATGTTGTGACTGTTTAGTAGCCGATGGATTTGTGTTAAGAGGGCGCTGTTGCACTCTTTTCTTAGCTTTTCTCATATCGTTCAGCTTTTATATCGTTAACTCTTTCTACACCCGAGTCCAATTCGAGACTAGGACATCGACTCCAGATCATATACTTGTCTTGGATATACCTGTCGACATTTTCGAGCCTCTTTGAAGCTGCACCGCTATCATGGCGACTCCTTGCCAGCTACAGGCTGCAGCGCGCTTACGTTCAAATGACACCGCTGTTGAAGCAACATGTCCGAAACAGCTTCGCCAACTCACTCCATGTCAACTTCGGCAGCAAATGGCATGCCCAAATACGGAGGCTTTGCCAAAATGGCTCATCCCAGCAGACCAGAGAGGCTGGCGCCGCATCGTGCAGAACTTCACTCCATCATGGGTATTGCAATCCCTTCCTCTGCAATAGTGGTCTTAGCTAACACCGTCAGTTCGCAGTAACAATGGGCACCGGCATAGTTGGCATCCTCTTCCACGCTCTGTCCACACTTTATCCTTCGGCTCAGGCCCCCCTCAACATCCTCAGCACGGTTTTCTTCGTCCTCAACATCCTCCTTTTCTCTATCATCTTCCTCATCAGCATCCTGCGCTACACACTCTACCCAGCAACTTGGACACTCATGCTGCAACACCCCGTGCAGTCCCTATTCCTCGGAACGCTTCCCATGGGTTTCGAAACACTCATCAACCTCTTCGTCGCGCTGTGCGTCCCTGCATGGGGCGGCCGCACACCGTACGTAGCATGGGGGCTATGGTGGATCGACGTCATCGTATCCATTGCATGCTGTCTATGGCTACCCTTCCAGATGATGACGACCCACCAAACACGCCACGAGACAATGACAGCAGCCTGGCTGCTCCCTATCGTCGCGCCCATCGTCGCAGCCGCGTCTGGCGGCGTCGTCGCCTCAGTACTCCCGGATCCAAACCACGCCGTCATTACAATCGTCACGAGCTATGTCCTCTGGGGTATCGGCGTCCCGCTCGCAATGGTCGTGCTGACAATGTATTTCCACCGCCTCGCAATCCATAAACTGCCGCCGCAGGAAGTCATCGTGAGCGTTTTCCTACCGCTGGGACCCATGGGTCAGGGTGGATACGGCGTCATGCAACTTGGTATCCAGGCTGCGAAGCGCTTCCCCGAGACGGGCACACTGCACCCGCTGTCCGGCGAGATTCTGTATGTTCTCGGATGGGCGGTTGCCATGATTCTGTGGGGATTTGGACTCGTGTGGTTGTTCTTCGCTATCGCGTCTATCAGCCGTAGCAGGTTCCCTTTCAATATGGGATGGTGGGGCTTCACGTTCCCCGTCGGCGTGTTCACCATGTCGACCATAACGATTGGGGAAGAGCTGCCGTCTGCGTTCTTCAGGATCCTAGGTACCGTGTTTGCGGTTAGTGTTATGCTGCTGTGGGGTGTAGTGGCTGCTGGGACAGTCAAGAACTTGTTCTTTGGGAAGCTGGTTGAGGCGCCGTGTCTGAGAGAAATGGAGAGGAGAGCTGCGGCTGCGGCTGCGGCAGCAGAAGAAAAGGCAAAGCAAGACGTATAGACGTCGTCTTCTGCTTCTATACTTTGTCTACTTTGTACATTCTGAGACGACTTCTGCTCTCATGCAACACACTCAATTTGCTTGTTCCAATCGCGGGTATAGTTTGACGTCATTTCTTCATTATTCGTCTAATAATTGCCCGATCGCAGCTGTCTAATCAGCCACAGCCCTGCATCTCTTACAAATCACCACCTTCTCTCCACCCCCATAGCGTCCTCCGTTTTGTCCTGTACTCCTAGTCCCAACCTCGAACTCTTCGCCTTTACAGCGTGTGCATCTCCTTGGCCCATGCTCCGCTTCCTCGCCATCTCCACTCCCTTCCTGGTCGCTCATCTCGCTCGTCAAACGACTAATCTGACTGAGCTCACTTATGCGTGTATTCAGTGGTGGCCTCGGGCTACCATTATGAGCCCCTTTATTTGTCCAGAAGAACCAGCTTTGCCCATTGATAATGGCAAGTGGATTTGTAACGGAAGGATGATTTTCGAGATTCGGTCGCTCAGACGGCTCGATTGATTCTTGGGGGTGTGTGCTTGGTGGAGTAGTGGCTTCAGACTGCGGAGCGCTTTGTGCTGGTGTGTGAGGAACCGATATCGTGGTCTTTGGTGTTTCTATGGGTCTTGAGCCCGCAGTATCGTAGGACTCCGTCGGTTTGAGAGATGGAGAGTCGGGTGCTCGTGCTGAATTGAGACTGAGGGCGGCCATTGATTTGCGAGGCGAGACACTGCGTCCGTTCTTGCGGCGTATAGATCCTGTTGAGTCGAAACTGCCGTGGGATATGTCTTGACGCCATGTCATGATGCGATCGTTTGGTGGTTGAGTTGATACGCTGTCTCGCCTGGAGCGACTAGTTCGTGAGAGGATGCTGCTTGGGCGTCCGAGCTTAGACGAAGTCTCCCAAGTGTCCCTCAGCCGTATGCGCTTATCATACGCGCAGTCTTGCCTGAATACTTTCAATGATCCCCTATAATCGGCAGTGATGATGATGTTTCCACCTCGATGTTCGCAACGAGCCAGGTATGCCGGGCTCTCGTTGGCTTTTGGGAATGAGCTTTGATTTGGTGCGGGTGTGGGGTGAGCTGACCCAGCTTCCGTCGGCGCTCGCGAAGAATGAACGGACTCCGCTCTCGATATAAGAGTGACAGGTGGTGGGTTGCACATGTCATAGATTGGGTCTTCTGAAGCGCTGAGTAATTGCCTTGTTTGCAAAGGTGCAAACACAGTGCATGTTGTAATGGACTCGTGAGCCTCGAACATCTCCACTGGTTGTTGGCTCTTTTTCTCGCCTTCTGGAGTGCTGGTCGACCAGATATACGTTTTACGATCTTCGCTGCCACAGACGATGTGCCCAGAGCTGTCAACAAATGCTGCGCGTATCTGGCTGCAGTTGTTTTCGTGGCCTTTGAACTTCATGTCCAGACTCTTATCTTTCATGTTGTAGATTCGTAAACGAGAGTCGTTGCTCGAGACTAGAAGCTTGACCTCGCCAGATTCACTACCAGGGGGCCAATGAGTCGCTTGGAGCCCTGTGATCTTACTGCCTTTGGCGTTCTGCCCTCTGGTGGATTTGGCATGAAGCTGAGCCTGCCATTTCAAACCTTCGGTATCGTAGAAGGTGCAAAGCCCGCCCAACGTTCCTGCTATGCAAGTCTTGCCATCGGGAGTGAACGCTACGGCTGTGATCATGTCAGGGACCGAAGCTGAGTACGCAACGCTTTTGTCTGGAATGCTCCATAAGCGGAGCTTCGAGTCGAGTGAGCCAGCCAAGAAGAAGCGATCGTCCATAGGATGGAATTGAATCGATGGGACAAAGTCCGAGTGTTTGAACGTGCACAGGTTCTCTTCGCGACTCACATGCCACAGACGCACGGTTTTGTCCATCGATGAAGACAGCAGAAAATTGTTCTGGGAGTGTTAGTTTTGTGTCCTACGAGTTTGTGTGCGCATATACATACTTTACTCCAACTCAAATCCAGAATCGTCGCGGTATGGCCGCCGTACTCTCGGAACGGCTTTTGCTGGAACACTGGTGCGCTGAGGTGCTTTGCCTCGCCTGCAAGATCGCTTTCGTCCCCCTCGTGCGATCTCCGCTCCTCTGCATTCGACAGCACCGCCCACAAGCGAATGACTCTGTCTTGTCCACCAGCAGCAAGATACCTTCCATCTCTGCTAAATTCGATGGCCCATATGGGGTTCTGCGTCGCCGCCGATCCGGACTGGGGAGCTGGATTCGACCCTGCAGCAGGAGCGCTGTTTTTATCGGCTCCTGAGCGCAGTTCTTGCGCGAGAAACACGCGATCGAACTCCTTCTTAGCCTTGAACTTGGCGCGCACCTTGATGTATGCTGGTGGCTGTGGATGTTTTGGGCTAAAGCCGAAGTTATCGACGTAGAGCTGTGCGTCCATGCCCTCGGGTCGATAGTCGCCAAACTCGGAGCCATTTTCACTTGCACCATCGAGGGTACTCTTCTTTTTGTTGCCAATAAGACGACTAAGGAATGAAACGCCCTTCCTGCTGTACGGTCAGTTACGATGCTCGTACCGGTTTAGCCTCAGAGATTGCGCAAGCCAGGAGGATCAGTCAATAAGCCAACCAGGTCGGCTTGAGGATGATGCGTCAACACGATATACGGTGTTATACGACGAGAGCGCGCTAAGCTCGGCACGGCAACCTGCGTATCCCCACACCCTCGGAAGTCGACTATGCACAAGAGAGATTGCTCACTTTCTGTCTGTCTTCACATTTGCGCTCAAGTCGCGCGGTGCCTCGTTACTGTGCTTTCTGTCCGAAATCGCTTCATGGAGCGACGTTTGCGAGTGAGTCGCAGGAGGTTCTGTGTTCTGTGACCGCAGCTTCTGGACGGCTGGAGACGTGTTCGTTCTCTTGAGGATTTGCTGCACAGTCAGCCCCAGGTACGCCTTGCGCGATCTCAGTATGGACATACTTGCGATAGTGGATCTATAACTGCTTCAGACAGCCTTCTTCCGTCGCCGCTGTTGCCATTTTGTGCATGTGCATCGTTTGGAGGTCCCGGGGGTGAAGTGGGACTGCGCAGCTTTGCGGTAAGCCTGCCATTGGTGACTGCGGCTTTCTGTATAAGCATTGGCGCTAGGGAATGTCGCGGATTGCTGTTGGCGCTCACCCTCGCCCTTATTGACGTGCTTGCTTGCGTCGTGACTATCCTGAGGACTCAGAGCGCGGATCTGTGGGTCTGTCACTCTGGACTTGGGCAATAGATCTGCCATGTTGCCATCCCACGAGATTGCATGAACGTGCTACTTGGAGGAACGTGTCTCTCGGTGTTGGATATTAGTGACGCAGAGCTGTTGCTGTTGCGATCTGTGTACGGCGACGTCTTGCGTGACAGGCGACGAGTCCTAGTACTGGTCGTACAAAGCTCAGGTCGTTGCGGGATGGCCGGGTAACGAGGTAAACAAGCTTATCGATAGATCGCGCACCATGTCACAGTGCACGCTTCTCAGCGGCTGATGCCTGAGGTCGAACGAAATTGCAGAGCCATATTGGCAGTAATGTCACAGTAATCAGCTGTTCGCTTAGTGCTTGTCGCGCGGAGCATCGTTCCTTCTGAGGTCGCCAGCCTCGGACACCTGGACGCAGTAGTGACGTCAGAGATCCCCGAAACAACGAGACGAACTTGAGACGGATCGTGGGCCTTTGGGGGGATGCATCGTAGGGCGGAAGATGTAGCAGACAGGATGAGTCTACGATTGCAGCGAAAGTGTTGCGAGAAGCACGAGATTTCGGGCCTTCTTGATGCTTTGCTTTCCAACCTTGTGGGTGGCGTCTTGGTGCACGCAACAGCCAGGGTGCGCGACATTCATCGGCAACAGTAGTCAAAAGTGAAGGCACAGCAAATGTTGCTGAATATTTATATTGATCATTATCCTAGAACCATGAACCGTCACACGTGCGAAGCCGTAGCGCCCAAATTGCGTCGCTCATGATGAAGTCCACCAACGCCAGTACTCCAAGGTGCAGAAAAGAGGTATCAAAAGGAGGAGAGCAAAGCGCTCGCAGAGGAGATGCATACAACCTCACTCCGGCAATGCAGAGATGAATGAATATGCAAGTGGTGGTACCCTGTACCCCATGCCCAAAGTCCAGGAGGTATACAGCGCGAGATGGTAGTGATATGGCAAGAAAGAAAGCAAGACGCGTAACGGAGCCGGGCGTCTAGAAGTCTTCCTCAAAGTTGAAGTCTCCAGACAAGCCCTGTTCCTCTGCAGGAGGCGATGAGCCTTCAGTCTGCTCTTGCTTCTTTGTGCTGGCCATGACACCGGCCTTCTGGTAATCACCGACACGCTTCTCGAAGAAGTTGGTCTTGCCAGCAAGCGAGATGTTCTCCATGAAGTCGAAGGGGTTGGTAGCGTTGTAATACTTGGGGTTGCCAAGAGCCAAGAGCAGGCGATCCGCGACGAACTCGATGTACTGGCACATCAGGGTCGCGTTCATACCAAGCAGAGCGCAGGGAAGAGCATCTGACAGGAACTCCTGCTCAATCTCAACGGCCTCGGTGATGATGGCCTGGACAGCGTCTTTGCTTGGGCGGTTGTTGAGCAGAGAGAACAGAAGACAAGCAAAGTCTGTGTGCATGCCCTCGTCGCGGGAGATGAGCTCGTTGGAGAAGGTAAGACCGGGCATCAGACCGCGCTTCTTCAGCCAGAAGATGGACGCGAACGAACCACTGAAGAAGATGCCCTCGACAGCGGCAAAGGCAACCAGACGGTTGGCGAAGGTAGAGTTTTTATCAGAGATCCATCGCAGAGCCCAGTCGGCCTTCTTGCGGATGCAGGGAACTACGACGTGTTAGTCAATGGGCTTTGTTGCATGCAGGTCGTCAAACTTACTGTTGTCAATAGCGTTGAAGAGATATGTGCGCTGCTTGGGCTCGCTTATGTATGTGTCGATGAGAAGAGAGTATGTCTCGGCGTGGACATTCTCCATCATGATCTGGAAACCGTAGAAGCATCGCGCCTCGGGAATTTGTACTTCGCCAGAGAAACGTTCAACAAGGTTCTCGTTGACGATGCCATCGGAAGCGGCGAAGAAAGCGAGGACGTGGGAGATGAAGAAGCGTTCGTCGTCGTTGAGGCGCTTGTTCCAGTCGTGAAGGTCCTTGGAGAGGTCGATCTCCTCTGCGGTCCAGAAAGAAGCCTCAGCCTTCTTGTACATTTGCCAGACCTGTTGAGTATAACGTTAGTGTACGTCACTCTAGGGATCGTTTGACGCGTGTTATAACGCGTCAAACGCGTCGTGACTTACATCGTGGTACTTGATGGGGAAGAGAACGAAGCGATTGGGGTTTTCTTGCAGAAGAGGCTCGTCTGCCTCCTCAGGCTTGATGGTGGGTGCAACAGCGTGCATCTTCTTGTCGACCTCGTCTACTGTCTCTTCCTCGAGGTCGGGAATACCAACGATGGGCTTGTAGCGGTTCTCCTTGTCGGCAGACGAGAAGTCGATCTTCTTTACTGGGGAGTCTGACATCTTGAGTGTGTCAATTGCGGATGCAGCCTGCATGTGTAAGTAAAGACGCGTCTGTCAACGTTGCCGAGTTACGCGTACCTGCTTGGAAGGCGTGGACTGGAGAGCAGACATTGTGAAGAAAAACGATTATCCGTGTAGCACTGTAATAGATGCTACGGGGCGACTGTAATGTCTAAGTTACACGCGGTGGTAGGAGGGTAAAGTGCTGAAGCTGTTGATGTCGAATGTTGTTGTCTGGGAACGCGTCTCTTATGGAAAAGAAGGACCCGTCGCACGTGATATGGCGAGGCCGTGTGTGCCCCACTAGTCGCGCCTTCCGGGCTGGGAGAAGCTATGACGTGAACCACGAGTAACTTTGATCGCAGCTGCCTTCTGATGCCGTTCGCACGCTGCTTTAACTGCAATCTCGACAGTCGACCAAATCAAATGCGTGCATTCCAACGACCCCCGTTTGATGCGTCTTTTGGCCTCTCTGTCAGCTCAATTCCTGAGATGCAGCTGTTCTCTCGCGACCGCCCAGCCACGGCTCGCGTCTGCAAAACACAACCGTGCAGACGCGTTTCTCCACGAACGCGCTCTCGGCCCACCACAACACTCAGCACTGGTTATCCCATGCACGTTCTGTTCCGCCTTCCGTTAGGCCAGGCTTTGGCGGCTGATTCAGGGCTTGGAAATGCGCAATTCGGGCTCCATTGGCCGCACCATCGGCCGCATTGTCCACAGTCTGCCAGGCACGCGCAAAACTCGGATCTGATAAGATAATGATCAGTTTTGATGCCCCACACAAGGTCCATCGCACGCTTTCGGAGCGCAGCACGGTCGCTACGAAACATGAACGCGTCCAGCGACGCGTCTGAAGCACTGACGATCTGTCATCACGACTTTGTCACAGCAGTATCTGAGATTCTGTGGTAGGCTCAACGAACCGAGAACGGACAGCCATCGGCACACGCGTCAGATGTCGGTCAAATATTGTGCCTGCTTGCGATCACTTCGGCAGCTTGGATCTGAAGGCTCGGGTTCAAGGCTCCAACCTACCACTAATACGCATCAGGCAGGCTATGGGAGATTCGAAGCGTCAAACACCTTGAGGTAGGTCGATCCTTGCCGCGACCAGTTCGATGAAGTGATTCACTGAGGGGTGCCAGACGTAAACCTTTACAAATCGGAGCTTGTGTGGCATACTTTTATTGCTTGATCGAGGCCAGTCCAATATTCGGCGCGTCGCCGAGGCTTGACTGGTGCGACGGTCGACCACACAAAATGATTGGGCAACAACATAGGCCAGGGTCCATTCTTCTTTGATCGCTGCTGGGTATCCTTCATGGCAGACAACGTCCCTCCTCGTTACCGAAAATCACGATCACTTACAAAGGCCAGCTTCGTCTGCAGCGACAGAGAGCCATCTCTGCGATGATAGCGATCATCAGGTTCTGACTCGTATCCTCTCGCTACCATGCCAAGAATTTCGTATTCCGCTGCGGCTGAGCCGAAAGCGCGTGCAGCCTCGTCCAGCATTGCTCTCCGTACGCACCAAAGGTATCTGCAAATCATCAGTTGATCGAGAGATCAGGCGTTCGACTGAGCATCATGTCGCAATACCCTAATATGTCTCCCCCAGGAGCGTACGTTCCACCGAACCAAACCCAGAGTACCCCGCCGCAAGGCTACAATGCACAAAATCAGCAGCAAGGCTACCAGCAATCGCAAGCTCCAGCGGCATACCAACTGTCAGGTTCAGGTCATGGACAGCCAGGCCAGTCACAAAAAGCTAGTGGAGGGACATTCGGACAGATGATGAACCAAGCAGTCACAACCGGCAAACCGATGCTAAACAAATTAAGCAAGACAATAAGCTCAAAGCTAGGGAACAAGCAGCCCGCACCCGCGACTCCACAACACCTTCAAAGCTACCATAACTATCAACAGCAGTACGGTCAGCAGACTCAAACTCACCCCCAGACTCAGCATACCCAGCAACAGCCGCAAGCACCGAGCACTTATCCTCCCCAACAGTCTCCTTACCAGCAACCAAGCTATGGTTCGGGGCACAGCGACTACCTTTCGCAACAGGTGTCATCAACAACGCATGCACCCTACGCGCAAGCCACTTCGCCTCTGCACATGGGCTACAATGGCAGTCCAATCGGACAAGGGGGAAATACTGTCGCAGCAGGAGAGCAGCATACGCAGGTACAACAGGGGAAATACCACCAAGGGCAAATGAACCAGACCCTGGCTCAGGGACAACACCAACAGCAGCCTTTGCAGGCCCAATACACTGGCCAGCAGACGGGTGTCGTAGGAGGCTCTCAGCTTCTTGGATCGACTCCACAATCACCGCAGCCTCTGAGTGCGCCACCACAGTCGCCAGTGACACAGCAATCTCAGTGGCACAATCCTCACATGGAATCAGAGCAATCCTTCTCTTCCACATATCAGCAGCCGCCGCCGATATCCAACACTCATTCACAATCGTATTTCTCAATTGCGAATGCACAGAGTCACGCAAACAGCCAACAGTGGACTCCATTGTCTCCAAAGGCTTCTGAGAGTCAACACCAAAGTTCATTACCCTCTGCCACGATCAATTTCCCTCCTCCGCCACCGGTACATAGTGAATCGTCAGGAACACTGAACGTCTCACCACAACAGTCTCAGAGCTCAACTCCTGCTCCACAATCAACTGCTGTGCATTCCCGGCCGCCAACGGAGTTTATTGCCGAGTTACCGGCTGATTTAGGCAGCTTGAGCGTCGAGGAGGTAAAGTCCCCGGGACACAGTCCGGTACCGCCTTCCGAACAGGCGTCGCCGTATCATGCCTACCAGGCTGGATCATCGTCACCTAGCTTCACTATCGCCCGCCGGGCTGTTTCTATGAGCAACGTGCCGTATGCAGACCCGTGGCGATTTGCCGATCCTCTTACGGAACTCCCCACGCGTGAATTTTACGTTCTTGCCGATTTGCTGTTCGATGCTCTAGATAGGAAGTTTGAACCGCAGAATACCGGGTTGCTGGAGGCAAGTAAAATTCTGAGGAGTTGGATTGATTTGAGTGAAGACGCGACCCGTAAGCTTCTTCCTGTCTGGAGACACGTGTGGCCTACGCTTATTTCCTTGTAGAACTGTTCACATACAAGTCTTACAGTGCCTTTGGCAAGATGTGGAGTCTACAAGGCATACCACATCTTATGGTACCTTGTCAACCATCGCTGTCGCCAATTTGGAACTTCAGCCAGCACCCACATGCTCAGGAGCTAAAGCTTTCTCCAGAGCACACATCTGTAGCGTCTTACGCAACATATATGCCCGCCCTCAACCGCGCTGGGTGGTACAAGTTTTTCTTCCTCGAGATGATGCACGGCCCCGACAACATCAACAAGCTGATGCCTGCCCTCTGTCTTGAGACTTACAAACCAGGAGTCTTGCACCATCCAGATCTGACCAAGCGCGATAAAGCAGAAGCGCCTGCGCTCCAAGCAAGAGCCGCCGAGATACAATCTGCCGCTATAAACCAAGTGTGTAGTGAGATCAAGGCGGCGATGCTCGTTGAACCAGATGGTTGAGCGGCATCAAGACGCCGAGACATGGTTGAAATTGGTGCTACCGTAAGTTCTGTCGCAGGCTATCAAGGTGGCTATGGTCCTCTTGGGGCTCTTGGCCTGCGCATTCCACACACCACGTGCGCCTTCGATAGTTGATCTGTATCGACGAGTTTCACTCAATATCTGCCTCCTGATTGCGTGCATATGCAGTGATGGCCTGGGCTGGACAAACGTCGCTAGTCTTAGCGGCAGGTACAAGTGGCGGGGCCTAGCTTCCCGACGCGTGTCCGCCCCGCGTCTTGATGGACACAAACCGCCATCTACAACAAGGTTCAACAAAGACAACGTGTTGAGCGCTTGCACCTTACTTATCCGTGGACTTATCGACACGAGGTACCATGGTCTGTCCCAACACGGCCCCGGTGGTTCACCCCGGGCGCAACGATATCGATTCGCAATCTCCGTCGCCAGGGCAGGGGTCTGATGGCATTCGGTTGGCTGCGCCCCTGCCCAAATGCAGGTCTCGATCGGCAGGCACGACAGGTTTTTGGCAGCAGGGTGCCTTCCTTGCTTCAGGGTGTTGCACAACAAAACGCATGCCAACCTCTCCTTGTCTTCTCCAGCCTTTCTCCTCCACCGTGGGCCATCAGCATCATTAACTCATCGCCAGCTCTTAGTTGAGACCCGTCAGCATCAACTCAATTTTATCGTCGTTGCCTATCTTATCGAGAAACGGTCATCATCTGTTCGAGTTGCGCTCAGACATTAGATCTCACAATGCGCGCTTCAAGCTTCCTCGCTCCGCTTTTCTTCGCCGCCTCATCCTTGGCCCAGGCTGTCGAAGAGGGCATCGAGCCATCCTCCTCCGCGCCAGCCGGATGCAAGACTACGGTCGAGGGCAACTTTACCATTGGCGTGGAGAACTTCTTTGCGGCAAGATCTAAGCGCGAGACAGCTCAAGAGGTACACAGCCTTGCACGTACGACGGGTCGCACAATACTAATTCCGATATAACAGGCAGCCGACGGGTTGCTGTTCTGCACACTCGAGGATGGTGTCCTCCGCGATCAGTACAGCCGCACAGGCTCTGTTGTGGCTAACCGCCAGTTTCAATTTGACGGTCCACCACAAGCAGGTGCTATCTACACAGGCGGCTTCTCGATATGCCAGAACAATTCTCTCGCCATAGGTGGTTCGGCAAGATGGTTTCGGTGTATGAGTGGTGCGTTTGGCAATCTATACGATGAGTCGATTGGCGATCAATGCACAGAGATCAGGATCATTGCCGACTTCGTCAATGACCCCTCGCCCTCCAGCTCACTCGTCCTCCCGGCTAGTACCACACTCAGTCTCATTCCTACTGGCGGCGCAGGCGTTACTCTTGCGTCTTCGGTCACTGCTTCCTCTGCTCGATCAAGTTCTGTTGACAAGAGCACTGCATCTTCAGGCTCTGCCGGAAGCGGTTCCTCCGGATCTGCCACACCAACGCCATCAGGGTCTGCGGGAAGCTCAGCAAACAACTCTGCGAGTGGGTCTCCGTCTGGAACCTCTGCGTCTCCTTCTGCTAGCAGCGCGGCTGCTGCTCCTCCTGCATCTCAAGGTCGTGCCGCTACGTCTTCGCCGATGACAGGAGCTATGCTTCTTGGAACAGCATTGGCTGTTCTTGGCGCTGCTCTGATCCTCTAAGCGTTGCAATGTCGTACACGCCAACGTATTTTTAAGCGGCATTCGAGACAAGGGAGGTCGTCTCTTGTGCATAGCCACAGCGTTACGTTACTGTACGCTACCACTTGTACAACATTCTGCACTGGGGCGCGGATGAGTTTACGACACACGATTCTTACCTGGCGATTTGCTCGTTCTTATGACGATGCCACGCCTTTGTTCACACTTTATCATACTTGCATACACATCGGGAGCGCCGCCGAGAACCGGGTTGCACATTTGCATTGGGTACACCAGAGATGTTTGCATTGCAGCAGGTGCGGTGTGATAGCCTATACACGTCGAACTTTTGTATAGACTAATACTTTAATAATGATAATATCTCAGGCCGCGAAGCTCTTCGCTACCGGCGCCAACACAACGTATTACATACAATCATGCGAGTGTCTAATTCACAACACCGATGAATCACAACCTTTGCAGATTGAGGTGGTTGCCATGAACGAAGTTTGACTTTCAGGGTTAGGGAGCTGCAGTTGTTGTTTTCACGAATTAACCATAGATCTGACCGACTTGTCAATCGACTCTTTCTAATCCGATAGTGTAAACCTCGCGAGGCACTACTGATCTGTTTCCAGCCGCATGGTCATCAAAGCCTATCAAAGAGCCGGAAGTTGACATCTTTGGCACCACTTCTGTTTTGACGGCGAAAAAGGAGGTTATTCTTTCTGCAGGCACCTTCCAATCACCTCAGCTGCTCATGATCTCTGGCATTGGCCCCGCCGTGCAGCTCAACAAAGTCAACATCCACCTCATTGCCGATCGTCGTGGTGTAGGCCAGAACATGCAGGACCATATCTTCTTATCTTCTTTGGTCCCACCTACCGCTACAAAGTCAAAACGTTTACCAAGCTCGCAAATGACCTTCTCTACGTTGGTGCTCAGTTCGCCTTGGACTACAGCATCTTCAACCGCAGCCCCCTCACCAAGCCAGTCTGCGACTATCTCGCATAGGAGAAAGCACCGCGCAACCTCATCACTCCAGCCGCTGCAGCTATACTCCACCAATACCCGGTTTCATGGCCGAAAACTGAATATCTCTCTGCACCGGGGCACATCGGAGACTTCTCCAATCTTCTGACCTCCCAGCGGAAGGATGGCTTCCAGTATGCGTCCATCCTCGGTACCATCGTTGCGCCGCTATCTCATGGCTCTGTCCCCATCAATAGCGCCAGTACTGATCAGCTTCCCTTGATTGATCCTGGTTGGTTGGCCGATCCCACTGACCAATCTGTCGCTATCGCTATCTACAAGCGTGCGCGTCAGGCGTTTGCTACTGATGTTATGAAACGCGGCCTCGCTGACATGAGAGAGTACTTTCCGGGTCCAAGTGTTCAGACCGATGCCCAGATCCTTAATACCGTAAGCACTGACCCGATACAATGAAGCCATAGAGACTAACATTTGCTTATAGATCCGCAACACTCTCATGACTGTCTGGCATGCGAGTTGCACGTGCAAAATGGGCAGAACTGATGGTCCGAATGCAGTGGTTAATAGCAAGGCAAAGGTCATTGGTGTCACTGGATTGAGGGTGGTTGATGCAAGTGCTTTTGCGCTGCTGCCTCCTGGACATCCGCAGTCGACGGTGTACCCGCTTGCGGAGAAGATTGCTGATGATATCAAGAACAGACGATGAGACATCGTTTGCCTGCTGTTAAGGAAGACTCGATTATCAATTCTTGTACATACTTGTTGGTTTTTCCTTTAGCAAATGCTCAACTATTAACCTCACTGTGGCAGTTCCAGAACATTGCTTAACGATCTTTCCAGTGTTTGTTTTGATAGAGGAAACTCGGAACCCTGAAGTGCCAATTCCTCGCGGCTAGATTTTCGTCACTGCTTTCGAGATTGCTACTATTTTCAATGCCTGAGAACGTCGCTTTGCCAAGGTCAACATCGGCACTCTCCAGGCAGACTTTAGATTGCTGATTACTTCAGGATTACTTCTCTTCTTGATTCCTGAGCTTGTCACCGACATGCATACATAACCGCTACATTTTGGACCAGGTGAGGACAGCAATGCTGCGCTCAAGATATCCACACGCGGTGAGATCCTGTCAAATGGAGATCATGTGTAGCGGTCCCAAGAGAATGACTGAAGGCTGTACGCCTGAACATCGATCAAGTCAAATAACATAAAAACTCTTCCTTTCATGCTCAGATCGATATCCACTGCAACACGGTCCCTCGTAACGTCGATAAGTCGTAATGAGCAGAAGGCCCCTCCGAACCCATCTGCATTCCAGCGGCTCGTATGTTGGCCGTTTAGAAAAGACGGTCTCCAGGGCCTACATCACTCAACTATGGTCTTTGCGTCGCCGCAGCGTTGTTTTCCTCCATTCGTCTTACCATTTGTTCGTCCTCAAATCCCCCTGTTGATGTTACTTCGACTCTTGCGTAGAGACAGGAGTCTTTAATGGAGGCTGTGATTATCTCCTACGTTTCACAGGTCTAAATATGGTCTTTTTAGAAAGAGATACAGTAAAAATCCTCTTCTTTTCAAAGAGCTTGCATGAGTATCAGTTGGTGAGGTGGCAATGATTGAGGTTTCAGCATCCCAAAGGCACCGTGCACCTAAGGCATCCAACGCAATCCACTATGGCGTGCGACCTTCTCGGGTTTGATGCATGATGCAGTGGCGCACCCGGACAGCAAGGACACCGAAGGAGAACGAGCATCAAGAGAGATTGAGGCCAGATGGATGAATGCAGTTGTTCGGTTACCGTCTGGACCGACGAGAGCTGGAGCCTAGAAGCTTTCGTTACGAGCTGGGATAGTTTGATGTCTCCTGCAACTCTATCAGGATGACAGCGATGGCGTGTGTTGGACCCCAAAAGTGTAGATGTTCGCGTCATGTTCGCGGTGTCTTGGACCTCCGAGCCCCGATTCTCCGACCGATCACTTGCTTTCAGTCCGTCCGATGGCAACAGCAACTCCGCACTCAAGACACGTTAAGCTTGTCTTGCAGTAGATGTCGACGTGAACCGCGCGCCTCTAATGCGCTTTGGTCCGTTTTACGAGCGTGATCACGCCGCGGAAGGTTGAGTCTTGGGCGTTTGTTGTTATATGACCGCATCATTGCAGGCTGACAGCTGCTTGCTCCACCCTGCGTCACGACAACCCCAGAGTCTCGTCGCAGAATGCGGGTTGGTTCGCCGCCACATGAGCTCATGGGGAGGTATCATGACGAGTTATTGTGTGCGAGACAATGACGCGCTCCCGTCTGCGTGACCGTACATAAACGATACGTCTTTCTTTGTCTATAAGATCCATCCAGCCATCATGTCTTCCGCAGCACTCAAGTTCCGTACCTTCACACGACCAATCGTCCGATCAACACCTATCTTCCGCAACACCATCAGAATGTCTTCCACCAACGAGTACGGACAGGGCAAGTCCCACGCCCAGGGCGACTCTGCTGTCCCCGGCAAGGTCCAGGAGGCCGCTCCCTCAGGTCTCGAGGAGGCCCTCCCCGACTCCGTAAGCATCATCTCCTATCGATGATCCGAGACAGTTTCTAATATATCTCTAGGTCCACCCTACCGGTGGCAAGGCCGACCAGTCCACGTCCAAGACACACGCAAAGGACGACGGTGACGCTTCCATTGTCCCCAAGAAGGTTCAGGAAATCCTCCCTGAGTCTGTCGAGCGCGCTGTTCCCAACGCGATCCACGACACCGGCGACAAATAAGCGTATCGCTTCTAAGTCACGGCCGACCCAATGAGTGCAATGCGCTTTGATCGCAGCACAGCAGCCTTGTATAATAATTAAATCAAAGTTAAATCTCCAAATGATCCTGTGCTCGTTCCGTCTCTTTGGAATTGTGTTTTGTTCTTATTTGATTTGCTGAGAGCACGTTGCGTGCTGAAGGAACTACCCATGTTCGTTCGGTTAGGATGGACATGTCTGCGATTTTCGTTGCCGCGGTGAAGGTACAGGCGAACAATCAAACGACATACGATGGTATCTGGAACGACCAAGGCCTCAGCGCTCCGAAACTGAATAATCATCAGTTAGCTTACGACGATCGGTTACGAATGGGTAGTCGGCTGTCAAGTGGACCCCGCATGTGTAGGAAGCCCCACTTCCCGCAGGTCTATCAACAACTCAGTTGCGTGTCCTTTCATTCTTCAATCCCCTTGTTTGCCGACCTTAGCATCAAGAGAGTAACGAGGGGGTTGTACATACAACACAGTTCGAAAGCGTCAAAGGACCACTCGCCATGGCGTTGAAGTTTGACATAGAAGTAAGTGAATTGCTCCTTCAACGTTTTCGATACCTAACTAGATCACATTCAGACGTACGGGGGTAACATCATCAACAACGAAATCGTTTCAACCCCAGAAACTCGCCACTCCATCAACCCAGCAACCGGCAAAGCCCTGTACGAAGTCCCAGTGGCCCGGAAGGAAGATCTCGATGCCGCCGTCAAGAATGCCAGGATAGCTTTCAAATCATGGAGCACCACTCCATTCTCCGAGCGTGCAAATCTGCTCTTGAAATATGCCGACCTGATTGAGTCGCACCGTGATGAGCTAGAGAGACTCCTCACAACCGAACAGGGTAAACCTCTCTCACTCTCCCACGCCGAAGTAGACAGTACTCTGCTCTGGCTTCGAACTTTCGCTACTATGGAAGTGAAAGATGAAATCTTGAAAGAGGACGACGAGAAAACTGTGTACTCAACCTACCCACCCATTGGTGTCTGCGCCGGCATCGTGCCCTGGAACTGGCCGATTCTGCTTGGTCTTGGAAAACTAGGTCCCGCGCTCATCACAGGAAACACATTCATCATGAAGCCCTCGCCATACACTCCATACTGTGATCTCAAGCTTGGCGAATTGGCAGCCCAAATCTTTCCTCCAGGCGTCGTGCAAGTCCTTTCCGGCGATGACAACCTCGGCCCATGGATCACCGAGCACCCCGGCATCGACAAGGTTGCGTTTACAGGATCGATTGCAACTGGAAAGCTTGTGGCGGCGAGTTGTGCGAAAACACTGAAGCGATATGTGCTTGAATTGGGGGGTAATGATGCGGCGATTGTGTGTGAGGATGTGGACATTGACAAGTGCTTGCCCAAGATTGCAATGATGAGTTTTCTCAACTCTGGGCAGATTTGCATGTTGACCAAGCGCATTTACATTCATGAAAAGATATATGATGAGTTCCGAGACAAGATGGTAGAGTTCACTAAGAGCAATATCAAGACTGGAGCCGGTACGGAGGAAGGTGTTGTCGTAGGACCAGTGCAGAACAAGATGCAGTACGTAGCTACTCTGGATCACGTGAATAACACGCTGACGATGACAGATTCGACAAGGTCAAGGACATGTACGCTGAAATCGAGAAGAGCAACTGGAAGACTGCGCTTGCTGGATCTGCTGGACAGTTCGAACACGGGTACTTCATCACACCGGCGATCATCGACAACCCGCCGGAGGACTCTCGCATCGTCCAAGAGGAACCTTTCGGCCCAATCGTGCCACTGCTTAAGTGGACCGATGAGAACGACGTAATCGATCGAGCAAACGCGTTGAAGACTGGCTTGGGAGCATCGGTGTGGAGCAAGGACCTGCAGCGCGCTGAGCGCTTGGCGAGGCAGTTGTCAGCTGGCAGTGTCTGGGTGAACTCGCAGTAAGTGACATGATGGTTATGGAGCAAGGAGATAGCGTATTAACCGTGCGTGTCCAGCTTCGATGTTGCTCCAGATGTCCCATTCGGGGGACATAAGGAATCCGGAATAGGGATGGAGTGGGGTATTGAAGGTCTCAAGCACTACTGCAACAGCCGCAGCTTATGGGTGTGGAAGAAGGTGTTTGAGTAGATTGGAGGCGTTGAAGAATGTCTACTAATCGTGATAGTGGTACTTGGTGTTACTCAGATCCGTGCATCTGTTATTGACGTTTGACAGTTGTCGCTCTAACACTAGTTGTGATAATCGTGGGTGCTGTCGTTGGGCCGTGGATGCAAAGTCTGGAAGAGCCAGATCATGTGGCGATGGCGATGGTTACGAACAGTACGGAGCTGAATGGCAGTTGAGCGCCTCAAGGCTGTATCGAAAAACACGTGCAATGCTTCCTTGATTGGTGGTTTATGAAAAGTAGATGTGTACATGCTTGAGCCGAGTTCAATTGGAGCAGCATCCGGACAAGAGTGCATCTTATCGTATCGATCAACACTTGCAGGACAGTCCTGAACTGCTTGGCGAATAAACCATAGTCATTACAGATGTTTCATGCTTAGATTTGACGGCTTTAACTCTGATGATTGTATCTCGACGGAGGTTGCTGTGATAGTTTGACGACTGCAGACTCGCGAGAGTGGGGCAGCCACGCGCAAAATCTTGGCACCGCTAGCGCGCCCACGATCGCAAAAATCCGCCTGCACCAACCTCGAGCTCAACACCACACGCTCAACGCAGGATATCCACTTCTTTGCGCTCTCCCCATCATCAAAAATGGCACCCAACACCGTACGTACACCGCTTTGCTGTCTGTGATCGCACGATCACGCCATGCGCCCAGCATGTGCAGAACAGTAGGCTAATACGCCAATGTAGAAGGCATCGGCCAAGAAGGCACAGAAGGTGACGAAGAAGTTCATCATCAACTGCAGCCAGCCCGTCAACGACAAGATCTTCGACATCCAGGCTTTCGAGAAGTTCCTCCACGACCGCATCAAGGTCGAGGGCCGCACTGGTAACCTCGGCGAGGTCATCCAGATCTCCCAGCAGGGTGATGGCAAGATCGAGGTCATTGCTCACCAGGAGTTCTCCGGCCGCTACCTGAAGTACCTGTACGTACAGCTGCGGCGCATTGCGAATCGCATACCCGCAAGAGGCTGTTTGAGATATAATCACTAACGTTGCGTAGCACCAAGAAGTTCCTCAAGAAGCAGCAGCTCCGTGACTGGCTCCGCGTCGTTTCCACCTCCAAGGGTGTCTACGAGCTCCGCTTCTTCAACGTCGTCAACGACGAGGCTGAGGATGACGACGAGTAAGCGCGACGTCTTGATTGACGGCCGCACGATGTCAAAACACGATGGGTTACGCAACAACTACAACCAGGACAACGACACGCTCTTCAGTGAGCGTGCGGGTCTCGGTACGGGAAAGAGCGGTGTTCCGTCGGGTAGATAGCGCGATCAAATGAATCGTTGCACCTGCCAAGTAATGTGCTGATCCAGAATTTTGTGATGTATGTGAGGACGACCGAGTTGAAGTGCTACTCTTTCAACTGAGTTGGACACCACTTCAGGCTACTGTGCGCGCATTTCCAAAATCTGAGCGATGCAAGATTCATGACCATCCCTCTCACCGGTCTGTCAGGCCATCGACGAAGTCTACCCCTCTATAAAAATCCTTTACACATTCTTCTCGCGCTAGCATAGCATGCAGCAGCTCACGAACTGGCGAGTCCATAAGTGGGTACCTTTGTCGACTCCGCAAGATGTGCAAGAACGGGTACAAACGAGTGCCCGCAAGTGTACCCGTAACTATAGCGTGGAACATAGTGTGATGGATCGGTGGGTGCAGCTTGTGCGTAGTCTACATGCCATGAATACAAACGCTCTACTCGCCGCAAGGTGGATAGATGCGGTTCGCGAATTGGTGGTGAGAGGAATGCAAATTAAATGCTGCTGCGGAGCACTGTCAACGAGCGGTGTGTGCCAGTGAGAGACAACACGACACCAAGGATCAGGAGACAATCTGCTGTGCGTTGAGCTGGCATGTGGTAAGCCTGCCCAGGTGGGTCTAGTGATGGTGAGAGCGTCCTCGAGTACTCTAGATGTCACTTCATACAATAAAAGTTTACCCCGCAATGCATCCGCAAGCTACCGGTAGCATAACTTACGGATGGTTGTTGTTCATATGCTGACTATTGTGCAAACCTTAAAACTCATCCGGAAATGTGCTCATAATGGAGCTGGTCTGGAGCCATCATGAGTGGTTACCGAAAAGTCTAGATGAGCTTATGCAATGCCAGCGAATGCAACAAGCAATGCCGTTGTTAAACAACAGCCTCGATGCAGTAAGCTTTCGTAAGTCGGATATGAAACCGACGTCGGAGTATCATTACACCTCATGATAGGTAATGAACACCGAGTCGGCCCTTGGAGAGATGATGTTGTACCAGATCTTGATCGCGGCACTGAGAACCGCAACGCAGGGCAAGAAGGTTAACGGCAATTCGAAGATACGTCCTAATGGGAGCCATGCCGCAGGGTCTGTAGCCACAATGCGGACAGAGAGTTAGGGAGCGGTGAGATATTAGTTGATGCGTACAGCAGGGGGTGACATGGCATGTTGTGAGTACGAAGGGATGGCGCCAGAGCACGCAAAGTCTCGACGTGATGACTTTGCAACGCGTGGCATGCTGATGGGTGAAGCGTGTCAAATGCACTCAGTCGCAGTTGCCCGACGGGAATTGTGGCTGCGGACACGAACATGGTTCAGGGGCAAGAAACACATGGCGAGGGCTCGAGAGTTCCACGGTTGACTTGTCAGCGAATGAAATTGCCGATGAACTTCCTGATCGGGAAAAGCAGTCTCGCGCTGCGATCTGGACGAGCGATGCACACCGGTATGATGTCCGATTAGAGGCAGTCGGCAACAAGCGAAGTATCGTGTAAGTAATAGTGGCTTGGTGTTGCGATCTGAGGTCTGCGGGACTCACAATCCCAAACTGAACAGCCTCGAACCCAGATGCCCCCTCGGGCATCTCCGATGGAGAACTCAGGTACTTCGGAATGGATACGGAGTAAAATAGTGCAGTCGGCATTACTTGTATTCTCGTTTCGCGATCGAGTAAGGCGGCGATGGTTGCAGCGCAGTCTAGAGTCTCAACATGTGGGTTTCTCAGCTTGTTCTGACACGAAAGTTGGTAAAACACGCAAGGCACCGGGCCGGCCTGCCAAAATTGTGTAAAGAAACTGCTTGAGTCTTGGGAGCATGTGGAGCTCTCATGCCACGGGCGCCAGTCGATGTTCTGCTTGGTCCACGAACCCTGGAAAATTTTCACATGACGCCGGCGTCTTGGCATCAGAATCGCGATGCTCAGTCATAATAGGAGTGCGCGTTGATGATGGTGCGCAATAATTGGTAATTGAGGCTGTCGGTCGGGCGTGCAAGGGGTTGCTGAAAGCAGGTCAGGCGGTCATGAAGCGCCAGGAGCGGTGACAAGTGCGCCCTTGATGTAGGAGGCGACGTTACTGCGAACAGCGACTTCCACGGAGATGCTCAACATTCCTAAGCGCATCATAACGCCAATTTGCGGGGTGCCGTGTTCCATGAGAGGGCTTTCGCAGCATCAATAGCAGGCGGAGGTCTTCCCACGAATGATGTTAGGCGGAGGCTGATGGTGCCGTGATTCTCGAAGTTGAGTACCCCAGAGTCTTCTTTTGGTGGAGACATGAGGTTAGTATGATGCGGCGTGAGCTTGTGGAAGAGCAGCCGTCGGCGAGCAGCGCGTGTTGCCCGGACGCAAGCGAATGGAACAAGCACGATGTCGCACTGGAATTATGGCCCTGAACGTTATGGCCCTGAACGAGCACTCCGAAACAGGCATTGCGTGATGCTGAGGGCCTTGATGTATTTGGAGGTTGAGGAGCGGGTGGTCAACTCTAATTCACAGCGTAGCCAGTGAGCGTCACGACAAACGTGGCCGCGGGCCAGTGTCTCGCAACCTGACGTCTGAACTCAACACAAGCACGACAGTGTGGTGTCGTTTCGGCGGGCGATCACGAGAGAGCGGCAGACGGTGCATGCTTGCCTCCTGACCCAAAAATTACACAAGACGCAGGGATGTGCCTGCTGCACCTGGCCTAGCGTCTTCACACCAAAAGCTTGGATCTTCGTTCCCGATGGCATCATGCGAAAGGCGCGCTTGAGGCACCCAGTCATACAGTTTCTCTCAGGTAAAAAGTCAAAACGGTTCTGACGACTTCTTTATAAAGGCCTGACTTCCCCAGACAACGACTGCTCTTAGAGATTGACCATCCCCCGGAATATGTTCCTGCCGCAACACCTTACTCACCAACTAAACTCGCACAAAATCAACTCTTGAAGCATAGCGCCACAGTACACTTCGCTGCATTCGCTTCCCCGGACCCAAGCCCAACCGTCATTGGACAATCACCCACCTCTCTGCAGCGCAGCCCACGTCTCAGCTGCACCCCAGAGTTTTCTTTCAAGCCATGCCAGGCCGTTTGCTCCAGTCCCTTGCCAGGGTAGCGCCATCGCCGTTGCCCAAGCTCGACAACCACAAGACCACCACACCTCAGCCTCTCTTCCCTCCTGTTTACTCATACGCACCCCCGGTCGAAGAGAGAGTCAAGTCACAAGAAAACCTCATCATGGCTCGTCTTCCATTCGTGCGCCACCACAGCCACGACGGCTCTAAAAAGGGCTCGCCGAAAGGCACGCCGAAGGGCACTCCCAAGACCAGTCCCAAGCTCGAACCCCACGTGGCTGCATCCATGAACATGAGCGTCGAGTCCCCGCCAGTAGTCTTCTACAACAACCCACAGACGTCAGCAGGCGCCATCTTCACTGGCCAGCTCATGCTCAACGTGCATGAGCCCCACATCACTATCGACAAATTCGAGATGAAGCTCCTTGCTATCGTCACAACCAAGAAGCCTGTCGCCCAGCACTGCAGCGATTGCTCCAATCAGACCACCGAGATTCACAGCTGGGATTTCCTGACGCACCCCGCTTCTCTTCGCCATGGACCTCACAGCTACCCCTTCAGCCACTTGCTCCCAGGTCACCTGCCAGCCACCACACACGGCAGCCTTGCGACTCTTGATTACTATCTTTCCGCGGTAGCTACCACCTCGAAAGGAGACAAAATCACCTACAAGCGCGCCGTCGACATCAGGCGTGCCATCTTCCCAGGCAACGAGAAGCACTCTATCCGCATCTTTCCACCAACAAACCTGACTGCTTCGGTCAAGCTCCCCCCAGTCATCCACCCAATTGGCGACTTTCCTATTGAGATGCGCCTCTCAGGCATCGTCCAGAACAAGGCCGACTCCCAGACCCGCTGGAGGCTAAGAAAGCTCAACTGGCGCATTGAGGAAACCCAGAAGTTCATCGCCCCAGCTTGCGCTAAACACATCTCCAAGGTTGGCGGAGAGGGCAAGGGTGTACTTCACGAGGACGTTCGCGCCATTGCGACTGAGGAAGTCAAGACTGGCTGGAAGACCGACTTCGAGCGCGGCGATATTGACGTCGAGTTCAACGCCGCTTGCAACGTTGCCCTCAAGCCAATCTGCGACATGGACAGCCAGAGCGGCATGAGTGTGAAGCACAACCTCATCATCGAGATGGTCGTCGCTGAGGAATGGGCTCCGCTCAAGAAGCTTAGCCAAGCTACTCCCACTGGTGCTGCGCGGGTTCTCCGCACTCAGTTCCACCTTGTTCTCACCGAACGCTCAGGCATGGGCATCGCCTGGGATGAGGAGCAACCCCCTGTCTACGAGGACGTCCCCGCTAGCCCACCTACCTACATGGACGGCGTCCAGGTCCAGTTCCCTACAGCTGACAGTACCACTACGTCCCGCTCAGCTTCCTTCAGCCTTGAGAGCTAGAGATGATACCCCACATCACTACGATTTTAATACCGTCGATTTCGGCGACTTCAACACGCTTTACGAATTTCCTTCTCACGTCGATTGGCGATTCAACTTTGAGTTTCTGGTGGACTGTGTAGGATATACCCATTTGCTTGCCCTGGACGGGCTTTATCACCACTTCATGTACGCACAAAGCGCGGAGTTTGGGACGTGGTTGAGTTGAGCCTACATGAGCTCCTCTGTATGGTATACCACTGGCGTTGCATCATTAGAAAAGTTTGACCTCATTACTACACAACAATGCACTGCGAAAAGCTGCTCATTACACAACTATACAACTGCTATTCCTAACACGCACTCTGTGATGCTGAACCTTCCCAAGTTGCAGAACACCGGCTTCTACCAAGTGTGTAACAGAGCCAATTCAGATCATCTTCCCCTGCATCCAGAGCCTATCCACTCTCACCGCCGCAAAACTTGTCACCATCACCAGACAGCGCCACAAAGCCCTACCACGCCGCAAACGGCTGCCAAGCCACAGACCACAACCACTAAAAAACTCCTTCTAGCCCACACTGTGTGCATCAGGGATCACGACACGGTCGTGCATACCCGTCGCTAGAAGAGATCTCGAACGTACTGCGGGACCTAAGGGACCCACGGCCCCAATGACACGCAAGTGCACGCACAAGCACAAAACGCGTTGTGCGTTGCGTCGGGAGACAAGCCGACAACACATGTGCGCCTTCACACGCTGAGAGTTGCGCGTCTAGAAACTCCATGACACATGGAAACTGGGGGCAAAGGGGGGATGCAAAGAAAGGTACCCGCTGTTATGCAGGTGATGTGCACCGGGACCAGCATGTACAAGTCAAAAGATGTGTACTATGTAGAAGTTGGGCTCGGGTAAAAGCGCGTGATCAGGCATGCAGAGCCGCAGAGGAAGCCGGAGTGAATTTCTGATCCGGTTGAGGGAGCCCTGGATGTGAGTTTGGGGCTGGAGTGAAAGGGATGAGAGACTGAAAGGTCGGGATAGAGTTGCCTATTCGGGAAGCATGGTGGTGCGGCTCTGCGGGGAAGACTCACGACACTTTTGCGATGTGCAACACACCGGTCAGAAAAAGAGGCGACAGGGTGGGCGTTGCGATGTGGTGTGAGATCACGATGGGAGATGGGATTTGCTGCCCATGTACGAGAATTGCGTCATATCAACATGGGAATCATGGCGTGACAGGGAACAACGCCGAGAGTCAATGATGAGAAAACGTGTTGAGTGTCATGTGGAGAGCCGCGGCAACCATCGTTCTCTACTGCGCAGTAGCTCCTCAACCAATGAGAACATACCGCTGTCGTTGATTCTCGGAGTCACGATGAAATGTGAGAAGGTGACTTCATTCCAAAGTTACTTCTCGGAAAGAAAGCCCGAACGTGGCTTGGCAGGTATAGACGATGTGGCGAACTGTAGCGATTGATGGCTGAAATTATCGGGGCCGATATCAAGGGAAGAGGTGAGACGAAAGCCAGGCTCGGCTTCAGTCGCCGAAACCCGCGCAACTCACTGTATTCTACTGTACCTCTTATCAGGTGTTAATAGAAGCACCCAGAAATAGGAGCGCAGACATAGTTGCGGCTCCCTTCACTGCTGCCACTACTCGATGGTAGGCCTAACTCAAGGACGTTGTATTTCATCCACAGAGAAAGCACATGCCACTCGGACTGGGAGGTGCAACTATCAGATTGTTTTGGTTTCGACGGCTTCTCCTACCGGTGTCGTCTTCGGATCTCGGCCACAGAAGCCGAAGAAGTGCTCACGATAACACCGGAGATCATTTTGAACACACTACTATCTCAAAACCGCGACTGTTCAACTTAGCTCTCGGACGATATAATCGAGGCTTGGATAGCTATGCCTCTCGCATGGACGTAAAATAGGGCATCGATAAAATTCTCACTATAAGGTAACTGGAAAAACAGATCGAAACGTATGATACATTCATATGAAAGCTAATTTACGTATATCGTGGTTGTTGGACATGTAGAGAAATGTTGCAAAACTGTATAGAGCATTGCAAACGGCCCTACTCCTGCTCACTCCATTATACATTGACTGGGCCGAACCGACTTCTTTTGGTAGATTCAGAAGGGCCAGTGTAGAGGCCAGGTTGGGTACACGCCACCATTGACTTGGCTCGTCTCGGCGCTTGAGCCACCGGGTACTTCTTCTTCCTCGTAGTAGAGCCCAGCAATAGGGGCACCCCCTAGTGATGCGTGGAGTCGGCGGCGAGGCTTACACAGGATTGCTCGACATGAGGGACATGTGTTCGAGGTCTTCATCCCAGAATCGTTGATCCACTTGTCCAAACACAGCTTATGGAACACATGTCCACACTTTGTTAGTACTGGTTGTTCGTCTTCTCCACGCTCGTTACTGTCAATCTCAGTAATGCAGACGGGACATTCTGCATCTTTTGAAACTGTCTTAGCAGGCTTGCAGAAGTTAGCCAGCTCGACCCGTCTACCGACCCCCTGATACTCCGTCTCTGTATCATCAATACTGAACTCGATTGGAGTGAGCAGTGGCAAAGGCAGCCGGTCGTTGCGATGATGATCTTCCCGTCGGTACGCGCGGGTGAATGCGACCATCTCCTTGAACCCATACTTCTCGTGAAGCTGCGGTAGCAACTCATGGAACATCGCCAGGTTGATGCGAGTTGTGATAGTTCGATTCAAGTCGAACGCCGCGCAAATATCAGTATACGTCTGCATGCGCCTCAGCTCAGCTGAATCCCTCGCATATCTCGGATCTGCCTCACACTGCAGGCGCATCACTGTACGAATAAACGACTCCATCTCTTCTAAAGACGAGTCAGAGATCGCGAAGTTCGGACATCGGGACAAGACATAGCTTCGTAGCGCTGGGTTGAATACACTAATTTGGGCAGTTGTCGGTTCTTGGATCATAAAGATGGCCATGGTGAGTACGCATTTGCGCAATACTGACGAAATTGTACCGACTTCTCGTGTCGAAAGGGTTCCGACCGCTTCTGTTGTGGCAGCAAAGATTCCAGGGCAGTAACGGCGAAACGCAATGCAGTCGTTCGCCCTGGACGCGGACATCTCTGGTCGGTGCCAGTTAGAGATTTGGTAGAACTGAACCATACGACTGCTGATAGTGGATGAGAGTCGGTGGAACATGGTGGATGCGTATGGTGGTGTAGTCGATGAGCGGACTCTGAGGAATGGAGTATCTTTTTTATCAAATGTGTCCACCTTGCAACGAGTGAAAGTCAGGCAGTTGGTGAAAGCGTCTTAGCCTCCTTACCGTCATCGTGTCCACGCCCAAAGCCGATCAGAGGATGGATCAATGTCAAATACCATGGTAGGCGATGAAGATTTGCGTTACATACCACGAACAAAGAGACACCAGCTAGAACCCGTTGAATTCTGACGTATGCTTTCCTATCCTAATCGCTAGAAGCATCTGGTATGAATTTGGCAACACAGGTGAAGGCGATTGCGGACGGGAATCTTCGCACTAGCGCTCGTGCCACAAAGCTTGCGTCTCTTCGTTGGCTTTTAAGTGTTACTTTCAACTCCCCTACGGCATGCAAGTTGACTCTCTGTATCTCCCAATCCGCAAGAGTCTGTGTCTCACTATGTCGGCCAACGCTGTGCACGATCTCTGACAGCATGTCTACGACTGTATCGTCGATGCCCGCGAACCCCCGAATAAAAGCACTGTCCATATCATCGCTGGTAAGTTAGATCCCTCAATTGTTGCACAAAAAATATTTTCGACAAGTCAGCTAACATCAAGTTCGCGCAGGCAACATCGCCTTTCTCCTCAGATGCACCTTCGACCTGGACATCGAGTTGAGCGCCATTTCTATCCCCATCATCGACATCCGTGAGGGCCACATCCTCAAGGCAAAACAAGCCACTGTCGTTATGCACGAAGGAGTCGGCAAATTCACTGTTATTGTCAAGGCAGAAGTCACGTGCCGTAAAAATGCTGAGACATACATCATGCCTGTTCTGACAGAGAAAGTCGACGCAATCATCAAGGATATTTTAGAAAAGGAGGGGTCTGGAGGCTGTTCTGTGTAAAAGCCATGTTAGACTCACGGCTTGGAAACAAACGGAATTTGCTGCTAGCGAAGCCTCAAATCGATTGCGGTTGGGGCCTTGCATCAGTGAGCACAAATCTTAGTTACGACTGATCTATAATCGACGTGTTATGCCCAGAAAAAGACTTCTTATGGAAAGACTCACAGGAACCTTCTCCGTTGTTGTCCAAAGATAAGTGAACGCAAAGATAAGTTCAGTGCCCCATATCGCTTAAGCAGGGCCTTAGGTATGAACGTGAAGTGAAAGAAAGCACTCGCTTGTGCCACGTCACCTGTACCCACAAACAAACTCCAACATCTCATTATAGCTCATATTATTCTGGTCCATGAGACTTTTGTCGCACATTCACAACGTCGACGTCGCTCCTACTTCAATCGGCGTCCAATTCAACATGCCAGCACCCAAAACGCTCGCGACACCTATGGTGCCAACATTCCAGATGCCACCTGCTATGGCAAGTCCTACTGGACTCATGGGACCACCGAGTGTACCAGGTCCGCCGCTCGAGACGCTCGAACAGCGCATCTATGACCTGCTTGCCCCCTTTCGCGAGATCGACTTCGACGCCGAGGGTGAAGTCGGCCTGCCTTCTCGCAAAAGCGAGTGCAAAGCGCTTATCTTGTGCGGTAAGTATCCTCATGAGCTCCAGACGATACAGCTATTGACACAGACGCTAGAGAATGTTGCCTTCCTCATCCGCCACAACCAGGCTAGCTACGGCAAGCACATCGAACCGAACGACATTTCTTTTGCAGCAAAGGGCTGGGTTGCCAGAACTATGGTTAACGGCTTCGTAGGTATCGGCATCTTCGTCAACGGCAACGGCTTCTCACACACCGTCTTGAGAACGACTATAGCGAAAGGCGAAGATGTGGTGGACAAGCTGGCTGACAAGGCGGATGAACTGCTGCAGCCCTTTTTTCCAGGCGTTTGAACTCCACCATGCTGATACCTGGATACTGGTTACTAAACGGGGTAGATGAAGCTATTCTGGACTGTTAAGTTCGAATCTCCGGTTCACCGTCAAGATCATGCGCCACCATACCTCGCCAACTCGATGCTTCTCTGGTGTGTGCTGTAAAGCCGAAAGTTAGAAAAACATGTTCGTTGGGAAGTAGGCCGTAGATGATGGTTGCAAACTTTGCAGCTCTTCAGTTTGTTACATCAAGCAGACCCTCCAGCTACTCAATGCGATTCTTGTGAGATACGTTAGCGCGCCATTACTACACACATTTGTTAGCGTTAGGGCGGTGTATGACTGTGCCGATTTATATGAGCGGCAATTGAATTGCTCCTCTCACTTCGATCCGTCATTACCAGTAAAGAAATCTGCATGTAAACTGCTCCGTTGTCAGTTCCGCCTGTGTGACTGGACGATAATTAGATGTGCGTAAAGTTCTGTCGCACTCCATAGCAACCTCAACTAGAACTGAGGCGTCCACATTTACCGATTGTCGGCGATGAGGGGTTTCAACCACATACAATATGTTGACTTGGTCTGGTTCTTGATTGTAAGGATGAGATGATTAACCCCCGTACAGAGTTGTCAACAAACAAGTCAAGTTCACGCTCACTTTCAGGCGCTTACCCAAGAGGGTAGGAGTTAAACCTACACAGGTAATTGATAGGCTCAAACAGGTAATCAAAGTCAAGTCGAGTCCTCAGAGCCCCACTTACTTGCTTGTTGACAACTGTGCCCCCGTAGGATTTGACACCCCTCACATGGACGCTTGGTGCCACCACCGACCCCTGCTAGTGTGTGAACCATGCTCAAAACCTAGCAAGCTTTCGCATGAGGACGGGTCTTTCCTTGAGTGCCAGTGTTCTCGCACGTTGTCAGCAGCGGCTACTAAGACGCCTAGATTAGACAGGCCTACCAAAACCCTGGATATGCGCGTTATAGAAGGGACCGACACTGTGATATTGATTGCACAAGGCTTTGACTACTGCACAACGTCGGTACATGGTTCCAGACCCGGAAACGAGTACCAGCGTGGCAAGGCTCAATCCTACGGCTCATATACTTCGCTCCCCGCCTCCGTGCTTACCTAGTGATCCAAATTTGCAGATAAAGCATGTTTTTTTCCCCAAAAAATCCTAAGGTGAGCATCTGAGTCTCCTGTCTCTCTCTAACTATAAACAATATGCATTTTTCCAGCTTACTTTCTCTTAATCTATGTTTGGCAGGGGTGTCAATAGGTGCAGCTATATCATCAACCGAAACCGCGAGGGTCTGCAGAAATCCGCCGAAAAGGCTCGAATGGTATGAGAGTCCCTTATTGCTCACTGACATGTTTTTGATATCTTAAACATAGGCGACAACTTTCTACGTCGCAGAAGAAGTCGTACATCGATGCTGTTCTGTGTTTGACAAAGAAAAACGCCGTGTCAGGTATTGAGCACGCTATCAACCGGTTCGACGACCACGAAGCAGTTCACAACAGCCAGACTTTGGACATCCACTGGGTTGTGAGTTGACTGTGTCGCTGCTGTATACCGATAGGCTCTAATATTCTTAGGGTCACTTCATCCTTTGGCACCGGTACTTCGTAGCCACTTACGAAAAAGCATTACGCGATGAATGTGGATACACTGGTGGTCAACCGTACGCTTTTGTCTTGAGCATTCCATCTAACAGTTTCGCTGGCTTACGGACGACTAGATACTGGGACTGGTCTCAGGACGCAGAGCCCCAGAGCCCGAACTCAACTAAAATCTTCGAGTCTGCCATTTTTGACCCTGTCACTGGTTTTGGAGGCAATGGAGACTACGTTGCTCCAACCGCCCAAACAAACCCATATAACATTACCGGCAGCACTGGTGGTGGTTGCGTTCAAGACGGTCCATTCGTACCGACTAACTTTATGCTCAACTTTCCCACGAGAGATTGCCTGAGACGCGATTTCAACCCCAGGATCATGAATACGTGGGCCGACCCCAAGTTAGTAGAAGAAGTACTTGAGCAAAAAGACTACACGAGCTTCGCCAGAGCGATTGAAAATGTCCCTAGCTTCGATTTGCCGAACATTCACGGCAGTGGCCACTTCGGTGTTGGTGGTGCTCAAGGGACGATTGGCAACGCTGCGAACAGTCCTGGCGGTACGTTAATGGGAATTCTCCGATGAAACAAGCTAACTTACGACAGAACCCTTGTTCTTTCTGCGTTAGTGTGGCCTATTTGACGATGACACAGACTAACTTGCCCTAGATCACGGCAATCTGGACCGCATCTTTTGGGAATGGCAGCAAAAGGATCTGAAGCAGCGACTCAACCAGGTTGGTGGGCCGATTGTGCCCTTCGATTACAGTGGGAAGAACGTGACACTAGATTTCGAGGTCAATATCGGCAGATTGGCGGGAAACGTTACGCTTCGGGAGCTGTTGAACACACAAGGGAAGACGTTATGTTACATCTACTGAGAACATTAGTATTCGTAGCAATGGAGTCATCGAAACTAGTTATAAGGAACTGGTGTGATTGATTGCGTGTCGTTTAAAGCCTGCATAGTCATGGCTGAATCGCGAGACTGCTGTCAACATCTTCACTTGAGGCTATGACGGCCTCAATTTCAAGTGCCAGGAGATCTGTAATTTGCTGGGATGATCGCACACACTTGCATCCGCCGCTAGCAGCCGTCCCTGTCACAGCACCGCAGAACGCACCAAAAGGGACATTGCTCGATGAACTATCCATGAAGCGAGTCATGGGCAATGCATCTGAAGTGGTAGAACATACACGCTGTAGCTCTAATATCGGCGCGTGATAAGAACAGATGGAGCTAGAAGGTATTTCGAGGCGTTCACCATTGCAACCCTGTAAAGAGCTTTCCCTAGTCTGAGTTAGCGGCGTGCGGACTATAACTCCAGATTCTACCGAACCGGTTCGTTTTGTGTGAGCTTGAGGCTTTTGCTGAGCTGCGGCTGCCCATGATTGATGGCGAAGACGAGGATTGATAGACAGACTACTCGGTGAGACATAGTGGACTTGGAGCATGACGACAAATATATACGTAGAACTCAAGACTGACCAGAAATCTTACACAACGTCTCTGATGATACAGCAAATTGCCTGATTTGACAAGTGCAACCCCTAGGTTGACTTTGCCACCCGTAGGTGGCTTGTGTGCCAGTATCAACGCGCCCATCATGGGTGTTGCTGACCACCCTCTGAGACAGAAATCCGCAACTAATTCGATAACTTGGGATGCATGATGGAGAACAGCAGCCATATTGCTGGGTCAAGACCGCTCAACCAGTAGCTTGGAAAAGAAACCAAGCTGGGTGTAGTGGCCAGTAGCATGGCTAGACGTGTCTCACACAGTTAGTGATCAGGCTCCCTTTTTTTGAGCTATGGTCCGTTACTAGAATGTGAACGGCAGGTCTAAGACGAGACGTAATCAGCGGTGAGCGCGGTGAAGCGCAGATGAGCTGTAGGAGGGCCAATATCAGGCAGACAGACAGCTCGCAGGAGCGGTTTATGTCTGCGTTGTCGAATGGGGAGCAGCACATTCAAACTCGAGGGGTGGAAGTGTGCTCGTGCAAGACGGCAACGCCTTTCAGGGTGATGATCCTTGCTTCTGCATATCTAAATACATGGGTGGCGCGAGGCTCAGACCCTTCATATGCACACCTTCTTCCTTTTGGACTCGAAGCGGTGAATTGACGCTAGACTCTTTTGCGTTAGTATGTCTTTCACCGCTCTTGTCAGCTTTCGCGTATCGTCCGAATGTGTTTATTGAAGACTTGTAGATTGTGTGATGTCTCCAATGATTTTTGACACGTTGTTTCCGACTGTACGCATGCTGAAGACTCTCTAGACGGGCTTCGACATGGGCGAGTCTTATGTTCGTGCAGTATCACGTGAGGCCGACCAGAGAGGTGTATTTGGGTATATTCATCATTCGATGTTCGGTTGTTCGTTGGAATCCTTGGCCATTGAAGAAGACACGCGTGGAAGATACTTCACGTGAGCGCCTAGGTCCCCGTGCTTATGGGATAGCTTGTTGGACACTGCAATTGGGGCCGAGCTCGACCTGTACCATTCTCTGATTTGAAGGCTATTAAACTTCGTTTTAGTACCTGGGTATCTTCTATCATTTAGGAGCGCGGGTCCTAATCCTGGAACATTGGAGGCGATTGCGGAAGTAGGACATTCGTAATTTGAAGAGTGAGGATGCAAAACGTGTCACACGTCAAGACAAGCCGGACAATTGAGTACGGCATATAGGGATCGGTATGCATGGTAGGGAAATCGCAAAGGAGAGATGAAAATTCAGGTCGTTTCAGAGCTCATCGCTGAATACTACGAGATCGCGGTTACAGATGAATAATGGGAAGAGAGAGTCCGAGCGAAGGAGCGCGTGTCCATTTCGCGCTAGAGCTAGCTGTGGATTAGCGTCACGGAGCAATGCATGGGGTCGGAACCTGAGGTGGGGGACGGTTCCGAGGAATCAACAAAATTCCTTAGATAGCCGATGGTTGTACATTGTAGCGCGCGTCCTCGTCTGACCTTCAATCTGCACAGCAACCCATTTTTCTGCTTTCAGACCACACAATGAACGGCACGAACGGGACCAATGGCACGTCTGCGGGTGCAAAACTCTTGTGGAGGCACTCCTCCCCCGAGAGCACGGCAATGCACCAGTTCCTCCAGACAGTGAACCGCACGCACGGACTACACTTGTCGACATATCCCGAGCTTCATCAATGGAGTATCGATAATATTGATCCCTTTTGGCAGAGTGTCTGGGAGTTTGTGGGTGTCAGGGCTCAAGGTCGAGCAATAAGAGTCAGCCGCTGATCGGGCCACCGGTGTCTTGTATGCTAATCTTGCAACAGGCAGTAGATCCAAATGCGCCAATGTTCCCTCGCCCTGCCTTTTTCGAGGGTGCGACATTGAACTTCGCTGAAAACTTGCTCTTCCCCACCCAACAAGTCGAACCGGATTCACCTGCCATCATCGCCGTAACCGAGACAACGCGCGAGACGGTGTCATGGAAGGAGCTGAGGGAAAGAGTAAGACAGTGTCAGGCTGGCATGAAAGCTCTTAGGTTGCAAAAAGGGGACCGAGTTGCCGGCTACGTTGCAAACCACACGGACGCACTTGTGGCTATGCTGGCTGCGACATCGTTGGGAGCCATCTGGACAGCAGTCAGCCCAGACACTGGTGTACATGCTGTACTGGAACGGTTGCGACAGATTGAACCCGTCATGCTCTTTGCAGACAACGCTGCTTTCTACAATGGTCGAAGCCACCCAGTAATACCCAAGGTCAACGAGATTGCTGCAGGATTGCCTTCCCTGCAAGCAGTCGTGATTTTCCCTACCGTGGCTTCGGTCAATGTCGACCCCAAATCCATTGGAGTAGCTTTAGGGAAGGCTTACGATTATGCCGCTTTCACGTCTCTGTCCAAAAATGAAGAGCTCACCTTTGAGCAACTCGGCCCAGACCACCCAGTCTACATCCTATACTCCAGCGGAACTACTGGTGCACCAAAATGCATTGTTCATGGTGCCATTGGTACGCTTCTTCAACACAAGAAGGAGCATATCATTCACTCTTCGATCACACCTTCTTCGCGACTGTTCTACTTCACAACCTGTACGTGGATGATGTGGCATTGGCTTGTGTCCGGCCTTGCTTCAGGAGCGACACTTGTACTCTACGATGGTTCACCTTTCCGTTACGTCGACATCAATAACCCTTCAACGTCTATCCCGGATGATCTTGCCATGCATCGTCTCATTGAAGAGTACGGCATCACACATTTTGGTACTTCAGCGAAGTACTTATCAATTCTGGAGCAGAAGTCTGTTGATCCCAGAGCTGCCGGACTCGCCTTGAGTAAATTGGAGGCAATCTACTCAACAGGCTCACCACTTGCTCCTTCAACGTTTTCGTACGTTTATTCAGCCTTCCCATCTAACATCAATCTCGGCAGCATCACAGGCGGCACAGATATTATCTCCCTTTTTGGTGCACCGAACCCACTGATACCGGTTTATGAGGGTGAGATTCAAGCTGCTGGCCTTGGCATGGCCATCGCTGCCTTCGATTATACGGGCGCAGATATATCATCGACTGGTGAGCCAGGTGATCTTGTCTGCACAAAACCTTTTATTTGCCAGCCTGTGGCTTTCTGGGGCGGTGAAGGCGTCAAGAAGTATCGAAGTTCATACTTCGACAAGTTCACGAATAAGGAAGGGAAACAGATCTGGCACCACGGCGACTTCGTACGCTTCAACCCCAGAACCGGCGGTATCTGGATGCTCGGACGAAGTGATGGCATTTTGAAGCCAGCTGGTGTGCGGTTCGGTTCAGCTGAGATTTACAATGTTCTGCTAGAGCATTTTGCCGAAGAAGTCGCAGATGCACTGTGCATTGGGCGAAGAAGAGAGATCGATGCGGATGAAACCGTGGTACTGTTCTTGAAGATGGCAGAGGGCCATCGGATTTCTGATGACTTAATACTGAAGGTCAAGCATGCAGTCAAGCACTCGCTAAGTGCAAGACATGTTCCGACTGTGGTGGACGAGTGCCCTGAGATTCCGGTTACTACAAACGGGAAGAAGTAAGTCTTTCAGAAATTGAGAAAGGGCTTTCTGCTGACCGTCCACAGGGTTGAGGGCGCAGTCAAACAGATACTTTGCGGGCTGAACGTGAAGACTTCTGCAAGTGTTGCAAACGCGGAGTGCTTGGATTGGTACCGGGAATGGGCCAGTGTACATTGATCAGAACAGACCAGCAAAACCGTAGGTGGAGAGCAGTTCAGTAAGGTCACTTTTGCTTGAGAGCATTTCGAAGATCTGGGCTCTGGTTTTTCAGTTCTTGTTCATTTCATCTCTGGCTTACAGTCTGTAGTTCTCGTCGAGATAGGATTGTCGTCGTCCACAACGCTGGTGAATGTCTCGCCGTCATCCAGGTCATCGGGAGGTGACAGCCGACACCACAGGTAACACTGGTGTGACTTGTGCGATCAGAGCCATGGGTGCCAAGATGTCATACAAAACGACAGTCTGTGTCCGGCACAGGATCTTGAAGTTTGTGCCGCAGCCCTATACACGAAGGACTCGATTACTGTCGTTCGGAACACGACAAGCACTGCTGCTAGTGATGCGATGCAGAGTGGAGCGCATACCCGTTGGATAACTGCATTTACGTAGCACAACATTCGCAACATGCTATCATTGCGCTTCTCTGGCATTGCAATTTGTGCCCAATGACCGATGTCAACATCATGCAGCGGCTGACACCGGACGTATCAGAGATCGACAAGAAAATCAAAGCCTTGTGCCGTACAACGCCGCACACCACGGTTCTGGCCGTCCGTTCCAGACGTCGCTGCGGCTGTCACCGTAGGGGCTAGTGGTCGGAAGGGAAGGCGTTTACAGCAGGCAAAACGTGCTGGGCAACCCCTGCTTGTCAGGGTGCGCCTACCGTACTGCGAGGCTCAAGCCGCGAATGTTGTACCAACATCTGACTCCTCGTCTTGCTTTCACGAATTAGGAAGAGCTTTAGCCGCCCAACTTAATCGAGTCAATATCAAGCGATGCACTTTCAGCTGGCCTCTACCCGGACCCTGGTATTACAATGATTTGGGTCCAGGGATGCTGGCTCACACCGTGTTCCACAACATATTGTGTTAGAGCATATGTCATGCGCGGCGATCCTGATCCAAATCCAGCAGCATCATATCAAAGTCTTCTTACATCGCCACATTTTTCTTATGCGTCGACATGAGCGGCTTGTAATGGAGGGACTGGCAGTTAAGCCCGTGGTCTATGAACCAAAATCAGACTACTTTGTGTCGAGAGTACAGACCCGTAGGGACTTTCAAAAGGGCTGGGCCTGATGATCCCATGCGGTAGACTCCTACCACATGAATCATAAAAGGGACAGCTGCTGCGCCAAGAGTAGAAGATCCGATTAGTGAACTGCCGGTTCGAGCTCACCGGACATCTTGCGCGGGCTCGCAATTGCCAATTGCAGTGCAGAGCCTGGTGTAGCATGAGGAGTTTCACAGCGCCACTCCTCGCCAAAGCAGACACGTCCCGGAATCACTTGTTGTTTAACCTGGGTACCACAGCGTCTCGTATTAACCTGTCTAGCAAGAAAACGCACTGCCGCTAGCCTATGCTCTTCTCATGCCTCAGGTCGACAAAGATTGCACAAATGGTGATCATCGCAGGGATTCATTTGTCGCTTTGTTAGGGTACTCACCTGAACAATCCTTTTGCATGCTGAGCTACATATCATATTATGGACCTCACTAATGCGAGCGTACCCTCGACCGTAAGCCACAATTGCACAAACCTGCAGCAGATTTTTCGAGGGTACATGCCAATGGAGTTTTGGTTATACCATGATCAGCTCAGCGAATCCGGTCTGGCTAGAAAGACGAAGTCCTCGGAGTGTGATGAGCTGGTTGCACGACTCCAGACTCACTTTTGGTATGATAGTCTGTACCTAGTACAGAGTAAATTGCTACAATCCGTTTCTGTGTATGTATAAAGAAATATCAATTCCCTGGATTGTAATCCTCAAATAAACTTATCAAACACCACGAACCATGTCTGTTAAGCAGTCTTCCACTGGGACCAGAGAGTATGTACCCATATCACAATCTCATTGCGCTCTTCTCAGGCTAACGTGATCGTCTCAGAGAACATAGACTGAGCCGCAATGTCCGCGAGGGAACTATAGGAGCAGGAGCTCAGTTTGACCCTGAACAAGGCCGTACGAAGGAGAGTCCCATCGCAGCAGTCGGGAACCAAGCTTCTGTCAATAGAGGTATCACTTACTCGCTGGTCCTACAAGGTCTAAAGTTCTCTGACTTGCTCAGATTCATCCCAATCACCCCAGTCCTACTCTTTGATCCGCTTCGCTAGCGAACCGGCCTCGGAGTCTCCATTCAACGGCGTACATCTTGCTGCTGCTGAGAGCGCACGCGCCAATGGGCAGAACAACGGAGAAAGCCAAAGTGGACCCCTTCCAACCACCGAAACAAACGATGGTACGAGCGTTGTTTTCGCTGCTAGTGAAAAGACTTACGTCGAATGATCTAATGTATTGAGAATTGCATGTTATCCAAAAGCATGGTAACTGTTTCGCCGGCAGAGTTTGAGCATAGTCGCGTTTTTCTGGTAGGATTGAACATGATCTAAATGTCTGTAGAGAATTCGTATCCAATTCTAGCAAAACATCTAAATAACTTGTGAAAAAAGGGAAAATGGCAATTGCAGCGTGACCGTGTGACATGCCGTATTGTGCCTAGTGCTTTTACGTCTGATATAGATTAAAGTGACTATCAGAGCTTGTGTGTGCAACCGTGCGGCCTCTGAGGGCATTACTATAAGTGTTGTTCTCGGAAGTGGTGATGTCGTTACGTTCCAGGTTAGAGCGCACCCATCACGGAATTGCAATCTGGTCACGGTGACACCGGCCAGGAGACTCCGTTGATCGCAGATATGAAACAACCTCAGAAGGGCCTGAAATAATGGCACACATGGCCTTCCCTTGGCTCACGATTATCACAAGTAAATCTTGTCGCCAGTGTCTCAGAGGTCCGTACTAAGGTCCCAGCGTCAACGTTGAAATGATGCTTACCAAGTTTCCGATCTGATTTTCTTCTTTGAAAACTAGACTTCGATGTTGTAGCCCTACCTGTGGCGGCCAGTCCTTCAGATCTCTCGAGGATAGTAGGACTTGGTCTTTCCATCCGAGCATGACGTTCAAGCCTTTACCACAACAGGACGCAGGTAAACAGATCAGCCCATCTGAACGTGCCACCTATATCATGTTTGGGAGATGATATCGATTGCAGACGGAAACAGATCCGGACCTACTAGCAATGCTTGAAATGTACAACGCTCACATCCGAGTTCCGCCCAGGATCGCAGCTTCTACAGCCCGTCCATGCATCAACGTGCCCCATCAATCAGCATGGATTATTTGAGGTTCATCTAAGTTTAGGGATTAGACTCTTAAATTGATAGCGGATTGAGTTATTCATTATTCTTTCAAGGCACATACCTTGAGGGACAGATCGTGACATCGTAAAGTTACGGAGATATTAGCGTCGATCGAGAACAGCAAACGCACGACTCCAAGGCCCTGAGATACGGTGCTCACGGCTTCTTGCAGGCGGCATTAGATCTGTCTCGCTTCCGTCTCGACTGGGTCTATCCACACTTTCTTTCATGGTTTTTTGAGAGGTCATCATGGTTGATCCTGTCTGCGTCGATCTCAAGACTGTCGTGGTTGTCTTCCTAATCATGCTGTGCGGCATACCCTGCATGTATTCCTCATGAACATTGTCAAAATTCTTTTCGAAGTATGCAGGTGTTGGAGTCCGAGGGGATAGTATCGTGTTCTGGTCCGAGTTCATCGAGTTTTTCCGGTCCCATTTGGGTGTGGGTGTTGGGCTTAAGCTCATTTGAGTGAACTGAAGGGTGGAGAGAAGCCTTGGCTTGCTTGAACCATCAGATCGACCAAATTTGCCAAAGCTGCGGAAGCCCAATGAGGTCTTTTCGGAAGACCTGCAGTCGGAATACCAGCTGTAAATCGAGCGGAAGTTCGGCATGACCTGCTCAATGAGCGGACGGAGAGGCAACAAGTTACCGCATATGCATGCAGCTAGAATCTCAATCAAAGACCACTTGATTACATCCACATTGTCCCATGTCGAGTCAAACGAGTTCGAGTATTTTACAACGAACTTGAGGCGGATAATGCTGGTGATAGACGCACTGATCAATGTTAGCAGATGGTACAGATAGGTTGCGGGACAGGGAGGTACCCACAAAGATCCCACACTGATCAGTAAGATGACGCCAATCTTTTTCCTGATGCTCATTTGCAGTTTCCATACGACGGGTAGAGGCAAAAGCAGGATTATAATGTCCTCCACGATACTAAGAGCTGCACCAGTGAAGCCAATGACGGCAGACACTGGGAGACACTTCGCGTCGGTGACCGTCTTGTCCCAGATAGACCTGACAGGCCAACACTGAAAGACAACAAGAAGGAAGAAAACAAATCCATGGACAAACATGAAGGCAACCATGCCTCGTACGCTCCACCTGAACCACCTAATGAAGTCTGGAAATAAGCGCGAGTAAAATGCAAGGATAGCCACTTTTGAGAAGATCTGAACAGCGACGTAGAGCATCTGGCAAACGTAAAAGAGCTTCAGCAGTATTACGGCGTTGGATGTTGGCACATTCCAGTAGTGGAGGCCGAAGCCTTTGAGCGACATCTCAAGTATGATAATCGAAACTGTAATCAGTAGGACCTGTCCGCTGTCAGTCATGTCATCGAGCTATGTATGTGATGTACTTACTGCAGCAATGATGGCATATGCATCGTCAGAACAAAGACGTCGTGTCTTTAACCATCTCGAGTAGAGACGTAGAGACAGGAATAACGTCGCAAGTACGATAGTGGCGATTGAAGCTATTTTCAGTTCGTCGACACGAGATTCCTTTGGATATGCTGCGCACAGTCCGCTGGCAAACTCAACAACCTCTGTCAAGTGGTGAGCTTGGGCAGCATGTAGTGATGAACAGTCACTGACGGTTTTGGTCAAGAAACCCGCAAGATCTTTGTACGCATGCTGAGAGCTCCGCCTGCATCGTGATGTTCGTGCAAGCACATTCAGCTAACTCTTGAGCGTTTGTCATGGGGCAGCCGCCGGAAGTAAAGAGATCCTCCATGACACATGGTACCTGAAATGTGTGAGCTAGGTCACTTGGATGAAAATTTGAAGACGTTTACGGAACATTCTGGGATCATCCCCAGCATAGACACTACAGATGTCGTTGGTGCGATGGAAGATTGAGTCATCACTGCACCTATGAGTAGGAAGACTGACAACATCTGACAAAGAAGCAGCATCTTCAGCAACCAAATATGATGGACCACGACTCAAGGGTATATAACAGCTGATATAGACCAGGGTCGCCCATGGAAACGATCCGTTCCTTATATGCGAACTGGCGGTACGGGAGCGGACGTTATCGTGTCGCATTCCTCCGAGGTTCAAACTACAGTCAACGATGTGTTATTGACAGTGATATGTCACATTAGCGACCGAAACTCAACTACACCAGTTACAGGAAGACCAACATTGCGCCAATCCAACTTGAGGAACAGTTGCCGACAACGCCTGAGTTGTTGACAGTTACAAACAGGCACATCAACACCATGGGACTACTGTTTGAAGTTTGCAGGTGGCTTGCAGCGTCGGACAGGGGTCCGTTGGACGAAATAATTCAGGGCTGCCTCGTGGACTTGCACGTGTTAGGAACATATGTTGCGCCATTACTTGTTGTGGAGTTCGTGCTGCGCGCGCCGGAGGCCTCTCCGATCTTGGACAACGTCGTGATGGCAATGTGGGGTTATCTTCGCCCGCTATAGTGTACCAAACAACCTATCATGATGGTTATCCGGGGTAGTTGCATCCGTACGTGTCCAAGGATCGGTGGGGCAGACGGCAGATGCGCGAGCCAGATCGCGCGTTCCATGAAACATGGAACCAAAGTCAAACTCTATCCAGGTTCTAGGAGGACTTGATCGTATTGCAAAGAGAGGAGGTTGGCGGTTGAGCCTTAGACTGGAAAAGGTACGTACCTTCATACATGCTAATGCAAGCAAGTCAAGACCATGCGGTTTAGATCGCACAAGCGCCCGCTACGGCTAAAGAAAAAGGCGGGTTCGGATCGCACAAAGTCAATAGTGTAGCAGTGACCCAATGAACAGAATGGAAGATGAAACTGCCGAGGCCAAAAGGCTGCAGGGTGCAGAGCAATTGCCGGTAGCTCGTTGGCAGTGGTACCTGCAGTTGACGTGTTGACGATGACTGCAGTGATTGTGACAACCTGACCACGATGCCCGCCACCATCACCTCCATCATGCGGGCGGCCTGATTGTCAATGTCACTAAGCAGTCCATAGACTTTGGCGAGGTTGCAATTTTCACACTGCAAGACGTTTGATCTTGATAGCGGCTGGCGTCCGCTGCAAATACAGCACACAGCACACAGCACGTGAGGGGGAAGCACATACGTCTTGTCAAGCTGCGGATGAACGTGGCTTCGATACCGGCTATTGTGTTATGCGTACGGGGATAGCCGACTTTACAAGGCGATCAAAATGACTCGAGCCGGTGATAAGACGGCTCATGCTGTCAAATGTTTCGAGCACGATCACTCCGCCGGAGATCAGTTCACGGTTCGCTCTAGTTTTGATCGGCAAACCATACGGTCGGTTGTAGGTGGAGTCGTGAAGCAATCAATCCCGCGGACGCATGGTCCGAGCAGTTCTCGTCAGCTTGACTCATACTAGCGCGAAGCCACCAGTAAAGCTTGGGCCTGCCTTCACTCAGACTATCGACCATCGACCGATGTGCAAGGTCGGCGCAGTAGGGCCCTGCAGACGTCGATACAGATCAACCTAAAGATTGCGTGAAAGAGTACACATGAGCAAAGTGAAAACAACACATCCAAGATGTGGCCAAAAATAGTTGGCGAGAGCACAAAAACCAAGTTGTTTTCTGGTTGCTTGAGGCTGAATTGCGATCTGAAGACTGTGAAACACGTCAATTTGCCTGAGGAACAGAAGCGAGTCCAAGGTATAATCCATGGGTATAGATCTCGTAACTTGCCATTGGTGCTGTCACGATATGGTGTGGGACAGATTAAGGAATCGAACTTGCTGAAATCTGGTATGAACATGCGCTTGCTGTCGATGTGGCTCCGTCTATGGTACCAAAGCTACGGACGGAATCGACTCGACCCTGGAGGCTAACCTTACTCAACAGGTCGCGATCTGCTGTCATCTTTGAATTCGACGAGTTGTATTGACACTTGATATGATTGCGCAACGTTGACACCTACATGCACCAAGCCAGAGGCACTGATACCGAAGCACTTCTCGTAGGAAACAGACTTCCGCAAATCTCGCAAGCGTTGCCTCGGAAAGGGAAGAGTTGCTCTCCCCACGTGGCTCCGGAGAGACCTTCCGAGCGCGAGGTCTTACACGGTCTACTCTTGCGATAGACTGTGTACCCAGAGAAATGCCTAGGTTCACACCGCACCTGGACGCGTAGTGTTCTTCAATCCCAGACCTGGCGACAGCTGACGTTGATGCGTTTCGTACCCATGTAGCCTCTCCATTTTTTGAAAGCCTTTTCCTCTGCCGACGTCGCTCCTGGCGTTCCCATAGGCCAGTTGGCCAAGTACGAAGGACAAGTGCTCGGCAGAGTCCTGGCCATTGCGTGCCAAGCCCATCTAGCGTTGCTAGTGAGGTGTACGCAGTCGCCACTTCGAACCCTGATTGCAACGGTTCGAGGCGCGTTCTCTCCTTCTCCATCATCTTCTCCTCTAGCCATAATGAAAATGCCGTCACAACCAACACTGAAGCTGGCAAGTGCGCGTTGACATTGTTCGCTCACATCGCGATGGACAGGCATGAAATCTTTTGCACCGTACACGAGTACCACTCCAGACTCAGGGTGAATGTGAGGAAACAGACCCGTGACAAGGTTGGATAAATCGGCCGGAAAGGGCGTTGCATGTTTTGCGTAGCTTCGTGTTGGCCAGTCATATTGTTCTCCAAGCGTGAGCCACCGAAGCTTAGTGTAAAGAAACTGCTCATTGTTAAGGGGCTTCTGTTTACCCGGTACTTTCGGTGTCAGAACGTCTTCTGTCGCAGATCTATCACGCAGGAAGAAACTTTTGTCGAATCGCACTGGCTCCGAGGTCGATTCTGGGGGGTACCGAATATCGTAGTCTGCCTGCAAATTGATCTTGTGGCTTGGGTCTGCTAAGTCGCGGTGCATGAGACAAGATGTGAATAAAACCTGGGTCTCCGGAGGTAAAAGCTGTGGCACAACCTGCAGGCCAGGGAAATCTCGATGCTCGAATATCGGTGCATCGGCTGGTTGCGTAGACAATGGTCGTCCTCCTGCATAGGCTTGGCATGCAGCTTCGATGCGCGACGCAGGAACGACGCCGGCAGGACGCCAGATATCCCTTTTCTCTGGGCTGAACTCATTGCGTTTGCTCAAGTCGAAAATGTTAGGGTCGCTCTCCAGTTCAGCTTTTCTCATACTTTGGTACCGCCAGTGCTCTTTCTGGATGAACTCCGGTGGTGTTGCATGGGTGTCATGATGTACGGAGCCTCTCTGCACACAATATCAGCCAGACCCGTTCAGTGTGCTGGCAGCGACATACGAACGCGCTCGGTCTGATCCGTGGAAAGGTCCATTGCTAACTTTGGCTTGATTGAATGATTGCGGCACGCACGCGTTGGCGATATCGCACTTGTAATTATTCGACACGCTGCCGAGCCGTTAACGGTCCTTGAAAGCCTCATCAATCAACAAAGATGTTAACGGGCAGTGCGGTAGAGGGGGTCTAGATGCTGTACTTGCAGTGGCAACGAGCCGCGAAAAGATCCAGGAGACATGGTCAGTGCGTGCTTAGTAAGCCAGCTCGGCTCGCTCCTTCCCGCCCGCAGCTTTTGCATCTAAGTGAGTATGCTTGTTTACGTGCAATGCGCAAAAGCAGTTGGGCAAACAGATGGAGTGCCACGATGCTTACGAGTACATGCTCACACGTCAGCTTGAGTATCGCTTTATAAGATAGTCTTGGAGAGGGATTTGTCAACCGTACCGAGTGACAGGACAGAATTCATCTAATTTTCAGCAGATACCCGAAAGCTGCATTCAAACCCGAGTGTATATGGCTCAGGTTACGGTAGTTACATATGCTTAGTTTCCAAGAAGACCCTCTAAACATCCTCGAAATGGAACTTGACAAGCAGCGTACACGTCGTCTCATGACCACCCAAGTCCAGCATGCGAATGAAGCTCCATCCGGGCACAGCGTACATCAGCCTTAACGCTGCCACAGCAAATATTGGGTTGCGGGCAAAGCTATCATCGCTCTTGATGAGTAGCCTCAAAAAAACCATTTCGCTATCCTCGTATTCCCAGTCGAGTACTTCGTTCCAGACGGGATCGTTAGCAGGCGATGTCACTTTGTGCATCAAGCTGGCCATCTTGGAAGGTTTGTACCCAGCGGTTTTGCGTTTGGGAGGCATGTTGTTCAAGTCGTTGGGATGCACGAGGTTGCACGTGAGATACGGCTTGATGTCGCCATGTTCGCGGTCGCTTGGTATAGGGACGTCGGTAGCGCCGGCGACGTGCAGATGAAGCTTCTTGCGTCTTCCGGTTAGAACGTTGCCGTTTCCACCAGCGCGTAGAGCTGCAGGTTTGAGGACGTAGCCGCCTGAGCCAGCGAAGAGGGCTTCGTTGAGTTGCATGCTGGCGCCGAACGTCTGCCAGTTCAAGGCACATATCTGTGCGCCGATACCCCAAAACGGCACTGGCTGGAGATTCTTCGAAGAGATGCGAGTTCCTTTCGGGTAGACACGCATAAGATGGTGAGCATTGTGTCGGGCAATCTTAGGACTGTTCCCTGGTAGATGCTTCTTGAGCCCTGACTCTGAAACGTTGATGAGCTGGTGATGCGGCGCATCTTCAAGGTCTGCCTCGAACCACGAATTGTTGACCGGCTTCACAGACTGCGCGTATACGCCAAGCTCGGCAAGCTCAGGAATGATGACGCCTTGGGGGCATTCTTGCTTCTGCTGGTTGTACTGTTGATGCGCCTTCTTCGCCTCCTCGTCTTCAGAGCTATCGCTATCGCTACTGCTGTCTTCTTCGTTGGGTAGATGATACTCCACGATGACAACGATTTTGTTTTTGAGCTCTGCAAGAGTGACGTGGTTCCCTGACCCTTGTTGTTCGAGATGGCCTTTCTCGCGTACGGCCCTGCTAAGCAGTCGTTGGCCGAAAACCTCCTGCATGATCCACGCAAGTCTTAGTTGGCCATGGGCACCGCAATGGTTTTCGAGCGAAATCATGATTGGCGCGGCATCTTTTCCGCTTGCAATTTCCATATCAACGACATCGCGGATTGTCTCGCACACCGTGCGAAAAGGGATATTAGACACTAAGGTGTAGCCATGTGTGACTTTTGGTTCCTCTGGGTTGTCATCGTTCTAGATCAACATCAGCTACTCGATCTGTAGACAAAGCCTCAATGCCACCACTATCGCTTGACTTACATCCCACGCATCAATCTCGCAACAGCGGGACCCCGTGTGCAAAGCAATCTCGTAAGCTGAAGCATCAGACGAACCATACAACTGGTGTGCCATCAAGTATGTGTTGTGACTGGAGCTGATGAAGTACTCTGGTAGTGGATGGCTGCGATCAACCACCTCCGGCGGGACCTTGATGTGGCTTCTGTCGAGTAATTCCCGGAGTGCCGTTGACTGCTGTTCTGAATCTATGCCAGCTTCCCCTTTTGACAGCACGTTCTCTTTGTACAAGATTTCTCTCAGTGCCTTGCTGACACGGAGCCTGTCTTTGGTTATGTGTGATTTTCGCGATGCATGACCGCCCCCGGCAACGGTGTTGGCATCAATAGCCTCGCCCTTGTCCTCATCGTCGACTTTCGATGTCTTTGCAAAAGGATTCAGCTTCGAGATCCCTGAGACTAGATCCGACATGATGACTGTGGCTCAGGCTGTGGCTGTGGTGTGCAATTGTGGGACGGTAAGGATGATGTTAGGTTGGAGTGATGGCGGGGAGATAATGACGCTGGAGGGGCTCGCGCTTGGCTGGCGTGAGCCGGCTGAAGCGGATGGCAAGGCCCACACAACAAGACAGACAGCCTTAACGACTGTGTTCGAAGTGTTTTACAACATGCGCGTCGTTTTCGCGGTCTCTCGAAGATGCAAACCGTTGCTGAGTCAGTAAAGACCTGTCGCTTCGCTGGTACTGACTCAAATACTAAAACGCGCACACACGCGTGTAGCGCGTTCACATCGCGCGCGCTCGTCTCCACATCAGCATCGCCCCTCGATTCACTTTCCAGGTAGGATTTGGTAGATTCGCGCATTATTTATTATACCGGCCAACCATAAGTCACGATCTCTGTCATGACCTCAGGAGACAAAATGCCATCCAAACGAGAGCCTTGCAATCTACGCGTAACGCGCCCCCGCGAACGAAACCTACTCTCAACGACTGCAAAGAAGCCATCACTTCCTGACAGATCTTGATTGCACAGAGTCTTTGAGGTGCATTCTCAGTGTCTACCGCGCGGTGCAGAAAAGGCCGAATACAACAGCTCTAGCTTCTGTGTCAACAGCGCTGTCTGGAGGCCCCTAGTATGAACAGAGATCTTGCTTAACAAGCAGCTTAAGCTACACCGGCATCAACAAAGTTATCTTCAGCTCTATTACTTCATGAAATTTTGCAGTTTTAAGGGAGTCTCCACGCTTCTGCTCGGCTTTCCTGCTCTTCGAGAGCATCTATAGCTCCACGATAATCATGCACGGTCCGCTCGTGTAGATCAACCGCAGCCATGCAACTTCCCCAGCCGCCAAGATTTCCCCGCAAACTCATGGATTTCTTCCGTCCAATGTAGCCCCAGACACCCTGTACGCAGATCCGGATATGCAGAAACGGAAAAGTACTCCAGTCCGCCAAGCACACAGCGGAGTGAGTCGACATAGACGGTTATACCTGGATGAAAAATCTCCGGGGCTAGTACTATTGTCACCAATGAAAGCCCAAGTTGATGTGGATCAGCGTCAGGATAGTCCTCTCTCCTGGAGCGTCCAAGATACTGAGGTATTTCCGAGCCCGTTAAGGATCCTGAAGATGAGCTTGGCCAGCATGAGGGGCAACACAAGATGCACCGAAGTGCAGACTGAGCCATGTACTTCACCCCTGAACGACACAGAAGGAGGTACATAAACGAACTACTACTTTTGTGAACACTCACCCTTTGTTATTTTCATCATCCACTTCGCACAAGAAGAGCATTTCGTACTCAGCATGAAATCAGTTCTCGTCAACAGCATAGCATTTGCTAGCGCCGCAGTAGCATCAGCCAAAATCACCTTGCCCAATGGCTGGTTCAAGATCCCACCTGAAGAGAAGATCGAATCAGGCAAGTTGAACGGCAAGCCACGATATCTGACCTGGATGGCCGATTCACAAATCAAACACGGCGTTGAACCAACCTTTGCCTACACGGTGTCGGCCTACCTCTCCGGCATCCTTCTTGCGTACGACAGGACAGGTGACGACAAGTACCGCGACTATGTCAAACGCCATGCAGACACTGTACTGTATCCTGCCTGGAACGGTGAAATTCTGCTTCACAACAACAGCAACTCCATCGACGATATCCGCTTCGGTCACACATTCCTGGACATGTACAACATCACAGGTGGAGAAGAGATCTACAAAATTGCCGCAGATAGTCTCAAAGACCAGATTGATCGTTCTTTCCGTACACCAGACGGAGGTTTTTACCATCGCTACCCAGCGTACATCGACCAGATGTGGCTGGATGGTATTTACATGCTTGACGTGTTTTACGCACGCTGGACCCATGAGTTCCAGCCAGACAACACAACAGCTTGGGACGACATAGCACTGCAATTTGATCTAATCGACGCCGGCACTACCGTTGATCGCGAGCGCACGAACGGTCTTCTGGTCCACGGCTTTGATGTTAGTAAGAAATCCATCTGGGCTGATCCTGAGACCGGTGCCGCACCACACGTCTGGGGTCGTGCTGTGGGCTGGTACATCATGGCACTCGTAGATACCCTTGACTACTTCCCAGAGAAGCACGAAGGACGTGCAAGGCTAATCGGGTACCTCCAGGCTGTTGCTGATGCTATTGTCGCAGCTCAAGATCCGAAATACAAGGGCTGGTACAACATCATGGATCCTGGGCTCGAGAGACGCCCTGGTAACTACATTGAAAGCTCAGGTTCTGCCATGTTCGTGTATGGTCTTTTCAAAGGCGTACGACTAGGATATCTTGAAGATAAAAAGTACCTTGATACTGCGCTCAGTGGGTACGAGCTGATGACCGAGACCTTTGCTGAGAAGCGCAAGGGCGATGGCGCGCTGGTGTGGGAGTAGACTGTGCAGACTGGTAGTCTGAGCTCGAATGGTACCTTCGAGGTGAGTTCGCGGACGTTGAAGATCAACAGATCAGCTGGCTGACAGTCGCAGTACTATGCAAGTATGCCTTTGTTTGAAAATGATCTTAAAGGCGTTGCGCCTTTCCTCTTCTCCAGCTACGAATACGAGCTGTACGTCGAAGCTCATGAGTGATGGTATGTAAAGTCGAAGGTGGCGGTCGACCGATCCTACATTGCTGAGATGGACTTGTCGTAGAGCATCTTGTCGGCTCACCGGTATGTCTATGGCCTCTAGATACAGAAACCCATACTGAGCTCATTTGTATTGGTTCTCCATCTGCCTAATCCTTACTCTTTGGTCCATTTCTTTCGCAGTCATACGTGGGAAAGTACTCTTTTGTTGAACGCTATGTCTTCCCACTAAGGGGGCAAATATTCAACCAAACTGACATCAATTATCAGCCCATAATTCCTTGATTCAGCACTGTTGATCGACGTTTTTTTCAAGATGGCAGCATGCGAGGTTGTCGTAGCCGCACATCCGGCTTAGTAATCGCCTCTTGAGTGGCTCTCCTCACCTCGGAAGAGGCCCCACGAACGTCAACAAACACGACTCGGCAAACACCACTAGCGACCGCGTATACTGGTCCTCTCTACGTCATAAGGACACGCCATAGAACCAACTAGGAATGGCTCCGCCCCATGAGTAGGAATCCGAAAATGCGGGGTTGCAGCTGACACGGTAGTGGGGAAACTGAACTGTCAAAAGTGTATAATAGTCAAATATCACCTCAGAAGGCCGTAGTCTTCCGAAAAAATCCTCTCGAGGCACTGGCAACGTACAGAACACGATGGCAGAAACACTACAGTCAGCTCAAGAGAAATTGTCTACCATGACGGGCGGTATAGTGGGGTTCGAGTATAAGTTCCCAGCATTCGACGAATTGCCGAAGGTGGAAGGCATGCCTCAAGGCTCGATATGGGGCTTCTACGACAAGAACGGGAAGAAAGACGAAGTTGGAGGTATGTCACCATGTCCCACGTGATCAACAGCTAAGAACGTGTGCAGCTAACATCAATCAGCCATCAATCTTCTCACCCCCGCTGTCGTCCAAGCCGCAGCTAAGGAAATCAGCACTGGAGAACATATCCAACTTGACTGGCCGCTCCACAATGTACAATTTCCAGGCTTCAGCCGCAAGGAATTCCACCAGAAGAAGATCAATTTTTCCGATTTCACAGATTGGAAAGCTATGGATGACGAGGTCTACATAAACACACAGTCTGGTTCGCAATGGGACAGTCTCAAACACTTCGCTCACCAACCTAGCGGCACATACTACAACGGACTTACTCACGAGGATGCACGGCGCACGGACACCAATGGCACACATAACTGGTGCGAGAGGGGCGGCATCGTAGGAAGGGGTGTTCTCTGTGACTGGTTGAGTTGGTACGAGGAAAAGAACGGGAAAGCACCTTCGGCGGTGTCGAGGCATGAAATTCCCATCATGGAGATTGAGGAGACGCTGAAATGGCAGGGGACCAAATTGAAGCAGGGAGATATCCTCTGCATACGTAGCGGATACGTACGGTGGCACAACGACGCAAACGAGGCAGAACGCAAGTCTGGCACTCGCGACAACAGTGTTGCCATTGGTCTTCAGGCCAACGAGAACACCGTTCGGTGGCTGTATGACAAGCACCTTGCAGCTCTTGTTGGCGACACGGTAGCGTTCGAGGCGTGGCCGCCCAAGTTCACCGACGGATGGTGTCTTCATGAGTGGATTCTAGTCCACTGGTACGTACCGCCAGCCTACTTTGTCAGGGCCGTTGCTAACAACACCAGGGGAATGCCCATCGGTGAGATGTGGGACCTCGAGAAACTGAGTCAAAAGTGCAAGAGTATGAAACGTTACACGTTCTTTCTCACCAGCGCGCCACTACATGTAAAGGGTGGGATTGGAAGCCCGCCAGGCGCTATTGCTATCTTCTAGTTTCGCTGCTATCGTTCTGCATTACCTCTGGCTTGTCTTGACAAAGTCTCACCTAGATCTACTTCCTGCTCACTCAGCTCGCAACTTTGTTACCGAACCAACCCACTCTCACCACCGTTGCCAAAACATCCCTTCTTTCCTCTGAACATATCAATACATGCTTTCGCGTGTTTGTAACAGTCTCACTAGCCTCAAACGTATCAAATAGCCTCCTTCGCGCTGTTCAACAACAGCCCTTGATTCGTGTAGTTTACGTGAGGGTATGTGTTCTTGTCCATCAAAAGTCATACGATGGTAGCCTTCTATGCTCACAGTATCAGCTGTCTCGAAGCTGCCGTGTACCCAGCTAAGGTCCTCGGATTTGAGACAGTAATATGCAGTGTGGTTGTGGCCATCAATACCCCGTCGAATCCCTCCACGCCAGGATCGTTTCTCGCTCCCTTGCAATACCAGCGTCATTAGGAAGCAGACGATGTGCACTCTCAATCGAAGACACAGCTCCACTAATGGTACTCGGATCTCCATCCAATCTAAGGAATAGCGCGTGACGGTATCGCCATTTGGCTCGTTGCACGTCTGTTGGTCGCCACCGGAACCCACGCATCCAATGATCCTTTCTCAACGACAGCAATGCGGTTGTCAAGGCGTCCTTGGCCATCACATCTGCGTATAGTCCCCCCTTTTGCATAGCGTTGATCTGGACATGCGCACTGTTGAGCTTCATGAGGAAGTAGAGTTCGGCCAGGCGGGTAACAAACGGCACCCCACCTTTTTCGGTCAGCATACTCCAGGAGCTACCTTGATGTAGTTGCTCGATCTCAAGGGCAGCGTCCTGCCACTTCAAACAAGCCTTCTCTATTTCATTCGATTTGTAGAGTTCTTGACCTTCGTCCTTCTGGGTCTGAAAATTCGAGACAACCGCTTCAGGGTCTGATGCAGCGTCTTGGGCGATCTCTTCTTCGACAGCCTCAGCAATTTCTCGGGAGACCAGTCCACGAACCTTGACTTTCTTGAACCCTCGAAGGCGCGTGCGGAAGGGCTGAAGCAGAACCTTCTGGGTCTTCTCTGAGAAGAAGTCCGAAATCGGATCCTTGTAGGCCGGAGTGCTCTGTTCTCTGCCTGGCGCCACTGCTATCTTGATGGCCACCTTCAATCCAAACCTTGGTATGTGCACATCTCCGTCCGCCAATGTGTCGCAGAAGACGTCCATGTCGCGGCTTAGTAACATGAAGTCACAATTATCCGTTGAGACCGGTCGTTGTTGAAGATCCTTGGAGGCCGTCAAGGAGACAGACAGCACATAGCCTTGGAAACCTTCGACACTCTCTTTGTTGTCAGTGACCACGGGGACGCGGAGGTGATTGAGCAGGAGTCGTATGGGAAGTCCGCTGGAGGTCGTAAGACGAACGAATCGATTTGTTTTGACCATGATATCGTAAGCTTCACGGTGGATCTGTTTAGAAGTAAGGAGGATAGAGGTATCAATGGCATGTTCAGCGATCGAGAGCGCGTTCATGAAGTCGGGGTCGAGGAATGGGTCTACCGACGGTTTCCACGAGTCTGGTCGCGGATCGAAGGAGCATAATAATGTCGAATATATTTTGTCGCGGATTTCTCTGGGTAGGTCGAGGAAGCGAAACATTTCGGTGGGTGATGAAGACATCTTAGACTGGTTTTTGAGTGCCGATTTTGCAAGCAATGCGATGAGCTATGATGAAGAGGCCGGAAAGGTCGGAAGGATGTCTGAAGGGAGGTGTGAACTGTCAAAATTAGCAGGTGCGGAGACGCAGGGGTAGAGACACGTGAGGGTACGCGTTGACTTCCGAGCCAAGAAGATCTGACCAATGATGGCGCTGGACACATCCACGGTCACATGATTTCGCGTGTACTCCGCGTCAAATATGTGAGAGTGTATGCAAATGGTAATTTTGGTGGGCTAGATGTATACCTAAATCTCGGATTATGTAACGTGGATGTAAGAATACCTAGGTATAGCCTGCCTGGACCTGCATCCGCGTCTGTAGGTGATCCAAGACGCGTTCCCCAGAATCGTCTCAATTATCAACTTATAGGCAGGGGAGTCTCTCTCGTTGCTAACCCAAACAGTTCTCTTGTAAGGAAGTTCGGTACACGATCTACCCCCACGTCTTTTGCCTGGCTTAATGCAGCCTTGGAACATCTTATCGCAATACCGAAGATCTGGCTGGGCAATGTCTGGGACGACGTCAGTGTACCAATGCCCAGCACAGAATCTCAATATCGAGATAAGCAACACCCACCAGTTGGAATGGTACATGTGACGTGGCTTAAACGCAATCAGAATTGAGGATGCAAGACGTTTTGTAGAAGTGAACAGAATAGCAATTGGTATCTCATAGTCTATCAAGCACTTGTTTCAACGACAACTTCGTAATACCCACTGACCTAGCAGGTATGTCGTGAACAGACCAGGTCAAGGACTGGACTTTTCGTGCGTAATCCAAAACAGATTAATTATAATTTCGAGTGCGCTTCCGCCTCCCCAATCTTAGCGGTTGCACCTTTCCCACCGTGCATCGCTTCCTCGTCGTACTTGTCGGGCTCTGAATCACTGTAGGCGACAGAGATATCGGTAATCTCGTCGCCAACCTCACACCACACGTCGCTGGTTGCCGGGATTGGACTGATCTTGCAAAGGGCCCAGTAGGTGATACTTGCAACCAAGAAGCCTGCAAAGAAGTTCAGATCATAAATACGTTTCGCTCCAACGGGCACGTCGACACCAACCGCGCCTGCAAACCCAACGACATTGATGAGAATACCAGCGATGTAGGCAGCGTATCCGCGCCAATGGAAACCGAGTGTGTAGTAATAAGGTCCCGTCTTTCTGCCGGAGTACAAGTCCTTGATCTGAAGATATCCTTTGCGGACGATATAGTAGTCGCAAATCATGACACCCGCGATGGAGGACAGGAACACCGAGTAGGCGGAGAGGTAGGTAGTGAAGCTGTTCGTGTCACTGAGCAGATTCCAGGGGCACATAACAAGGCCAACGAGTGCACAGACGTAGGATCCACGGCGAATGGATATCCAGCGTGGGAGCAAGGCAGTCATGTCTGTTCCGGCGGAGATGGAGTTTGCGGCGATGTTGGTTCCGAGCTGAGCGAGCGCAAAAGCTGCGGCGATTACGAAGACTCCAAAACGCTGTGCCGAGCCACCTTCCTCGAGGAACTTGGTAAGAAGATCGAGAGGGTTCCAGATGGGATCGCCTCCGAAGATGACGGTGGAGGAGGACGATACGATAATGCCGATGAACGATGTAATGGCGAACCCAACGGGGATGGTGACGAGCTGGGGAAGGAAGGCGTCGGAGGGCTTGCGGGCAAAACGAGCGAAATCAGGGTCGTTGACGATCAATGTAGCAAAGTTGGCAATGGCGGACATAATGCCACGAACCATGAGCCAACCAAGATCAGAGCCGGACTTGGAGCCAGACTGATGCACAATAGGACCGAGGCCTTTGGCGCGAACGATCGACCAGATGAAGAAGGCAATGCCAGCGGTGGGAACAACGTACGCCTTGACGGTGAACAGATGGCGGATTTTGTGGACGGAAGGCCAGAGGAATGGGAGAGATCCAAGCCAGAAGAAGAAGAACGAGACAAAGTGGACGGTGGATGTGCCAGAGCTGGAAATGCCGTTTTTGATGCCGCCGTTTGCATCCTCATCGCGCCAATTGCTCCAGATTGCCCGGATCATGAGGTAGACGCAGGTACCTCCAATCCACCCTTGTACACCGTACCAAATACAGGCCATGGCAGCGCGGTTGAAGACAGGCCATAGCGCTCCCCAGATTCCAAAAGAGGAGCGGTTGACAACAGGGAACGAGATGTGATAAGTAGCACCAATGCGACCAGTCATGCAGACGAAGCACGCAGCAATGGAGTAACCGAGCCAGACACAGATCCAGGACTGCCACCATGATAGTCCATCGGCGATGTTACTACCTGAAATCATCCATGTGTTGATGTTGAAGGAGTCGGCGACCCAGAAACCAACGAAGTTCCATGCACCTGGAAAATGTCAGTAGCTGTTTATGAGTGATGGTTTTCCTTCGGTACTTACCCCACTGGCGGCGTCCAGGCTCGACCGGTGCAAGATCCTGGTTGTACAGCATCAGCTGGGCGGTTGTGAGGCCTGGCTCGCTTTCCACGGCCAACTTCTGCGCATAGTGGGCGACTTTGGACTTCTTGGCCGTTGTTGCCATTGTGACAGAACTTAAGACCGTACGTTCGTCGTTCGAATGATGGGAGATGAGGTGGTGGCTCGCCTAAGTAGGCTCTTGTGCTTTGTAGGATTGCTGACCCTGGCTCCAATGACGTTGAGCTGGAGGATATCGCGCTTGAACCTGGCAAGGCTTGTCGATGGACGGGTGGCTGATGTCCGGTAGAGTCGACGATTGGTAGAAAGACGCCAAGACAGATGTATGGAGGTGGGCAACTAGCTCTGATTCGTGACAATGGTCGTGAAAGATGAGGTAGAACTTGCGTTCGAGTGACCTCCTGATCTGGCTTGCATCATGGGGGATCACTTGATACTTATAAACCTCAACCGGAGAAGTGCTGGTAGGATCCACAACGGGCTTTGGTCCGTACGGGATATCCAGGGATGCAAAGGGTTTACCGTTGAGTATGGTAGCCTCCTCCCCCAGGAGCTGATAAGGCGTGTGCGATAGCGTCCGTGGGGCGATCTTCCACTTCACGAACCGTGCTACCGCTGCTGCAACGCCACAACTACCCGCACACAAATAATGCTGCGATGGAACAACAAGCGACATTTAGGGCCCAGTGTGCGTCGTTAGGCAAGCAGATTGCGGCCTGGAGCAGGGAGCGTGGCGTTTGGGTGGAGTGTAGCCGCGAATGACGCAGGCGCATCGTAACAGCATCGCGTGCCGCCAAGTCAAAAACATGAACCTTCACGAGCGTCTGCGATACCATCTCCGTGATAGGAAGCAACGTAGTAGTCGCTCCCGCCCAAATTTGACTCGATAGAAATACGTCAAAGAGGATCCTAGTCCCGGAAATCCTTCTATCGCGCACCAGAAGGCGCCAATAGTTATAATGTGGGCGCGAAGTCGCATCTCCAGTCGCACGGGCCTTCGCTTCGCAGCAAGCTACGGTACAAAGGGTTTGGCGCCCAGCCATAGGAAGATAAAGGCAGTGGGGAAACTCTGCGGCGCCCGGCCGACCAATCAGCTAGTGCAGGACCCTCTTTACTCGATCTCATCGAGTAAATCCGACGGCCTCATATATCAACCTCAACTGTCAATCTCAGCGGACGCACGTCTGATGTTTGGGCCTCGTCTTCCGATTTTTCGGCAGACACAATGGCACTTGGCCGGGCAAACGTACGACGCCTTCAACAGCGCAAGCCGGTCAGCCCGCAGCGATTCCTTCAAGGTCAGAAATTTCTTCACTCGAGTAAAACACCAAAATTTGTATCGAGTGAGTGATATGCTGGAATTTTGCTGCAGAGACCGCATATCCCAGTACCAGTACCAAATCCTGAACATCGACAACCGCAATGCCGAACAGCTGTAGCCTGGCACTTCTTCGGTGAGTCTAGCAAAGCCCTCACTGCAGCGTGATAAGCACACGACAGCTTGAATTGGAGGCGCAAGGAAGATGGAGAACCGCAAGGCCCAGAAGCGTCAGCATGTTGCATGTGTGCCTCTTCTCACGAAACGAATCTGAATCTAGCCCACTGCCACCGCACTTGGCGCATCCAGGGAGCTATCAGTTCGTCTATGCGCTCGCCTCACTGGCACTGCGTGGGTGCATCCCATGCTGATTTGCTTAATTCAATACTTTCACGAATCGCAATGGTGCCTAGATTCCAGATAAGTATCCACAAGCGGTCTGGGAAGGGCTGGTACGAGGCAATCGCATGCTATTGCATCGCCACTCGGTGCACGAGCGATGCACATGGAGCTTCTTCGAGTCTTGACAAGCGTTCAGAGTGCCTCCACGAACGCCTGGCAGTGTTTTCCCTCTTGACGACGCCAGTGAACGTAGAACGCAAACTTGCTCTCGAACCTCGCCATTCCCCCTCAGCACAGTGATGCAGCTAGACTGTGCAGGACTTATCCAACCTGCCCGAAGCACAGTCCTAGATCCTGAAAGCCGTATTACCGACGTGTTTCGAGGCCACCCGTCGACGGCAGAGCATGCATACTCAGCACCAACAGAACACCACATGAAGCAGCTCTCGTCACAGTTAGGTTCCCTGAAAGTCGTGATACTGCTATCCACAACACTGCAAGCCTCTATGCACTTATTTCTAACCCCCTACCTACGACTCGACAACCCACAAAAGCAGCTCCCGCCAACCATCCTTCCACATAACACCGCGACCTCCTTAAATGCAGCCACAACATCCACCACCACCGCCTCCCAACAACCATTACTGCTTAAAGAAGCAGCCTCCGTCCTCTGAACACCAGACAGAACCACACAACACAACAGCTCAGGCAGCGGGACCCAACCTTCGAACACGAGCATACCCCCAACGCCGTAAGAAATCCCAGCACGCGCTGCGTAGCACCAAACCAATCCAACCTCAAAGCTCTCGGATGTGCACTGTGGACCCTGCTTCCTCCCCACCCACGTCTGCGTGCGTACCAAGCGTCCACGCGCAAAGACTACTATGGACTTGGATGGGATTCACTTCCTTCTCCCTCTGCCCTATGCAGTGCGTCGACTTCCCTTGAGTGGAAGGTGTAAGGGGTGATGAAGGGTGCGTGGACGTGATCGGCTGAATGGATAGGTGGTGCCGATCTACTGGTCAAAGGTAGGGCGGGTAGGGTGGAGATGGATGGGTGGAGATTTTGTGAGGAGGGGAAAGGAAAGAGGGAATCGGAAGTAGGAGGTGAGAGATGTGGATATTTGAAAGTGTACAATTTATTTATGTATTTGTTCTGATGGAACGATACAGTGACGAGCCACTGAATTCCAATACACCCTAGACGAACCCTGACTTCCCCATCCTTCATACATACTGGTAGATACTTTACAGAACGTCCCCACTCAACAAATCCTTCCGTCCATGCACGCTCTCCCACTCGCCCCACACGCTCCTCCAAACATCCCTCTCACTCCTGCCCAAGCCTGCAAACATGGCGTCCAGCCCATCGCGGCTCAAACTCGCCGTGCCAACCACTTCCCAGATACCAGGCATGAGCTTCTCCCTGAGGCCGGGATCGAGGCGTCCGCTGAGCTGGAAGCGGCAGTAGCTAGCTAACAGCGGGTAGAGGAACGCGCTTGTTTTCTCGCGCGCGGCTTTGACGGGGTCGTTGAGCGTTTTGCTGGTCTTGCCCTGTCCGGCGTGCGTTTTCTGGATCGAGCTCTGTGGGGGGTTGCAGAGTGTTGCTAGGACCCTGCCGAACATGGCGCCGTTGGCTGGTGTCAGGGCGGAGACGTCAGGGCCTTTGAGCCATGGTGGGAGAGCACCGCGTCCCGAGTGCGGTGTGAATAGCAGGAATAACAGGTTTTGTAGCACCGGGAGCAGAATGTGGAATCTTCCGCCCAGACGGCCGCGGTGCAGAAGTAGGATGAGGCGTGTGGTTTCGCACAGCCTGGCATAGATGGCGGGTGCGTGGGACGCAGGAAGAGTGGGAGAAGAGCGCGAGGTCAGAGTTGAGATGGCGGAAAGCGTTGTCTCGATGGAGTATTGTGTTGCAAGAGACGGGGTGGAGGAGAGGATTGTGTTTAGGGATGTGAGAAGAGCGTTGAAACCTGTAAGTTCCGAAGTGCTGGTGAGCAGGGAACAGAGCTTTGGCAGAAGCACGAGTTGGTTGTTTTTCAACTCGATGTTGGATTCATAGCGGTCTTCGAAGGTTGAGATTAGAGTGCTGAGAAGCCTGTAGGATGAGGCCAGGTCGAGAGGATCGATTGGGTGGGCGAGAGTCTGAACGAGATCTAGCTTCTCAAAAACGGGAAGTTGGTTGAAGACGCCCTTAATTGTGGTCGTCGTGGTCATCTTGCATTGTTCGGATACCGGCTCGCGCAAGCATTTGAGCGTGAAGTTGACCAGCCACTGCGTGTTCGGGTAAAGCTTAAACTTTGCCACTGTGGTGTGCAGGCGTGCGACATACTCGGCCAATTCGATGGGGCCTTGACCACCAGTGACCATGTAGGATTCAAGATCCGCATTGTCGTTGATCCAGCTACGCAACCAGGATTGGGTGGAGTCCAAAAGCTTGGCCTCTGCGAGAGCGGCTGTGGGGAGCTCGTTGAACGCATCGACGACATCTTGGAGCGATGCGGCATCGTCATTTGTCGAGTCGTTAGTCAAACATGTCTTGAGCACCGACACATATTGTTTGGGTTGGAGCAATGTGTTCTGCTTCTGTACAGCAACGACAGCGCGCAGGATGGCTAGACTGGCTGCTGAGCACCGCTTACCTTTGCTCGCGACCGAATCAAGCTTTCCCTTGAACTTGCCCAGGTAGATCATGTTTTGTGACTGGCTTTGGTTGGAAACGACCTGGCTAAGAACGGACTGGGAGAGCTGTTGAAGCAAGTGGAGGGTTGCAGGCGACATGAGACCTTGCTTCGTGAGCTGCTCAGCGATCTCAAAGAGTACAGCGCCATCGCTGGAGATCCTCGCGGTGGCATTGGATGCGCCCATGAGCTGCACCATGATGCTGAGAACACCCGCAACATCTTTTGAGCCAGAAGCAAATAGCTTTGTCATTTGGTCCAGCACAGCCTCTCGCCTCTCTCGGGAGATGGCAGTGGGCCGAACAAAGTTGTAAGAAACAATTGCCAGACGACACATGCGGTCATTGTCCTGACCAATAAGCTCAAGCAGTGCGGCAACATAGGTATCCTGCAACGACGAGCTCCCCTGCTCAAAGATGGCTTGAGCCAACGACTGGCTGGCAACAGTACTCGCCGTGTCGTTCAAATTTGATATAGCTGTCAAGAGCTGCACCAAGGATCGTTGAGACGCTGCAGCATCCAAATGCCCAAAGAGTTGGACAAAGTCGGCGCAGAAGAACTCAACCATCTTTATGTGTTCAGTCGAGTCAAGCCCACCGTCTGACAGAATCTGGAGGATTTTGGCCAGGCTGGGCCGGATGAGATCCTCAGAGCCGGGCAGTGTCTGTAGATGGTCACAGACATCCAGCAAGAACAGCATGGCTGCCGCTCGTGCGGGAGAGTCGACTCTTTTGCCGGCTGCAGCAGATACATCGTTCAGAGACTGCTCGATCAGTGGCGACAGTAGCTCTTCTTGCTGCTCTACTGAGCCGTGCAGCTCAATAGGCCATAGTTTGGACACTAGTTGGCACAGTGCAAGCCAAGAAAGCGATAGCCGTGTGTGAGCGCTGTAGCGGTCATCTCTTACCAAAGTCGAGTAGGACTGCAGCAGCGAGAGCAACTGTGTCTTGAGAGCTGCGATGATATCGTCGGAGACAACCGACTGGAGTATGGCCGGTACGACGACGGCAGTGCTCGCGGCTCTCTTGTAGGCAGCGAGCTTCTTGACGTTGACGTCTTGCTGTGCTTGGGTAGTCAGGGCGCTGCTGAGATCGTCCATACGCTGGACATGCTCTTGCAGCAGGTCTGCGATTTGGCCTTGGGTCAAGGACTGCTCGAAGCGCTGCGCAAGAGCCTGGTAGATGGCGCGGTCTTCCCAGACCATGTCTCTGCACTCTTTGAGGGCCTTGCGGTTTTCATGCCTGTAGCTCTTTACAAGCTGTTCGTCCCAGCGACGGAGGAAGCCAAGCAGGTTGCGGTTCTTTGCGAAGCCAGACATCAGCGGGACGACCACGCGCTCTAAAATGATGGTTCTACTGATCTGAGGTTCGTTCTGAATCTTCGAGGTTGGTTTACCAGCTGTCTTCTGGTCGACTTCTACAACAAATCCAGGTCCCTCAAATTGAGCCTTGGATATTTCTTCAAAAACGACATGCGCAAGATCTGTCTGTTGGGATTTGGAAGGTCCTGTGAGGCCCTTTGGCTCTGTCACGAAGACACTCGGGTCGAGCTCAATCAAGGCAGCCATGAGTGACCAGTGCACCTGCTTGTCTCTTCCAAGAGGATATTTGATACCTGAGTGATACCAAAACAAGTCTTTCAATATGTCAGACCTGACACTTACGTTGTGCGCCTGGAGAATGCTGATTGCATGGACAAGCACCTCGATGCCGGTCTTGGGCGTCGCAAACTCGGGCGGCGTTGTTAATGAACAGCAGGCACACTCAACCAGTGCTACGAAGACAGCCTCGATCCATGGCTTCTCGGCAAGCTTGCTCCTTGGCGTCCTGGATGGCGATATACGAATGGCCAGGCTCAAAAGCTGTGACGAGGCGCCAGACAGCGCAGCCAAGTCAGCCGGAACCGACTCGCCGTCGTCCTCGATCTGGGCAGCTTGAAGAAGCTTGGCGCGTAGCGGTGTTAGGTTGCTAGCCAGCAATGTTGCCTCACGATATTTGCTGGTGCTCTCGGTGGCCTTGTCTGCATCAGCAAGGAAGGCAGCTCTAGCTGGTGCGAACAGATGCCTCGCTAGAAGCTTTTCGATGGTCTGTGTTGCGCGGTCTGTGGAAGACGTCACGGACCGGTCTGGGTGTATCGCACGCAATGCTTTGAAGGTGTTGAGGAGCGTCAGAGCTGGGACGAGACAGTCTGTGGAGAAGTCTTGGGCAGAAGAGCCTGCCTCGTCGCTCGCAGCCACTGTGCGCAGCTCCCAGATGTCCACCACAAGAGACAGGTCCAGGAGCTCCTCAACGTGCTTGTTGTCTGAAGCAGACGCAGCCAAGGCGAGAAGCTTCTCTACAGCAACAAGCCAATTCTTGAGGATACTCGCAGCTTGTGCGCTCTCTGTCCGCAGCACGACCTTCATGAGCTCCGCCTGGACAGTGTCCTCGCCCTGATCTCGCGGGACGGTCAAGCGGGTAATGGACTGGAGCACTGTCCTTATGGTGAGGAATAGCTTCTGAAGCTCAGAGGGCGCCAGGAGTGTGCGCTCGGTGGAGCCATTCGCAGGGGCTGCTCCACGCTTTCGCTTTTTGGAGGGCTTGGTGCCCTCAGCCAGCGTCTCGCTTGAGCCAGACAGGTCGCTCATCTCGACGTCCTCTGACGCAGGTGTAGGCTGGAAGTGGTCGAAGTGGTCGATGAGGGTTCGTTCGAGAATGGCAGGGAAGGCAGCATCGCGCAGGTGCGGGGCGCTGCGCGAGACGGGCAATACGTCCAGCATCCAGTCCAAAAGCCCCCACAGGGTGACGGTGCCTCGGGCGGTCCTCCCAACGGCCGTCTCATCCTTCAGCTTGTCGAGTGCCCAGCGCAGAACCCATTCTGCCCTGGCTCGGACGAGGGTTGCGGTGATGTTGGCACGGTCTTGGCCTGCCCTGGTCGTCCAGTTGTGCGGGAGGCCGATGATGTGTGCGGCCTGCTCGACCTGCTCGTTTACGTCTGTGAAGTTTTGGTTGATTGCCTGCAGGCGAGGACGGGTTGGCGCAGGCCCGTTTTCTGGGGTCTGGTGTGTGTGTCAGTGCATGTTTGTTTATTCTGTGTGCTTTGCGTGTGTCGTACGCTTATTTTCGGCGCCATGGTTCTCCACAAGCCTCGTTGTGGTGTTGATTCACAATTCACAATTCACAGCGTGGTGGTGCAGCGCGCACTGCTTCGGCGTCAACTTTTTGAGCAGGGGCCAACTTTTCGCGCATGGCAGGCAGGGCAGGGGCCAAGTCGGCGGCCGACGTCAAACGCATCAACACCACCACCCGTCCGCACCACGCCCATCGCCGTCGCCAGCACCCCGACACGACCAATTGCACCCACACACCCCCGCCACCATGTCCGACGTCCCCTCCCAGCCCATTGCGCCTATCCCGCGCACCACCCGCCCCATGAGCGAGGCGCTGCTCAACGAGAAGGTACACGCACGCACCCACACCCACACCACACCACACACACCAGCTCAGTCATGCCTGCACAGCCACCAGAGAGCGTGAAGAATGCCTCCTACAGCGTCACATGACTGCGCTCCAGCTTCTTCACCAGCCACGGCAGCTGCACTCCCTCCCACCACAGCCTGTCACATGCTACATGTCCACCCAACACCAGCTAACAGCCATGTCCAGTGGGACCGCTGCCTCTCGTCGATGCTCATCCGCTCCGGGCTCGGTCTGTCCTTTGGCATCGTCTTCTCCGTCCTGCTCTTCAAGCGCCGCGCATGGCCCGCCACCGTCGGTCTTGGTTTCGGTGCCGGACGCGCATGGGAGGAGTGCGACAACGTCAGTCTACACCACAACCCAGGAGCATTCGACCGCTGCTGACAACCACACAGTCATTCAAGCGCGCAGCATCGCCTGCCAAGGACGGCCTCCGCGTCGTCAGGCCGTAGGTGGTCAGCATACAAGCGGAGACGAGCGTCGGTTCTTTCAGCGTAATATGAGTTTGGTACACGAAAAGCGCGCTGTACAGTAGGGCATGGTATAGACAGTTTTTGGACAATGGAACGCTGTATATCTGACAGCCCACGTCGACCCTCCACCCAAAACTTTGTTTGTCTTGGAGCTCTACTCAATTGGGAAAGACTAATGCTGCGGGACGTTTCGATGGCTATCTCGCGACGACCGGTCACTTCTTCACACCTCATCCAACTCAACAATCAACCAACCAACCATACACTCCTTCCTGACACCCGCGCTAACCACGCAGAATTGAAGCCTCTCTCCACCTCTCGTCGGCCAGAACACGTCCACAACCTCCTTATCGAACGACAATCGACCCTTCATTCGCAACCCATCGCCAAACATGTCTTCCCCAGACCTTCTAGAAGAGGTCATCAAGACAGCCCACACCGAGCGCTTGAGGATTGTGCTCCTCGGTATCTGCTCCCGGTTCGAGGAAGCGCGTCAATTCGCCAGCAACGAGCTCCTCGTTCGACCTGCCACAGACGGCTCGAACAAACGCAAATCCGACGACCCTGACGACATAGCCGCCTACAGGCGATTCGCGACCTGCGAGAATCCCGGCTGCCACGCAGAATACGACACGACCAACAACGGACCCGGCGAATGTCGATGGCACGAGGGTGCGTCTAGCCACGTCTCACTCTTTGATGCATAACAACACTCACACCCTGCTAGGCCATCTAGTGTATGACCCCGAATCCGATGTCTGGGACGACATGGAAGAGGCAACTTGGGGCCAGCACGACACCCAGGACATGCGAGAGGAGTACCCCGAGGGCTTCAAGTGGAGCTGCTGCGGTCTTCAAGGGGACGAGGAGGGGTGTCTGGTCGGACCGCATGCCGTCAGGTCGAATAAAAAGAAGAAGATCCAAGCGTCTAGCGCTGGTGAGCGAGCTTGATAGGAATGGCCTTCTGGTTTCTCGTGCTGGTCAGCGCTGATGAGTGACATCTACAAGTCAAATCAAGTTCTTATATGAGTTAAGTTCGGTTTACGCCTACGTTTTGCTTTCATTGTCCACGCTGATCTGGATGCAGCGGGCAGAGACGATGCTGAATTGACAGGTTTTGTCTACTCTATGGAGCAATATCCCGCCAGCAAAGACGGTGATGAATTTGAAAAGTATCCCAAGGTAACCAACACCTCCTTCATCTGAGCTAGAACCTAAAACTAGCACTTTCTTCCCCCAAACTCTAGTCCAAGAACCAAAACAGAAAAAAAACCCAACTCAACGATTCCCAAACCTCCAAGCATCCCCCTCATCCATCCAAACCCCCGCTCCATTCCCATCCAACCAAACCCTCCCCTCACACCCCTCACACCTAACGTACCTCTCCCCCTGGCAGCGACACCACCCGCCTTCACCCCGCTTCTCCTCAACAAGCGGCGCCATCATAACGCGCTCCAACCACCTCGCCAACCCCTCCTCAACACTCCCCCTAACACGACAAACACCCACCCCCCTCACGCCCGTAAACAACCTCAACACCCCAGCACCACACCCATCAAACACACTCTGCCAGACGCGCAGCTCGAAGAACTCGGCGCCGGAAAACGCAGCAGCCGCTTGTGCGCCGCTGAACCGCGGATCCGTGTCCAGCCGCACAGTGAGCTGCCACCGCGTGATGCGGCGCAGAGCCGCGGGGTGCAGGATCGGGTGGCTGGGGGATGTGAGGTGCGGTAGTGAGGTTAGGAGGGAGGCGTGGGCGTGGAAAATGTGCGTGCTGTAGAGGAGGGGCGTGGCTTCTTGGTTTATGCGTTTGCAGGTTGATAGGATGGCTGGGTGGGTGGGAGATGGGGTGGGGAGGCGTGGAGCGTTGGGTAGATCGTGTAGGTTTGAGGGCGTGTTGGCGCAGAGGAGGGTTTCGTAGATTTGGTTGCGGAGTTCGGCGGGGAGGTGGAAGAAGAGGGAGGTTTCTTGCGAGTTTATTGTGGGTTCGTCGTGTGGGGTGGTGGATATAACGCTGTCTGCACGTTCGATCTTGGTGGTTGGTGCTGTAGATAGGTGCGGTGCTTGGTGTTGTATGCTGAGCATGGGATCTGTAGGCGGAGAGCTTGCAGGTTGCATCGGCTCTGTGTGTACCATGGGGAAGTGGGCGCCATGAGCGGCGAGATAGAATGCTGTCGCCATGGTGCTTGCTCTCTTATGACTTGATCCTCGATTGACGATGTCGATGTAGTAGTTTCAGCTGACTTGGTGGTTTCCAGAGATAGCGCAATTTGGCGGGGGCTCTCAGGTGGTGATGTAGCCGGCGTTGATTGATTCGATGGCTCAGGTGTCGATTGTATCGATGGGAACGATGGTCTTATGAAGATTGGGCTCGGAGGATATGTATACATATACTCTACACCGCTCCGTCAATGGTGATGTCGCTGGTCTGTCTGAATCGGGTAATGCACCTCGATCGGAAGTTGGCGTGATGTCGAGTGATCGGAAAGTTGTATGCTGTTGAGTACAATGTTCCTCTATTCGACGTGCTATATATGGGATTGCTAGTAAAACAGGCACGGTTGATGTCACGTTATGACATCGAGTTGAGGTGCTGTTCACGCAACAGTTTAAGCCTATTTCGTCATCGGGCCGATCTTCAGATAGCGGAAGTGTGAAGGTCGCGCCACGAAGCTGGGCGCGTCAGTCCACCTGCCGTAACCTCAGACTAACGAACTGCAACCTTATCGCTGAGCCTCATTCTCATGTGGTTCTCAGCCTCAAACTGCACGCGTCGATGGGCTCTCGCATTGAACATGATCAATCGCCCTGGTAGGCCGAATCGAAAGCGGGGTCCTTGACTTGGGAGGCTTGAACTGACAATAGCCTGAACTCAACCTCGTCCTTACAAGTCTCGTCGATGATGGATAGAGCCCTCTTTGCGATCTGATCCACGAATATGTGAGCTGTTTGTGGGCACGTTTCAGGTTACACGTTGCACGCTCAACAGAATGCGTCTTACCGCCCAAGCCGCAGTGGTGCAGTGGTGTGATGCTCGTCATTATCTCCGAGATTCCTCAGCTCAGGTGAACACGAGTGATCAAGAATTTCGAGAACATTTTTTTCTTCTCTGATCAGTCGATGGCTTCACATGTCAAGAACGGTACAGACTGTTCTTTACTTTTATTGTGTTGTCACTGCTTTTGCTGCTTGTATCTTGGACACGCCTTCGTCGTGTACAGCAAGGTGCGATGATTTCTAGTAGACTTGCATTATCTAGATTATACTAGCCATGTCCTTGGGGTTATTTCTTTTTGGTAGGTGTGTTCCACCCAGTATGCTTGGAGCAGAACATATGCTGTTATCGTAGCTGCTTCAGAACACCGTTGCGTGGGTGTTCGAATGCTCCATGCCTGTGTTGACAACCGTTTTACACCACAAGCCCAGCAACGCCAACCGCTACAGCAGCAGCAATGCCCTTCTTCAAGTCGGCTGTGAGAGTCGCCGCCGCACCTACTACCATGTAGACCGTCTGCGTCTGTCCAGTCTTGCCTGTCAAAGTTCCCATCCCAATTGATCCTACTCCCGGTAGCGGAGCTTGCGACATGGACTCGAAATGAAACGTCTGGGTCTTCGGGATCCATGTGCGAAGTGTTCCAATGTGTGTCTCAATCCATTGGACGGTCACGAAGTCATCGCCGGTAATAAGTGGAAGAAGAGGTGATGTTGTCGTTGCAGGCGCTTGAGCTAGCACACCAGGTGGATTCGCAGCTGGCGGCGCGGGTGCAGGAGGAATTGCTGCAGGCGGGTTCGCTGGAGCAGGCAGTACAGCTATAGGTACCTCTGGGGCAACAGTCTCAGTCGTAAGCGTTGCGATGGGCACCAGGCCCGGTGCTTGACGAAGCCTAGTATTGGGGTTAATATACACCCTCGATTAATGGCCTGGGCTCGAGTTCAACAACTCACTCAAGACCATCCTGAATATGCGATTGCACTGCAGGTGGCGTCGGGCGAGCTATCAAAGTTGGCGTGTGGGGTGCCAGAGCAGAAAGTATGTTACGATCAGCAGTACTGCCGGTTGAAAGAACTGCGCAGAGTGCTGCAGCGATAGCGTACACGTGCATGGCGTTCAGACAACTAAATCCACGGTTGAATGCACCACGTCAACGGTCTGAAACACCAGACTGAACTCGATTGTAATGCAGCCAACT